>BSBM01000257.1:9845000-10497222 GCA_027924585.1 Larix kaempferi | reverse complement strand
AGAGTTTGGTGGAGCTGCAGTTGTGAAATGGAAAGTTTGGCACAGTTGCAACTGATGTTGCAGCCAACTTCCTGAACTAATATCTCCCAAAATACCAACTGGGTTTGGATGAAATTTTGTAGGCAAGTTTTTACTAGTCCAATGCATCTCCACACCAAAAATCTGAAAAACCCACATCACATATTTCGATAAAAATGCAAATTGGATGTAGGTGACAAATTTTTACATGTAGGTGTTTCAGCTGGCTGAAATAGTTGGATTTCTCTCAAATCACAAACTGGGTTTGGCTGAAATTTTGCAAGCAAGTTCTGTTAGGATATTCCTATACTCCATCCTAGTCCCACAAGTATTTTGATCATTTACATTTTCAGTCATGCGTGCACTTTTAGGGTTTGCATGCATTCTAGGGTTTGCATGCATTTTGCATGCATCCCAGTCATCAATCCAGCACCTAGCCCTCAGTTAGCCAGCCCCCAGGAGCTTCTCACTATTCATTTTTAGCCCTCCAGTTGCTTAATGCACCCTTCTTCCTTGATTTTAGGAAGCAACTTGCCCTTCTTCACCTACTAGTCCAGTTGTCTTCAGTTACACCTACCAGACTCAGTTTGACTGATGGTTGACAGTTACTTGAGCATTGATGACTCCACTAATGATGATGAAGACTTCCAGTTGTGCTCCGATGATCATGAGGACACCTAGTTGTGCTCGGATGACACTCTATTGATCTTATGATCACTCTGAGAGGTTAATTCGAATTTCCACCTTAGGAATTCGAATCCTCTCTACCATTGTACTATTTATTTGTCCATATTGTGATTAATTAATTAGTGTGTGTGAAGTATTATTGCTTCTATCCGAGTTCTACTGTACCATATTATTATGTTGCTCATTATACTGTATTGACCACTCTTCTTCTATTTTCTTGCTTAATCATAATCATTCTCTTGTGATGTATACATCATCTCTTAGATCCGTTGTGAGGATTTTCACAAGTTCTTACTAGTCCAATGCATCTCCACACCAAAACTCAGAAAAACCCACATCACGGATTTCGAGAAAATTGCAAATTCGTTGTAGGTGATGATGCCTGTTTTTTCGAAATCCATGCATTGGATTGAGATAAAACTTTCCAATATTGTTCATCATAATATTATCCATTCCCTGTCCAAAAATCATGAGGATCCAATGTGTGGTTTGTGAGATATACTCAATTCAAATTCTGCATTTTATATAAGGAACAATATGCATGAGAAAATGAATAAGCTGCCACAAAAGATTTCCTATCCTCTGAAAATATGATTGCATTTGAGATCCTATAGAGTGTTCAGCAACCTATATCTCATCCTCCCCAACTGAACTTGTTGCATGTCCTCGTACAACTTGGCATGGGTTATGAAAGTGAAAAAGGAAATGGAGCATGGTGAGAAAATTTTCCAAATTATTCATTGCTAGCATCTAAGGAATTGCATGATTAAAGTTCAGAAAACAATCATACCTCCACTTACCCAAGAATGATGATGAACTATGCAATAGGAACGTGGTTGGTGATGTTGCTAGTGCAACTGTTGTAATTATTGGATCAGAGAAGATGTCACTGCTGCAGGATCATAAAGATGTAACTCAAATTGCTGCTGCTGAATTATGGAGAATGTGACTGGATCGTGGAAGATGTCACTGCTGCAGGATCATGAGAATGGAACTATAAATGCTGCTGCAGCTGTAACTGGATCATGGGAAAATGTCAAAGGCAGAAAGTGGAACCGTGGTACTTTCATATAGCTAAAGTCATGCTGCTGTAACTGCTGAGGGAGTCATGAAAAAATGTATAGTCTTCACCCGCTACAAAACCTGATGGTACAATTCTAGTCATGCGAATAAATGTGTCGATGTCGAGCATGAAAAGAAGTCATTGGATTACTGGCCATTGATGAATGTCATTAACCAATGCGATGCAAACTCACCATTGATGTCAATGAGTGCCAAGATACCTGAGTACATCTTGCAAAGTGCGAATAGATGTGTTGATGTCGAGCCACTTGCAAGATATGACGATCAAGGGACATTGATGTATTCCCATGATTGTCAGTGAGAGATATTTCCATTAAGGCATGCAAGCCTCCAGGTACTAAAAAATGAACTCTAGTCTATATCCCAGATAAGGTGCTGAGGTCGATGGGGCAAGACTTGTTGAAAGGTGGGCCTTAAGGAATCCCACATCAATCAACGCGAGTTTTTACAAAAAGATTGGTAGGACTATAGGAAAGATCTCAATAGTAACAGTGTTTATGGCAAGGAAATGTAATTATGGAAATGGAATTGGACGTTCTTATTCAAAAGGCAGAAAGGGACTGAAAAAAGAAGAAGGAAATTGTGTATGCAACTCAGAAAGATAGGTGTGTGTAAAGTAATGATGGATAAGGCAATGGAAAGTGGACTTCAACATGGATGACTAATGTGCGTTGACGGAGATATGTGGGTAAACATTCATGATGCAAATGGGTTTATGAATGGTTTATGTGTAACAACAAACTTCATGATGTTTATGATGAGTAACAGCTCCTTCAAGCTGTCTTATCAAAGCATGTTTCTCAAAAAGTTTTGTGATTCTTGAAAAATCACTTCAGCAGCAACATGTGATCGTATTCGAACCTGAAAAAACTTAGTACTAATCCTGCATGAAATTCATGAGAAATTCGAAAAACATAACATGCAGAAAGAAGTAAGACTGCGACAAATCAAAGTTCAAAAATAAAATGTGTTTTTACTTGTTTCCGTTGCGCACTTGGTTCGTCATTGATTGTTGCGTGAAGTGACTTAAGAAAGACAAATTAGTGTTAAATGTAAAAACATGTTTCGAGATTGTTCAGGAATTATAGAATGTCCATTTGCAATTTTGAATTTTTACAATGTTTTTATTTTTATTTTTATAATTTTTATTTTTCTTTCTTTTCATGGTTTTATAATTTTTATTGTTTTATTGTTTTATGAGAGCATAGATTTCCCTGCAACAAATAGCAACCTGGAAATAAACAAAAACGTCGACCTGAATAGAGAAACTTGCTGCCTGCAAAAACACATTGATCATAATTGCTGAGAGCATATATATGTTATGAACATTTTATTATATCAGCCCTCCAAGTTGTTTTGTTTTGTTTTGTGAATTTTGTTTTAAATTTGAAACAACCATGTGCTGTAAGAAGGATAGCTCTTGAACTGGAGACACAATGTTGCAATATTCACAAAATTTTCATACTACTTGTGCTAAAGTATTTTTGGCAACATTAAATATCTTCATTGCAGAAACAAGATATTGGTATGGATATTGCAAATTAAGGTCAAAATCTATGACAACACATTATGCCACGAGTACAAATTGTTTCTGTTGCTCATATAACTACTTTTGTTAGCAGTGGATGGATTTCTTATTGCACAAAACATATTCTATTGATAACTTAACCTTAGAAGGATCGATGGTGACGTCTCTGCTGAAAATGTTGGGGTGCCAAAAACGTTGGGTGATCGACCTGCTTCTTGCCTTGGTTTGGCCTCGATGTAAACCAATGGGAGCCCATAGGAATGGTGAGATCTGGGAAAAAGGAGCCTGAGGATATAATCTCTACCAGCCCCGTATCGTAACAGCTCCCTCTCAGTTATTGTCATCGTTCTGAGTTTGGAAGAGAGGAAGTTTGTTGTGATCTCTTTCAACAAACTTGCTAATTTGGAAACTGACCGCAACAGTAAATCTGAGAACACACTTAGAGAACCAGCTATATAGCTCAAACCGTATCTTTGTTTGGGCGATTTCCACATTGTCATGTAAATGAGGCCATTGCGCACAAAACCCATGTCCCCGATTTTCACGATTCTTCTCCATCTTCCCGCAAATCGCGATGCAAAACAATGTGTTGTTATCTCGTCTCTCCCTCTCAACATGCATTTGTAAACATTCCAAACTTTGGCAAATATTCTGATTGTCTATTGACTTGGTAAGCATGGGAATTTAGCTAGCAATCGCAGAAAAATCATTAGCTAGAGAGCCAAGCGATATAAAGAAACATATTTGGATCTTGGGGTATTGCTTTTGCAAGTTTCAGCGTGGAAATTTATGCACCAGAAATAAACCAGACCAAAAAGACTCGATTCAATTGTGACACAGTTGCAGCCACTGTTTCAGCTCAATTCAAATGTGACAGTTTTAGCATGGAATAGTTACTGTATCAACATGTAGAAGTTTTTTGTTTCATTTTGATTGTCTATTGTTTTGCAAGTTTAAACCAACAATGAACCTAACCAAAACAGAGGTTGAATGGCTGAAGCAGTCAAACATAAAATTTTGTGCACGCAAATGGACGAGAAGCTTACAGGCGTGACACTATTTCAGCTTGGAGTTGCAATGTTTTAGCTTGGAGTTGCAGCTATTATAATTTCAGCGACTATTTTAGCTTAGAATGAATTTGCCACATAAATTTGTAGGCCAGTTTTATTTTACAAATTGAAAAAGTTTTAGCAAATGGAGATAAATGATTTGCAAATTAAGGATAAATCGATTAGGCATATTTGCAAACAATAATTTATTCTTTCCTGAAAATATTAGAAAACATCTTACTTTCTGATCCTCAGATCGCATGAAGCGCAGAGGAGAGAATACTTATTGAAAACTAAAAATTGAAAATAAAATCCTACCTACACTATGCTAATTAAAATTCAAAAAACAGTTACGTATAGTTAAATATCCAATGTATCCATTCACGTAACAGTAATAGGAATATATTGCTTGTCAATTTTGTGAATGAAAAATGAAAATAAACAGAAATGTGTGAAATTAGTTGTTGTAACTGTGAATTAACTAAATAAAAACAAAAACCAAATTGATCTAACCTGGTACCCGCTTGAAACCATCGTTCGATAAGGCTTTGGTAGGCATAGTTTTCACTCCTCAGATCATGCTGTAACTCCTCGTTGTCCTCCTCAACCTCCTACTCGCATAATTGTTCTCCATCAAATGTGCAGGATTCTTCGTATGTTAATTCTTCATCTATTTTTGGAGGAGTAATTAAGCTCTCGGCTGCTGCTAGGATCTCCTCTTCGTGAGAAGAGGAGATCCCTACTTTTGCAAGGATCTGAGTGAGCTGTTTCAAGCTTAAACTCATTGTTAAATCATTTTGAAAAATGGATTCTTACAGCGCCCAAATCTAAATGAAAAAAAAGAAAAACACTATGTACAGAAAACAATTACTCTTCACAGTTGCAGAAAAAACACACTTGCAGAAATTGAAATTCACACTTGTAGAATTGAAACACTCATTGCAAAAATTGAAATTCTAGTGTATGCTTGCAGAAAATGAAACTAAACTTCAATCCATCATGCTTCCCCGACAACGGCGCCAAAATGTTAGGCTGTTGGAGAGAACTTCCGCAGCATTTAGGAAGCTGCTAATTTTGGGAAGGATAACTAATTTTGGAGAGAAAGTACCAATTTTGGCGGTAAGACAAAGATATCGCCGTAGCACAAATTCCGGCGGGAATCACGGCGATAGGTACAGAAAAGTCAAGCATGTGGTACAAAGAAGAGGCCGAAGGGAGAGCTCAACCACCGCAATAAAGGCGCCGGAGACGAAGAGAGGGTTCAGCTACCCTCATTAAAGAAGAAGGACCACAGTCAGCGTTGCTTGAACCAAGAAGAAGCGACGGGCCGATGCATTAAAGACTAAGGACTGCAGGAAGCGGCGACGAGACAGAAGGCGGCCATGGAAGTACAGCCAGTTGACTGTAAGTGGTTAGGGTTGAGTCACTGTTGGGATAAGGCCCACAGTTTTGTAACTGTGATGAGACCTTCGGGCCATCTATATATAGTAGTCTTTTTATAGGATAAGGGGTTGGCCACATAGCGATAGAGACATCAGGTAGATGCTAGTCAAGTCTTTTGTTGTTGCAAGCCTGAACATCCCTGAGAAGACAAGGGCCGACCTGTTGAGAGAGTGCAATCCGCAGGGATTGCGAGAGGAAGAGAGTGCACTGTAAAGGCAAGAAGAGAAAAGAGGTCTATAGAGAAGGGCTCCCACTGAGGTGGAGTTTCCCAGAAGACCCCTGTTGTAAAGAGTGGAACGGAGCTGTGTTTATTCCCCAGAGTTGTAAGGAAGAACCGCAGTTCCCCTGGACGCAGTCTTTGCCCTGGGAGTATCAATGTGCTTATCTAAGTAGCACTATTGTAATTGTGTAGCCATTGTTCTCATTCGCGTGTTTGTGCTATATATGAATGCTTCAATCTGTTATAAGTAATGTACATGGTCGTCAGTTAACTTCTGAATGATGTATAACAATTGCGACAATCATAGCTAACCTCTTTGCGAACTAGATAATTGTTAAACAGAGGTTAATGTGCGAGTAAGAACTGAATATGAGGCATGAATGGTTTATTTAGACATTGCGCAAAGTAATATTCTACCTAGTTACGTGTTGCGAGATATCAAGGGTCGAGTTCATTAGCGAGGGTTAGGCTTGTAGGCTGCATGTTGTTGCTAACTGCAGTACCAGGATAAGGATAGCTAAGACCACCTATTAACCCAGGAAGTGGTCAAAGTTCGCTTGCCGCAGGAACTAGAAGGGGAAGATATCGCACCTACGATATCTTGGGTATCGCTAGACGGTTTCACATAGGGAAAGACTTATCGCATTCCCTGCGTACCGCGATAAGACAGAGGCGTAGCTGGAGTAATGGAATGAGATAGACAGCTCCTGTGAAAGGGAGTTAAGGAGGGTTTAACCACCCTGGATGCCTCGGAACTTGGCTGAGGACACTTGAGTCTTCTGCCTCCCATTAGAATCACTTCGGGTGAGACTGCAGGTTGCTTCTGCGACCTGTTTCCGAAAGGGCCAGTGAGCTAAGGGTTCTGTTGGTCTAAAAGATTACCGCCAGCCCGGGTCTGTCCAGAGAGAAAGGACCAAAGATCAACAAATGGTTCCATTGCCGGTTTGAACACATTGAGCTGATGTTCTGTTGGCATCCTACCAAGCAAGAACTTAACCAGTGGGTTGAGTCAAAAGAAAGAGAGTTTGCTGCAAAAGAAAACAAGAATCCTAGACTGAGCACTGAGGCTTGGCTACAGAAGCACCTTTTTACAGATCTCCATGAGATATTCTTCGTAACTTATGCTATTGAGTTATATGGTTGGTTATCAAAGCTTGTTGACAACAGCGGTGTCAAGAAGAATCGAGAAGTTGTCTGGACAGCAGAGCTGATTCAGACCTTGAAAGGTGTCGATAACCCCATCTCACGCGCAGTAGACTTCTGGCTTACGAGTCTGCTGGAAGGCTTCATCACAGAGTTCGCGGTTGATCAGAGAAAGAGTTTCAGCGCAGCAGAACGGTACTTCTTCAAGGGTTATCGCGGTAAGTACCTAAATTCTCTAAGTCTGTCCATTAAGCAATTACTATATGAAAAAGGAGTACTGGATATACTCTCAGATGAATAGTAGCATGATATTGTAATGTCAGTAGACTCTGAAAGTGATTACGAGTATCTGGGACATACACGTAGTGGTAAAAGATATAGAGTCAACGATTCATCTTCTTCTGAAGAAGACAGATCAGATCACCCGAGACAGCAGAGTCAGAACCCTAGGACTCCTCAAAAGCCAGTCGGAACTCAGAATAATCCCGCAGGAACCCCGTCCAGTAGCTCTTATACAGCGAATACTACCGCTACACCCTCCACATCTACACAGCCGAGTGGTAGTCATACAGCAAACTAGAACCCACCATCTAGAAACAGAATGGGAGATGATATGAAGCTACCAACATTCAAAGGTACAGGGTCGGAGGACCCTGAGCAACACTGGTTCTTATGCGAAGCCATATGGACCATTAAGCAAATACAAGATGATAATGTCAAGCTTGTCCAGCTGGCCACCACATTTAGAGAAAGAGCATTAACTTGGTATATGAAGTATACCACTGGCCATAACAGAACGCTTGCACAGGTTAGAACTGCTATGATTAAAGAGTTTAAAAAACCTAAATCCGAGTCACAATGCATAGCAGAACTTAAAGATATTAAACAATTGCCTACGGAGACGGTTTGGGATTTTGACCAGAGATTCAAGACCCTCATTGATCAGGTAAGCTTTGAGCTTGCGCCTCAACAGCATAAAGAATGGTTTATCACAGCAATATTACCACACATCAGACTTCCGCTAATGCAACAGAAATTAAATACACAAGATGAAGCATTAGAAATGGCAATGAAACTAGAGGCTTCACCTCTAGCAGAAACTAGCACCGGTATCACTAATCTGCAAAATCAGCTAGCTAACCTCACCTTACAGCTGCATGAAATTAAGAAAGGAAAGGAGGTTGCGCATGAAATTTGGTGTACTAAGTGTAAAGCGCAGGGACACAGTAAGGATAACTGCCCTGTCTTTGCTGACTATATCGCCAGTGGAGCTCCTAACCCGTTGATGCAGAACCAGGGGCCATGGTGCGAGATTTGTAGAACCAGAGGACACAGTCCTCAGGAATGCCCTCTCCTTCAGAAATATGTGCAGACACCAAAGAACCTATATTGCAACTTCTGTAAATCTGTGGGACATGACGAAAACAATTGTAGAGCTTATGAGTTAATGATAGAAAGGAAGCATGACCTCTACAGAGTTCAGTCAGAAGCATCCGGACCAGCAGTACGTGCACAAACTGATCCGAATCAGGGAGGCCGTGGAGGAAATTTCAGAGGCCGAGGACGCGGAGGAGGCTATGAATCTGGCCGTGGCCGTGGAACTATCACCTGTTATAACTGTGGAGGCACAGGACATTACGCTAGGGACTGTCAGAACCCTACTACAACGTGCAGGTATTGTAAATCTTATGACCACACAATAGAGGAATGTCCCATACTGATAGCTAAGATCAAGGACGCCAAGCCAGCAACCAATCAGACTATCCAGTTTATCGCTGCTGAGCAGAACGAAACCGAACCACGGGTCAATATTGTAACTCGCAGTGGTCTCTCCACAAGCAACATATCGCAGGACGTGGAAAAAACGACAGGAACGCAGTGGGTGCGCAAAGCTCCAGGAAAACCTATCCCACTTGATCTACAGAAGAATAAGGAGGCATTTCAACAAACTAAGACTTCCTTTGCTGAACAGACACCGCCCAGATCACTATTATTACCATCTCAGGGTATACCACGGAAACCACCGCAGGATGTTAGTACTGCGCAGATACCACAGGCTAGCACATCTGGAAGATGCGACGAAGAGGAATTGACCGGGAGTATACAGTCCTTCTTGCAGAGTTGTTTGAAACTTCTAAGAAATGGGAAAGCTGTAGAGGAACTTCAGAAAGTTATTGACCAATGTCAACAGAGCCCTTCTGCGAGCAATACACAGCGCACCATTCACCATATAATGGGCCATACAAGGACAGGAAGAGAGATGAGGCTCACAGCGCAGATCGGACTATTTGAAATGGATGAGGTTATCCTAGACTTAGGTTCAGAAGTAAATGTCTTGACTAAACAGACATGGGAACAGATGGGAAGCCCAAAACTAAGCAGATCCCCTATCCATCTCAGACTAGCTAATCAGCAGAGAATATCACCGATGGGTCGCTTATCGCATGTCCCAGTGGACATCGACGGAGTTCACACATATGCTGATTTTGAGATCATAGAAATTATTGGTGACACCAAACCCTATCCAGCTCTATTAGGTATTGATTGGGCTTTTGATAACAAGGCTGTTATCAACTTAAAGAAAAGGCAGATGACATTTGAAGATGCTCAAGTCCGGGTCATCGCACCATTAGACCCTTTACAGGGTCCTCGCTACATTGAGCCAATCAAAGCAGAAGAGGAGGTGCATAACATGGAAAATTTGTACCAAATGACTTCTAATCAGACAGATTACATTGATCCTACAGCTGATGGACATATCAGCTGGAGATGTGATAGTTCATGCACATCAGATTCAGATGTTGGCTTAGAGAATTGGCAAAATAGACTCCACGAAGTTTCTGTCCGCAGATGCGCATTCATGACTAAATCACTGCGATGGATTGGGACAGAAAACAGGTATATTCCAACTTTTGATGGATTAGCAGACGTCAATGATTTTTTGCAGCAGTTTGAACAAGAGATTCCTCAAGAGCAGAGGATGGAGGTTTTTGACCTTGCAGTTCGAGCCACGCCTGCAAGATGGTGGTACACACACAAGGAACATATCGCATCATGGTATGATTGTAAGAGATTGATGCGCATTAGATTCTCTAAAGAAAGAGACTGTACACAGCGGAAATATACAGGGGAGAGTGATCCCAGAGCACACATTATGAACTGTGAACAGAGTTGGCTAGAAATTCCAGCAGAAGAATGGGTTCATTTGTTTATCCACACACTGGATACAGTTCCACGGAACTGGTATACAGAAACAGAGCTAAGAAAAGGAACTATCTCATGGCCTATTATGATTGAAAACTTTTTGGTCACGTTCAGTTTTGAATCTGAGCATCCAAGCATTGATAGGGCCTTGAAGATCATAAAGACTAAAATATTTGAGGATTGCCCATTACCAGCGGATTCGCAACCCGAGTGGGCTATCCAGATGGAACATGCACTAGAATGTTACAACTGCGCACAAGACTTAAGCGATGAGGATGAAGATCCTCGCAGTATCAATACCGCAGAAACAGAAGGTACACGTGAAGTTGAAGGCCCGCACTTAGAAATCCCAGCTGTAACAGAACCAATTAAGATTAGAAAGAGCAATATTGGCACAGAAACAGACCCTAAGTTTGCCTCTATTGGAGATTATTGGGATGATGAGACAATTGGCCAAATCACAGACCTATTACATGAGTATCAGGACCTATTTCCTACCGACTTTACAGAAATGAAGGGAATAGTGGGTGACCTCGGAGTCATGAGAATACCGCTTAAGGAGGACGCTAAGCCGGTTAAGCAACGCCCATACAGGTTGAATCCGCGGTATAAAGCAAAAGTAAAAGATGAAATAGATAAGATGCTAGCAGCAGGCATCATTGAACCTGTTGAAGAAAGTGAGTGGGTTAGTCCCATGGTAGTACAAGAAAAGAAAACAAAAGGAGACATCAGGATCTGTGTCGACTTGCGCAAACTGAATGATGCATCGCTGCATGACCCATTTCCGACACCATTCACTGACGAAGTCTTAGACAATGTTGGAGGACAAGAAATCTACTCATTTACTGATGGCTTTTCAGGCTATCACCAGATAAGAATCCATCCAGACGACAGGCACAAGACCACATTTGCGACAGAATGGGGCTCCTTTCAGTATACGGTAATGCCCTTTGGTCTTAAGAATGCCCCAGCAATTTTTTCTAGAGTAGTTGTTGCTGTCTTTAAGGAATACATCCATCAATTTCTAGAAGTTTATTTTGATGATTGGACTGTATTTGGACTAGTCAAGAAGCACATAGGAAACCTGCGATTAATGTTTGAAAAATGTAGACAGCACCAGATTTCCCTTAACTTAAAAAAATGTATATTTTGTGCGCCTTTTGGTACGTTGTTGGGTCACATTGTGTGCAGACAAGGCTTGATGGTAGATCCTGCGAAGATCACCATCATCGTCAATTTACCAGCACCTAACTCAGTAAAGCAGCTGAGAACTACACTTGGTCATACTGGGTATTACAGAAAGTTTATCAAAGGTTATGCCAAGATTACCGCACCAATGGAGAAATTATTAAAGAAGGATATCAAATTTCAGTGGAATGAGGAATGTCAGAAGAGTCTTGACGCTCTAAAAGAAAAAATGGTTACAGCACCTATTCTGGTCTTTCCAGATTGGAACAAGCCTTTTCATGTTCATGTGGATGCATCTGGCATCGCAATAGGCATTATTCTCACACAACCAGGCGAAGGGGGTATTGACCACCCTATCGCATATTCGAGCAGGAGACTATCGACAGCTGAGAAGAATTACACCACCACAGAGAGAGAAGGGTTAGCAATGGTGTATGCCCTACAGAAATTTCGGCACTATTTATTGGGTGCCCCGTTCAAGATGTTCACCGACCATTCTGCATTAAATTACTTGGTCAATAAGCCAGTGTTAGGGGGAAGAATATGCAGATGGCTATTGTTGTTCCAGGAATATGATTTCGAAATCATTGTTAAGCCAGGAAGACTAAATGCAGGACCTGATCACCTGTCAAGGCTAGACTCAGGTGAAGAACCAAGTAATTTAGAGGACAACTTGCCTGATGCGCAATTGTTCTCCATTCAGGTCGCAGATGAATATTATGGAGACATAATTCAATTCCTTACTACAGGGTGGGCACCACCTGAGTTTACCAAGCAACAAAAGAAACAATTAGTGGTGAAAGCAGCAGACTTCACCCTGATTGCAGGACACCTCTATAAGTTAGGACCAGATGAAATCTTGCGCAGATGCGTTATGCCCCACGAGAAACAGACCATTCTTAAGGAAGCACATTCGGGCATCGCAGGAGGCCATTTCGCAGGGAAGCCTACCGCTCAGAAGATCCTAGCAGCAGGACTATGGTGGCCTACATTACATAAAGACAGTAAAGAGTTCTGCAGATCATGCGATATCTGCCAAAGGACAGGAAAGCCCTCCAGAAGAGATGAAATGCCGTTGCGACCACAGATAACGCTACGCGCATTCGATAAGTGGGCCATAGACTTCGTGGGTCCTATTAACCCCCCAGGAAAACGAACTGGTGCGAGATATATTATTACAGCAACAGAATACCTCACCAGGTGGGCTGAGGCGAAAGCAGTCAGGAATTGTGATGCTGCTACAGCAGCACAATTTATTTTTGAAAACATCATCACTAGATTTGGATGCCCAGTGACTTTGATGAGTGATCAAGGCACACATTTTTTGAATAGCACCATAGAAGCCTTGACAGAGGAATTTGAAATACAGCACCATAAGAGTACACCTTACCACCCTCAAGCTAATGGTACGGTGGAGGCTTTCAATAAGATATTAGAACATGCTCTTACAAAGATTTGTAACAGTCAAAGGGATGACTGGGACCTCAGAGTTAATGCTGTATTATGGGCTTACAGGACCACGTGTAAGAAACTAACAGGGCACACACCTTTCAGCCTGGTATATGGACAAGAGGCTGTTATGCCTATGGAATACATCTTACCCAGTCTAAGGATTGCTCAGCTTACAGAGATGGCTGATTCTGATACTTTAGGGGAAACATTGGCACAGCTGCTCAATCTGGAGGAAGACAGATTTATCGCAGGATTCCATCAAAAAGTGCAGAAAGCACGAGAAAAAGCTTGGCATGATAGGCATATCAAGAACAAAACCTTTCAGCTTGGAGACTTGGTACTCCTTTATGACAGTAAGTTTATAAAGTTCCCTGGAAAATTCAAAACTCATTGGTTAGGACCATATCAAATCCAGCAAATAACAGATGGAGGTGCTATACAGCTTTGTACTATGAGTGGGGAGTTTCTTCCTACCCTGATCAATGGCAGTCGGCTTAAGCTGTATCGCGACGGCCATGCCACCTCCCAGCCCTAGCCCAGAAAGGAAGCTAATGGTGCAGATGCTCAGTGTAGTTGAAATGAAGCATCGCACCCTAAGGAGTCTACACCGGGAAATGCTTCAGATAAGAATTCGCAGCCAGTTTTCCTGGTGGTTGCGATAATTTTGATAAGAGGCGAGTTTTTGGCACTTTCCACTTCCAGACGATGCGATCTCTTATCGCAGAGGACAGAAAACAGATTGATGCGATATCAAATTTTGAATTGATCAGAGGGCTAGTCACTTCGCCATCTGACAAGCATTAACTGCACGGCTGACAAGTATCTGTTGTACTAAGATTTGGCAGCAGTACGACGATTCTTCTAGATTTGGAAAATCCGATGCGACATCACTCCGGCGCACAGTTTCCCAGCGAAATTTCAAACGGTGTTTGCAATAAATAGGCGCGGGGTGCTGTCTTGTCTATGCATTAAATACCGCCAACGGGTCCAGTCACTGGTCCGTTGCCATTTGAAATTCCGCCTGATGATAAATACACGTTCTATTCAAAGCACGGGGCTACTTAGTCATTTTCACCAAAAGAGTTGAGCGCAGTTGAGCCGAGCCAAGCGTATTCTTAGTAGAGTTCCGAACAGGGAAACTAGAAACAGTTGCAGACTCTGATTTGCATTAAGATTAGCAATCATAGGAAGTCCAGAGTACCACAGGGGAAGGCGCCTCGCGCCAGACGAGCCTCTCGAAGACATGTTGCAGAGATTCCAAAGGGGTGGAATTGAGTGCGCTATGACTTCAGTTGTGGCGGAGAAAGGAAAGAAAATTGCTGCTGGCTCTTCGACCATACGCCAGTCGCCGAGAACCTTAGCTAATATGGAACGTAGCAAGACCCTGAATAGCACAGAGTCAGAAGAACCGGAGCAGGAACTTCCGGAAGAAGTTACAGTCACTACCATATACTTCCCACCGAGAGTAGAGAATGCGCCAGCGATCGTCCTTCCAAGAGACTTTAAATATGAACTCATACTCCCGCCGCTGGATAACCGAGTGAAGGAAGAAGGTAACTTGTGGGGGAATATGCATGCTGTTAAATTTACTGATTATAATCTGAGAGATTATACGCTGTACCCACAATTCCGCCGCGATCGTTATATGACGATTCAGAGGAACCCAAGGACACAGCACGATGAGTTCGTCCCCATGGACCATGTAAGCCATTTAGTACCGTCGGGACTGCTCAATCTCCTGGAAATCCCACACTTTGGACGGGGCCCGGAGGTCAATGTTGTGGTGCGGACGCTACTTTCATGCGTGCATGGCGGTTACTTATGGTTGGGTAACCGAATAGATGTTAATGTTGACCTCATTCACCGCATTACCGGTCTGTCGAAGACTGGTTTCGACCCGCAGATAAATATTGATGGCGCCACAAAGGATACCAGGCTCTCAACCAAGCAGGTTGCGGAGTATAAGCTGCAAAGAGGAGGTCGCGCCTACGATGTCAATTCAATACAGGATGACGCCTTGCGGTTTACTGTTAGTCTGTTGGCCGGAAAAACTCCTTCTCAAGGTGAGGCCGAAGGAGGTCACAGGCTCAGTTATCCGCCTAGCAATCGAAGTCATAAACGGTAAACCTTACAACTGGAGTTTATTTTTGTTAAATAGTTTCTTTCAAGACTGTGCGCAGGTGCAGCAGGATCCACTTCACAGCTTCCACTTCTCGTGGCTGCTGATCCTTATGGCTTTCATTGGATGGAAAGAGCCGCCCAATTCGCAGTTTCCACAACTGCCTCCAGGGGCGTGCAGAGGGTCGAGGTACTCCAATCTTTGGGCGAGTAGTCACCCAGAGAAACACAAGAATAACGCAATGGTATTCCATGAATATTATACGCTATTGCTTGAATCCGTCGCAACGATTCCGCGTGTCGACTCGTCGGTCGTTGATCTTTATCAGTCCAAGCTGGAATTTAAAGTCGACAGGGATAAAACCTACATCAGACCCAAAGGGTTCAGGAAACATAACGAATGGGCCCCCGGCCCATATCGCATGGAAATCCAGCAAGTCGAAGATACCATTAAGAACTGCTTCGACGAGGACATGAAACAAATGTATGATGATCTATCCTCTGGCCTAGTTCCAGTTGATCCCCCAGCTGAGGACCCAGAAGATGTTCAGGAGGTAGATCCTAAAGACAAAGAGAAAGAACCAATGGGTTCTAAGAGAAAGGCCCTTCTTCGGTGCGAGCAAAGAAGAAGAGAACAAAGGCGATTACTCCCGACGAACCGCAGGCACCAGTCATGACAGAGGATGAGTATGATCTCATCGCCAGCCGAATACAGGAAAGGATGCGGGATAAATTCGCTGCGATTCAGTCATCGCAGGATCGTATGCGCATCAGCCTCGACAACAAACTGCGAGAGTTGAAGGCAATCACTGAGAAGACTGCTTCCATGCAGATTCAGCCAGCTCCAACTACAGTCGCAGAAAGTTCGCAGCCCCCTCCACAGAGCAGAGAAGAAAGCATTGCAAGGGACCGCACGAACATTGTTCGTATACCGCCAGGAAGTATTAAGTTCCCTGTACCTATGGAAGTGCAGATGGTTCATCCTCTTGAGGTGAACCTACCAGAGGTACCTATGGATCAGTTGTACGAAATTTTCCAGCAGATAGGCACGGAGCTGAGGCACAGAGAACAGGTCACATATGAGCAAAATGTTTTGCTATCTAACGACAATGTGCAGCTCATTGCGCAGCACGAGGCAGAGAGTGCCCAGTTGACGCAATATGTTCAGCGAGAGCAGGATGTCTCTCTTGTTTTAAAGAATATCGCAGCAGAGCTTCCGCAATGCGATATCAGGCCTGAGTTAGAAATAACTCAAAAGATCAGAAAAATAGCGGAAAGAGCAAAGGCTCTAGATGAAGAGAAGAAAAAGATGGAGGAAGAATACGAAGCAAGGATTGCTGCACTAGAAGCAAATAAGCCACCTACTCCAGAGGAGATCCAAGAAGCACGAGTGCAAGCTTTCAGAGTTGTACAGACACAGATGCACTGTCGGGTGGAAGCAGCAGAGGCCATCCTGGAGGATGCATCAAAAACATGGCTGGAGCTAGAGGAGCTCCCACAGAAAGCCGAGCTCGATCAGCACATTAAGCACTGTGAAGATGCGATATCGAGAGCTGAAGAAGAGTACAAGGGCTTGATTGCTCTTGCGAAGATAAGAAAGAAAGGAGAAATCACACAAATTCAGCAGCAGGTGCAGAAATACAGAGAACAGCAGATCAACCTGGCTAACGAAGTTAGCCCGCATGAAAGCAAAATCGCACATCTGGTTGATGAACTGGAGCAAAAGGTGAAAAGCTTCACCTCAAGTAAAGGAGTCATTGAGGGCACAGAGGACTCCTTGGTAACCGCTGAGCTGCTCAGCGCAGCGCAGGAAGAAGTAACACACATGGATGAAAGTATTAAAGCGCTTAAGGCACAATTCGCAGCAATCTCACGAGCAGCAAAGGATAAGCTTAGGCAGATGAATCAGGCTGTTGTTGCAAGTGGCTCGGGGACGAGCCACAAGTAAGTGTTAGGGGAGTTGTTGGAGAGAACTTCCGCAGCATTTAGGAAGCTGCTAATTTTGGGAAGGATAACTAATTTTGGAGAGAAAGTACCAATTTTGGCGGTAAGACAAAGATATCGCCGTAGCACAAATTCCGGCGGGAATCACGGCGATAGGTACAGAAAAGTCAAGCATGTGGTACAAAGAAGAGGCCGAAGGGAGAGGTCAACCACCGCAATAAAGGCGCCGGAGACGAAGAGAGGGTTCAGCTACCCTCATTAAAGAAGAAGGACCACAGTCAGCGTTGCTTGAACCAAGAAGAAGCGACGGGCCGATGCATTAAAGACTAAGGACTGCAGGAAGCGGTGACGAGACAGAAGGCGGCCATGGAAGTACAGCCAGTTGACTGTAAGTGGTTAGGGTTGAGTCACTGTTGGAATAAGGCCCACAGTTTTGTAACTGCGATGAGACCTTCGGGCCATCTATATATAGTAGTCTTTTTATAGGATAAGGGGTTGGCCACATAGCGATAGAGACATCAGGTAGATGCTAGTCAAGTCTTTTGTTGTTGCAAGCCTGAACATCCCTGAGAAGACAAGGGCCGACCTGTTGAGAGAGTGCAATCCGCAGGGATTGCGAGAGGAAGAGAGTGCACTGTAAAGGCAAGAAGAGAAAAGAGGTCTATAGAGAAGGGCTCCCACTGAGGTGGAGTTTCCCAGAAGACCCCTGTTGTAAAGAGTGGAACGGAGCTGTGTTTATTCCCCAGAGTTGTAAGGAAGAACCGCAGTTCCCCTGGACGCAGTCTTTGCCCTGGGAGTATCAATGTGCTTATCTAAGTAGCACTATTGTAATTGTGTAGCCATTGTTCTCATTCGCGTGTTTGTGCTATATATGAATGCTTCAATCTGTTATAAGTAATGTACATGGTCGTCAGTTAACTTCTGAATGATGTATAACAATTGCGACAATCATAGCTAACCTCTTTGCGAACTAGATAATTGTTAAACAGAGGTTAATGTGCGAGTAAGAACTGAATATGAGGCATGAATGGTTTATTTAGACATTGCGCAAAGTAATTTTCTACCTAGTTACGTGTTGCGAGATATCAAGGGTCGAGTTCATTAGCGAGGGTTAGGCTTGTAGGCTGCATGTTGTTGCTAACTGCAGTACCAGGATAAGGATAGCTAAGACCACCTATTAACCCAGGAAGCGGTCAAAGTTCGCTTGCCGCAGGAACTAGAAGGGGAAGATATCGCACCTACGATATCTTGGGTATCGCTAGACGGTTTCACATAGGGAAAGACTTATCGCATTCCCTGCGTACCGCGATAAGACAGAGGCGTAGCCGGAGTAATGGAATGAGATAGACAGCTCCTGTGAAAGGGAGTTAAGGAGGGTTTAACCACCCTGGATGCCTCGGAACTTGGCTGAGGACACTTGAGTCTTCTGCCTCCCATTAGAATCACTTCGGGTGAGACTGCAGGTTGCTTCTGCGACCTGTTGCCGAAAGGGCCAGTGAGCTAAGGGTTCTGTTGGTCTAAAAGATTACCGCCAGCCCGGGTCTGTCCAGAGAGAAAGGACCAAAGATCAACATAGGCGAAAATATTGTCGTTTAATTCCGTTGTAGTATTTGCCCAACCATTTAATTTGTCAATCCGAGGTTTGTAGGCTTACGAAGCACACACAAAATATATGCAGGATTGAATTTGAATTAAGCTAATCTAACCCCCCTTGCTAATTGCTAATTGCTAATATAATTCCCCCTTAAGCTGAAACACACAACTGCTAATCTAATGTTGGAATCTGAAACACACTGCTGAAAGTAAATTGCATAAAAGAAAGACAACATATGAAGAGCAACGAGACAACACATGTGAGCTTACATTAAAAATAAATAAATCTTAATTTACATCACACCAATCAATGACAAATCATGAAAACATCAAAACTAAGATTATGAACAAAAGCTAAGAATCCCCTTCTCCATATTATAAAGTCAAAAACTAACTTCTACAATGTGAGACTAATCTCCTCCTAATCTACTATTAATCTACTCTCTATCTACTCCCTCAAATGAAGAGAGAGCACTCTCTTTTATACATGAATTTCTTTGAGAAGAAAATAACCATCTCATAATGACAGATCCACTATTCCCTCAACCACTCTCAACTACTTTCCTATTATTACAAAATATAATCCATTCAAATCCTCCACATGTCTCTCAAAAATTCTCCATGTGTTTCTTATACATCCTAGATAAGATATGCCAACCAAATCTCCATGATCTTCTCCTTGGAATATTCTTTGAATAACTATCTCCTTGAAATGGTGGAGGAGATATTCGAGGAGTCTTTCTTTGAATTGATCCTTCCATATTCCTACACATTACAAAGCTCATCCATACTTGATATATTAGTGAAAAACATGTTATTTTCCAATATTTAATCATAAATTCACTTATAATACTAAAATGAATAAAGTGGAAAATAATAAGATGTAACTCAAGTATATGTAAGGAAATGGTATAATGAAAGGTGAATGGGATGATGAAATGTGAAGAATAGCGAGGGGTAAAGTGGATGAAAATAGGACATTTCTGAGTCCCAACACAAAGGAGTCGAGGCGTGCCAAGAGGCACGTTTGTCAAAGCTGTCTCGATGATGTTTTCCGAGTACACAACCGAAACAAACACCATCCTTGCAAGACACCATAGGAAGACCTATCACCATATTTTCTTTACATAGTTGTTGCAATGAGCGATAGTTTAAGTGACCAAATCGCTTATGCCAAAGCTTGCTTAGTTCATCACTATGAGCAACAAAAACTGATGGAAGTGAAGATGACCCAAAGTTGTCAAACTTGTACAACCTGGTAATATCATCAACTGTTCCGGTAGCTAATACATGTCGTGGATCTTTTAAATTTTTTATTACAACTTGGTGAGGTGAAAACTCTATGGTTTTACCTTCACCAGAATGAGTGATCTGGTATACTATTAAAAAATTACATGAAAGAGTAGGATCACATAATACATCATTAAACTGTCCATTGTCTAGATGAACAGTACCAGACCCTTCAACTCTAAGTGATCTATCATCACCAACAAATATTTGTTTGGTGTTACAATTATTTAAATAAGAAAATATGGTTTTATCCTTATCCATATGATTAGATGCTCCAGAATCTATAAGCCATTTATTTGAAAAAGAACGAGAAGATATTGTAAGTGCAAAACTAGAGGTTGAAAGTGCTGGACTTGAAGATGAAGTTGAAGAAGAATCAAGCTGAATGTGATGCTTCTTCATTGTTGCTTCTAGAGCTTCCATCCTCTTAAAACATCTTGACTCTTCATGCCCATCACGATTACAAAAGTTGCAATGTATTTGTGTCTTCTTTCCTTGAAATTTGACAGTTTTATCTTGTTGAGGATAATTTTGAGGTTGAGAAAATTTAGGACCCTTGTTATTTTGATTTTTCTTTTTCGGATATTGCTTCTTTGGATTCTTGTAATTATTCAGATCATGCAAAAGCTGAGCTACTAAATCCTTTTTTGAAGTACTGGCAATATTAATTAGTCCAAGATGGAAGAGTTTTTCCTGTTCTCTTATTAAAGAATCACAAAAAAATCAAAAGAGGGAGCTTTATATTGAGCTCCTGAAGAAATAAGAGCTTCTCTAGTGGAATGAAAGGTTGAGACAAATACAGAATATGCAAGCCCCAACTTGGCAAGAATGGTGTAAATAAGGCCATCATCTGCCTTTATGACTTTACATGCAGCTAACAAGACTCTGAGGGTCTTAAATTTTGTTATAAAATCTTCCATGCAATAAAAATTATTAAGATCTAATGTAAGCAACTCATTCTCAAGCTGATGATCTCTAATCTCATTTTTAATACCAAAAACAGTATTTAGCTTTTGCCAAGCATCATCCGGTGCATGAATGCCTTGAATATGAAACTCCAGATCAGGAGAAACTGACAAACCAATTAAACCACGAGCTGAATCACTTCTATTTTTCCATTTTGATAGTTTATCAATATCAGAGGGAGAAGTTTCCATGCCAAGGGTAATTCTATATAACCCTTTGCTTCTAAGAATATCTTCCATACGAGACTTCCATAAAAATAGTTAGTACTGGTAAGAAGTATATCATTTGAAATTTTCATTCTGAAATAAATATGACTTCAAAGATGAAAACTAGCTGGAAGAAATAATAGAGCTCGAAAAAATAAGCAATTTAAAAAAAAACGACACTGAAATCAGCTTTCGAATGAAAATGTTATTCCCTTTTGAAAACAAATTGAAAGAGCAACCAAGGAACCACTTGGTGTGTGGAGATAAGTGCTCAGCGATAAAAAAAATTCCCCTTTAGTCCTAACTTAACTCATAAGCTCACTTTAAAAAAAATTATGTGCCTTACTTCTATAAATAAGTGAAGGTCGTTTTTACATAAAGTTGCTTAAAAAAGGGAGGAAAAATAAAATGAAACTTTTGTTTTTGTTTATTTTATAAAGTTGTTTTAGAAAGGAAAAAAGGAAAAAACTTAAAAGGAAAGAAAGTAACTTATGTGAGCTTTTAAGTAACTTTCCTTTTTTTTTTTAATATATGAAATCAAAGCAACAAATACTAGCAGGATTTGAACTTAAGACTTCTTTAATAAGTAACTTTAAACCAAGTGAGCTAGAGTAAAAGCATAGAAATTATTGTAAAGGAGGAAGGTTTTTTTTTTTTTTTTTTACTCTTCTTGCCTTACCCTGCAGACCCCTGTTTCAACCTGCAAAAACAACTTCACACACTAGAAACAAAAAACAAGACAAAAAAAACTGGAGGGTTTCCCGTTCTCTGTTGGTTTCCTGTTAGTCCTTCCTGTAAGCGGAATGTCTTTCCTGCTGTTTCTGGTCGGTCAAGACCGCCAGTATGTGTAGACAGGAGGCTATCACTTCCAGAAAAAAATAAAAATGAACAAATCGAAATGAAATAGAAAAAAAAAATGGAAAACCAAACAGTATACCTCAGATCTGTGAAAAAGGTCGCGGTTAGGGCAAACGGAAGCCTTTTCGTACAAAACGAAGGGTGACCCCTACTAAAACCAACACTCTGAACACAATGGAGTGCTTAAAACAGTCAAAAAATGCCCAGAAATAGCAGATCTCGGCATTAGATCCCACATGCACCCGCACCGGCTTCAGATCTAGATCAGAATAAAACGGAGACGGCCTTCAACAGTGCTCTGATACCATGTTTGAATAACAAGTACATCCACATAAACCGAACACCCAGGACACCGCTCACACACAAAGATCATAGATCAGTACACCATATGTTTGACATGATTAAAACCCCCTTGAGGGAAACAGTCCATGGCCCCGGCCAAATAGCTTCTACGTAGCAATTTATTATGCAAAAGAAAAAACAATGGATCATTCGGCAAGTGACCCTTCATGCTCTTTAAATAGAGATCATGGACCAATCGGGTGTTAAGCCACGGATCAAGTGTCGATAAGATCGAGAGAAGTTGAACCATCGGATCGATTTATATCATGACCGTCGGATTCCATATATACAAATTCATACCTAACGGATATGAGACCAAGTTGAACTTAACTAACTCCTAAGTGTCAAAAATATCCTAACATGAGAGATTACGTGGATTTCTAACATGAAAGTGAGGCCCACAATGGTAACTAGGATCATGGTGAGTTTACCACTGATAGTGTGTTGATGTGGTAGGTTTACATGGTGGTCACATGGTAGGTAAATAGGCCACATGGCTATTTCTTTTTTTATTTTTCACCTTTGGATTTGAATATGACAAGGGACACATATGAATAATTTAGAATAAGGTAGATTCCATTGGATATGGATCATGTTGACTTGTGGAGACCCAATAAAATCCTAATAGGGGTGGCCCGTCTATAAGAGGGAGTTAAACTAGAGGTGGTGGTTCCCACCAAAAATGGGTTATGTGGTCGATAATGCCCATGAGGAGGAATGTTTCCCAAGGGTATGAGGCGTTATGTCAAAGCATGATGAGTGGTAAAAGGTAAGGGCATATGTTGGATCACTATCAAAATGCGAGAAGAAGGTTGGATCACTATCAAAATGCGAGATGTTGAGGGGGGTGTAAGGCCTTTCCTATGTTATCATTAAATGAATGTATTAGTTAAGGATATAATGCATGAGAAGTTGGAGTGGGTGTAACTTCTCCAACTTCTCTCTTCATGTATAAATAATACCATCAAGATGAATAATAAACAGTTGAATGTATTGTATTCCACTCATACTTTTGTTTTGGTTATCTCTACGTGCATGTGCTTACTATCTGCTTGAATACAACATTGGCGCTGTTCTTCAGGTGGTCCGGGTGACAACAACAGCACTTGGAGACGGTTCGAACCTGCAAAAGACCATGAGGAGTAAAGATTCCCTGCAAGAATCAAAGAAATGATAATGTTGCTCGATTGTTGATGCGTTGTTGAAGACTTTCTTGAGTGCAAAAGAAAAGAACCTGGTAGAGACTGTGAGATGCTCACGTAATGCACATCATACCATTACTTGGCACATCTTTTGTTATTCGTCCATGGCTTCCAGAATGAATGTTGCGTGTTAGCATACGCAAGGGAGCCCATAGATCAACCCCGGTATCCTTATTCTGGTCCAGACGTGAGTTCTTTCGGGACAATTTCTACCTGCATACTCAGTAGTAGTTCGTTGACTATGGAGACACCCACCATTTTCCGTGTTAAAATTTAGTTGTCCTCAACTCTGTGCTAAAGTATATCGCTCATGGACTATTATGGGTTGTTGATCAGAACACTACTTCACCGGAATACCATCGACCAATACAGTCGATAGACCACCAGTTTTGAACGATCATCAATCGACGACGCTCATTAACCAGTCAAATTTTATAGTTAACATATCAATCTCGAATGGGCTAAAATTTCCATCCTCTAAAGTATGTAGTCGAATCTGTGACAGACATAGTATATTCATAATAGAATCCTTCGACTAAACATTGGAGAACAAAGCATTGATACTCATTTGAGGTCAACACTCAATTGGTGTCTTTCAAATGGAGATCCGTTTACCATCCAAGACATCCTTTTGCATATGGAACAATATGTACCAATGATTGGTCATTATTGAAGATTATAATTCTACCGACCAGAAGATTATGTGTCCTGCTAGTCGACCATAGCCGTCGTCCATTACATTCATCAACTGAAAATTGACTTCCCGACCAGACTATGGGTTTATCGACCATGCGTGGGGAATTGGTTATTTGACTGCATTGATTATCAAATTTTGGAGTAGTCTTCCTCTAATTAAAACATCATTTAACCAATAGCAGATTTCCAACAAAGTACTGCATCCTGCGGTGATCAATTGTATCTCATTCCAGTCGGACGATATGGGCGTTATATCTTTGTATCTCATTCCAGTTCTGCATCCAGTTGAAGAAATTTAGCATTAGAGTTTCTCCTCAACCACAGCGCTAGTCGAATCCATCGACATGTTGGTTATATCATTAATGGAATAAAATTCATGGAGTCGGAGGAAGAGCCATGAAGGTCGACTGTGTCAGAGCTAACCAACTAGTGTTTGTCGTTGACTTCGTCGAGGATAGCCGAGCAGACTATCGACCACTGCAGTCATTTGATTGCCCAATAGCTCTGTCGGTCAATTAAAAACATGTTGCGTTATCCATTAATCAAATTTTTTCATTTATTTGATAGCGTGAGCTCACATTTCATTTCATCAAAGACCATGGTCGTGTCATTCGTGGCAGTCTTTAAGAAGATATAATCAGTTGTTGAGCAAAATATAACATATGGATATTTGGTCAATAAAGTGATATGTGATCAAAGTCGATAGGCTTGTTGGTCGACCCCGTTGGTTAATATTGCGTTGCTTCAAGATTAAACTTTTGATTGAAGCTTATGATTATTTTTTGTAAAATTAGTGGAACATATGTGGTTGATTTTTTTTTTTTTGTCGAAGTTGTAATGTATTTTGGTCAAAGTCTGACATGTATAAGTTGTAATCTGACATGTATAAGTTGTAATGTTTTTTGGTCGAAGGTCATTATAAATTATGGTCAACATATACTTGTGGTCAACATAACTCTATATATGTCGGGTGATAAAAAGCTACAGTTGACTCTCCATTATTTACTTAAATTCATTTTTCAAGTCAGTTGAGTCATGAGCTAATGTGAATCTAAATTAAAACTTTTGAAGTCAAGAGGGTGTTAAACGTGAGTCTCCTTTGAGGCAGGCGATCCCCTCCATCATTGTAAATTAAGTCGGTCTCTTTCCGACCATTGTCAGTCGAGTTGAGTCAGGTTGAGTCGAGTTGAGTCGGCCAGGACCAATATCATTCGGTATTGACCACAAGCAGCAAACCATTCATAAACTTGCAGGAAGCCTCATGACAGGTGAAGTCAATGAAGACCACATTCAAGCAGAAGCCACCTTACAGCGCACAGAAGAAGAGCTTAACGCTAGATGATGACATCAGAACATTTGAATTGATTGAACCCCTTGATGTTGTATTGCAAAGATGTTCCTGGATTGTGACCTCGGAAAGCCAGAAGACAGAGAAATGGCATAGAAAGTTGAAGAGCCAAAAGGCCCTGCATGCCTACGCTGATGGATATGTCGGCTAGATGGAGATTCCTGGGCCGATGAAGATTCCGACCAGATGGAAATTCCTAGGCCAATGGAGATTCCGTCTAGATGAGCCAGGGTGAGGCTTTAAACCAAAAAACCTCGTTGCGGAAGAGGATAGTCGACCGCTGTTGTGAGAGGGTGAGACTTCGATGGACTACTACCAGATTGAAGATGGAGGATAAAGAGTAACCAATCACAGTAGAGCCTTGTACACGTGCGTTTTCCTTTCAAGCAGGCGGTTGTTACGGCTGAGTACCTATGCAGACCGGTATGCATGGTTGATGCACAGTGAGGACTACTTCAGCAGGAGCAGAAACCCAAGATATTGATGCATCTTTCTTTGTTTTCTTCGGGACGAAGAAATGATTTGTTGGTGGGGGAGATAATGAGGGGGTCGTAAGGCCTTTCCTATGTTATCATTAAATGAATGTATTAGTTAAGGATATAATGCATGAGAAGTTGGAGCGGGTGTAACTTCTCCAACTTCTCTCTTCATGTATAAATAATACCTTCAAGATGAATAATAAACAGTTAAATGCATTCGACTCATACCTTTGTCTTGATTATCTCTGCATGCATGTGCTTACTATCTGCTTGAATACAATAGTCCCTATAGGTGACAAGGTGCTTATTATTGGCCATGAAGAGTATTGGCGACAATGCTTATAGAGGGGTTGGCGATAAGGAGAAAAGGGTCAGTCAATTATGGAATGAGTTAATGGTATGATGTAGGAGACATGGTGGATGCTACAAAATAAATATCTAAAATAATGAAGATGTGTTAAAGTCGAGAAAGGTATGCCATAAAAGGGTGAGGTCGTTGAAAAGGATGCCAAACAATGTCATGCTTAAGGAAGGGGCACAACATTAAAAGAAGTTACCAATAGGGAAGAATAGATTGATAAGTTTCCCACACATAAAGGTCAATGGATCCCACTAGGGGTGGCCTCCATGAGGTGGAGTAGTTGTCATCTATGGTGTCAGGTGGCTCAATCGCCAAGAAATAAAACAAGGAGGGAAAGGCCAATGCCTTAATAATGAGGAACTTGATAATAAGGATTATTAGAAAAAAAAGTTTAAAAACCTTCAACAATGTACCAAGCTCAAGAAGAGAAAATTGGAATCGTTGAATCGGCTAAAAACAATGCTTCAAAGCTTCATAACTAGATCATAATCTTATATAAAAACCATGCTGGAAAACCAAAAACAAACTCTAAAGACCATTCCTAGACTTGAAAGTATGTTAAAATGTAAATTTATAAAACAAAAGACTATACCTCAATATAAATGGATGCCATGGTTACCAGACAGAAATCTTCATATCTCAGGAAAACGAAGAGTATCTACCATGGATGTTCAAGATGAGATCTAGGGACCGGTGCATGCAAAATTTGGAGCTCTATCTCAATTGCTTAATTGGAACTTGTCTCAAAAGTCTTTGTTACTATGTAATAATTTTAACATGGTCGCATCAATGAACACAAAACAAGCTCATAAATATACCAAATTTACGTGGCAAACCCTATAGCAATAAAACGGTTTCTTATTATGCTTACATCTAGCAAAATCAATTGAAGATATAATGGATCGAATTCTTTATGCTCAAGGATTGTTTGCAAGATTGATAATTACCCTCGTCATTTATGCCTTATGTAGAAAGGACACGAGGCCTAGTGAACTAGGGGAGCACGCTAAGAAAAACAAAGATGGTCTAGTTGAGTAACTACTTCAATTGATGATCATGGTACTGGGTCACTCAAGATTCTATAGTGGTTCATCCAACTAGAAGAAAGGAGTTCAAATATATTAACCTCGGTTTGAAATGAGGATTAGATTGAGGTTATTAAGAATAACATACCTTGAGTGAGTAGGGCATCCAACCAATGAACTATACTATCAAGTAAGCACACATGACCAGATCACTTTAAAGGAAGTTGATTTTAAGTATAACCTCGTAATGTCTAATATCTTATCAAACTATATCATCATGTGGGGGGTGGAGATCCATGACTAAATGCATTAGAAAAGGATCTAAGGGAATGTAAATATGTAATGGATGATGATTTAGAGATGAATTGAGGAAAAATACACTATGTGATGTTGGTCCTGGAAAAAATGGACTTAGGAAAATTTTAAGGATCCATATTTATTTTGAAGTGTAGAAATCTTGACGGATCTTTCTAATTCTTAAAATGTCAACTATAAAAAAATTGACGATATTTTTGAAAAAATATTCAAATTTAAAAGAATTTTATATAGTTTCTGTAAACTTTTGTGATTTTTAAAGTAAAATAATTTTATGCTATAAAATTTGAGTGAATTGTTTTTAGAAAAATGGAAATTAACAAATCTTTTTTTGGAGAAAACATGAAAATTAGCCCATGAGTGAAATTTAACCCCTAAAATTTCCTTGAATTGGATTTGAAGTTGAGCTTCTCGACAAAATGACAAAAGAAAACGTTGAGGCCACTAATGAGAAATTATCATTGACAAGACGTGTCTGTGGGTGCATACATGTCATAATAAATGCTAATAAGCAATTGAATGTGTCATGTTTGATGTCTTGAAATATTTTCTACAAATTTATAATCTCCTCTAGTTCTTATGCTTTATCCCACATTAGTTATGAGGTGTAATCTATGGTTGCACAAATTCCCAACATATCATGACTCTTACTCAAATGGGGATATTCACAAAGTTAGTTATACTCTTACTAACATATTAAATATTGATTGGTTATGGGATGAATATGCACATAAACATCAAGTACAATAAATTGCAATAGATTAACCCACACATCTAACTAGGAGCATGTTTAAAACTAAATAAACAACAAGTTTAAATAACTAACATGAAAATTCCATAGAAGAACACAATGTTTAAAATAAACACAATAAATATACAAGAGAATTGACATTACAACCATAAAAAAACATGAGTTATAATGAAAAGAAAAACTTAATGAGATTAAGACTTAATAAGGTTGTATTTTCATATAGTCCATAATGATGATACAAAAAGCATTATGAGAGATTCACACTCGATAATAATACAAAAAGCATTATATATAAAATGAAAGTATAACAATAATATAAAGCATTATGAGAGATTTTACTAATATCAAAATCATTTACTTATTTTTATGTATATATCTCCTTATGATGAATCTAGTTTTAGACAATTATTTGTCATTGTATGTTTCACACACATTCATTCATTAATACTCATGTTTTGTTCATGTCACATGAGTGTCACACAATAAGTGATTCCAAAATGAAATTTATCCACATTTAATATGCACGGGTTAAAAGGTTAACTTTTTTTTTCCAAAGAAAAAAAAGGCATATATTACATTATTCATATTTTTTTTAAGCATAAAATTTATATATAATATGGTCATAAAATCACAAGCTAAAACAATCTTGTTATAAGTTTTTAGTCCAAAAATATTAATTACGCGGAAGGTGTATATTAAAGGGTTGACTTCCTTCGGGTTTTCGTCGTCTATCGACGGCTTATGGGGAAACGCCCTCTGTCATAAAAAAAAATCAAATCTGCAAATCTGTACTGCGACCAAACTTTGACTTGAGTTAATGGATGTCAATGTCGTGTTCCTGAAGTTGCAGAATTGAAGTTTAGCAGGCCTCTAGCCCTGGACTGTAGAAGCTCTGTCTCAAATTTGCACCCCCCACCACACAACAGTCGATGTATGAGCACCAATCCATCTATATTATTTTGACTCTCGACTTTGCACTGCGGATTTCCTCCACAGTCACTGGAATCGCAGCCTCCCATCCCTTGGGAATTGAACACGCAACCAGTCCTTCCCCAAATGGATCCACCTTCCATGAATATGACTCCCCAACTCTCACTTTGCTCATCCGAGGGGGAGGAAGATCTGTTGACCCCACAATCACAGGCCACACAGGAAATGCGCAATTTTTCATCACCCTTATTGTCTTGTAAGCCATAGGAGACTCTGTTGTTCCCTCAGATCGCATTAATTCAGAGAAAGTATTAATTAACAAAAAGACAATAACATAAATGTCCAGGATTGGCAGTAAGACAGATCATTAGGAACAAATAATTTTGGGAATGAGAATTTAATTACCTGCAGCGTAGAGACAGAGAAAAGACGCAAATGTAACAAGAAAAATAGTTGTCCATGCCATTGCCATCGTCGTTAACTAGTGGGTGCTTTGACATCCAGCCATTTTCTGGATTAGTAGTAGTAATAGCAGCAGTCTCGTAACGTTTCCTGAGAGCGGAAACAAAATCTAACTTCACAAATCACTCTGAATTTGTCTTCATTTCATCTCTTGGCAGTTGAAATATCACGCGAGAATTTGAGTAAGATGAGACAAAGATCGACGAAACAATACTTGCTTGCTCGCGAATTCACAAATAATTGAACTTGGAATCTATGGAAATAAATGGCCGGGAGATGGGATTTGAATGGAGTGTGGGTAGTGCCTGGTTATAAGGCGTGGCTAGAGAAATGTAATAATTGAATGGCATGTGAGCATAGACGTGTACTGTCCATGAATAATGGATGGCCATGAATATGCTCCGATCATAATTCAAAGATATTTCATCCGTTGGCGCATTTGGCACTAGTGTGCTATGTTCAAGCACTTTCCGTCTACGCTCAACATATGTGCTCTAGATTTCAACATCTAGATGAACGTCCCTTTAGTAATAGAAACTCTTGATTTTAGTGACATGTCCTTTGGCGCTATTGATACATCAAGCAGATCTTTGAGAAATATTTCATCATTCATGTGTTGAGATATTTAATGGATGCTTGCAATTACGAGCTAAAGAAATGCTTAGAAATTAATAATCTTGCTTCGACCCATATAAAACCAAGGCCAAAGACCATTTCCATGTGACACTTGCAGGTAGCAGACCCGTAAACTTGATACTTGAACATGACGCTACACCATTCAGGAAAATAGGATGAGATTTGGTGAGCTCGGCCTTTAATCTCACATTTATAAGGATTATAATATTTCACTTTTTAATCTGTGTCAGGGTTTCTATGTTCACTTGACCTGTAGTGCAAGGCGCTTTGAGAGTTGTACTCGTTGGCGTTGGAAATATGGTTTAACGTGGACTTTGGCTTCGAAAGGGATTAACATGTGACAAAAATCCTAAAAAATTTACCCAATAATACTATATACCCTTTATACTTTTTCCATATTCACCTTACATAAGATCTAAACCTTTTTAACAATATAAAATATTATTTTACAAACTATACATAAATAGTTTTAAAATAATTTTAATTTTATATTTTTTTGTGTTTTAAATATTTGGTTTAGTCTTCAAACACTAAAGCAACAAGCAACTTGGCCATTGGTGATTTTGAAGGAGACCAGGAAAGTTTTAATTTGAAAAGCAAAGACATGGCAAAACTCTACTAAGGTGCAGGTTCGACCTCAAGAATATGACAAGCATGGACATTAGAAATATTAACCAGATGGAGGATTAGGGTGAAGAGATAGACCGAGCTTGACATGGACACCAATAGCTTTTGACAAAGATGCTAATGAACTTTCTGGCGGCGAAAATGAAGTCCCTCTTTACATGCGCGCTGCCGGAATCTAAAATCTTTATGGGGGTAGATTCTGGTACCAACAAACATGAATGTCAAATAGGGGGATGCTGGAAGTGAAATGAGGAAATTGTTATTGTAGGTAGATGCATGCAAAAGGTCAGTAACAAGCTCTTATGTGGTAGGAACTCCAATCTATACTTTATCGCAAAAGTGGGCATGAAAAAGCCTCCCCACAAGTAAAGGGCCGGCCGGGTGAATGGACACCTAGGATCAAGCGAGAAGATAAGTTGAAAAATACAAAGGATCGTTGCATTAAAAAATAGAGAAAGAATTTAAACATGGCAGGACGCCACCAATGAGAAAGTAGTTTCAACCAATACAATGATAAGAACACTTTAAAAGATCATAGTGGGGGAACTTTAATTGGAGATGCATTCTCCATTTAGAACAAGAGTTTGGAAATTGAAATACAGTAGAGATTGTAAAAATAAGTTTGGCAAGCTACAACAAAACCATATGATAAAGATTTGCAAAAAAAAAATAGTTAGGAGTAGATATAACCAAGAATCCGACCAAAAGTACTAACATTGTGTATTCAAATTGACTTGGTGCAATTGTTTCACAAATTGACATTAGAAATAATACTTGACAACATATTAAAACTAGGAATTTAAATGTTCATTACAGGATTTAGTTGCCAAGTTCATTGGAATCTCTAGCACGACCAATGTAGTTATTTGTAGCCACATTAGGACCTTTACCAAAGGTTGATAGTGCATAGGGGTGTGCATTTTGGGCAATATAATGATTTAGAGAAGCCGCTGGTAAACCATAGGATGTAGAGTTAACATAGATGTCCTCAAATCTTGGAGGTGTGGGTGGGGGACATATTTACCTTTGAAGGAAGATTAAGGCGATCCATGATGCACATTGCCAATTTTTTGAGAGATGCCATGGTTGAGGCCATTTCCAACTATTTAACCTTGTAAATGGTCATGAAGGCATGGTATTTTGCCTCCCATGCTCTTACATCGAGACTGTGGTTTGATATTTGCCATTGTAAATGCCATATATTAATCCTTCAAAGAAACACAAATTGCAAATGCTTTCCTGCATTGTTCCCATTACAATTTATGAATTATTTGAAAAACATAAAACTATATAAGTAGGCACAGATTTCAACTCACGAATTAGAGAACAATATCTTAATAGATTTGGAAATGGAGGCCTGGTGGCATTTCACAAGAAAGAGACCCGCACGAGCTCCAAGTCGCGACCTATTTCAGAGGGGACCTTGTTCTAAGCCCATGGGAAGCGCCTTTTTTCCATGCCCTGTATTCTTTCCCCGCCACCATTGGCACGGCTCTGAACCCACAGAACTCAGAATTATCTGCAAATTAGCGTTGAAGTGTGTCGTGGGTAGCGATGCTTGGACAAAAGGCAGAGGGTTTGTCCCGCTGGAAGAAATTTCCAAGAGTAGCATGCAGAGATGCTAACCACCTCGTTGGTAGGATTTTCAAAAGGTGGCATGCATATATACTAACTAGCATGTCGCCCACTCTTCTGAAGGATCCATGGGATCAGAAACATATTACTCTCCACCATTAAGTTATAGATTTACCTACTATGTGTATTAAGGTGCCTAGAATAAATAACAATCAGCAGATGGTTGCATGCATTGGACACTTGTACACTTATTATATTATTTGTTTAATGTTATTCATGTGGAAACTGGTACACGTCATTTGGTTCTTTGTTGGTAGAATTCTACGCAAATGTGTTTATTATGAAGGCTTGGGTCAAGTAATTCCGAGAGTCAGATGATTATGGGTATGAGATACATTTTGTGGATGTTTCAAATCATTATTTTGGGAAATGGTAAAAAATCCCCGCAATATTCAAGTTATTGGTTTAGTTTATATTTATTCAATCTCAAGATTCCAACTTAAATCATCCTTGTTGTTTGTAGATAAGCCTTGGTCATCTGGTGGTTAGATTTCTACTCTTGGCTATCTAGTGGTTAAAAAGAGTGTAGATTTCTACTCTTACCAAATGTATCTGAGTTTTGAGTCATTAATCTATTTTTCTGCATCCAAAGAACATGAATTTTTAACCAATCAGAAGTAGCTTAAGGTCATGTACTCTTGGACCATTAACCTATTTCCATGTATCCAAAAAACATCCTAGAAAAATGAATTCTTAACCAAACAAAAGCAATTTAAGGTCATACTCTAGTGATCTCAACTAAAATAATAAACCCGAGTTAGTTAGTAGGGATCATCATGTACATGCCAGACATATAATCAAGTGTGTGAAAGAAACTAAGGAATTTCCCATTCCGTCCATTTATTCCTACCAATCCTCTGTTCTATCCATTGAAGATAGACCACCTTTTACCTTTTTCCTTCTCAAGGATGAATGATTGGTTGAACACTTGCAGATGTCGCAATATATTTGCACATGATTAACCAAAGTTTCTTCATGTTTTCTATGTTCAGAAACATATCTTCATGTTCTCCCATCCATTTTTGGCATTCAAATCTATAAGTGAGTTGTTATATTGTTTCCCTTAATAAATTGAATTTTTTTATTATTAAAAATTATAATTAAAATTAAAACAATGGACAAATGGCCAACTGAAACTTTTCTATGATCAACAAGTCTTAAAAACTCAGCACCAGATCAAATAAATTCATTTGAATGAAAAGACTAATGACGTGCATACTTTGTAAATAGGATTTATATTTATAGTAAATAATTTTAATTTTTAATTACATTAGTAAAAAAGTATTACAAACTTTTAGCCACGAAATCATAATTACATTGATAAAAAAAAAGTTAACCACATGGATTCTTTATTAAAGATTTACATTTGTAGTAAATAAATAAATTTTGAAATTTCAATTACAATCCACTTAAATGTAACACAAAAATACAATGCAAAGTGATGAGGACAAACTTATTTGTCCTAACTAAACCACTTTGTTTTAGACCATGTATATATACATTAAAAAATTCAAGATTTATGACTACTAAATGTAACACAAAAATACAAAGCAAAGTGATCAAGACAAACTTATTTGTCGTAATTGAACCACTTTGTTTTAGACCATGTATATATACATTCAAAAATTCAAGGTTTATGACTACTAAATATTGGATTTGTATTAGGAGCATTCAAACTTTAACACACCAATCCATCTCTTTGCAATGAACATTCTTGCAAACAATCATAACAAATGCATGGTCTAGGCATTGGCTATTCCTATTGCACAATCTGTCGCAGATTTCACCAATGGTTCAGATGCATAGCAAGATGATGACCATCAACTAGAAAAATAAATATTGTTATGTGTGGGGCAACGAGTAATGCTATCTTGCAATTTATGGGTCCAATCAAGACTAGGAAATGGTGTACATGGAGTTGCCATGCAAATTGTATACTCGATTTAAAGTTTTATGCTTGGGATGGGAATTAGAAGGTCGAAAAAGTACAAATGAAAAATGAAAGTGTGGGTATCCAGCGACCTTCCCCTACCAACTTACAAATCAGTGATGTCAATCTATGGTGTTGCTATTATCAAACCATTTTCCTGTGTTTGAACAAGCAACTATCATATTTATATATAAAATCTTCACTCAATTTGAATTTTATAATTCATTGTACACAAATATTAATAAAATATCATCTCATATTGAAATTTATGATTCATTCTATGAAAATATTAATAGATTATGAGTTGGGACGCAGTGGATTGTTGAATACCTCATATGTCTCACTTTGCAAAAAACAAGAGGCATTCCTTCATTCTCTGTCATTTCACTTAAAATTGCAACCCTCAATCTCTGCACTGTCACAAACCCAATTTTGAGAGTTAGTAAAATTGTGAAATTTAAAAAAAAATTCACTATGAACATTTAACAATAAGATATGAGATACACCAAAACATGATGTTGATTATTTATTCATTGGAATGTTGAGCATGCATGAACATTTCTTCTATCATCACTCTCATGAAATTTAATTATATATATATATACAAAGGCTTCAATCAACCAGACAATCTGTCAATTGGTCCACAATGTTAATGCTAATTACTTTTATTCACCTTTCATACATAGTAAATTGTTTCCAATACAAGTATGCGCCCAAAACCTTATCTAACATTAATATAGATTAATTTGTAATTGAATAGCACTTCATTTGCGTTTGAATTGTCTTTGTAAAGTTTTCACCCCTTAGTGGTAATTTGATATACTTGAACAAGAGATACATTGTATAGTCAACATAGAATAACAAGGAGCTATCATTCATCAACGCATACATTTGCACAAAGATATAAACAACTAGCCATCATAGTTAGTAACACATATTCAAAGCTAACCAACTGAATATTAGTGAAACACAATATCAAGAGAATACACAAAAAGAGACACAATCATAGAGAGAGACCATTTTTAATGTGGTTCACCCACTCCTTGGGCTACGTCCACAAAAGGTTGTGTTTCTTTATTAATAGTCAAATTCATAGGGTTACATTGAGCAACATGGTTGTTGCAACAAGCTTCTCTCTACTTGCACTAAGCCTCTATCACATAGAGCTTTACATGTATTGTGAAGTACCTGCAACAATTAATTAATGAAAATACTTGAGATAGAAGAAATAACGGAACTCAGAATCACTTTTATTGATCGCAGGCCACTTCGAGGGGGCAACCTCCTTTGAGCAATCTCAATACAAATAACTTCACGGTACCTTCATTGGTCTCAACACAAACTTATATACGAAGTCTAGGCGCCAATACCATGGGTCAATACCATGTGTCAATACAAACCATGGGCCAATACAAAATATGGATCAACAATTACTACGGGACGACTTACAAAGCATATGCGTCCAACAAAAATAATACAAACTATGGATCAACAAATACTACAGAACGACTTACAAAGCATATGCATCCAACAAAATTATACTAACAAAGTAAATAGAAGGGTTGACATGGGTTCCTAACATCCCCTCTCCCTTAGAAAAAGCTTTGTCCTCAAAGCTTTAGATTTGGAAATTGATGCAGAATCTGAAGGAGTGGTTCCCCTGTAGCATCCTCGGGTTGCATTCTGGCCCACTGACGCCTTTTGATTTTCAGGGAGGATTGCTTGGAAGGCTATAGACAAAGAAGGACCATATCATCTGCGTGAAAAGTGCGCTCAGAACGGTGCTAATCGGCTTGTTGTTTCAGTCGAATTCTTGCCATGTGAATATTGTCCTGCAGAATGAGAAGAATCCTATCGCGATTTCGAAGAACCGAGTCAATTGCCTGAACTGGGGAGCTGTTGAGCGTGTATGGAAGAAGAACTGGCGGTGCCTGTCCATAAAATGCTTCATATGTACCTATCCCCACATCTGTGTAGGGATAGGTAAGGGTTCGAGTAGTCCCAAAAGGAGTGTCGTTTCACCCTTGTTGACCTGGCAAGTATCACACTCAACCACCATCTGGTGAATTTTCATTTTCAGTCCCTTCCAAAAGAAGTTACATTGTTCCCGGTCATAGGTTTTGAGGAACCCAGAGTGCCCTGTCGATGAAGAAGCATGGAGTTCATAGAAGAGATAACCCTGTTGAATAGATTGCAACCAATTTGGAACAAGCAAAGAAATAGATGTAAGAGAAACTGGGTCATCAAATTTGTGAGAAGGAGCATCTGCCACCATATTATCCTTACCCTTCTTGTAAGTGATCGCATAGTCATAACCCATGAGTTGGATAACCCATTTCCGGTGTGCTGGGGAGGAGACTTGTTGTTCCCGAAAATGTTCCAGACTCTGGAGATCAATCTTGATGCAGAAATAATTCCCTAATAGGGATGGCTTCCACTTCTATACTGCATGCAAAATAGCCATCATTTCCTGTTGAGATGTAGATGCGGCTAAATGCTTACCGGAAAGGTCTCCTGAAGGCGGCAAGCCCACTGGTGCAACAAAGACACTTGCATATCTATCCAAGGAAGTAGTGGAGACCATTGGTGGGTGCATCTGAATGGAATGGAGCTGAGCGATGACACCATGTGAATTCTTCTTAAGGATCTTTTCCAGGTGATGTGAATTGATGATGCGGAGAGACCCTGGTTGTAAGCCCATAAATTTGTGTTGTGTCCCATTGACTGAAAACTGCATCCAAAGTTTAGCAAAATCCCATAAGATGGGGCCAAGTGTGCGTAACCATTGAACGCCCAAAACTACATCACATCCACCTAAGGACAAGGCAAACATGTCAGAGCGCAGGTTATAATCTTTCGGAGAGATACGCACATTGTGACACTTTCCCTTGCAAGGTAAGGTGCCCCCATTGGCAACCATGACTTCAACGTTGGTGCAAGGATGGACAAAAAAATCAGCTTGTTTGGCGATCCGAGGGTCAATGAAGTTATGAGTGCTACCACAATCGATGAGTATTTTAAGGGGAAGCTTCTTGAAGTAACCCCTGACCCGCATTGTTTGGGGGGTGGTGACGCTGGATAAAGCATGGAGAGATATCTCTGGGTGGTCTTCCTGAGATGGAAAGTCAATAGTCGGCTCCTGAATGTCGACCTGATCATCTGGTGTATCTGGAGTTTCTTCACCAACTTCAGAGGCGGGCGGAGAATCCACATCCAAGAGATAGAGCTTTTGTTGAACACATCTATGTCCCCGAGTGAATTTTTCATCACAATTATAACAAATCCCTTTTTCTCTATGTGTCTACATCTATGTTTCGGACAAATGCTTGATAGGAGTTGATCGAGGAGCTGGCGGGATGGGAGGTCGTTGAGAACCCATATTTCAGAAGGGAACAAAAGTGGGTTTGGAGCGTTGTTGGACGTCAATCTTGTCTTCGGCCAACTTAGCCAACCCCAAGGCTTCCATCATTGTGTTGGGATAGAACATTTTGACCTCTAGGCGGATTTCATCCTTAAGACCACTGATAAAACAACTCCTGTAGAAGTCATCAGACAATCCTTCTGTGTGGTTGGCTAGTTTCTCAAATTCTATCTGATACTCTCTCACAGTGCCAATTTGACAAAGTTTAGTGAGTGCTCCGATGAAGTCATCAAAAGCACTAGGACCAAATCGTTGCAAAAGGAGTTGGCAAAAATCTGTCCAGTTTGGCTCGTCATGAGCCTTGATGTACCAATGGTACCATTGAAGGGCTTCCTGTTCCAAATGAAAGGATGCAAGTGGAACTTTTTGGACATCAAAAGTGTTATGCAGATTGAAATATTGTTCTGCACGATAGATCCATCCAGTCGGATCAGTGCCATTGAAGCGAGGAAAATAAAGCTTCGGACCACAGAAATTGCTGGAAGAAGAGAACCCATTCTCTGATGAAGACTCGGACTGTCGTTTGTTGTTCATGGCTGAATTCTCAATATGGAGGTTGAGAAATTTTTCATCCAGATCCTGGAGTTTGGCTTAGATGGCTGCAAGTGCTTCTTCCATGGTTTTTTCTCCTGCACAGGTGACAACCATAACCAGGAGTTTTTTTTTTTTTTGAGTGGGTAGAAAAACAAAAACAGAGGGACAAAGAAGCAGAATTAGGAAAGGAACTCTGTGGTAAAATTTGAGGGTGATTGGGTGAAATCCGAGGAAGTTATGGCAAACCCTAAAAATAGAGAAATGTGGGATTTCAGGCTTTGGGAAGTGGAATTTGGGATAGGGTCCTCAGGAATGAAATATGTAGAATGGGATTACTGGGGTGTCAGGGAAGTTTCAAGGGAAACAGAGTGAAAACAAGGGAGATATGGCCAAAAAATAGAATTTTGTACTTTTTTTCTTCTTCTTTAGGAATGGATCTGCAACGGCGCGGAAGGGATCTAAAACAGATAGATCTGCAACGACGTGGAAGTGATCGGAAACAGAGGGATCTGAAGCGGCACCGACTGGATCGAAAACGGCTAGATCTGAAATAGATCTGAAACGGCTGGATCTGGAACGGCTTTCAGAATGGATCTGAAACGACGCAACAATGATCGACAACAGTTCAGCTGAAAATAGATATGGACCCCAGGTATGTGTGGCTTCCTAACAGTTCAGTGGTTTCTCTCGGCCACCAATGTTGTCTGACGGCTTGCGTATTGGGGCAGTACCCCTCACTCCATGGCTCAAGTAAGACTGATAACTGCTTTGCCACAAACGACAACTCTTGGTTTACCTCACGGGTGGGAACTAGTCAATCAGGTAGGGGTCGTTTCCCTTTTCGCTGGCAGGTCCTCTCAATGGGATAGCTACTTTGGGGTTCCTGTGGTACTCCTCACAATGAGTTTTAGGGATTATGCCCAAGTACTTCCCACAGTTAAACGGATAGGGATTATTCCCAGATCCGAAGCTGCAACAGATGCGAAAAAACAATTTGGCAGAAATTTCACCCAACGAGCCCAAGAAACTTCTCTGATACCAGATGTGAAGTACCTGCAACAATTAATTAATGAAAATACTTGAGATAGCAGAAATAACGGAACTCAGAATCACTTTTATTGATCGCAGGCCACTTCGAGGGGGCAATCTCCTTTGAGCAAGCTCAATACAAATAAATTCACAGTACCTTCATTGGTCTCAACACAAACTTATATACTAAGTCTAGGCACCAATACCATGGGTCAATACCATGTGTCAATACAAACCATGGGCCAATACAAAATATGGATCAACAATTACTACGGGACGACTTACAAATCATATGTGTCCAACAAAAATAATACAAACTATGGATCACCAAATACTACGGGACGACTTACAGAGCATATGCGTCCAACAACAATATACTAACAAAGTAAATAGAAGGGTTGACATGGGTTCCTAACATGTATTAACTATATATATACTAAGGGATCCTAAGTTGGATCCAAATCAACTCCATGGTGGAAAAATAGCCATAACAAAATAAAAAGCAAAAAGGGAATCTTATCTTCACACTAATCAAAAGAAAATTTACAAATAATATACATGAACTAGTACATAGATATCTTATACAATTATCATCTTAGCATAATAGTAATGGCAACTATATTTATCTCCCTAAGTCTCTCTTAACGTTTTCAAATTAGTGCATACAACTATTCTCGTTGACACATAAGTATCAATCTTCATATGTCTATTTTAATATATTAATATCTTAGATATTAATATTTATTAACCTATATGTAAACTCAACCTAATTACATATTCATATAACAGATTGGTATGTGCTAACATATATAACATGGTCTATTCATATATATAAAGAAATCTTCATAAATTCCCAATAGTTCTCATTGATTTTTATAAAATACACGGTGGTTTTATATGTATCAAAAGGGCATATATCTATATGAAGAAATCAATACTCGACCCTCGGAAAATAAGTCTACCTTTCAAACACTATAATAATCAAGCAAATAATACATAGGTAAAAAGAAATGGTTTGGTATTCTCTAATGAGAGAGAGATATCCCTGGCTAATTAGTTATAATATAATATTTACCAAATTATCTGCAAAACTAACATAAGTTAGTTATATATTCAATTATATAGATACAGGGATAAGATCAACTAGGCAAAGTAAACTCTTCTCACTCGCCTGCGCACGGATCCAGTGCTGTGATTTGTTTAAAACGAAACTCTGTATGGTTAGTTTTGTGCAGAGATTTGTAGCTGAAATATTACTACAGTATAAACCGAGAGTTGTTTTGGACACTTTGAAAAATAAGGAATTCCCATCGCTGACGTCTTCTATAACCAAACTGAAGCCTTTCTCATACCGTGAACAACTCTGTGGCAGTGTAATCGTGTAAAGGAAATCCCAAACAAGGATCGGACGACTCAGTGGCAGCGTAATTACAATAAAGATATAAGTTACCCATATGAGAAAATATACCCAAGGAATATCCAGAAAACAATCAAAGCAAAATCATGTATCTAAACAGGGAGCCAAAGATACAGCGAAATAGGTAAAAAGATGACCCAAAGACCAAATTTGTAAAGGTTTGACTGTCAACAAAAACTGCCATCACCGAGTTTTAGCTAAATTTCCAATTGTCATGCGAACGAGCAGAGATCCCGAGCTCTAACAATTGAAGTCGTCAAGATGCTATGGTATGAGGTATATATAAATATATCCAATTGAGCAACCTAAAATCAATAATTATACTACGTTTTAAATAATGAGATTGCTTATAGAATAATGAAGGTGTAATTGGGTCGACTTTCGCTTATCAAGCTTTGGTGATCTAAAAGTGCAGAAAGATAACAATTCAACTTAAGAGGGTTTCCAACCTTCGTTTACACAGAGATCTAGACTTCAAAATGATTTCCCCATTTCACATTACATTCCTCCTATCAAATTACGCGTTGTACAAGTGTAGATTATATATAATTTCCTAAAACACAGTGAACCCCAACAACATTCATTAAATCAAGGGGCTTCTATAATTATAACATAGCGAGGATGTAATAAAAGTACTTACAACCAGATAAGAAAAGACATAACCAACCCCTAGTGCGCACCAACGGATTCATCAGTCAAAGAATGTTACTTCTCCTTCTCCTCGACTCGCCTGAATCCACCTAACACAGAGATTTCAATTCCTTTATCGCAGAGATGTTGATTCCCCCCCAACGCTCAGGTTCTATCATCCTAAATGAATGAATGTTATGCCTTCCCTTCCCAGATGGTCGTAGCTCCCTTAACTACCTCCACTCACCTTCTTAAGAAGGTGTTATTCCATGGGGATCGATGGTGGTGGGAATACCTTACGCATCTTCTAGCTGACAGATGGCAAAGGTAAGGGATCTCTTTAGTGCTCCACGCAGAACCATCATGCAGTAGTAGTTCAGGTTGCTACATTATGGAGACAACCTTCCTAAAATCTCTCTCTCCACTACGAGTTAACTATACTTCCCACGATGTACCTTAGGAATCTTCCCAGCATAGTGGAATTCCTTCTGCCACATGGATCCCCTATCTATAAACTAAAAGGGTGAGCTTATTGCTATGGGAGCTCCATTACTTTTCTCCTTAACTCTCACATAGGATACCCACTCTGTCAACCAATGGATTTGATATTTATATAGGACAGAAAGACCAAAAATGAATCGGTGATTTCGTTGCAGTCGCAATAATTAACAAGGATCAAGCAGAACTATGCACAAGACATTCGAATATGTATATATATATATATATAATTGTTCATTCATATAGTAATATATACTAATTGTAAAAATGAAACCTTGTATAACCTTGATAATTATACATATTACTTCAACATTTATATTTATTTTCATATGTGTTTAATATCACATATTAATTCATTTTATACAAATAAATACTATATATATAGGTAACTTCATCCTTCATTAGCCTAGCTTCATACATTGAATGATTATATAAAATATAATCCTTTACACTCTATATTTAAACTAAGATATCAACTTATATATAATATATTTACCCTATAAGGTTTCTTCTTAACAATACAATGTTATACTCTTACCAAAAGGGTAACTGTTGATGTATATGTAACTTCGGAATGTATTTCATTTATATATTTATTGTACTCCTATAGAGATGTATTATTCCTCTATACGGAAGTGTCGTCATTTGTATTGACAAGTGTCGCAAGTGTGTTAACTTGCCAATGGGTTATTAGACCACCTTGTAAGGGGTCGGCCCGATATAATGTAATATGAAGTTATTGTACCTAGCTAGACAAGTCGACCCCATAAGGTTATTGGGCAAACATGACAAGTATAAATAGAGATCGGGAGATCTCTATTTGGATCACTTCAGAACCCACACTTCCTTCACTCGGAAAGTGGTGCACATGTGAGGAGGAGGATCAGCTACTAAGAGGAGTCTATCTCTTGTACTTTGGTTGTACTTTGGTTGAGCTATTTCTCTATCTATCTCTAAGGAAGTTGTGGGGTTTTTCACCTTAGGGTTTTCCCCACGGAAACTTTGTGTGTCTATTGTCTCTCATGCTTTTGCTTCTTGTGATGATTGACATGCTTGTTATGATTGATATGCATTGATATACTGTACATGTTATTCTCTCAGTAAAGATCCTAGAGTATTGTGAATTAATGCTCAAAATTTAACATGGTATCAGAGCTAACTTGAGAAGAAGACATTGTGCAGTGAAGGAAACCAGGGTTTCTTGTTTATTGGGTTTCTCTCCACATATTTTGGAAAAGCAGTATAGTAGATTGACTCTACTCATCAAGGAGAATCTATCTGTCGAATCAGAATTCAATTCTGAGCACTTTCAGTTTTGGCCCTACAAATTAGGGTTTCCTAAACAATAGGAATTTCTGGAATCTGAAGACACAGTTGGAAGCTCCTTGGAAAAATCGAAGTTTAGTTCTTTGGATCGAGATTTTTGGCTGGATAGAACTCCGGGAAACTCAAACCCTAATTTAGGGTCCTCCCTAGTGAACCTGGGAAGACTAAAAGGCAGTTATGAAGGGTGAAGCTTTGCATATCTCAAATTCTAATACACCAGGATGATCAGCTTATCAAGGTGCATATTTCTATCCTTTCAGAAAGTTGAAATTCACATTTTGAATTTTTAGGGTTTCTTTGACAAACCCTAATCTGGGACTAGATCCAGTTTTCAGCAAATCAAGTGGTAAGACCTAAATCTTTTCTATTTCCATTTGAAGTACTCTTTAAAGATGTCTCACCACACAAAGCTTGAGGACAAGCTTGAAGGGGCTGATAACTTCCGAGCCTGGAAGTATAGGATTGGGTTAATCCTGGAAGAGAATGAGTTGGACTCATATATAAGGGAACAGGTCCCTGTCCCAGAGGGAGAAGAAGCTAAAGCCCTCCGAAAGAAGAACTTGGTCAAGGCAAAGAGAATCATTGTTGATTCTATCAAGGACCATCTCATCCCCCATGTGTCATCTCTGAAGACACCCAAAGATATGTTTGATTCCCTATCCAAGCTATTTGAAGGGAAGAACATAAATCGAAAGATGACTCTGCGGAACCAATTGAAAGGGGTAAAACTTCAGAATGGAGAATCCATTCAATCTTATTTTTATAGGGTCTCTCAGATCAAGGAACAACTAGAAGAAGTGGATGAAATGGTGGAGAATGGTGAAGTTGTCATGACCACTCTGAATGGCCTACCCAGGTCATGGGACTTCTTTATTCAAGGAATATGTGTAAGAAAGAAGTTGGTATCCTTCAGCAGACTACGGGAAGAATGTTCACAAGAAGAAGCAAGGCTTGTGGCACGAGAAGAAAAGATGGGGAATGATGATCAAGCTCTCACAACTCACACCAAGAAAGGGAAGTCCAAGAGAGAGCCATCTCACTTCAAGAAATCTTCACATCACCATAAAGAAAAGAGAATATGCTTCACCTATAATGAAAAGGGACATATTGCTATAAATTGTCCCAAGAACAAGAAGGACAACAACAACTTCAACAAGAAGAAGAAGGGCAGCAAAAGAAGGTACCATGCTCATGCTATCGAGGATGATGAACCTCCCAAGAAGAAGGCTAGAGCAGAAAGTGATGATGATGACTCATCAAGCGAAGAAGAGTATGTTCTAATCTCTGCTCTCAGAGGTACTATTTCTCATGGTTGTAATGATTGGCTTATTGACAGTGGGGCTTCCAAACACATGACTGAGTTTAAAGAATCCTTTGCTAATCTATCTGAACATGAGTTACCCCATAAGGTGAAACTTGGGGATGACTACCAATACCCTATCAAAGGAAGTGGTGAGGCCTCCTACAATCTAGACTCTGGGAAGTCTTTAAAGATGAAAGATGTTTTGTATGTACCTAGGCTCAAGAAGAACCTACTCTCCATATCCGCATTGGATGCAAACGGTATGAGGGTTGCATTTGTGGATGGCCAAGTTCTAATGTGGCCAAAGGGAAAGACCATAGATGATGCAGTAGTGATTGGAGAGAAAGATGGAGGATTATATAAACTAAAGGGACAACCTGAACATGCCATGGTGCATGAATCCATGGATCCAAGTGAACTTTGGCATAGAATACTTGCTCATATGCACTATAGGGCACTTCCAATTGCAAGCAAGGCTGTAGAGGGTCTTCCTGAAATCAAGACCAAACATGAAGGTGTTTGCAAAGGATGTGCAAAAGGAAAGAACATAAAGAAGGCATTTCCAATCAGTGAAAGCAAGGCAAAAGATATCTTGGAAATTATCCACTCCGATGTATGTGGTCTGATGTCATCCAGTTCTCTGAGTGGGTATGCTTACTATGTCTCTTTCATTGATGACTTCTCCAAGAAGACTTGGGTTTACTTCTTGAAGAACAAAGATGAAGTGTTTGATAAGTTCAAGGAATTCAAAACCTTGATGGAGAACCAAACTGATAAGAAGATCAAAACATTCAGATCAGACAATGGTGGAGAATTCACTTTAGGTGACTTCAAGAAACTATGCAGTGATTCAGGGATTAAGAGGGATTTGACTGCTCCTTACAATTCACAACAGAATGGAGTTGCAAAAAGAAAGAATCGAACAATCATGGAAGCAACAAGGGAAATGCTGCATGACTAGGATCTACCTATGCATCTATGGGCAGAAGCAACTAGGACAGCTGTATATGTGCAGATGCAATTCCAGATGCAAATCGTGAAATTGAAGATCCGCAAGAACCTGTAGATCCACCCCATGAGAATAACTCTCACAAGAGGAAACCTGCATGGGCTAGAGAGCTCATTCAAGATGCAGAAAGATATGGCATTCCAGAAGAAGAACATAGAGCAAATAAGAGAACTAGATCTCATGCCAGCTATGTTGCTTTACTCTGTGATATCATGAACAAAGAACCTTCCAATTATGAAGAAGCAGCGAAAAAGAAAGAATGGAAGGATGCCATGGTCGAAGAATACCAATTAATAATGAAGAATGATGTTTGGGATGTTGTCCCAAGACCTGAAGGGAAGTCTGTTGTGACTTCCAAATGGATCTACAAGATCAAGAATGTCGCAGATGGCAGCATAGAGAAATACAAGGCAAGATTTGTAGCTCGTGGCTTCTCTTAGAAAGAGGGAATAGATTATGAAGAAACTTTTGCTCCTGTAGCTAGGTACACTTCCATCAGATCAATACTTGCTCTAGCTGCAGTGATGAAATGGAAGATACACCAGATGGATGTCAAGACTGCCTTCTTGAATGGTGTAGTTGAAGAGGAAGTGTATGTGGAGAAGCCACTCGGTTTTGAGACACATGACAGGGAGTCATATGTGTGCAGACTGAAGAAAGCCTTGTATGGCTTGAAGCAAGCTCCTAGGACTTGGTATGGTAGGATGGACAGTTTCCTATCTAGTTTGGGATTTACCAAAAGTAAAGCGGATTCCAACCTTTACTACAAGGTTGAGGAAGGAAATCCAGTGATACTACTTCTGTATGTGGATGATCTGTTTGTAACAGGTAATGATAGTTTGATTGCCGATACCAAGAGGAAGCTTGCAGCCGAGTTCGAGATGAAGGACTTGGGGATTATGCACTATTTTCTAGGCATGGAGGTGTGGCAGAGTGCAGATGGGATCTTTCTTGGACAAGGGAAGTATACAGTAGAGATCCTGAAGAGGTTCGGGATGATGGACTGCAAGGCCATGGCCACACCTATGGCATCGAACCTGAAGCTTCTGTGTGATGCTTCATCTGAGCCGGTTGATGTCACTATGTATCGTCAGATGATTAGGTCCTTGATGTACCTGATGAACATGAGACCAGATATTTTCTTTGTGGTGAACACATTGAGCTAGTTCCTGACGGATCCGAGGAGTGTTCACCTGGTTGCTGTAAAGCATATTCTGAGGTACCTAAAGGGTACAGTTGATTATGGGCTCAAGTATGATGTGAATCAAAAGTTTAACCTACAGGGTTATGTTGATTCAGATTGGGTAGGCAATGCTACAAATAGGAAGAGCACTTCTGGGTGTTGCTTCAGTATGGGATCAGGTGTGATCTCTTGGTTTAGCAGGAAGCAGTCTTGCGTAGCACTAAGTACAGCTAAGGCAGAGTATGTTGTAGCCTGTTCGTCTAGTTGTGAGGCAGTATGGTTGAGGAAGCTACTGTCTGAGTTATTTGATCTACCGTTGGAGGCTACTAGTATATTTTGTGACAACCATAGTTGTGTGAAGCTGTCTGAGAACCCGGTGTTCCATGACAGGTCGAAACACATAGAGATTAAATATCACTATATCAGGGATATGGTGCAGAGGGGAGCAGTGAAGCTCCTGTATGTTGTGACATACGAGCTGATTGTAGATGTGTTGACAAAGCCCCTAGCCAGAGTAAAGTTCGAGTACTTTAGAGAGAGGCTTGGTGTTCTTCAGATCGACGACACTTCGAGGAAGAAGTGATGGAGACATTTGCTGTAGCCATTCCTAGCATGGTGGAAGGGGGATCCTTCACATGGCTATGGATGTAAGCACTGGATGATGAGCATCAGGATGATGTTCTAGTTTATGCTCTGTATGATCAGTTGGATCATTTACATTTGTATGTATGTGTATGCATCATGTTGGATGCTGGATATGATCAGTTGGATCATTTATGTATGTACGCATCATGTTGGATGTTGGATATGATCAGTTGGATAATTTATGTATGTACGCATCATGTTGGATGTTGTATATGATTAGTTGGATCATTTATGTATGTACGCATCATGTTGGATGCTGGATATGATCATTTGGATCATTTATGTATGTATGCATCATGTTGGATGCTTGGACCATGTATCTGTATATGTATAAGGTGGATACGTTGTATGATCAGGCAGATCATGTATGTTGATATGTATCAGGTAGATACATTGTGTGGATCATGTATCTATGTATGTATCAGGTGGATACACTATGTATGGTGATATGTATCAGGTAGATACTTGGTATGCATCAGGTAGATGCATTGTATGATCAGGATGATCGTGGATGACGAGCTTCTTCAAATGAAATGCATCAAGATGATGCAGTGATGATGATCATGATGATCACGTGTACATCAGGATGATGTATGGAGAGTATCAGGTTGATACTCTGTGACCATGGACAAGTTGTGCAAATGAGCATGTAAGTAGACCTGGGAGATCTGGACAGGATGAAAAAGGCCTCAGATGCTCTTTCGAGGCATTGCTCTAGGAGGACATGTAAGTAGACCTGGGAGATCTTGACAGGATGAAAAAGGCCTCAGATTCTCTTTCGAGGCATTGTCCTATGGCATGTAAGTTGACCTGGGAGATCTAGACAGGATGAAAAAGGCCTTAGATGCTCTTTCGAGGCATTGCCATGACCACATGTAATATGCTCCTGGGAGATCTGGACAGGATGAAAAAGGCCTCAGATGCTTCAGCTAGATTTTGTGGTGGACCACATGTAATGTGCTCCTGGGAGATCCGACAGGTAGAGATGTGTGCTCGTAATAGCCTGGGATGCTTCAGCCAGGTTTTGTGGTGAGATCACATGTAATGTGCTCCTGGGAGATCCGACAGCTAGAGCTGTGTGCTCGTAATACCCTGGGATGCTTCATCCAGGTTTTGTGATGGGTCACATGTAATGTGCTCCTGGGAGATCCGACAGGTAGAGTTGTGTGCTTGTAACAGCCTGGGATGATACCGCCAGGTTTTGTGACGCACGTAATAAGTCCTGAGGATCCCACAATATGGTCAGTGATGATGAAGACATGCAGGTGGTGGGCCTACATCTAGTATGAAAAAGAAATGGCTCTATAGAACTTCCTATGACGAGTAGATTCAGAGATTGATTGAGATAGCAGCAGCAGTGACGATGACGATGATTCGAGAATGATAATTCACTAATGATGATCCAAAGAAGAAGACTTGTGCTAGCAGATCTGTGTCGAGAAATACCTTCCTAGTTAAGAGGGAGTGTTGATGTATATGTAACTTCGGAATGTATTTCATTTATATATTTATTGTACTCCTATAGAGATGTATTATTCCTCTATACGGAAGTGTCGTCATTTGTATTGACAAGTGTCGCAAGTGTGTTAACTTGCCGATGGGTTATTAGACCACCTTGTAAGGGGTCGGCCCGATATAATGTAATATGAAGTTATTGTGCCTAGATAGACAAGTCAGCCCCATAAGGTTATTGGGAAAACATGACAAGTATAAATAGAGATCGGGAGATCTCTATTTGGATCACTTCAGAACTCACACTTCCTTCACTCGGAAAGTGGCGCACATGTGAGGAGGAGGATCAGCTGCTAAGAGGAGTCTATCTCTTGTACTTTGGTTGTACTTTGGTTGAGCTATTGCTCCATCTATCTCTGAGGAAGTTGTGGGGTTTTTCACCTTAGGGTTTTCCCCACAAAAAATCTGTGTGTCTATTGTCTCTCATGCTTTTTCTTCTTGTGATGATTGACATGCTTGTTATGATTGATATGCATTGATATACTGTACATGTTATTCTCTCAGTAAAGATCCTAGAGTATTGTGAATTAATGCTCAAAATTTAACAGTAACACCCTTCTTAAATATAACATCATATATATATATATGTGTGTGTGTGTGTGTGTGTGTGTTTGTGTGTGTGTGTGTGTGTGTGTGTGTGTTTGTGTGTGTGTGTGTGTGTGTGTGTGTGTGTATACCAATACCATAATTGATATAAAGGTAATGACTTATACCTATAACCATATTTATTATTTATTTCCTTTATCTTTTCAATATATTAAGTGTATTTCTTGATATGAAATAAGATAAAAGGATGACTACTTACTCTTGACTTAATATAATAGCTAGCTTTGATCATAAAAGGTAATAGGAGCTATAATATTAACTTTGTGATTAATAATTACTATTGTTTTCCTAAGACGATAATATGAATAACTTAAGGTGGTCAAGTATAAGTGTTTTGAGGATTTAAGGTTACTCCTTATTGTCTACCAATGTTTCCTCGTAACTACACTGCCCTTTACTTGTCGCTTTCCCCCTATTGGAAAGTTGTTTCCCGTTGTTTAAGTTGCTTAGTCATCAATTGTCTCTTAAGTATTAAATAACACTTATTGATCATAACACTAGTTTCAAGGTCCACTTGTGGGGCCTTGACCTTGAGCTCCTCACCAGGACCATTTACATAATTACAATTATATTTACAAAAATAATAGGGGTCAAATTGGAGGGGTGTTACATCCTCCTCCCATTAAAATAACACCGTCCTCAGTGTTCAACAGTTTGTCTTTCGCATCCTTTCACCATCTTTCACTTGCTTTATTTTTTCTGCTTTGGTTGTCTTCACATTTTCGTGATTTCCGCAAGTTCTTATCACTTATATCCTGCACATTATACAGATCATACAAGATCTTCCAACATTTTTTTAGCATAACATAAGTATACAAAATTTCAAAACAACAAATGTTCATCATTCTTCCTCATCCTTGAGGGGATATTTTCTTACTCAAACATTCATAACATTCATACATAAATACATCTCATAGTCTAGTTACAAGACAAATCATTAACATTTGCTTATATATCATAAAACAATTCTTTCAAAAACTTTGTTGATCATCAAACTCTTTTAGACTTCAACAATCATGGAGACTTGCATACAAAACTCTTATGTACTTCAGCAATCATGAAGACTTGCATACATATCCTACTCATGTACTTCAACAATCATATAGACTTGCATACATAGCACTCTTTTGTACTTCATCAATCATGGAGACTTGCATACAAAACACGAGCCCTCTACAAACTCAGCAGGAATTACCTCTGCATACTTTCAGCAGGAACATGACAGTCTTACTTTGCAACTCATTACATACTTCCCCTCATCGAATCTCTTGTGGGCTCAGTTCTAACACCACAAGGAAAAAAATAATGTCTCCTCAGAGAATCTCTTGTGTGCTCCATTCTAACAACACAAGGAAAAAGTATGTGAGCCCCTTGCTCAATTCGATGGATATAAATATTGGCTAGGTCTTTTGGGTCAGTATCATTCAACGAGCCACCTGCTCTATTCCACTTCCATGGGGAACATGACCACATTTTTAGGGAAGTTCTCCCATAACAATAGCTAGTAAGTGAGTGCGAGATGCATCCCCTCTTCCTAAGTTTAGGAAATTATTCTTTTCCCCTCAAACCTTCTCGTTTGAGTTCAAGGAATTCACTTAGTAACAATCATTTATTATTTCTTGCATGCCACATGTAACATAATAGCAACAAAATATTAAAATATATTCACTTATTTACTTATCACATGCTATGCATTTTGATGATCACACATCATTAATCTTAAGTCTACCATTATTCATGGTGCATAAAATCCTGTAATCCATACTATAATAAAATGTAAGATAAATCATTACTTACTCTTGAGCGATTTAGCTCAACTTATCTATATAAGTGCTTTTATAATCAACGTTCCTCTTTGATCATGACATAAGTCGTAGTTAACATCACTTCCTGAAATGTTAGTATAAAGAAAAATTTATTTGCTTCAATTGCTCAACAATTAAACACATTAGTTCCATAGCATTGTATGCATGCTCATTCAATTAACTTGTGCATCATCTTCAATTCATCCTGTTGTAAACTCTTCAATATCCTTAATGTGAGTCTGAGGTCAAATCTGCTGAAAACATGTTAGCATCATAATTTAAACAGTTAGTTGCATATAGATTCATTTCCATCTAGGACTCATTATCTAAATATTATTTTCTCTATAATCTTTCCATACTCTTTATTTAAAAGATACCATGAATCAATTCAATCATAACAAGATTTAGGATTCTTCTCTTCCTATAGTCAAACTTCTACTATTAACACATTAATCTTTGTTAGAGGACATAACAAAAACCTTACCAGGGGTCTATCTAAGAAGAAATAATTAGAATCATAATTCATTCTAAATAAAATCATTTTAAACTCCTAAGAATACTGCTATATAGTAAAAACTTAAATAACAATAAGCAGTTCTAAATGAAACACAATTCATGTTAAGCAATAAAATATTAACATTTAACAAAAAATGACGATTTTCATAAACAAAAATAATATTCAAACACATCAGTCATTTTATCGTATGGATTCGTTCACGTCTTTAAACATAACTTGTAACTTAGTATGTCAAATTAATGCTGGCTATCAATACTCAAGATTAATAATCACTTAAGCTATGGACTCCATACTATTGGATCCACAGAAGAAAAATGGAAGAAAGACAACATATATTTTTGCAATAAGCATACTATCAAAACCTAAGTACAAATATGTACATTCTATCATTGATACCTGAGGACCAACTTTCATTTCAAGAAATGCAACCTATTAATACGTAGCTATAACTTCATTCATATTCTATAATATCTACGAATGCAATATTTTCCGATATAGCATTACACGAAACTTTCGTAACAACTATGCAATACCAACTAAAATGTAGCTATAATAATTTGAAGATGTTCAAGTGACTTCGCCTAATCAAACAAACTCAATTCATTGGAGTATACTAATGATACTACATTCTAACCTCATGAAGCTCATAGGTAGTGCACTTAGTAATTCTTAAAGGAAGATAAAATAGAATACCAACAACTATAAAGAGGATCTTCTTGATACTACTATGCAATTTTGAAATCAATTATCTAAGTTAATCTGCACGTTTAGAACATTATTCATAGCCTTTGTTTGGTCCAGATGAAAACACGTTTTGCCAAGGTTTTCCACATATTTATCTAGTTCTTAGACTAGTACTTATCAAATGTCATAGAATTATGAATTCAACAATCCAACATAAAATATTATAATGCTTCTATTCTCTTTAACAAAGTTTATTCAATCATGATACAAACTTCATTACCTTTCACAAGAATATAAGAACAATATCTATATCGATAGATCCTTCATATGAGATAATTACATCCTAGTATTTCTTTGCTACTTTCAAACCTTTCATGAATTTTTCATGTATGTCTCATCGGTATTTTAACAATTGTGCATACTTCAATTTTGTTTGATCTTTATGACTATGTCCTAGAATGTGCTTTACATGCTAGCATTGATTGTATCGTTTGTAATTAAAACCAATTACTTCGATAACTAGTGAATCATTCATTTAGGCATGAAATCATTTCGAAAACATACCACTTTCCATAACAATTCCCTAAAACAATGTGAATATCTAACAAGGAAAAATTTACGATAAATGAAAACATACCTGCCTCATAATTTTATAAGGAAAACAGTGATGAAATACTTATCTTTAATCTTTTGGAGATCTTCAAGTTTAAATCCGTTAACATCACTCCTCATCCATTCCAGTTCATGCATCCAAGACAAAACAAAAAACAACTTGATTAGTTATTTTAACAACCCTCATGCTTACTTATTTCATGTTGAGCCCAATAGGCCCGAGTGTTGTAACCTAGTGCTCTGATACCATATGTCACAAACCCAAAATTGAGAGTTAGTAAAATTAGTGAAATTTTTTAAAAAAAATCACTATGAACATTTAACAATAAGATATGAGATACACCAAAACATGATGTCAATTATTTATTCATCGGAATGTTGAGCATGCATGAACGTTTCTTCTATCATCACTCTCATGAACTTTACTTTTATATATATACAAAGGCTTCAGTCAACCTGTCAATTGGTCCGCAATGTTAATGCTAATTACTTTTATTCACCTTTCATACATAGTAAATTGTTTCCAGTACAAGTATGCACCCAAAACCTTATCTAACATGAATTTAGATTAATTTGTAATTGAATAGCACTTCATTTGCCTTTGAATTGTCTTTGTAAAGTTTTCACCCCTTAGTGGTAATTTGATATACTTGAACAAGAGATACATTTTATAGTCAACATAGAATAACAAGGAGCTATCATTCATCAACGCATACATTTGCACAAAGATATAAACAACAAGCCATCATAGTTAGTAACACATATTCAAAGCTAACCAACTGAATATTAGTGAAACACAATATCAAGAGAATACACAAAAAGAGACACAATCATAGAGAGAGACCATTTTTAACGTGGTTCACCCACTCCTTGGGCTACGTCCACAAAAGGTTGTGTTGCTTTATTAATAGTCAAATTCATAGGGTTACATTGAGCAACATGGTTGTTGAAACAAGCTTCCCTCTACTTCCACTAAGCCTCTATCACATAGAACTTTACATGTATTAACTATATATATACTAAGGGATCCTAAGTTGGATCCAAATCAACTCCATGGTGTCAAAATAGCCGTAACAAAATAAAAAGCAAAAAGGGAATCTTATCTTCACACTAATCAAAAGAAAATTTACAAATAATATACATGAACTAGTACATAGATATTTTATACAATTATCATCTTAGCATAATAGTAAGGACAACTATATTTATCTCCCTAAGTCTCTCTTAACGTTTTCAAATTAGTACATACAACTATTCTCGTTGAGACATAAGTATCAATCTTCATATGTCTATTTTAATATATTAATATCTTAGATATTAATATTTATTAACCTATATGTAAACGCAACCTAATTACATATTGATATAACAGATTGGTATGTGCTAACATATATAACATGGTCTATTTATATATATAAAGAAATCTTCATAAATTCCCAATAGTTCTCATTGATTTTTATAAAATACACGATGGTTTTATATGTATCAAAAAGGCATATATCTATATGAAGAAATCAATACCCGACCCTCGAAAAATAAGTCTACCTTTCAAACACAATAATAATCAAGCAAATAATACATAGGTAAAAAGAAATGGTTCGATATTCGCTAATGAGAGAGAGATATCCCTGGCTAATTAGTTATAATATAACATTTACCAAATTATCTACAAAACTAACATAAGTTAGTTATATATTCAATTATATAGATACATGGATAAGATCAACTAGGCAAAGTAAACTCTTCTCACTCGCCTGCGCACAGATCCAGTGCTGCAATTTGTTCAAAATGAAACTCTGTATGGTTAGTTTTGTGCAGAGATTTGTAGCTGAAATATTACTATAGTATAAATCGAGAGTTGTTTCAGACACTTTGAAAACTAAGGAATTCCCATCGCTGACGTTTTCTATAAGCAAACTGAATCCTTTCTCATACTGTGAACAACTCTGTGGCAGTGTAACTGTGTAATGGAAATCCCAAACAAGGATCGGACGACTCAGTGGCAGCGTAATTACAATAAAGATATAAGTTACCCGTATGAGAAAATATACCCAAGGAATATCCATAAAACAATCAAAGTAAAATCACGTATCTAAATAGGGATCCAAAGATACAGAGAAATAGGTAAAAAGATGACCCAGGGACTAAATTTGTAAAGGTTTGACTGTCAACAAAAACTGCCATCACCGAGTTTTAGCTAAATTTCCAATTGTCATGCAAACGAGCAGAGATCCCGAGCTCTAACAATTAAAGTCGTCAAGATGCTATGGTATGAGGTATATATAAATATAGCCAACTGAGCAACCTAAAATCAATAAGTCTACTACGTTTTAAATAATGAGATTGCTTATAGAATAATGAAGGTGGAATTGGGTCGAATTTCGCTTATCAAGCTTTGGTGATCTAAAAGTGCAGAAAGATAACAATTCAACTTAAGAGGGTTGCCCAACTCCGTTTACACAGAGATCTAGACTTCAAAATGATTTCCCCATTTCACATTACATTCCTCCTATCAAATTACGCATTGTACAGGCGTAGATTATATATAACTGCCTAAAACACAGTGAACCCCAACAACATTCATTAAATCAAGGGGCTGTTATAATTATAACATAGCGAGGATGTAATAAAAGTAGTTACATCCAGATAAGAAAAGACATAACCAACCCCTGGTGCGCACCAACGGATTCATCAGTCAAAGAATGATACTTCTCCTTCTCCTCGACTCACCTGAATCCGCCTAACGCAAAGATGTCAATTCCTTTATCGTAGAGATGTTGATTCCCCCCCAACGCTCAGGTGCTATCATCCTAAATGAATGAATGTTATGCCTTCCCCGCCCAGATGGTAGTAGCTCCCTTAACTACCTCCACTCGCCTCCTTAAGAAGGTGTTACTCCATGGGGCTCGACGGTGGTGGGAATACCTAACGCATCTTCTAGCTGACAGATGGCGAAGGTAAGGGATCTCTTTAGTGCTCCACGCAAAACCATCACGCAGTAGTAGTTCAGGTTACTACATTATGGAGATAATTGTAAAAATGAAACCTTGTATAACCTTCATAATTAGACATATTACTTCAACATTTATATTTATTTTCATATGTGTTTAATATCACATATTAATTCATTTTATACAAATAAATACTATATATAAAGGTAACTTCATCCTTCATTAGCTTAGCTTCATACATTGAATGATTATATAAAATATAATCCTTTACACTCGACATTTAAACTAAGATATCAACTTATATATATAATATATTTACCCTATAAGGTTTCTTCTTAACAATACAATGTTATACTCTCACCAAAAGGGTAACACCCTTCTTAAATCTAACATCATATATATATATATATATATATATACCAATACCATAATTGATATAAAGGTAATGACTTATACCTATAACCATATTTATTATTTATCTCCTTTATCTTTTCAATATATTAAGTGTATTCCTTGATATGAAATAAGATAAAAGGATGACTACTTACTCTTGACTTAATATAATAGCTAGCTTTGATCATAAAAGGTAATAAGAGCTAGAATATTAACTTTGTGATTAATAATTACTATTGTTTTCCTAAGAAGATAATATGAATAACTTAAGGTGATCAAGTATAAGTGTTTTGAGGATTTAAGGTGACTCCTTGTTGTCTACCAATGTTTCCTCATAACTACACTACCCTTTACTTGTCGCTTTCCCCCTATTGGAAAGTTGTTTCCCGTTGTTTAAGTTGCTTAGTCATCAATTGTCTCTTAAGTCTTAAATAACACTTATGGATCATAACACTAGTTTCAAGGTCCACTTGTGGGGCCTTGGCCTTGAGCTCCTCAATAGGACCATTTACATAATTACAATTATATTTACAAAAATAATAGGGGTCAAATTGGAGGGGTGTTACATGCACTCCCCCTACCAAATGAAAATACCAATGTTGATTTCCAATATATTTCGAGCCAAACTTGATCACTACCTAGCCCTTTATTGTTTTACTCACATATGTATACTTTTTGGTATGACAAATTAATATACAAATCATTTTAGTTGCCATCGATTACATGGGTTTCTATTTATTGCGTATGAGTACTACTATCCCTACCATAAATTAGCTAGACTTGCTTTCAAACACATAAAATTATATTATCTACATACCCACAACTTTCTCTCATTTTACAACATATTTAACTTCCTCTCGGCGTTTCATTTCCCCCACTTTAAGGATATGCTAGATGTTTTCTCCCGCTTTAAGGATATGCTAGTTTTAACATCTTATATGATTCTTCAAGGTAATTCTCTCTTTAGATTTCTAGCACACAACCTCTATATTTGACCAAAGGGTTAGCTATGTATACTTTGTGCACTTTATTGAATATCACGCGTAGTTTTGTTTTTGTTTTTTTAAAGTTAGAAGATTAGTTAAATGCTTCTTTTCATGTAGGCATTTGAATATTTTTTACAATAGTATGGTTGAAATTTAAAATCTAATAAAAATTGTAATTTCACCTATTTATAAATGTGTTTTAAGATATTTTAAAGTTTCTATATCAATGCAAAATATCAAAACACATTATTCAAATTACAATTTTTTATTTACAACGTTTTTTAATTACTCAATCAAGTACACCCAATTAACACTATTTACCATGTAAAATTTCTATTTTTTTTCCTCTAAAAAAGGCTCATATATACCAAGGAACCATGTAACCCAAATTCATATATTTACCCTATAATTATTTTCATGTGATTACGATATTACTAACTTACCTTTTTTTTCCATCGAAAAATTTATCTTACTATTAATAATGCGAAATAGTAAATGTTCCACATGTCATGAAATACACAGAAAATATGTCTAGCATAGTAGCAGTAAATATTACAAACCATGGGCGCAGGATAAACCTGTCCCATAATAACTGAGAGTCAAATATGTCATAAAGTGTGAAAATACTAGCGTGTAAGACGCAATACAACATGCAAAATGAGTGCATAAACAAAGCTGCACAGAGTCCAGGCTCCTCAGAACCATAAGATCAAAAGTATAATACTGTCACAGTGTGGATCGGCCCAAGCACACAGCCACGTCCATCATAAAACATCAAAAACTGTCACATCTTGATCCGGATTTTATGAGCAGAACGAAATGAATACAGATTATTATCAGATGCTTAACACAAAATAACAGAGATACAGTAAAACTGGTTTTCTATTCAATAAGGAAATAAGCTAGAACTGTAAAATGCAGCGGAAAACAAGCTTGTTGGAATGGTGGCGGCTTATCTCTGAGAAGAGATGTGATGGCTGCACTCATTTCGCAAGAAGATGGTTACAATGAGGCTCTCAAGGCCTTTTACAATAAACAGGAATGTCAAAAACCCTAGACATCCAAAAACCTAACCCTAGGAGATGAAGCGCCAAAAGTCATGTGGGCCCCATTTGGGTAAGTTAGTACATCAACTTCTCGGGGTCGTAACTTTTGCATACGATCTCTGTTTGGGGCGCTCGGTAGCCCATTGGAAAGGTCTATCCGAGATTTACAACTTTTGAATGGGGCCAAATGTATGGAATAGGCATCCATTTGGCCCCCCAAATTGCCAAAAAAGGTTGTTTAGGGCCTCAAAATGGCCCCGGAAGTTCAAGACCCGAAAAACTGCTAAAAATAGTACAATACCAAAATTGCCATAAAACTGTTTTGAGCCAGTTGGAAAGGTGGGTGGCCACCAATATCCACCTGGATCAATCCTCCCTCCTTAGGAAGCAATGGTCTCCATTGCGTTGAGTTCCCCCATCAGATGAGGAAATTTCTGTTGAATTTGGCCTCGGGTGAGCCACTTGCCTTGGTGCAGGAGATGCCCTGCTTTGACAACTCGATAAAGCTGGATCCTTTGATGTCGAGTGCCCTTGATCTGTGTGTCTGCAATATGATCATTGGATGCTTGTTGTAGGCAGTCAGGGTTGAGCTCTGTTGGTGTCAACTTCTCTGCTATCTCTGAGGTGTCTAATAGTGGTGGGAAATATGGCCGAAGGAGAGCCACGTTGAAGACTGGATGCAGACCCAGGAAGGGGGGAATGTTGAGCTCAAAAGAATTGTCACCCACCACCTTGGTGATGGTGTACGGCCCATAACGGAGTGGGCGAAGCTTTCGATGGGGCCCTGTAAGGCGTTCTTTCTGCAAATGCAACCAAACTTTGTTGCCCACTTGAAACTTATGTGGCACCCGATGTTGATCATGGTGTTGCTTGTACTTGGCATTAGACTTCTGTAGAATATCCTGAACCTGTTGGCTGCTATGTATATTAAATATTGTATCAAATTAATCATTAAATTATTAATTAGTTTAATTGAAGGGACATAACCCTTCTTAAGAAATGCTCCAACCTTATAAAAGGCGAGCTCTTGTAAAGCGTTAAGCATCTTATCAATTCAATAATATATATCTTATTCAATATGGATCTGGCGTCCTAGTTTTCTGCCGCATTTGGTATCAGAGCCGCGTTCGGCATCAACACGCTCCAGCTGGGATTGTCCTCCACTCTCATCTCAGGATTCCACCCACTGCATCCATTCGCCTTTCTCTCCATTCAGCCCATCCACACTGCTTCACGCCACACCCATTTTCTGTCACCGCTTTCCTTTCTCTGTGCCGCACCCATCTCCCCCTCGGCTCTTCACCAATCCATCTCGCCCTCCTCCCAAATCGCTGCACACAACCCTCTTCTCTAACCTCGCCAGCCCTCATACTTTCCAACTCGCACACGTCCCTCGTCCCTCACTCATCCGCCCAATCACCACATCTACCATCGTCGCCCAGCTATCCACCTACGATATCTTCACGACCACGCCCATCTTCCCAGCATCTCCAGCACTCCACCCCACTCCACGCTCCCTTCCACGTCGCCTCCACTGCCTCCAGCCCCGCACCGCCTCCACGCAACGCTTCTCTCTCCCGTGCTCCTCATTCCCTGCTCCCCATCCACCTTCCCACCATTCCCCTCTCCGCCTTTGTGCGTCCCCAATTCGCGCCCACCTCCCTCTCTACACCATCCTCCTCACCCACTACGCATCGTTCCCATCCACCCTTTGCTCTGTGCACCTTACCCTCCGCGCTACCTCCACACTCTCCTCAACGCTGCACTCCATCTCTTCAGCATCCGCTTGGGCTCCCCCGTCCACCTCTCGTCCATCCCCGGCTCGGCCTCCACGTAAACTCCCTCAAACCTAACCCTAATTTCAAAAAAAAATTAATATTATATAATTAATATTAATTTTTATAAAAAAAAATCCTTAAATAAAATATATATATATATATATATATTAATATAATATTTATTATATATATATATTTTTAACCACACCAAAAATTATAGTAATCCCACTTTTCCAAGTCATTTTCATTTTCCACTCCTCCTAAGCCAAAATTGCATCCAATTATTCACCACCACACCTAAGAAGCATGACGACAGAGTTAAAAGCCCAAATGGAGAAAATAGAGAAGGATTTTCGAACCTTCAAGGAAATGATCACCAAGAACCAGGAAGCACTTAAGAAAGAAATTAAGGAGGAAGTCATTGAGGTAATGGAGCAGAAAATAGACGACAAGTTCGACATTATAAGTAAGGAACAAAAAATGTTAGATCAAAAAGTGACTGAGAGCCAGAAAGGTATCGAGGAGATATTACAAAAAATGAAGGATGAGGACAAAAATCATAAACAACATGGCTCGGATATGTCGGTTACCCCATCTCCCAATTCTGAGTCACCAGAACGCAACAGGATGAAAGGTACTCAATACCAACCATTTGTAATGTACCCGCTGAGAGCAAAAATAGAAATGACGAAATATAATGGAGGAGAAGACCAATGCGTCGCTTGGTTGAATAAAGCAGAAGAGTATTTCGACATATATAACATTACAATGGACGAGGAAAAGGTCAAGTATGCTTCAATGCACCTTGAAGGATATGCCTACAACTGGTATATGTGGTGGAAGGGAGACAACTTCGCATACACTTGGAACTTATTCAAGAATGATTTCTTAAAAAGGTTTCAAGGAATCACAGAAGATGAATTCTTCTCAAAACTTACCAGATTACAACAAAAGGGAAGCGTCGAAGAATTCACGCATCAATGGGAATCCCTCGCTACCAGAGTATTTGGGCTATCCGACAAACAACGGTTGGAAACCTACTTAGGAGGACTAAAACCATACATACAAAAAGAGTTAAAAATGCATGACATAACAAATGTCGAGGCAGCAAGACGAAAAGCAAAAGCAGCCGAGGCCAAATTTGATAGTTGTCAATCAAATAAAGGGAAGTCATACTCACAAAGAAACATCCAGTCGACCCCAGAGGATGATACAAACAAATACATCCCTCCATCTAGAAGGGACGATAGGAAGAGACTCGAGAATCAACGTATGAGGGAAGGAAAATGTCGACGATGTGGAGACAAATGGAACCCTAAACATAGGTGTCGCCCCGAGGACAACTCAAAGAAATTATATACTTGTGAAGCAGAGGAGAATAGTGAATCAGAAGAAGAAGAAGAAGAAGAAGAGCCAGAAGATGAAGAGGAGGAAACCGCAAATATGGCAGCCGGGAACGACGAGAACCCCAAAATCTCCCTAGCAGCCATAACAGGCATTAGTCAACCACAGACTCTCAAGTTAAAAGGGCATATAAAAAATGAGAATGTTACAGTGCTAGTAGACACTGGAAGCACTCATAACTTTCTTGATATAAGAGTGGCACGAAAACTCAAGTTGTTCGTACATCTAGTTCCAGACATGAAGGTGATGGTTGCAGATGGCAAGAAGATCGAAAAAGTTGGAAAGTGCCACAAGGTGAGACTTCAAATACAAGACTTCGAACTGGAATCAGAACTCTACACCTTATCGTTGGGAGGAGTAGACATCGTTTTGGGAGTCCAATGGTTACAAACATTGGGAACATATTCTGCCAATCATCAAAAGCATTTCATCAAGTTTAAGTGGCAAGGGAAAAATTTTAAGCTATATGGTTTTCATCCACCAAACACACAAGTAGTTTCATCTCAGCAAATGGAAAAACTCATTCGAAAAGGGGCATCAGCATATGTAATACAATGTCATCAATTGGAAGGAAAAGAGGAGGAACCAAATGAGTTCAAAAAGGAAATCCAAAAATTACTCCAGAAACATGAACACATATTTCAAGACTTACCCATGCAGCTACCACCAGAAAGGAGTATAGAACACATAATCGAGATTAAACCAGGGTCAAATCCTGTCAAGGTTAAACCATATAGGTATCCCCACCACAACAAAACAGAAATAGAAAGGTTGGTTCAAGATCTACTGAATTGTGGTGTCATCACCAAGAGTAGAAGCCCTTATGCAGCTCCAGTTGTACTAGTACGGAAGAAGGATGGATCGTTTAGATTATGTATAGATTATAGAGGATTAAACAAAATAACAATTAAGAACAAGTTTCCAATCCCTTTCATCGATGACATGCTGGATGAACTTCATGACGCAAAATATTTTTCAAAACTCGATTTAAGGTTAGGGTACTATCAAATCAGGGTCAGATTAGAGGATATCGCAAAGACTGCTTTCCAAACTCATGAAGGACATTATGAATTCAAAGTAATGCCTTTTGGGTTAACTAATGCCCCTGCCACATTCCAGGCAACTATGAATGAACTATTTCAGCCGTACCTAAGGAAATTTGTGTTAGTATTCTTCGATGACATCCTTATATATAGCAAGACATGGAAAGAACATTTGACGCATCTAGAAGAGGTTCTATCTCTTCTGAAGGAAAACCAGTTCTATGCAAAAAGGTCAAAATGCACCTTTGGGAAGCAAGAAGTGGAGTATCTCGGTCATATAATCTCAAAGGAAGGAGTTAAGGTGGACCCAAAGAAGATCCAGGCAATGAAGGAGTGGCCCGAACCAAAGAATGTTTCAAAATTGCGAGGATTTTTGGGATTAACAGGTTACTATCGAAGGTTCATCAGGAACTATGCACATGTCACTGCCCCACTAACAAATCTCCTAAAAAGAAATTCTTTTCAATGGGATGATGAAGCAAGAAGATGCTTTGAAACGTTGAAACAAATTATGTCTTCAACTCTCGTTTTGGCAACACCTGATTTTGCAAAACCATTCGTAATCGAATGTGATGCTTCAGGATTTGGGATAGGAGCTGTGCTAATGCAAGAAGGTCATCCAATCACTTTTGAAAGCAGGAAGTTGAACAAAAGAGAATACCTATTGTCTACCTACAACAAGGAAATGCTTGCCATCATGCATGCATTAACTAAATGGCAACAATACCTTTTGGGAAGTAAATTCCTAATCCGAACAGATCATAATAGTCTACAACACTTGTTACAGCAGAAGACATTAACAACCGAGCAACAAAAGTGGATAGAGAAAATCTCTACCTTCGATATGGAGATCCTACATAAAAGAGGGAAGGACAATGTAGTAGCTGATACTTTATCAAGGAAAGATGAAGAGATACAAGTCTACGCCGTATCCATGGTGATCCCAGAATTTTTGGACGAAATTCGTAAGGAATATGCCAAGAATTCAGAGGTTTGCTCCATAATTAACAACATAAATCAGTATCCGAAGTTTGAATGGAAGAATGAACTGTTATGGTACAAAGGACGTATTTACTTAAGTTCCAATTCCAGTTTTAAGACCAAGGTGCTTAAAGAATCACATGATTGCCCAGCCGCTGGTCATGTAGGAATTTTTAAAACCTACTATAATGCAAGGCAATCATTCTTTTGGAAGGGTATGTATGCTGACATTCACAAGTATGTTGCAGATTGTGACATTTGTCAGCGGAATAAAACTGAGAATATCTCAAGTCCGGGGTTACTCCATCCGTTACATATTCCGAATAAGAAATGGGAGGAAATTTCAATGGATTTCATTGAAGGTCTACCCATATCAGATGGAAAAGACAAAATACTAGTTGTGGTAGACAGGCTAACCAAATATGCACATTTTGTTGGAGTGAAGAAAACTGATTCGGCAAAAGAAACAGCCGAAGTTTTTTGTAAAAATGTCTACAAATTACATGGTTTTCCGAAGATTATAGTAAGTGATAGGGATGCCAAGTTTAAAGGGAACTTTTGGAGAGAGTTTTGCAAGCAAATTGGAACGTCTCTTAACATGAGCTCAGCTTATCATCCCCAAACAGATGGACAGACAGAAGTTGTCAATAAATGCTTAGAAACCTACCTCCGTTGTTTTGTGACTGATAAGCAAAATAAATGGTTCCAATGGCTACATCTTGCGGAATGGTGGTATAATTCTACTTATCATACATCTGCAAGAATGACACCATTTCAAGCCCTATATGGATATGAACCCCCAAAATGGAAGGATTTCATCACCAACCAAGCAAGGGTCGCATCAGTAAATGACCATTTAGAAGAAAACCAAAAGGTTGTCCAAGTACTTAAAGAGAATTTGAATACTGCCAGGAATAGAATGAGACAACAAGAAGATCGACATCGAACAGAACGAGAATTTGAAATTGGAGATTGGGTATATGTAAGACTACAACCCTATAAACAATTATCTCTTAAACAAGGTGGAAAAAATAAGTTGGCTCCACGTTTTTATGGCCCATATCAAATCAATAAGAAGATTAGTCAGGTGGCATATGCATTGGAATTGCCAACTACAAGTCGCATCCACAATGTCTTTCATGTTTCATGTTTGAAAAAGATGATAGGTCAACACCAGAAGGAACAAACAATACTTCCCTTGTTAGATGAAGAAGGAAGAATCATATTCGAGCCAGAATCTATCATTGCTACTAGAGAGAAGAGATTAAGAAGGCGAGTCATTAAAGAATACCTCATTAAATGGAAAAATCTTCCCGAAGAAGATGCAACATGGGAATCAGAACAATTTCGACAGTTACATCCCTCATTACCATTGCTTTGAGGACAAAGCTCTTTAAAAGGGAGTGGCAATGCTATGTATATTAAATATTGTATCAAATTAATCATTAAATTATTAATTAGTTTAATTGAAGGGACATAACCCTTCTTAAGAAATGCTCCAACCTTATAAAAGGCGAGCTCTTGTAAAGCGTTAAGCATCTTATCAATTCAATAATATATATCTTATTCAATATGGATCTGGCGTCCTAGTTTTCTGCCGCATTGGCGGATATGCTGGATCCATTCAATGAACCGAGCGGCTTTGTCAGCTTCTGGGGACAAGTCGGCCGAGGTGGTCGCAAGGGGAAGTGCAACATCCATGGGGCCCAATGGTTGGAATCCCAACCCCACCTGAAAGGGGCTGTGGCCAGTTGAGCTATGCAGGGATCGGTTATAGCTATGTTGGACATAGGGGAGACTCTCATCCCATGTGCGGGGGTGTGTTGAATTGTACATGCGTAGGATATGTACGACCATCCGGTTGACGACCTCCGTTTGTCCATCGGTCTGGGGGTGGAAGGAAGTGGATTTGGTGAGCTTGGTATCTAGTAGTGACCAGAGGCCTGACCAGAATGAGCTGAGGAACCGACTGTCATGGTCTGAGATAATGGTCTGTGGGATCCCAAAATGTACCCATACTCGTTCAAAGAAGAGCTTGGCAGTGGCTTCTGCTGTGATGTTCTTCTTGCAAGCGGCTAGAATCGCCATCTTGGAAAAGCGATCAATAACCACAAAAACACAGTCGTTTCCCCTCTTGGTGGACGGGAGGCCCGACATGTAGTCCATTGAGATGGATTCCCACGGCCTGTCAGGAGTAGGAAGATGGGTGTATAGGCCCTGTTTCTTAGTGGTCAGTTTGGCAATAGCGCAAGCGGTGCAGGAAATGATATACTTGCCGACATCCTGTCGAAGTTTCGGCCAGTAGAAATGTTTCTGCAACACTGCCACTGTCTTTTCAACGCCAAAGTGTCCTGCCACCTGACTATAGTGAGCTTCCCAAATCAGCTTCGCATGCTCACTTGATGGAACGCAGAGATGGCCCAGATGACACAACAACCCGTCCTGAAGATGGAAATTAGCAACCACTGAGTTGGTGCCCAACATTTGATAGGTGGCGGAAAAGTCAGGGTCTGTCTCGTAGAGGTCGGGCCATCCGGAGGTCTCGTGGCCACAAGAGTCTAGCACCGTGGTAAGTGCCACGACTGGAGGTCGACTGAGGTAGTAAGCAACTCGATTGGTACTCCCTGTTTTATATTTGATGTTGAGGTGGAACTGCTGTAAATATGTTGACCACTTCTGATGGCGGTCATTCTGCAACATTCCTTGGGTCTGCATGAACTGTAGTGGCTTGTGATCAGTGTGGATGACTGTCTCCTTCCCAAGAATGTAATGTCTCCACTGGTGGCAGGCTTGTACAATGGAGTACATTTCTTTGTCATAGGTAGGGTACTTGCGGACAGCATCTGATAGTGTCTCACTATGATATGCCACGGGGTGGCCGTGTTGAGTGAGAACGGCACCCACAGCATAATCTGAAGCATCTGTCTCAATCTCAAAGGGATGTTGCAGGTTCGACAATAAGAGTAACGGCGATGAGCACAAACGCTTCTTCAAGTCATCGAAGGCTTGTTGTTGGGACAGGCCCCACACAAATTTTGCCTTACCACCACCCCTAGTCACTTGGCTGAGGGCCCATGCGATATGAGAGAATCCCAGCAAGAACCGGCGACAGAAATTGGCGAGGCCCAAGAAGCTCCGAAGTTCAGTGAGTGTGGTTCGGGCTAGCTAGTCACAGATGACCTGGATCTTGGCTGGATCCACATGCACAACATGTCGATCAACGATGTAGCCTAAGTAATGGACCCTATCCATGCCAAAGGAGCATTTTTCCAAGTTTGCATATAGTTTGTGCTTCCGTAGGGTGTGCAAAACCTACTGAATATGCTGCAAGTGTTCCTCCCAAGTCTTGTTGTAGATGAGGATGTCATCCAGATACACCACTACAAAATTGTTGGTGAAAGGTCGTAGGATATCATCCATCATCCTCATAAAAGTTGCTGGAGCATTTGTCAAACCAAAAGGCATGACCAGCCATTCAAAAAGACCTTCTTTTGACTTGAAGGCGGTCTTCCATACATCTGTTTGTTCTATTGGGACCTGGTGGTATCCAGACTTCAGATCAATCTTACTGAAGTATTTGGCCCCCGTGAGCTGATCAAGGAGGTCGTCGATTCAGGGAATCGAGTACCGGTTACGCACTGTGATTTTATTCAGGGCCCGGTAATCAATGCAGAGTCACCAAGTCCCATCTTTCTTCTGCACCAGCACGATTGGGCTCCCACAAGGTGATGAACTGGGACGGATGTACCCCTTGTGGAGCAATTCTTGGATCTGCCTCTTGATCTCCTCGTTTTCCAACAGAGAGCGGCGATAGACTGTCCCATTGGGTAGCGGTGCGCCTGAGGTTAGATCGATGGGATGCTTGACCTGGCAGTGTAGAGGTACCCCGGTCGAAGAGGAGAAGATATCTGAGTATCCTTCCACCACCTTATCCACTTGCTTCTGTTGTGTGGATAGATCGGTCGTGGAGGCCCGGGATGTGGCTGCGATCTTTCTTTCACTCTGAGAGTGAATCACGAAGAAGACAAATTTCCCGGTCTGAGAGATGACCTTCCTGCATTGCTTGGCAGAGATCAAGGAAATAGCACTAGGAGGGACTGCCTCGGGTATCCTGTACAATTTCTTGTTCAAAGAAATAATAACACTACGAGGCCTAGACTCATATACAGCATGACGTTTCCATAAATAAGGTTGGCCCAAAAGAACATCTGAAACTTCGAGAGGAGCAACATCACACAATACCTCATCCTTGAAGGGCTTGATGTCGTATGGCAGTCGGCACTGTTGGCTGACGCGGAGATCGCTTCCTTTGCGGAGCCATCCAATGGTGTAGGGTTTTGGGTGCGGCGTTGTCGGCAGGGCCAGGCGCTTGACGACCTCTGCTGAGATGAGATTCTTCTGGCTACCGCTATCAATGATGAAATGCAGCGGGGTGCCTTTTACCCACATCTGTGAATGGAAGAGGCATTCTCCTTCTTCTGGCTCATCTGGTTAACCAGGCTGGAGCTTGGTGGTGGCAATGGTCGCACTGGGTTCCGCGTCAATGATCCGTCTTCCCCTTTCTGGTTCAGACTCAGAGTCCGAACCCGCATCTGGTTCAGATGCTTTCACTTCGGCCACCAACGACTGCTTTGAGCGACAATCAGCAGTGTTATGCCAAGGGCTCTTATGGAAGTCGCGCCACTTTCCGGTATCTTTCTTTGTTTTTCCGGTGTCCTTCTTTGCTTGCGGCTTGGACTGGTTGTCCTGATACTGTCCATCTTTGCTCTGTCCATTATTCTGTGGGTTGGGGCCGCCCTTTCCTGTCTTTTGCTGTGAAGGGTTCCCAGGCCCAAATTGCCGTGTCTTTTGTTTGAGCTTCTGCTCGATTTTGACGGCATATCGGTAGGCCGCGCCCAAGGAAGAGATGTCCAAAAATTCCATTTCGGTCTGGATGTATCTATGCAAACCACCGCGATACTTGAGCACCAGATGTCGCTCTGAATCTTTGATACCCAACTTGGTGCACAAGGTATGGAAGATATTTGTGAACTCTGGCACTGCTTGGTCTCTTTCTTGTCGTAGTGTGGTCCATTTGGTATACAAATCGTCATAACTTCCAACAGGGTAGTATTGTTCCTTAATAGCATCCCTGAAGGATTCCCAGGGGACCGTGACTGAAAATAATGAGGCTTCTTCTGTGTCCTTTTGCTCGAAGAATGTTTCCCACCAATCTTTGACATGGGGAACGGCTTTGAGGAACGCAAAAGTAATCTTTTCTTTATTCGAAAAGTTATGGACAGAAAAATACCCTTCTCGTAGATTCAACCACTTATCTACAGCATCTGCGTCTATCTGTCCTTCAGAAATAGGGATATCGAAGTTGATTTGTACCTTGAAGGGGGCAGCGCCTCCGCTCGAGGAAGATGCGTCGCTTGTTGGTAGTCACCGAAGGATTTGCGCGAAATTATCCATCATCTCATTCCTCTGCTGCGTGAGGGCTTCCTCAAGCAACATTTTGATAGGATCTCCTGTCTCGTCATCTTTCTTTTCTCCTGCCATGAGAGGTCGCTTGGGCGTGCGAGAGCTTTTGTCCTCAACAGAAACAAGCTCAAGACCCAATTCTTTGTACCCTGACCTCGTTGGGGACATGCATTAAGATGACAAGGAGCATACCGCTCTGATACCACTGATCCGGATTTTATGAGCAGAACAAAATGAATACAGATTATTATCATATGCTTAACACAAAATAACAGAGATACAGTAAAACTGGTTTTCTATTCAATAAGGAAATAAGCTAGAACTGTAAAATGCAGCGGAAAACAAGCTTCCTGGAATGGTGGCGGCTTATCTCTGAGAAGAGATGTGACGGCTGCGCTCATTTTGCAAGAAGATGTCTACAATGAGGCTCTCAAGGCCTTTTACAATAAACAGGAATGTCAAAAACCCTATACATCCAAAAACCTAACCCTAGGAGATGAAGCGCCAAAAGTCATGTGGACCCCGTTTGGGTAAGTTAGTACATCAACTTCCCGGGGTCGTAACTTTTGCATACGATCTCCGTTTGGGGCGCTCGGTAGCTCGTTGGAAAGGTCTGTCTGAGATTTACAACTTTCGAATGGGGCCAAATTTAAGGAACCATTTGGCCCCCCATATTGCCAAAAAATGTCGTTTAGGGCCTCAAAATGGCCCCGGAAGTTCAGGACCCGAAAAACTGCTAAAAATAGTACAATACCAAAATTCCCATAAAACTGTTTTGATCCAGTTGGAAAGGTGGGTGGCCACCAATATCCACCTGGATCAATCCTCCCTCCTTAGGAAGCAATGGTCTCCATTGTGTTGAGTTCCCCCATCAGATGAGGAAATTTCTGCTGAATTTGGCCTCGGGTGAGCCACTTGCCTTGGTGCAGGAGCTGCCCTGCTTTGACAACTCGATAAAGCTGGATCCTTTGATGTCGAGTGCCCTTGATCTGTGTGTCTGCAATATGATCACTGGATGCTTGTTGTAGGCAGTCAGGGTTGAGCTGTATTGGTGTCAACTTCTCTGCTATCTCTGAGGTGTCTAATAGTGGTGGTAAATATGGCCGAAGGAGAGCCACGTTGAAGATTGGATGCAGACCCAGGAAGGGGGGAATGTTGAGCTCAAAAGCATTGTCATCCACCGCCTTGGTGATGGTGTACGGCCCATAACAGAGTGGGCGAAGCTTTCGATGGGGCCCTGTAAGGCGTTCTTTCTGCAAATGCAACCAAACTTTGTCGCCCACCTGAAACTTATGTGGCACCCGATGTTGATCATGGCGCTGCTTGTACTTGGCATTAGACTTCTGTAGAATATCCTGAACCTGTTGGCGGATATGCTGGATCCGTTCAATGAACCGGGCGGCTTTGTCAGCTTCTGGGGACGAGTCGGCCGAGGTGGTCACAAGGGGAAGTGCAACATCCATGGGGCCCAATGGTTGGAATCCCAACCCCACCTGAAAGGGGCTGTGGCCAGTTGAGCTATGCAAGGCTCGGTTGTAGCTATGTTGGACATAGGGGAGACTCTCATCGCATGTGCGCGGGTGTGTTGAATTGTACATGCGCAGGATATGTATGACCATCCGGTTGACGACCTCTGTTTGTCCATCGCTCTGGGGGTGGAAGGCAATGGATTTGGTGAGCTTGGTATCTAGCAGTGACCAGAGGCTTGACCAGAATGAGCTGAGGAACCGACTGTCATGGTATGAGATAATGGTCTGTGGGATCCAAAAATGTACCCATACTCGTTCAAAGAAGAGCTTGGCAGTGGCTTCTGCTGTGATGTTCTTCTTGCAAGCGGCTAGAATCGCCATCTTGGAAAAGCGATCAACAACCACGAAAACAAAGTCGTTTCCCCTCTTGGTGGACGGGAGGCCCGACATGTAGTCCATTGGGATGGATTCCCACGGCCTGTCAGGAGTAGGCAGAGGGGTGTATAGGCCCTGTTTCTTTCGGTTTGGAAATAGCGCAAGCGGTGCAAGACCTGATATACTTGCCGACATCCTGTCGAAGTTTCGTCCAGTAGAAATGTTTCTGCAACACTGCCACTGTCTTTTCGACGCCAAAGTGTCCGGCCACCCGACTATAGTGAGGTTCCCAAATCAGCTTCACACGCTCGCTTGATGGAACGCAGAGATGGCCCAGATGACACAACAACCCCTCCTGAAGATGGAAATTAGCAACCACTGAGTTGGTGCCCAACATTTGATAGGTGGCGGAGAAGTCAGGGTCTATCTCGTAGAGGTGGGGCCATCCAGAGGTATCGTGGCCACAAGAGTCTAGCACCGTGGTAAGTGCCACGACTGGAGGTCGACTGAGGCAGTCAGGAAATCGGTTGGTACTCCCTGTTTTATATTTGATGTTGAGGTGGAACTGCTGTAAATATGCTGACCACTTCTGATGGTGGTCATTCTACAACATTCCTTGGGTCTGCATGAACTGTAGTGGCTTGTGATCAGTGTGGATGACTGTCTCCTTCCCAAGAATGTAATGTCTCCACTGGCGGCAGGCTTGTACAATGGAGTACATTTCTTTGTCATAGGTAGGGTACTTGCGGACAGCATCTGATAGTGTCTCACTATGATATGCCACGGGGTGGCCGTGTTGAGTGAGAACGGTACCCACAACATAATCTGAAGCATCTGTCTCGATCTCAAAGGGATGTTGCAAGTTCGGTAATGAGAGTACCGGCGATGAGCACAAATGCTTCTTCAAGTCATCGAAGGCTTGTTGTTGGGACAGGCCCCACACAAATTTTTCCTTACCACCACCCCTGGTCACTTGGCTGAGGGCCCATGCGATATGAGAGAATCCCAGCACGAAACGGCGATAGAAATTGGCAACGACCAAGAAACTACGAAGTTCAGTGAGTGTGGTTGGGGCTGGCCACTCACGGATGACCTGGATCTTGGCTGGATCCACATGCACACCATGTCGATCAACAATGTAGCCTAAGTAATGGACCCTGTCCATGCCGAAGGAGCATTTTTCCAGGTTTGCATATAGTTTGTGCTTCCGCAGGGTGTGCAGAACCTGCTGAATATGCTGCAAGTGTTCCTCCCAAGTCTTGTTGCAGATGAGGATGTCATCCAGATACACCAATACAAAATTGTTGATGAAATGTCGTAGGATATCGTCCATCATCCTCATAAAAGTTGCTGGAGCATTTGTCAAACCAAAAGGCATGACCAGCCATTCAAAAAGACCTTCTTTTGACTTGAAGGCGGTCTTCCATACATCTGTCTGTTCTATTGGGACCTGGTGGTAGCCAGACTTCAGATCAATCTTACTGAAGTATTTGGCCCCCGTGAGCTGATCAAGGAGGTCGTCGATTCGGGGAATCGGGTACCGGTTACGGACTGTGATTTTATTCAGGGCCCGGTAATCAATACAGAGTCGCCAGGTCCCATCTTTCTTCTGCACCAGCACGATTGGGCTCCCACAAGGTGATGAACTGGGACGAATGTGCCCCTTGTGGAGCAATTCTTGGATCTGCCTCTTGATCTCCTCGTTTTCCAACAGAGAGCGGCGATAGACTGGCCCATTGGGTAGCTGTGCGCCTGGGGTTAGATCGATGGGATGCTTGACCTGGTAGTGCAGAGGTACCCTGGTCGGAGAGGAGAATATATCTGAGTATCCTTCCACCACCTTATCCACTTGCTTCTGTTGTGTGAATAGATCGGTCGTGGAGGCCCGGGATGTGGCTGCGATATTTCTTTCACTCTGAGAGCGAATCACAAAGAAGACAAATTTCCCGGTCTGAGAGATGACCTTCCTGCATTGCTTGGCAGAGATCAAGGAAATAGCACTAGGAGGGACTGCCTCAGGTATCCTGTACAATTTCCTGTTCAAAGAAATAATAACACTACGAGGCCTAGACTCATATACAGCATGACGTTTCCATAAATAAGGTTGGCCCAAAAGAACATCTGAAACTTCGAGAGGAGCAACATCACACAATACCTCGTCCTTGAAGGGCTTGATGCCGTATGGCAGTCGGCACTGTTGGCTGACGCGGAGATCGCTTCCTTTGCGGAGCCATCCAATGGTGTAGGGTTGTGGGTGCGGCGTTGTCGACAGGGCCAGGTGCTTGACGACCTCTGCTGAGATGAGATTCTTCTGGCTATTGCTATCAACGATGAAATGCAGCAGGGTGCCTTTTACCCACATCTGTGAATGGAAGAGGCATTCTCCTTCTTCTAGCTCGTCTGGTTCAACAAGCTGGAGCTTGGTGGTGGCAATGGTGGCACTGGGTTCCACGTCAATGATCCGTCTTCCCCTTTCTGTTTCGGACTTAGAGTCAGAACCCGCATCTGGTTTAGATGCTTTCACTTCGGCCACCAGCGACTACATTGAGCGGCAATCAGCAGTGTTATGCCAAGGGCTCTTATGGAAGTCGCACCACTTCCCGGTATCTTCCTTTGTTTTTCCGATGTCCTTCTTTGCTTGCGGCTTGGACTGATTGTCCTGATACTGTCCATCTTTGCTTTGTCCTTTATTCTGTGGGTTGGGGCCGCCCTTTCCTGTCTTTTGCTGTGAAGGGTTCCCAGGCCCAAATTGCCGTATCTTTTGTTTGAGCTTCTGCTCGATTTTGACGGCATATCGGTAGGCCGCACCCAAGGAAGAGATGTCCAGAAATTCCATTTCGGTCTGGATGTATCTATGCAAACCACCGCGATACTTGAGCACCAGATGTCGCTCTGAATCTTTGATACCCAGGTTGGTGCGCAAGGTATGGAAGATATTTGTGAACTCTGGCACTGCTTGGTCTCTTTCTTGTCACAGTGTAGTCCATTTGGTATACAAATCGTCATAACTTCCAACAGGGTAGTATTGTTCCTTAATAGCATCCCTGAAGGATTCCCAGGTGGCCGTGACTGAAAATAATGAGGCTTCCTTTGTGTCCTTTTGCTCGCAGAATGTTTCCCACCAATCTTTGACATGGGGAACGGCTTTGAGGAGCGCAAAAGTAATCTTTTCTTTATTCGAAAAGATATGGACAGAAAAATACCCTTCTAGTAGATTCAACAACTTATCTACAGCATCTTCGTCTATCTGACCTTCAGAAATAGGAATATCGAAGTTGATTTGTACATTGAAGGGGGCGGCGCCTCCGCTCGAGGAAGATGCGTCGCTTGTTGGTAGTCGCCGAAGGATTTGCGCGAAATTATCCATCATCTCGTTCCTCTGCTGCGTGAGGGCTTCCTCAAGCAACATTTTGATAGGATCTCCTGTCTCGTCATCTTTCTTTTCTCCTGCCATGAGAGGTCGCTTGGGCGTGCGAGAGCTTTTGTCCTCAATAGAAACAAGCTCGAGACCCAATTCTTTGTACCCTGACCTCATTGGGGACATGCATTAAGACGACAAGGAGCATACCCCTCTGATACCACTGATCCGGATTTTATGAGTAGAACAAAATGAATACAGATTATTATCATATTCTTAACACAAAATAACAGAGATACAGTAAAACTGGTTTTCTATTCAATAAGGAAATAAGCTAGAACTGTAAAATGCAGCGGAAAACAAGCTTGCTGGAATGGTGGCGGCTTATCTCTGATAAGAGATGTGACGGCTGCGCTCATTTCGCAAGAAGATGTTTACAATGAGGCTCTCAAGGCCTTTTACAATAAACAGGAATGTCAAAAACCCTAGACATCCAAAAACCTAACCCTAGGAGATGAAGAGCCAAAAGTCATGTGGGCCCCGTTTGGGTAAGTTAGTAGATCAACTTCCCGGGGTCGTAACTTTTGCATACGATCTCCGTTTGGGGCGCTCGGTAGCCCGTTGGAAAGGTCTATCTGAGATTTACAACTTTTGAATGGGGCCAAATGTAAGGAACCTTTTGGCCCCCCAAATTGCCAAAAAAGGTCGTTTAGGGTCTCAAAATGGCCCCGGAAGTTCAGGACCCGAAAAACTGCTAAAAATAGTACAATACCAAAATTGCCATAAAACTGTTTTGAGCCAGTTTGAAAGGTGGGTGGCCACCAATATCCACCTGGATCAATCCTCCCTCCTTAGGAAGCAATGGTCTCCATTGCGTTGAGTTACCCCATCAAATGAGGAAATTTCTGCTGAATTTGGCCTCGGGTGAGCCACTTGCCTTGGTGTAGGAGCTGCCCTGCTTTGACAACTCGATAAAGCTGGATCCTTTGATGTCGAGTGCCCTTGATCTGTGTGTCTGCAATATGATCATTGGATGCTTGTTGTAGACAGTCAGGGTTGAGCTCTATTGGTGTCAACTTCTCTGCTATCTCTGAGGTGTCTAATAGTGGTGGGAAATATGGCCGAAGGAGAGCCACGTTGAAGACTGGATGCAGACCCAGGAAGGGGGGAATGTTGAGCTCAAAAGCATTGTCATCCACCGCCTTGGTGATGGTGTACGGACCATAACGGAGTGGGCGAAGCTTTCGATGGGGCCCTGTAAGGCGTTCTTTCTGCAAATGCAACCAAACTTTGTCGCCCACCTGAAACTTATGTGGCACCCGATGTTGATCATGGCGCTGCTTGTACTTGGCATTAGACTTCTGTAGAATATCCTGAACCTGTTTTCGGATATGCTGGATCCGTTCAATGAACCGGGCGGCTTTGTCAACTTCTGGGGACGAGTCGGCTGAGGTGGTCGCAAGGGGAAGTGCAACATCCATGGGGCCCAATGGTTGGAATCCCAACCCCACCTGAAAGGGGTTGTGGCAAGTTGAGCTATGCAGGGCTCGGTTGTAGCTAAGTTGGACATAGGGGAGACTCTCATCGCATGTGCGGGGGTGTGTTGAATTGTACATGCGCAGGATATGTAGGACCATCTGGTTGACGACCTCCGTTTGTCCATCGCTCTGGGGGTGGAAGCCAGTGGATTTGGTGAGCTTGGTATCTAGCAGTGACCAGAGGCTTGACCAGAATGAGCTGAGGAACCGACTGTCACGGTATGAGATAATGGTCTGTGGGATCCCAAAATATACCCATACTCATTCAAAGAAGAGCTTGGCAGTGGCTTCTGCTGTGATCTTCTTCTTGCAAGCGGCTAGAATCGCCATCTTGGAAAAGCGATCAACAACCACGAAAACACAGTCGTTTCCCCTCTTGGTGGACAGGAGGCCCGACATGTAGTCCATTGAGATGGATTCCCACGGCCTGTCAGGAGTAGGCAGAGGGGTGTATAGGCCCTGTTTCTTAGTGGTCGGTTTGGCAATAGCGCAAGTGGTGCAGGACCTGATATACTTGCCGACATCCTGTCGAAGTTTCGGCCAGTAGAAATGTTTCTGCAACACTGCCACTGTCTTTTCGATGCCAAAGTGTCCTGCCACCCGACTATAGTGAGGTTCCCAAATCAGCTTCGCACGCTTGCTTGATGGAACGCAGAGATGGCCTAGATGACACAACAACCCGTCCTGAAGATGGAAATTAGCAACCACTGAGTTGGTGCCCAACATTTGATAGGTGGCAGAGAAGTCAGGGTTTGTCTCGTAGAGGTGGGGCCATCCGGAGGTCTCGTGGCCACAAGAGTCTAGCACCGTGGTAAGTGCCGCGACTGGAGGTCGACTGAGGCAGTCAGCAAATCGGTTGGTACTCCCTGTTTTATATTTGATGTTGAGGTGGAACTGCTGTAAATATGTTGACCACTTCTGATGGCGGTCATTCTGCAACATTCCTTGGGTCTGCATGAACTGTAGTGGCTTGTGATCAGTGTGGATGACTGTCTCCTTCCCAAGAATGTAATGTCTCCACTGGCGGCAGGCTTGTACAATGGAGTACATTTCTTTGTCATAGGTAGGGTACTTGCGGACAGCATCTGATAGTGTCTCACTATGATATGTCACGGGGTGGCCGTGCTGAGTCAAAACGGTACCCACAACATAATATGAAGCATCTGTCTCGATCTCAAAGGGATGTTGCAAGTTCGGTAATGAGAGTACCGACGATGAGCACAAATGCTTCTTCAAGTCATCGAAGGCTTGTTGTTGGGACAGGCCCCACACAAATTTTTCCTTACCACCACCCCTGGTCACTTGGCTGAGGGCCCATGCGATATGAGAGAATCCCAACACGAACCGGCGATAGAAATTGGCGAGGCCCAAGAAGCTACGAAGTTCAGTGAGTGTGGTTGGGGCTGGCCAGTCACCGATGACCTGGATCTTGGATGGATCCACATGCACACCATGTCGATCAACAATGTAGCCTAAGTAATGGACCCTGTCCATGCCGAAGGAGCATTTTTCCAAGTTTGCATATAGTTTGTGCTTCCGCAGGGTGTGCGGAACCTGCTGAATATGCTGCAAGTGTTCCTCCCAAGTCTTGCTGTAGATGAGGATGTCATCCAGATACACCACTACAAAATTGTTGGTGAAAGGTCGTAGGATATCGTCCATCATCCTTATAAAAGTTGTTGGAGTATTTGTCAAACCAAAAGGCATGACCAGCCATTCAAAAAGACCTTCTTTTGACTTGAAGGCGGTCTTCCATACATCTGTCTGTTCTATTGGGACCTGGTGGTAGCCAGACTTCAGATCAATCTTACTGAAGTATTTGGCCCCCGTGAGCTGATCAAGGAGGTCGTTGATTCGGGGAATCGGGTACCGGTTACGGACTGTGATTTTATTCAGGGCCTGGTAATCAATGCAGAGTCGCCAGGTCCCATCTTTCTTCTGCACCAGCACGATTGGGCTCCCACAAGGTGATGAACTGGCACGAATGTGCCCCTTGTGGAGCAATTCTTGGATCTACCTCTTGATCTCCTCGTTTTCCAACAGAGAGCGGAGATAGACTGGCCCATTGGGTAGTGGTGCGCCTGGGGTTAGATCGATGGAATGCTTGACCTGGTAGTGCAGAGGTACCCCGGTCGGAGAGGAGAAGATATCTGAGTATCCTTCCACCACCTTATCCACTTGCTTCTGTTGTGTGGATAGATCGGTCGTGGAGGCCCGGGATGTGGCTGCGATCTTTCTTTCACTCTGAGAGCGAATCACGAAGAAGACAAATTTCCCGGTCTGAGAGATGACCTTCCTGCAATTCTTGGGAGAGATCAAGGAAATAGCACTAGGAGGGACTGCCTAGGGTATCCTGTACAATTTCCTATTCAAAGAAATAATAACACTACGAGGCCTAGACTCATATACAGCATGACGTTTCCATAAATAAGGTTGGCCCAAAAGAACATCTGAAACTTCGAGAGGAGCAACATCACACAATACCTCGTCCTTGAAGGGCTTGATGCCGTATGGCAGTCGACACTGTTGGCTGACGCGGAGATCGCTTCCTTTGCGGAGCCATCCAATGGTGTAGGGTTGTGGGTGCGGCGTTGTCGGCAGGGCCAGGCGCTTGACGACCTCTGCTGAGATGAGATTCTTCTGGCTACCGCTATCAACGATGAAATGCAGCGGGGTGCCTTTTACCCACATCTGTGAATGGAAGAGGCGTTCTCCTTCTTCTGGCTCGGCTGGTTCAACAGGCTGGAGCTTGGTGGTGGCAATGGTGGCACTGGGTTCCGCGTCAATGATCTGTCTTCCCCTTTCTGTTTCGGACTCAGAGTCAGAACCCGCATCTGGTTCAGATGCTTTCACTTCGGCCACCAGCGACTACATTGAGCGGCAATCAGCAGTGCTATGCCAAGGGCTCTTATGGAAGTCGCACCACTTCCCGGTATCTTTTTTTGTTTTTCCGGTGTCCTTCTTTGCTTGCGGCTTGGACTGGTTGTCCTGATACTATCCATCTTTGCTCTGTCCTTTATTCTGTGGGTTGGGGCCGCCCTTTCCTGTCTTTTGCTGTGAAGGGTTCCCAGGCCCAAATTGCCGTGTCTTTTGTTTGAGCTTCTGCTTGATTTTGACGGCATATCGGTAGGTCGCGCCCAAGGAAGAGATGTCCAGAAATTCCTTTTCGGTCTGGATGTATCTATGCAAACCACCGCGATACTTGAGCACCAGATGTCGCTCTGAATCTTTGATACCCAGGTTGGTGCGCAAGGTATGGAAGATATTTGTGAACTCTGGCACTGCTTGGTCTCTTTCTTGTCGCAGTGTGGTCCATTTGGTATACAAATCGTCATAACTTCCAACAGAGTAGTATTGTTCCTTAATAGAATCCCTAAAGGATTCCCAGGTGGTCGTGACTGAAAATAATGAGGCTTCTTCTTTGTCCTTTTTCTCGCAGAATGTTTCCCACCAATCTTTGACATGGGGAACGGCTTTGAGGAGCGCAAAAGTAATCTTTTCTTTATTCGAAAAGATATGGACAGAAAAATACCCTTCTAGTAGATTCAACCACTTATCTACAGCATCTGCGTCTATCTGACCTTCAAATATAGGGATATCGAAGGTTATTTGTACCTTGAAGGGGGCGGCGCCTCCGCTCGAGGAAGATGCGTCGCTTGTTGGTAGTCGCCGAAGGATTTGCGCGAAATTATCCATCATCTCATTCCTCTGCTGCGTGAGGGCTTCCTCAAGCAACATTTTGATAGGATCTCTTGTCTCGTCATCTTTCTTTTCTCCTTCCATGAGAGGTCGCTTGGGCGTGCGAGAGCTTTTGTCCTCAACAGAAACAATCTTGAGACCCAATTCTTTGTACCCTGACCTCGTTGGGGACATGCATTAAGACGACAAGGAGCATACCGCTCTGATACCACTGATCCGGATTTTATGAGCAGAACAAAATGAATACAGATTATTATCAGATGCTTAACACAAAATAACAGAGATACAGTAAAACAGGTTTTCTATTCAATAAGGAAATAAGCTAGAACTGTAAAATGCAGCAGAAAACAAGCTTGCTGGAATGGTGGCGGCTTATCTCTGAGAAGAGATGTGACGGCTGCACTCATTTCACAAGAAGATGGTTACAATGAGGCTCTCAAGGCCTTTTACAATAAACAGGAATGTCAAAAACCCTAGACATCCAAAAACCTAACCCTAGGAGATGAAGCGCCAAAAGTCATGTGGGCCCCGTTTGGGTAAGTTAGTACATCAACTTCTCGGTGTCGTAACTTTTGCATACGATCTCCGTTTGGGGCGCTCGGTAGCCCGTTGGAAAGTTCTATCCGAGATTTACAACTTTCGACTAGGGCCAAATGCAAGTAATTGTTTGGCCCCCCAAATTGCCAAAAAAGGTCGTTTAGGGTCTCAAAATGGCCCCGGAAGTTCAGGACCCGAAAAACTGCTAAAAATAGTACAATACAAAAATTGCCATAAAACTGTTTTGAGCCAGTTTGAAAGGTGGGTGGCCACCAATATCCACCTGGATCACATCCATAGGTTATATGACCAAAAGATAAACATCCCCCAAAATAGATAGTGCCGCAGCAGTGACTGAATCAACAAGTAGTTGATGGAGAAAATACCTATAGACCTGCACAATGATATATTAATGGAAATAAAATATATATATACCGCATGAGAAACCAAAAACCTCCTAACAGGTGTCCCGAGCAAAGATACTCAAGACTAATGCATGTCAATAGTGCCACGGGAGAAAAGAAGGTCCCCCCTCCACTCCTCCCACCGAATGATCCCCACCGGAGAGGTCAAAGCCAACTTTGAGAGCTGGTTAGCCTCCATGTTCACCTCACAGAAAATATGACAGAAGTGAGTATGATCAAATTCATTGATAAGATTCCTGACCGCCACCAACCAAAAGGAGAGTAACATTACCTTGAGTGGAGTAGTACCCAAAGCCCAGGAGATAATGGATGATGAGTCACCCAGAATCACAAGTGATGATATCTTCCTGGAACGAGCAAAATACAAGAGGAGCCAAAGAGCACACAGTTCACTACGAGTGTTGGATCCGGGCCCCAGATTTAACTAGATACGAAAATAACAATTAGTAGACACATGTAGCATTGCACCGACACCACACACACCAGGACATCTAGCAACACCACCATCAAAAAAACCACAGGGATATACCAAGACCGGAGGGGTCAAACGTCGGCTAGGATTCATCTGGTTTTTATGAGGTCGTCCCCTACCATGATCAGATTGTGAAATATACTCCTTATAGGCAGCGATGATGCGTCCACAAATCCACTCCGAATGTGGGATAGTGCCCTAAAACATTAGGGAGTTACGAGCCTTCCAAACTTCCCACAGCATAAAACACGGTAGCTCCATCTTGGAGAAAGAATGTTGGATCCAGGAGCCAAGGCTTTCAATAAGTGAAGTGGGCTGCCATATAATCTATAAACTGGAGGAGATAGCAATATTTTTCCAAAGTTCCTGAATGAATGAACAAGAAGCGAAGAGGTGATTAACTGATTCACCTTGAAGGCAGCAGAAAGGGCACCATCGAGGACCAACGAAGCCACGATGACACAGATTATCCCATGTGAGGATTCTGTTGCTCAATGCTAGCCAAATGAAACATTTAATTTTTAATGGGAGAGCAAGTTTCCAAATCTTTTGATGCCACCAGCGATTCTTAGGTTGAACATCAGCAAATGATGAAGCATACGCAAGCTTTGCAGTCACCGAACCATGAGCCACATCCCATGACCAGACCATCCAATCAGGGATCTCAGAGAGTTGTATATTAGCATGACAAAAGGTTCTTATATAATCAGCCCATTCCTTCCCCAGAGTACCATAAAGTCCCAACTGAGGTGCAGATATCCATTTAGTGCCAACACCTCTAATCGGGCAAGCTGCATGAGCCAGTGAAACGAAACCCTTTGCCCGGAGAAAAGACATCAAAGCAGGTGACAGAAGAAAAGTAGTGGATCCCCCCAGAATGGGATCTAAACCCAGCCTTATCTCCCAACCATTACTAGGCACCCACGAGAGCCATTGGGCAATGGTATTAAAAGACCCCAAGAGTCCATTCCATATGTTTGATACCCCGGATGTCGAAGGCTGACCCAATCTAAACCAATCAACCACACGAGTATGTTTTAAATACTTTGCCCGGATGATCTTGCCCCACACAGAATCAATGAAAAGGGCCCTCCAAAGACTCTTTGCATGAAGGGCATTCACAAAACAGTCCATGTGTTTGATATCCCATCCCCCCAGGTCCCAGGGAAGAGCCATAGAAGTACATTTGATCAAGTGATATTTTCCAATATCCACCCCACCCGACCATAAGAAATTGAAAAACTTCCTGTGGATAAGTCGTATAATAGTCTTTGGTATTTTATTGAGTGAGAACCAATAGACCCCCAGATTCTGCAATATCGCTTTAGCCAGAGTGAGTCTACCACCCATAGACAAATGTCGCATGCTCCAATGACCAATCCTTAATTCAAAACGCCTTAGTAGCCAAGACTAGTCATTTAACAAATAATTCGATGGTTTGACAAAATATCCCAGATATTTTGTGCCACCCTCCAAATCCTTGAAAACTAGAGGTAATAGTCTGCCGATCGACTGAACCACATCAATCTCCATTGAGTGTTTTAAGAAATGAGATTTATGCAAGCTGATAACCATACCTAAAACCGAACAGAAGAAATCCAAAATTTTCTTATATTGTATCCATTCAGCAAGTATACCTAAGCCGAAGAGCATGATGTCGTCCACAAAGAGTGAGTGAGTAACAGATATACCAGTGGTAGCTTTGATACCCACAATGGATCCCTCACATTTAGCCTTGTGAATAGTAAGACTCAAGCCTTCAATAATCAATAGGAACAAGAGGGGTGAGAGGGGGCATCCCTGTCGAAGACCCCTGGAGGCCTTAAAAAAATTGGTCGGCTGACCATTAATGAGCACACCAAAGTTTACTGTAGAGACACATGCCATAATCCATTTCATCACCTTCTAAGGTAGTCCAATTTGTATCAAAATCAATCTAAGCATATTCCAGTCAACACGATCATAGGCCTTCACCAAATCCAATTGAAGGATAAGGGCATCCATTTTCTTTTGTTTAATACTATGAAAGACCTCTTGTGCCACCCCCACCGCATCAAGGATCTGCCTGCCATCCAAAAAAACAAACTGTTCCATAGAAATGTGACGCGAGAGAATTGGCTTGATTCGAACAGCAATAATCTTGGAGATAATCTTGTAGACCAGATTGCACAAGGCAATTGGCCGAAACTCATTAAAATTCTCTGGATGTGAAGTTTTTGGAATGAGAGTCAAGTAGGTGGTATTGAGAGCCCTAGAAACCAGTCCCATGTGCCGAGACTCATCCACAGCATCCCGAAGGTCCTCTCCCATAATGTCAAAAAGTAAAGGAACAATTCCACCGTCCACCTATCTGGTCTAGGAGATTTGTCCTTAGCAAAACCCCTTAAAATGTTTTCTGTTTCCACCAGGGTGACAACCTCAAAAATATTGTCCCCCTCTACTTCATTGAACATTCTTGGGTATTCCTTAATAATCTTGAATTGTTCAGTCAGTGAGGTAGGTATTTTTAGGATCACAAAAGTAATTCTAGAAATGTTGAGTAGCCTTAGTCATGAGGTCCCTATCTCCACGAATCCGCCGACCAGAATGGTCATTGAGATCCCAAATTGAGGTCCCTATTACTAACTTACCTAATATCTCCATATGAAACCAAAATAAATTTAAATGGTACTTATCATTTTCCATCTATATACCAATGTGAATGGATTAACCCTTTTTTGTTTATTAAATAAATTGTTAACATATGCTCGAAAATTCGTACTCATTAGACCTTTCAATCCAGTGTAGAAGAAACATAGAAGAGCTGTCCTTCTTTGCTGTCCATACCAAAAAGCACCTTCTTTCCTGTGACGTGTAAACTCCGGTAATAAACTAAAAATTCAAAGATCTTATTGCTAAATTTAAAAATAAGTTTCCCTTTACGTAAATTGACACGTGATGCTTTGTTCCAATGGTCCTCATGTATGGTGTGATGTATGTAGGCATGGTCTTTCAATCCATTCATTTTCATTAGATGACGTGTCTATAATGAGCTCTGCCGATAACTTTCGCGACTTACGCGCAGAATATGTAGCCCCACCACTAACCGATAAAATTAGGCACATGCTGTGGCTGACGTGGACAAAGGCATGTGCACAGCTCGGCACACCACTTTTCTTTCCTTGCTGGAACACAGAATGTGAAGATTTGGGCCCGTCAATTTTTTTATACATGTAACCCTTCTCTGTATGTGCTTATGTTTATTAGAGGGTCCCATTTTAGGGTAAATAAATAAATTTCTCTTTTATTAGGACAGTTAAAATGTTTTATTTTGATCATTTTTATTGGAATTTGGTGTTTCAAATTGTTTGGATAATGCGTTGATGAAATTGTAATTTTCGACCAGGTTAAAATTATATTTAAAGATATTTAAATTTTAAAAATTATAATTTTATTTATTAAAATAAGATAGAATAAGATTTAAAACTAGTTAAGAATTTGTTTTTCTTAGAATAAGGAAACAAGTTAAGAGTTTAAAATCGAAGAGCATCTTGTACGAGTGAAAGTGTACTCCTTGTCATTATATGATTATTTTATATAACATAGTTTTCTTAAAATAATAATAATAATGATAAGTCCATTTGAATTTGTGGATAGTAAAGATTGAACAAAGAAAAATAAAAGCCCACTAAAAAACTTTATATAAAAAATTTTAATTCAAAATTAATCCAAATGAATATTAAAAAATCCAATTGCTCATGCCTATCCATTGCTGTATATACCTTTCACTGTTGTGTTTTGCAATGATTTGCTGCATATACAAACCTCGAGTGTCGTGCTGTTCTGTTCCATGTGAACAAAATCTTCACCACACGATATGCCATTTTGCTTTTTATAATGCTCTGAATTTTAAAAAACAATAATTAATTTTGGGAAAGGGTGAGGAGAATAGACGTGATTTGCCCTGGTGTCATTTTTGTTGTGATAAATCCACTATTCTTATTGAAGAAATATACCTACACGCTGTGCTGTCATTTTGGAACAATGTGTATGTGTGTTTTTGTGATTTGAAGAGGAAAAGGTATCAGGATAAAGATTGCATATAAATGTACTTGTTGTTTAAGTTTGATAATTTTACAAGTTAGAAACTTCAAGGGTTATATATATATATATATATAATTTGGAGGTTTAGTTTTGTTTCCTATCAGGGAGGTGTGGTATATGCACGTTGCATGTCAAAAAAAGTTTGTATGAATGCGATGGTGGTCGTACTTTCGTTGATTAGGTTTTATTGAATATTTAGGTTAGTATCCAGATTGTTTAGTTGATAATACTTGCTGAGCAGTTTGGAAAGGTTCCCATAGTAAAAAAAACAAAAAAACAAAGATTTTTAGATTGATATTTTTTATTGATTGTTTCTATTTAATTACGTTCACTCATATATTTTAATAAATTAAATGACTTGAGGATGGGTTAATCAACATCGATCATAAATATGATTCAAATTTATGTCAATATTATTGATTAAATATGGAAAAATTAAAAAAAAAATTACAATTTTTTTAAAAATATAAAAAATTATTACTTTAAAAAAAATATAAATATAATAAAAAAATTATTATATTTCTTGAAATATATAATTAAAAATACAAAAATGATATATATATAAACCATTTCAAAGAAAAAAAAACATACTATTGAAAAGCGTCATGAACTCCACATCATTGAACTTAAAAAAAAGAAAAATATAAAAGAAAAGAAAAAGACAACCAACTCAACAAACAAGGGATCCTCTGTAAAAATCCCTTTATAAAATGCCCTTAACTCAATAAAATAGGAATAATCTGGGCCAAGTGAATAGAGTGAATTGGTTGTTTCTTTTTCTTCAAATTTTGTTTCATATTTAAAAAATAAAAATCTAAAATATTGAAATAGTATGTTTTTTTATAATTATAAAATTAATTAATATTTTTTAAATGAAATGATTTGGTTAATTTGAAGATTGAATAAACTATTATTTTGCAAAACATGAATAACATTAAAAATATTATTACTTCTATATTTAAAAAGAAAATATGGTATAAAGAAGATTTAAAAATTAAAAGAAAATTATGATACTATAAAAAGATTATCAACCCTAACTTTGTGGATCAAAATTATTTTTCTATCCAAAATCTTCATAGTGAAACTGCACAACCCCTAAAATACTATCAGCCTAAAAGATTTGTCATCTTTGCTCCAACCCTGACCTCTCTAACCTTCTAACTCCTCATCATCAATTCAAATTATACAATACAAATATACAATAAAAACAACAATTTAATTGATCTTTTTTATTCAAATTATTCATATTTAATTTAAAACAAATCATATTTAAATAATAATAATAAATTAGAAAAAAAATCTAAAATAAGAAAAATTATCATTTTATATTTTTGAAAATAATTAAATATGGAGTTGTCTACAAGTGCAACGATATCGCCCGGACGACGAAATCGCCCGGTGGTCGTCGACCCCCCTCCAACAACAGAAACGTACTCCTACGAGGATTCCAGATCCCAGATCTCTGACATTCAATATTCGATCGATCTCGACGTGGGCCCCTCTACTCCGTTCCCTTCGTCGACGTGAACTTCAAACATGAGTTAATACATGCCAACGGGGTTGGTGAACTCCTCCTACAATTTGAATATTGTGTGTTCGCCCGACTGACTCCCTCTCCCCTACGCAGAACCATACCACCACAAAGTCTCCCACATACTCTATTTCTCTATTACAAACTCCGCTCCCTCCGTGGCATTCAACACCTTCTCTATGACTTAGACAGACCCGACTGTGTCAGGATTATCATCTCGGATTTGTTGGGTGTTTATCAACCTACGTTCCATCGTTGTCTAGTAAGTCCATAAATATCATTGTCTGGTAAGTCAGCCTTCAACTTAATTTCAACCTCTATTCTTCGTTCATCAAACAAGAACTCAGTCTCTGCTACAACAGTTGATAGAGTTTATCCACGGTCAATTACATGCAACATATCTCAGCTCTCCTTCAACCAATTGAATTGGAATTGGTTCCTTTGATTGATCAATGTAATGATCAATCCATGATTGGTCTCGATTACACCTAAAAATGACTAATTCACATCACAGAGCCTCTTACAGGAAATTAACAAATTATGATTATTTATGAGGGTCAACTGATCCAAGACAACACAAGGATTTTAACCTTGTCTCCTAAAGTTCATAGGAAATTCATTACTCTGTCTTCACCATTCATTATGCATGGTAATTTCACACAACAACCTTGAAACTTAATCATTACATAGATCTATTTAGCCATTTTTTTCATGCACAATCAATCTTGCAGACTTAGACTGTTGTTTCTAATCAACAGATTCAACATAGTCTCTTACAGGATTCATGCACATAATTTCTTAAGCATTCATACATAACCACAAAGTTATCACACATAATATCATAGTAAACCTGCCTTTTTTCATTCATAAGAAAACTTTACATACCTCCATTAACCCTGCTCTACCTTTCTGAGACTGACTCGACCTTCTATGGCCTGATTTCTCATTGATTGGCCATCCTTCTATGACTTGATTTCCTCATTGGTTGGCCACCTCCTTCAATGCCTCATAAGCTTGCATATTTATGCCAAGGATCCTAAAACCAATTCTGGTTTAGATCCACAAAATCCTCAACAATACCCCTAAAACAAGCAACTAATTTCTAACAATAGAAGCTCAATCTATTTCTTAATGATAATCGAATCCTTCCTACTAATGCAGATTTGATTTCATGACTCAACAACAATAAGTCACCCATAATCTAACTCTTTTAGAACTCTTTCTTCATAAAGAATTTAACATATTTACAATGAATTTATCAAAGACCCCTTCCTAGGAAAATGTCAAAACCCTAAGGTCTGACCAAAATTTAGACTTTGAATTAAGAGCAGGATGCTCCCGCATCAATTTCTCATCACCTCATCCAAGAAAGTGTCGCAGCTGCAACCGGATCCCCCAAATTTTATAAAATTGTAGGGCCCCTCCTTTATTTTTGTTAATTTAATCAGAGTTTGTTTCATCTTTGATATGCTTACTTTTGACACTTAGATTTGTTTCTTGAAAACAAAAGAAAAGGCAATTTTTTTTTTCCGGGAGAACTTGCAATTTTCTGCCTAAACGGTCGGAGCATTGTTCCATTTTCCACTGAAATGGTCGGAGCAACATTCCATTATCCACCGAAATAGTTGGAACAATTACGAAAGGACTACGAAATACTTAGGTCTTTTGTAAAAATTCATGTTTCGGAGCAGAATCCGAAGTCACATCGATACCGTCGGAGGGCAAAGGAAGACGGGCCAAACCAGAGGAGTTGTCTGTTTCACGCTGGAACAGATCGACGAAAAGGGGAAATGACGCCGAAAAATTTCACTGACAAAGTTAAAATGCTCTGGAACTTTCACTGTGCAAATGGAAATCGGCGTAAAACCATTTTCTTTCCCAAACACATCAGTGACAAATGGTATATTTCGCCGAAACACATCGGTGCCAAAAGGGAATAACTATCGAAATAGGATCAGTGCCGAACGGGAATTGCTCCGAAACTCTTGCGGCATAAAATAGAATGTAACATAAAAAAGGGCATGATTTGACCCTGTTGATGCATTTAATGCTAGGGTTAGTGCGGACATATATATATAGTTTAAACTCTTTTCCTGTCACATTGCTTGTAATGGTGTTTTGAAGAAATCATTGAAGATGGAATTCACTCGATGCCATTGATTTTTGCATTTGGACGAACCCCTTGTTGCCAGGTAGGTTGTTTATCCTTTCACTTTATTTTATAGAATGACATTTTTCCATAGGAATTTGCAAATCCGTCATTGGTGCCCGAATTAGGTTAAAACGTGAAACTTGAGAGAGTATGAGGGCGAGCTTAGTTTTTTTTTTTAAACCCTAAGGAAGTTTGTGTTTTAGTAGGGTAAAACTTTGCATTGATAGCCATAGATGGAATTGGAACTAAAATATTTCAAACTTGAGGGACTTCCCGTAAAGTGACCGCCACATCTCCAAAGATTATGCTTCCTTTAAAAAATTCCTTGACCGGGGTTCCACTGGATAAATGTGATAGAATTTACATAAACCCCTACAACAAACACCCATATCACCATGATGTATTCTCTTCTAATGTTCTTCCCATTTTTCGCTTCCTCATACTTCACCAAAGAGATAGAACCTGTTAGGTTAGAACATGAGAAAATCATACATCTCGAGCATATACTCGCCAAGGAAACCTAGATTCATCTGGGTATGAAGTCCCGTTGTGAAATAGCTAGGGAAGTTCTTTAAGATCATCGAGAACGTTGAATCTCCCCAGGTTGTGTAAACAAGTGAAACACGCAGTTCTGTTCGAAGAGAGAGTAACCCAAAAGAGGGCATGATTTGACCTCGTTGATGCATTTAATGCTAGGGTTAGTATGGACATATATATAGTTTAAAATATTTGCCCGTCACATTGCTTGTAACGACGCTTTGAAGAAATCATTGAAGACATAATTCACTCGATGCCATTGAGTTTTTCATTTGGACGAACCCCTCGTTTCCAGGTAGGTTGTTTATCCTTTCACTTTATTTTATAGAACGACGTTTTTCCATAGGAATTTGCAAATCTGTCATTGGTGCCCGAATTAGGTTAAAACGTGAAACTTGAGAGAGTATGAGGGAGGGCTTAGTTTTTTTTAAACCCTAAGGAATTTTGTTTTTCAGTAGGGTAAAACTTTGCATTGATAGCCATAGACGACATTGGAACTAGAATATTTCAAACTTGAGGGCCTTCCCGTAAAATGACTGCCGCATCTCCAAATATTATGCTTCTTTTAAAAAATTCCCTGACCGGGGTTACACTGGATAGATGTGATAGAATTTACATAAACCCCTACAATGAACACCCATATCATCGGGATGTATTCTCGTCTAATGTTCTTACCATTTTTTGCTTCCTCGTACTTCATCGAAGAGATAGAACCTGTTAGGTTAGAACATGAGAAAATCAGACATCTCGAGCATATACTCGCCAAGGAAACAAAGATTCATTTGGGCATGAAGTCCCATTGTGAAATAGCTAGGGCAGTTCTTCAAGATCATCGAGAATGCTGAATCTCCCTGGGTCGCGTAAACAAGTGAACTATGTAGTTCTATTTGAAGAGAGAGTCCACATCTTGCGTTTGTTTTTGTTAAAAAATGGGTATGCTACACTGTTAATATACCCCATTGATGGAGCTCTTCAATAAAACCTTAGTTAAAAAAATTTCCATTTGGAATCCGAATCAGTAATATGATAAGGCGACAATGGGCTCGTCTATGATTCTGTAGAAAATTTGAAGACACTTTGGCGATTTGTTCTTACTTTTTGCCAATGGTGCATTGGAGAATCTGGATTAATCAAAATAAAGATCCATTTATACAATATTCACTGCATATAGGTGTTCACTTTCCGACTAAGTTGCCAATATTGTGATAAACCATAACCAACATCAAACACACCTGATATCATGGAAGTATGAATCTCTTAATTTTTTGGTTTCCTGTAAATAACATTGATAAATTATACCTATGCATGTTGCTTTAACATTAAATTACTCTTATACATTGATTTTGATGTTACTTCACGACTCATAGATGCAAAGAAGAGCTGCCAAGCGTAAGACCAAGGTGGTAGAATCAGATTCATACATTGAGGTTATTCCAGAAACTCCAATGGACACGGTATATGAGGATACCAAGGTAGTGACAGGAGTCGTCCCTGAATACAAATGGGGTGAACTATATCACCTCATATGAGATAAGTTCATTTCAATTTGTGGATAGTAAATATTAAAAAAAAGAAAAATAAAACCCCACTAAAAAACTTTATATAACAAATTTTAATTCAAAATTAATCCAAATGAATATTAAAAAATCCAATTGCTCATGCCTATCTATTGTTGTATATACCTTTCAATGTTGTGTTGTGCAATGATTTGCTGCATATACAAACCTCGAGTGTCGTGTTGTTCTGCTCCATGTGAACAAAATCTTCACCACACGATATGCCATTTTTCTTTTTATAATGTTGAATTTTAAAAAACAATAATTAATTTCAAGAAAGGGTGAGGAGAATAGATGTGATTTTCCCTGGTGTCATTTTTGTTGTGAAAAATCCACTATTCTTATTGAAGAAATATACCTACACGTTGCGCTGTCATTTTGGAACAATGTGTATGTGTGTTCTTGTGATTTGAAGAGGAAAAGGTGTCAGGATAAAGATTGCATATAAATGTACTTTTTGTTTAATTTTGATAATTTTACAAGTTAGGAACTTGCTAGAAGAAATTGTGGTTGAAAACCTGGTCATGGTCATGGTGCACTTCTCGTAAGGGTCCAAGCTTCAAGAAATAGTCAATGGGGCCACTACTTGTTCACGTGCCTACGCAAATTCTAAATATAAATGGAGTTTTGTCAATGGATCAGAACAGGTGAACGGGTATGGTAAACAATGCTCGAAACAGGTCAACTGGCTCGGAACAAGTGAACAGTGCTTGGGACAGGTGATGCTCGAAATGGTGCTCGGAACAGGTGATGCTCGAAACTATGCTCAAAAATTTGCTTGGAGGGGCAGAACTGTTCTCGGAAATCAATCGGAACTGTGCTTGGGGAGTGTGACTTGCAGGTGCTCGAAACTGTGCTCGAAAATTTGCTTGGAGGGGCATGTAAGCACTAGCGACAAGTTTTTCGATCCCAACAAGTAGCCAGGTACTCAATATTGTCTCCCACTTTTGTATTTTCTAGTCCCCTATAATGATGGAAACGCACATGGCACCACACATGAAAAAGAGACTAGTGGTACCCATCCTGGTTGAAACGAACCATTTAGGTCAAGTGAAAATTGCATCTTCGAGCAAAATAGGGAAGTGGGTTTGGGTTAATGCCAATCAGTCTCTTTGTATTTTAAAACGGAGAGCTGCCCGTCTAAAGTGGGAGGAGACAAGGAAAAAACAATTTCAAAAGAAGGCTACCTTGACCCTCTGGAATAAATAGTCAAATAAGTCTTTCTTCCAAGGATGTGGCAGCAACAGGGGTAAACGGAACACTAATCCTGCTTTATACAGTCCCACATCCACACCTCTCACCTGGTCATCTTCCCTGTATGTACAAGAGCTACTCAATGCCAAGAGGAGATTGAAGATTTTGGAAGTCAAAGAGCAGGAGAGATACCTTAACATCCATCTGCTAATAGTAGAAAATCAACGATTAGCAGAAAGCAACAAGGTTTTAAAAAGTCAAGTGGCACTGTTGCAAAAAGCTCTTCTGGTAGGTAAGACTAAGTGGCAAGACATGAAGGAAGATTGGAAAAGCATGAAAAAATCAGCAGGGGAAGATAGACAAGTGGTAAATCTTAAAACATCCAAGGTTGAAGGGAAAACAGTTGAACAAACAAATCTTAAAACATCCAAAGCTGAAGGGAAAACAATTGAACAAACAAATAACTAGGGATGGAAAGCAAGAGAAGAATAAAAGGGTGGTTTCATAAAAAATTCCAGAACTTGGGCACAAGCTATTAGCAAGCTTGCTAATATGGAAAAAGAAAGAGAATCAAGCAACCAAGGAGACAACAATCAAGAAAATGAAAAATAAATCAAAGAAAGGCAAGGCAGAGCAACGAACATAATAATTAAAGGGGTCAGAGATTATGGTAAGAGTGAATGCACCCTCGAGCTTGCAAGTGACTTTTTAAAAGACAAGCTGCATTGGCAAGGCCAAATTTGCCAAGCATGGAAGGTGGGTAAACCCAGTGATGAGAGAACCAGGCCCATAAAATTCATCATGTCAAGTGCATGTGACAAGCAAACTCTTCTAAGTAAGAATCATTTCTTAAAGGGATCTCGCTTTTTTCTAGAGGAAGACTTAACTATCATGCAACAAGAGGAAAGAAGAGAGGAGTTGTCAAAGGTCAGTGCAGCAAGAGGCGAGGGAAAAAGGGCATGGCTGCACAAAGATAAAGCGGTTATTGTTGTTTTTGGTCCTCCTTCTAAAGCAAGAAAACAAAACAGTAGTCAAGAAGTGTCAGCAAATCCCTTAGTAGAAAATACTGCTGTAAGACTAGGGTGGGAAAATAGGGGCGAAGACTCAACTTTGAGTCTTATATGCCAAAGTAAATAGCAATCAAGATCTACCTAGGTTCCCTTAAGCCTAGTATGCTAGAACTGCAGAGGCTACCCTTGGAGGCGTGGACCTGGGATAGGGCCTATTGCGGAAGATAGGGACATAATATGTCTCGTGGAAACACATGAACATGAAGGGTGCAAGACACCTATTTTTGAAAAGTATATGAAGATGGCAGTGTGGAACAAGGCAGCTGAGAATGGAAAAGGTCACGGAGGTATCATGGTCTTAGTGAGGAAAAATAAAGATCGTTGCATCCAGATAGAAAGGGAAGACCCAAATAAACAATTCATATGGTTTAAAATATCAGAAAATGGTCGTGCCATTAGAATTGCAGCATGCTACTTTGCCCCACAAGTTTCAAAAATTTACAAAAGGAGGGGGCTCGACCATAAAGACCCTTTTGCAGCCTTAAAAAATGATATTGTAGAGTTTTCTTAGGTAGGTGAAGTCCTTCTAGTAGGGGATTTCAATGCTAGGACTACAAGTGAACAAGCTAATTCTTTGTCAGAAAGAATATTGCAGCCCTATTTGGCTTACGGAAGAAAGAAATCATCAATGGACAATAATTTCAAAGGACAACAAAAGATGCAATCTCTTTGGAGAACAGTTGCTTACCTTATGTGGGACTTTTGAGTTAGTAATTTGCAATGGCTTGACTAGATGGGTAAATTTTGGTAATTTCACTTGTAATACTTACAATGGTGCAAGTGTGGTGGACTATGCAATTTGTTCACATGGCTTATGTGAGAAAATGGAGGAAGTTATGATCGGTGAACAACTATGGGATTTAAAATATTATCACAAACCAATCTATCTAAGTCTTTCTTGGACTGAAAAGCAGCAACTTCGGACAGAAAATCAGCACATTCAACAACCTCTGACAAAGGGCATGATTCTTTTGACTCAAGAAAATTGTAATATCTTTAGTATAGCACTAGATAAGCTTTGTAAGAAGGAGGAAATTCCATCACAGGGCCTTAATAATCAGCAACTAACTAATTTAATTCAAAGGGCACTCACAAAATGCAAAAGAACAAAAAATAGGAAACCTGAAACAAATTGCTTTCCAGTTAATGCTTGGTTCGATGAGGAGTGGCAAAACGAAAGGAGAGTGTGGAGAGAGTCAAACCAGAAAGAAAAGGACTTAAAAGGTTACAAGCAAATTTTAAGAAAGAAAAAAGTTGATTTCATGGTCTCAAGGAGGGAAGAACTAATCTTCCTTGGGAAAAATAATCCCAAGCTTTTCTGGAAGGAACTTCAAGCGAGCAAGAATCAAACTGAAAATAATATTACAGCGGACCAATGGCTTGAATATGCAAGGCAAATTTATGAGCGAGATCCTAAGGTTGACCCCCCCCCTAGTCAACACCACCACCATTACTAAGCTTTTCACCGTGCAAGAGATTGAGGTGGGAATTAAGAAGTTGGGTGCTGGAAAAGCCAAAGATTTAGTAGAACTTCAAGCAGAATACTTAAAGTGGGGTTCAAAAACTCTTTCACCTCACATTATGGGAATCTTCAACAGCATCATTCAGCAAGGATTCCCTACAGATTGGACAACTAGCCTCGCAATACCTGTTTTCAAGAGCGTAGATGTCAACAATCCCTCTAACTATAGGACCATAATGATAAACCCCTTGTTTACAAAGCTATTTGGAAGTATGCTAGAAAATAGAATTAGCAAGTGGGCGGAAGAAAGGGGAAAGCGTGCGAAAGGGAAAGCAAGTTTTAGACCCAAACATTCCACGGTGGATCACGGTATAAATTTAAGGCACATCATTGAAAAAGTGTGGGAGAAAACAGAGGAAGTCTTTTTTTGCTTTGTTGATTTCAAAAAAGCTTTTGACACAGTTCCTAGAGATAAGCTTTGGCACAGAATGGAGGAACTTGGGGTTCCTATACATCTTAGAGCAGTTTTCCATAGGCTATATGAGGAGGTCAAAGTTAAAATCAGAACATCAGATGGTATCTCTGAAAGCTTCAGAAGTGATATCGGGGTCAAGAAAGGGTGCCCATTATCTCCTACCCTTTTTGGCTTATATATTGACAAATTTGAAGAGTGGTTAAACTTAGAGGATGGGGATTGCGCCCTCATGGGTGAGTTTGTGATAAGGCCTCTTTTGTATGCAAATGACCTTATTTTGATTGCTAAGTTTTCTCTTGGATTGCAAGAGCACTTGATTTCCCTTGAACACTTTTGTAGAATAGTGGGGATGCAAGTAAATACTAGCAAGACGAAAGTGGTAGTTTTCTCTAGCAAAAGAAAACATAAAAAACATAAGTTCTACTTTGAAAACTACACTCTTGAAGAAGTGCCAGATTACAAGTACCTCGGAATCGACTTCAATAAAAATTTGAGTTGGGAAAGTTGTAGAAAAAAAAGAACTATGGGAGGTTGGAAAGCGTTTTATGCTCTCCAAAATAGATGCAGAGAAGCGGAGCGATGGGATTGGAAAACTATGCAAACCCTTTTTGAGCTCTTAGTGATCCCGGTTGTTCTTTGTGGTTATGAAGTATGGGCCAACAGTACCTCGGCCTTACAGTGGAGGAAAATAGAGAAGATTAAAAAACACATGATTACAAGCAAGTTCCAAATTAAGAGTTCAGTGCCATATGAGATCATGCTGAGTGAAATGGGTTTGCTTCTATTGAAGCAATTGCTATGGTGCGGCTAATATGATATCTAAAAAGAGTTGAGAAAATGGAAGAAGGTAGATGGCCCAAGGCCGTCTTCAAAGACATATTGTGAAAAAGAAAGAAGACTTGGATGCGACAAAATATTAAATGGCTTAGTAAATGGGATATGTGCTTGAACATGTGCCCCACGAATAGTAAAGAGATAAAGGCTTTTGTTATCAATAAGTTTCACAAGCGAACTTGGGATAAAGAGTTAGGGAGAAAAAAAAAGTACTATATTGAAGAGTTTAACCCTACCTACAGTCAGCTTCAAAAGGCATACATAAGGGCCAATATACCTTAGAAATACAAAATACTTATTGCTCAATTAAGAACTAAATCCCATCAACTTCGTTGTGAGACCGGGCGTTGGAAAAGGCCAAAAGAAGTTTGGCAAGAAAGAATGTGTATTTTTTGCACCTCGAGTAAAGTGGAGACAGAAAAATATTTCATTTTAGAGTGTGAAGCCTTTAAGGACAACAGGGATAGGTATGCAAGTGTCTTGGTAGATAAATCTTGGGATAATTTATTCAACGAGGGGACTGTGGAAAAATTGGGGGTGCTCATCATCAGGTTGAAAAGGTAAAGGATTGAGTTGCAGAAAACAACATGTGAATCGGTTTGCCCCATAGGCTATTTTTAGCCTCGCGGACGTTAAAATATGTTCTTCTTCTTCCTCTTCTCTCTCTATATATATACAACTTGGAGGTTTTTTGGGTCTGATGGTTGTCTCGGAAGCTCAGTTTCGATTTCTGTGGGGGAGGTGTGGTATATGCAGGCTGCATCCGAGAAAAAGCTCGTGTGACTGCAGTGGTGGTGGTACTCTCGTTGATTATGTCCTTTCCAACATTTAGGATGACCCTGGCACGTGGGTTTGGTATCCAGATGGTTTAGTTGACAATGCTTGCTGGGCAATTTGGAAAGATTACCACAGTTAAAAAAAAAAAAAAACGTTTGGAATGCTATTTTTGGTTGATTGTTTCTATTTAGTTACGTTCACTCATATATTTTAATAGGTTAAATGGCTTGAGGATGGGTTAATCAACATCAATCATAAATGTGATTCAAATTTATGTCAATATTATTGATTAAATATGGAAAAGTTTAAAAAAAATTACAATTTTTTTTTTAAATATAAAAAATTATTATTTTTCAAAAAAATAAATATAATAAAAAATTTATTATATTCTTAAAATATACAATTGAAAATATAAAAATTATATATATAAATATGATTCAAATTTATGTCAATATTATTGATTAATTATGGAAAAGTTTAAAAAAAAATTATAATTTTTTTTAAAATATAAAAAATTATTACTTTAAAAATATATATATAAAATAAAATATTTATTATATTTCTTAAAATATACACGTGAAAATATAAAAATTATATATATATATTCAAAGAAATAAACTACATACTATTGAAAAGCGTCATGAACTTCACATTTTTGAAATTAAAAAAACAAAAATATAAAATAAAAGAAAAAGACAACCCACTCAACAAACAAGGGATCCTCTATAAAAATCCCTTTAGAAAATGCCCTTAACTCAATAAAATAGGGATCATGTAGACCAAGTGAATTGGTTGTTTATTTTTCTTCAAATTTTGTTTCACATTTAAAAAATAAAAATCTAAAATATTGAAATGGTATGTTTTTTTATAATTATAAAATTAATTAATATTTTTTAAATGAAATGATTTAATTAATTTGAAGATTGAATAAACTATTATTTTGCAAAATATGGATAATATTAAAAATATTATTACTTCTAGGTTCTAAAAGAAAATATGGTGTAAAGAAGATTTAAAGGTTAAAAGAAAATTATGATACTATAAAGAGATCATTAACCCTAACTTTGTGGATCAAAATTATCTTTGCACGTTTATGAAGGTTGAGGATGAAAATCACTCTCTTAAAGTGCCCTACCTACACCCATATTAGATCTCAGTTCCATAATCTTTGCTCCAACCCTGACCTCTCTAACCTTCTAACTCGTCATCATCAATTCAAATTATACAATAAAAAGAACAATTTAATTGATCATTTTTTAAAAAATTATTCATATTTAATTTTAAAAAAATCATATTTAAATAATAATAATAATAAATTAGAAAAAAATCTAAAATAAGAAAAATTATATTTTTTTGAAAATAATTAAATATGGAGTTGTCTACAAGTGCGACTATTTCGCCTAGATGGAGAAATCGCCTGGTGGTCGTTGACCCTCCTCCAACAACGGAAACGTACTCCTACGAGAATTCTAGATCCCGGATCCCTGACATTCAAAAATTCGATTGATCTCGACGTGGGCCCCTCTACTCCGCTCCCTTCGTCGACATGAACTTCGAACATGATTTAATGTAGGCCGACAGGGTTGGTGAACTCCTTTTGCAATTCGAATGTTGTATGCCTGCCAGAATGACTCCCTCTCCTCTGCGCATAACCATACCACCACAAACTCTCCCACACACTATGTTTATTTGTTACAAACTTCGCTCCCTATGTGGCATTCGACACCTTCTCTACGACTTAGATGGATCCGACAGTGTCAGGTTTATCATATTGGATTTGTTGGGTGTTTATCAGCCTATGTTCCATCGTTGTCTGGTAAGTCCACAGGTGTCATTGTCTGGTAAGTCGGTCTTCAACTTAATTTCAACCTCTTTTCTTCGTTCATCAAACAAGAACTTAGTCTGTGCTACAATAGTTGATAGAGTTTATCCACAGTCAATTACGTGCAACATATTTCAGCTCTCCTTCAACCAATTGAATTGGAATTGGTTCCTTTGATTGATTAATGTAATGATCAATCCAGGATTGGTCTCGATTACACCTAAAAATCACTAATTCACATTATAGAGCCTCTTACAGGAAATTAACAAATTCTGATTATTTTTGAGGGTCAACATATCCAAAACAACACAAGGATTTTAACCTTGTCTCCTGAAGTTCATAGGAAATTCATTACTCTATCTTCACCATTCAGTATGTAGGGTAATTTCATATAACAACCTTGAAACTTGATCATTACATAGATCTATTCAGCCAATTCTTTCATCCATAGTCAATCTTTCAGACTTAGACTATTGTTTCTTAATCAACAGATTCAACACAGTCTCTTACAAGATTCATGCACAGATTTTCTTAAGCATTCATACATAACCACAAAGTTATCACACATAATATCATAGCAAACCTGCCTTTTTTCATCAATAAGAAAACTGTGCATACCTCCATTAACCCTGCTCTACCTTTCTGAGACTGACTTGACCTTCTATGGCATGATTTCTCATTGATTGGCCATCCTTCTATGACCCAATTTCCTCATTGGTTGGCCACCTCCTTCAATACCTCATAAGATTACATATTTATGCCAAGGATCCTGAAACCAATTCTAGTTTAGATCCACAAAATCCTCAACAATACCCTAAAACAAGCAACTATTTTCTAACAATAGAAGTGTAGCTAGGGTTTTACCCCTAGCTTGTGCAAATGAGCACCTACTAAGGAGAATGGAATCCTTAGTAGCAGTTCAGTAAATGTAAATTATTAAGCTAAAACAGAAATAGAAACTAATCTAAAACACATACATGAAACATAAAGAACAATTTGTAAACAAGGGTTTTGTATTAATATTACCTTCAATGTGAAGGTTGATGAAGCTCCTTGCAATGTCCAAGAGGGTTGCTCCAAGCTCCAATGTGCTCCTTCTCTTTCTCCAATGGTGGGGATGGGCCAAAAGAAGCTCTCAAGGTGAAAGTAGTTCAATGGTGAACTAGGGTTTCGAGAGAGATTTTGGCAGAGTAAGGGTATACTTGATTGTGGATATGAAATAAGGGATCTCCATCACCTATTTATAGTTTTTTGGTGGTGGAGTGCTGACCCATGGTTTTGGGAACCATATGGTTTAAGGCAGCTGTATAGGGTTTTTTCCTCCTTTTCCTCATTATTTTATATTTTTTATTCCCTTTTTAGAGGGATTTTGCTATTTTTGGAGGAAAAAGGGGGTTTTTTAGCCTTTTTGAGGCTATTTTGATGGTTTTGTGGCCTTTTGGAGGCTTTTTAGACCTTTTGGAGGCTTTTTAGTGGGATTTTTAGGGTTTTTAAGGGAAATATGGTAGGAAAATGGAAAAATGAGCCATGTAATGTGGTAGATGAGGTAGTGAACACTTTTTGGGTGTTAACAGATTGCCCCCTGATGTGCGAGGGCAGGAGCTCATCGTATGGCCGATGGACATCATAAGTCATGAATGGTTTTCCTGGGGTGTGGAGAGAAGAGAAGAAACAAACGGAAGCCCGGAATAACGATCCCGAACAACTGCAAGAACTAAAAGTACATAACCTCAATAATGGATGAGGAATCATCTGATCATATGGACGAGGCGGGCGTTCCCATGCTCGTATCAGGATATAACATAACAATACCAATGGGGTCCAAAAAATGGGGACCGGAAATATACATGACCTCAAATACTAACTGAGGAGTAATCTCAATATATGGACGAGGCGGGCATACCCATGCTCGTATCAAGATACATAAACAGAACTGTGAGGCCCGAAAAAGGGGGACCTGTAAGATACATAGATAACCACTGTGTACATCATAAGGGTCCAGAGGGGACACAAAATCTGGGACATACTGCTGGGCTGACCATGTCTGAGCTGAAGAACTGATACACTGGAATAATCAACAGTGCTACTGAGTGTGGTACCAAAGGAACGGATGAGCTGCTGGATCAGAGTGACAAGGGGTACACTCATAATGGTACAATGGACTGGAACTGATCTGGGGATGAAACCGGGTACTCAAGGAAGCATGTAACTGGATGGATTCCGAATACGATCGCCAACGCAGCCTGGACATCCACGGGAACATATAACCGGGTGTTCCGAAGTGACTCACCAATGTCCTAGAGTCGGGGGAAATCCGGGGTCTTCGACTAAAAACTGTAGTGATATAACCCTATGCGATTCTCGACGATGCGATCAAGGTGCTGAAGTCGAGCATGTGAGAAACGACCACTCGGAGAGGCAATGATGACTCCTCTCAGAATGATCCGTAGGCACTTACCACAGATGGTGATAAGTCCAAGGCATAGGGACCTCTGGGCCTATCCTCTGGAATAGAGGGGCTGTCGTCGACAGAGGGAGACCTGCAACTATCAAGGCAATGATGTTTCCTTGACAGGAGCACGAGGTGTAGAACCAAAGTGTGATAGTACTGATGGCAGGACTGACCAAACTGTGGGGGGACAACTGGGAAAGTAGAGTGGGTGGACTCAAACTGCCTTTGTTCAGAGTATGATAATGGGAATGATCTGGCAGCATATGAAACTGACTGAGGGGAAAGGGATCATAGCTGTATTGGATAGGGGAGGGTGATTGGTCCGAGGGATACTCAAGCTGGTATAAAATGGCAGGAGACTGCAGAATACTCTGAACAAAGGCGACCTGATTGGGGGTGCTGCCAAGATGATCGATCATAGTGCCAGGAGGAACGGGTGGGGACTTCTTCATGGGTTAAGGAACTAGAAGAAGTGTGTGTAAAATGATACTGTCGTGTGGATTTTACGAGCCCAGGACAGTTCATGCTCGTGGTTGCTTTCAATTTTAAGGAGTCTGAAAGCGATAAGAAGACTCTGAAATGATGGAATGGTACTGTCGTGTGGATTTAACGAGCCCAGGACAGTTCATGCTCGTGGTTGCTTTCAAGTTTAGAGAGTCTGAAAGCAAATAAGAAGACTCCAGGGGGTTGCTTTTTCGTAGATTTAGTCTCCAAGGCCCAAAGAAGCATAAAAGGATGCAATGAAGAACTCTTCTAGCCGGTGTGACTAGAGTATTCCTTTTTCGTAATTAGTCTACCAGGTCCAGAAAAGGGTTAAACTTATACTAGATAGACGCCCTTTCAGGTACTTTAACAAGCATGAAAGGAAGCAAGATTGCTCGGCGATCTTTTTATTCTTTTAGGAGTCAGAAAAGAGCTTAACGGAAACTCCCTAAGTGCCTTTTTTGTAAAGGACTTGTCTGGCCCGAAAAAGGGATTTATACCGAACAAAAGGAATGGCCAGGCAATGAGGGAATGTTCAATCAAGGATCAGTAATGATGACAAAAAATGAGGGTAGGGGGGGAACATTGGTGGGCCTCCTTGCGGGGTGAGTGAAATGGTGGCAAAATAACGAAATATTTGCAGTATGACAGGAGTGAATGGCTCATGTAAAAGTGTGGAACAATCCGATGGCGGCCGATGTGGCACGCAAACCGAGGCAGCAAGGTGTCGAGACACAATGTTGAAATTGTACCAGGTGAGAGCGAGAAATGATCTCAAGCATCATCACGAGCTCGGAAAAATGAATCCGACGATATAAAGGGTGTCAAAAATGGGTAACGGCTGATGTGGCACGTACACCGAGGCGACGAGGGCATTTTGGAAAAATACCCAAAAAATCGGGGGGTGAGAGCGAGAAATGATCTCAAGCATCATCACCAGCTCAGAAAAAGGAATCCGATGATATAAAATATGTGAAAAATGGAGAACGACCGATGTGGCACGCAAACCGAGGTGACTAGTGGCGTCTGAAAAATAGGCAAAAAATGACGGGGTTGCCCTGTCTAGGCAGGGTAGCAGACACACAGCCGCGGGTCACCGCAGACGTCGACATGGAGGACATGTTGGAGAGATATTGCAGTCCTGAGGCGAGGGTGCATCGGAATGCACTCCTGGTGAGGGACCTACAGGAGCCAGCAGTGCAGGCCATGGCAGCATGTGTGGTTCGAGTATTGGGGTCCCAGTCACCTGAGAAGGTGTCTGGGGGCCAGATGCAGATGATAGAGCGCGTACTGGATGGGGTGTACTACGCGTGGGGCCAGATGTTCCTGACCTGCGTTCAGCGACAGCTGACGGCAGCGAAGGAAGCTGGAAAGGGCTTTTGTTTTGGTTCCTTCTTGTGTGCCTTCTTTATGGAGAGGGTACCCACACTGCGACCACGGGTGCCGATTAGGGCAGGAGGTATGAGGGAGCCGCGGATGGTGCGGTGGGGCGAGATGATGCATCGCCATGGTGGCGGTGACGTGGGCAGGTATTTTACGTAGGAGTTGTACTTGCAGTGGCTCCAGATACCGTTGACACTGGACGACTTCCCGTATCGGGACATGGACTTCACGGGGGATCCGGAGGCGCCACGAGCACCAGGACAGGCATGGGGTCCCGACGGTACGTATGTGTTGGCTTGCATATTATGGATGTCAAGTTTTATATATGTGATAGTAGATTGATATACTGTGACTGACATATGGGTGATATTGCATATGTGGGCCTGAGGCCGCCTCCAGGACATGTGGCACGGAGGGGTATTGTGGCCGTTCCAGCTCTACCTGGGCGAGGGGAGGTCCGTCGCCGCGATGCGGAGGGGACACTGGAGTCGGTCCGGGCACTACTAGACCGGTTGCTGATAGGGGTGACCGACGAGGGATGGCAGGATGTCGATCCAGACGTGGTTCAGGATTGCATGAGGGCACCCCGAGAGTTCAGATCCATCGCGATCTGGGTGGCGATCTTGGTGGACCGGGTACGGGCACAGGAGCCCGTAGGAGATGAGGACTTGCCGGAGGAGGAGCGAGGGGAGGACTCAAAGGCAGCCAATGCAGGCAGTGATGCAGGATACGACTCTCATTAGGGAGTATAGGGGATCCCCACAGAGTTTTGTAGCTACGGCATGTATGTTGATGAGGTTTTAGGCATGTATATCCATTTTTTGTATAGCTGAGTACAGGGGTACTCAGGACATGTATAGCATGAAAAATTGTATATTTTTTGATATATATATATATGCACATGGATGCACCTTGTTATGATATTGTGTTTGTACGCACGTGGATGCGCTTTATGAGTTGTGATATGTTTTCATTGCACATGGATGCAAGTAGGCTAGGATGTTGGGCACGTGGATGCCCCTTGTGTATTTTATGTGATGCAACATGATGTATGTATGATTAGGCACGTGGATGCCCCTATGGATATGCATGTGGTTTTATGTACATGGATGCAAATGTTGATGCGATGCAATCTTTTTGGGTTTTTATATATTTTTATGAGATGTTATGGGATGATGATGCATGGTGTTACATGGTGTGATTGATATGCCAATCGAGGATGTTGTTGGCCATTTGGTATGCGACACTATTTTGGGCTCTTGGGACATGTGTGAATGTTATGGATTCAAACTGTCGACTGAGTTGTTTTGCGCGCAGGAATTTTCTAAAAAGGCAGGGATCACGCACTTGGTAGCAGTTGTTGAACTGGGAGACAAGTAGCTGGGAGTCAAGGAACACATGGAGGTGACGTATGCCCATATGGAGGGCGGCAGTCAAGAGACCGGTCACAGCATCATACTCTGCCTGGTTATTGGTAGCAGCGCCTATACAGGTTCCGTCAAGGTGAATCATCTCGTTGGAAGGGGAGTACAAGACCCATGCTGCAGAAGCCAGGTTGGGAGACCAGCGACTTGCGCCATCAGCGAAGCCAGTGTAACAAGGTGGAAGATGGTCCATCTGTGGTCATGCAAAAATGATGAATGTAAGATGATGGTAAAAAAGGTGAAAAACAAAAAAGAGAGCAAACTGTACAACGCGGACCAATGGGGCCGCGAGTTATTTAGGGATAAAAGCGTTTAAGGTACAATCCATTACGAGGGTTGCGCAAAGGGTGACCTTCGGAGTCAGCTAAAATGTATGCCCCCTTTCCGAGACAAGTCTGCACGATGTAAGGGCCTTGCCACATGGATTCGAACTTCCCTTTGCCGGTTTTGTCATGGGCTTGGTCATAGGTGAGGACGAGGTCCCCTTCGTGGAAAGTTCGAGGGTGTACATGTTTCTCGTAACCAGCTTTGGAGCGGTTTTTGGCAGCTTCAATGTTCTGGAGTGTGGTACGGTGGTCTTCATCGGCTTGTTCGAGGGATAGCAGACGTTGCTCGAGTGGGGAGGTAAAGATATCACTGAACTATTGGAAGAGTTGTTTGTAGTCCTCAATCTCCTGCTCGCTGCAGGAGGCTCCTAAAGTGATGAGTTTAGGATAACTCCCAGGGGCAGCAATATCAATTTGGATGACAGGTGAGATGGTATCCATGTTACCTTCCTCGAAGGCCTCAGGAGCAGGAATAGGGTCCTTGAACCAGTCGACCTTGGTGGGAAGGAAATCTTTGGATTCAACCGCAAATTGGGTAGCGGTGCTAGAGGAAGATGCTTCTGGGAGGAAATACGAACGATGGTGCATATCATCCCAAGGATACTCCGAGGCAGTGAGTGCCTCAAGAATCTCCTCATCGGTATGGAAAGTTTGGGCCGTCAAATCGGTTGACGTGGGAATGGAAGTGGAAGAGATCATGTAAATGGTGTTGACCTCCCCTGATGGGGGTGAGATCGAAGGGTGAATTTCCTCAATAGTGGTTGGTGCCGTCTCAAGGTCCAGATTGTTCATCTCATAGAGAGTTGCTCTGTAATCTGGGAGATCGGGACAATGATGTGAATAGTGCCCATAAACACCGCATATAGCACAGGGGTGGTTGGTACGCAGGGATTTATCTTTGGGCTTGGGGGTGGGGTTTAGTTCAACAATCGGGATGTTGGGGTTGTCGTCGAGCATCTGCATGTGCTTCTGTAATGCTGGTAACTGTGGACACTGATGAGTCGCATGGCCTAACTCGTCGCACAATGAGCATTTGGGAGGAGCACGAAATACTGGGGGGTTTTTCACTATCTTGGGAGGTGGTACAGCAGTGTAAGGCTGGGGACCTCTGCCCCCAGTGGGTTTAGGAGTAGGGGGAAGAGTCGTGGAGGACAAAGGGGTAGAAACACCGGGAGGTGGCTGAGTGGTAGTAGCCATGGGTTGCACCGGTTGGAGGACGACATCTGGTGTCGGCGGGCGAATGGGAGGCGAAAGGTACCACACGAGTAATCCCAAAGTTAGCCCAGGGAGGCTAAGGGTAGCCATAACTGGGGCGCTTACTACTCCCGATGGAGGGACTAGGAAGGGGATCGTGTGGATAGGTGTAACACCAATGTGGCTAGGTACCAACGATGGTTTAGGCAACAAGGGTGGTTGATTATTAGGTGGTTGGTTATCGTGGGATAAGGTACATAAGTCCGACACTTCGGGCATAGATGACGGGGGAGGAATGGATTGGAAGGTGGAGGTCATCGGCGCATCTGAGTAAACTCCAGGTCCCGTAGAGGAAACAAATGAGGTGGAGGCATGAGAAACAGGTTGTTCAACCATGGGGAGAACATTTTCGAGTGCCGCGGGAGCACTGGGATCATAGTAGGTGAGCTGGTCAACCTTAACCACACGTCCCTCATGGGGGAACATCATGGTGCGAAAAATGGAAGAGGCAACCACCCACATGGCATACATGTAGCTGCAGCCAAGTAAAAGGTTATAATCCAATTGGGCATTGATTACCTCGATGTCGATAAGGACGCTTTTACCACCTAACTGGACAGGGACATTGGGTAGGAGGCCTTGGGGCTGGGCCGACCGGCTGTCGTAGGCGCGTAATGCAGTGGTGGACTGTTGGAGAGTAGGGGATCCCAACTTCTGCCACACGAATGTAGACATCACGCATGTGGAGGCACCTTCATCGATGATGCATCGATGGATGACAAGATTCCAAACGGAAACAGAAACTTGGAATGCTAAGGAGGAAGGCAGGCGTGGTTCGGATTGGTCCAAATCAAATGCCATTAAATTCGAATCATGTGGGTCAATCGCCCCAATGGCGGAGAGAAGAGTCTTACGCTGGGAAGGGCAGTTTTTCAAGACTTCTAACGCAGACATGGCTGCGGGAGATTGGGCTAGGTCGTCTACAATGTTGTAGTTTGACGCAGCACGCGCATTGGGGTTGTTGTTGATACGGCGAAGTGGGAAACAAGCTGCTTTGGAAGCGCCATCTACCGGAGGGGGAGGGATACGTAACGCTTGATCAGTGGGATGAGCATTAGGGGTTTTATTAGCGGGTTGTGTTTCGGAGGTGGAGCCATATTGGTTCCGACGGGTCTGAAGGTTGACATCAGTGGAAGTCATCATCAATAAGTGGTGGGTACCTAAGTCAAACATGGGTTGATCAGGAGCGGCGTATGTGATCTGTTGTTGTTGGGGTTGCGCGTTGGCTTGAGGGGGGGCCAACGGCTGAGTGTTCACCACGCCTTGGGTTGGTAAGGGGTTTTGCAGAACCAAAGGTGGCTGCTGAGGTTGTGGGAGGTTGGGCTGCGCTGGAGGAGCTGCATGTCCTTGGCGATGGGCCTCATCAAGCCAAAGTTGCCGAGCTCGCTCCAAGTGTGGGAAAGCATGGGTGTAGTGGCCATAGACCCCGTAGATAGAACAAGGATGGTTCGTTCGCAAATTAGGATTTTTATCCTGCTTGGGCAGGCGATCAGGGTTTTGGTTAGCGGGGGACGCGTTGTTATTGTTGGGGGGATTCGCCGGTTGACCAGCTTGGTCAGCAGGTTGGTTGTTCCCACGATTACGACCCTTGTCGCGGTTTTGTTGGCCCTGGTTACGTTTGTTGTTCTGGTTTTGCTGCGGATTGTGTTGGGCGTAGACTTGCCCTTGAGCAGCAGGTGGGTTTTGAGGTTGCGCAGGTGTGGGAGCAGGCTGCGGGGGATGATATGCAGGTTGAGGCTGAGCAGGTGCAGCAACTTGAGTGGGTTGCTGATATGGCTGCGGAGCAGGTTGTGGGTTTGCCGCAGGGGCTGCCTGTGGCGGATAATAAGCGGGTTGGGCTTGTGAAGGCGCAGGAGCTGGGGCAGCCTGCTGGTGGTAGTAGGGCTGAGGTGCGACCGGGGGGGCATAAGCGGGAGTCGCATGACCGAAGCACTGAGGAGGACATGAGGGTCCATGGTGATGGTGATGTGTCATGGGAGCATACGAGTTGGCTGCTCCAGACTGTGAGGTAGCCCGTGAAAGGTCGGGGCCAGGGGTAGGACGTGCAATGGAAAATGGTTGAGGATGCGAAGAAACACGGCCAATGATACCGTCTGCAGCGTGGGATGCCCCCAGTGCATCATGCTGGGAGGACTCGCCGCGAGGGGCGTCAGGTATAATGGTATAACGGTAACCCGACTGGGCGTAAATGAGGTTGAACTGTTGGGCCTTAAGGATGGCCTCTTCTTCAGACTGGGGTCTTTCTGATGCCACATCCTTAACAATGATAGGGAGAAGGGATTTGAGGAACCAATCTAGGAAGATACGGTCGTCTAGTTTGATCTTGCATAAGCTACGGCGTCGACGCCACTCATGGATGTGGTCTGTGATATGAGTAGCCGTGTTTTGTCTACAAGATAGGAGGATCTCAACGCCCACGTCATAGCGGACATGCAACTGGAAGAACTGCAGGAAGGTCGAGGCAAGGGAAGCAAAGGTGGCATGGGTCCCATGGGGTTGCTCGATATACCACTTGGCTGCAGAGCCAGTGAAGGTTTGCTGTAAGAGACGGAGGCGAACAGAGTCGTCCACTATGGAGTTAGAGGAATACCATAGGTGGAAAGACATGATATGGTTTTGTGGGTCCTCACCGGCCTTGCCCTCGAACTTAGGGATGTCAGAGGGGAGCTTAGTAGGCATATGAGGCCACGTAGGGTCGTGTCGAATAGGATCATTGGTCAATCTGGCCAGGTCAGGTAGATTGAGGCTAGCCATGAATGGAAAACTGGAAGAAGGATGTGACACAGTAGTGGGTTGGACTAAGTTGGGGCCAATGCCCCCGAGTGGGGGGACAGGATTTGGGATGGTGCCCCCCAGTGGGGGAACGGAGGTAGTATAGGAGGGGCCTGCACCACCATGGGTAGTGTGAGCCACTGATGTAGTGGGGATAGGAATTCCCGCTGCGGGAATAGGTACAGTGAGGGGAACGGTAGATGGGGGCACCATGGAGGGCATACCCAAAACAGGAGTAGAAACTGGTGTAGTGGTGGATGTGCCACCAATGGTCCCTATGACAAACGGAGTGGAAGTCGTGTCAGCCATGGGTCTAGTAGGGGTAGTGTAAATAGGGTTCTAAGACTCTTCGTCAGAATCGGAGGTAAAGTAAGGAGCGTCAATATCTGGTGACGGAGTCCTATGTCGCTGACGAGTGGAGTCAAGTGACAAGGCTCTAGATCTGTGATGAGTGGTATCAACGGATGATGATCGAAATCTATGACGGGTGGTGTCAAGAGAACCGTGCTGTGGGGGCTCGCCCCTGAGGCGTCAAGAATGTCTCGGGGACTCAATGGTGACAGATGGTGTCAAATCTATGTGGGTTGAGGTGAGTATAAAAACAGCTCAAAAAATCCTAATGGAACCGAGTATGCAGAAGGAGAGCTCAAAAAACAAGGCACTCAGGCCAACAACCAACTCAAAACACCCACTGCAACAGATGTGCTACAATAGGTGGAGTATCAACAAAGATGGTCAGAATACCAACAAGCAGCAGGTTTCCTAAAAAGAAAAAATTGTGGACTCACTAGACCAAAGGGAGGTAAAGGAGCATGCAAACACCTAACTAAAAGTATTCTAACTCAACTAAACATATCCTCTGCAAGGTGATGAAATCCAAGTCAGACAATATGAGTAGGAAAGCCAAGTGGCTATGATATCCCCCTACCGGGAGGGACACCGGGTAGTCAATCCTAGAAGAATGGCAACTAAGATACCCCGTTCATGACACGTCCAGAAAGGTGAATCTGCCATTTAGTCCGTTTATCGCAATACCCCTATACAGGGATATCCCGCGAACCGCGAAAGATAGCCCTTCGGTTATTGAATGGAGTGCGGTATTCCACTCAGGCCTCCGGAACCAGTCTCCCGACTTCAACCCTCCTAAGGGAGAGGCCCTCTGATAAACTGGCCGTGACCGTGCCAAAAAGTACTAGGGGATTTTGGTTCCCTATTTGGACAACAACTATGTCTCAAGTGTAAGTGACCGAGGGGTGTTATTGGAAGCCTATCCCCCCGACCCTACCTAACTACAAAGATTCTTTTGTGTTCCCCAAGTGGGGTTAGAATGTTGGTTTAGTTAGGTACTTTTTAAGGCTCACTTGAATTATGTGACAGAGTGTGTGCTCATGAGGTGATGAACCCAAAATAGAAGTGCCATAAGGGGGGCAACTTCTTACTATCAATAATACTGAAATTGAAATTTTAACTTGCAAAATTTTCTGAATTAAAAATACTGAAATTCTAAAAAGATTCTGTAAAGGGAACAGAAATTATGTTGCAGAAAGGCTGTAAGGAAGTGGGGATGCAGGTAGGACAGAGGGCTGTTCAGATGCATAAAATATTGCAGCAAAAGGGGCTGGGCTCAAATTAGGAAAAATGCATAAATCAGACCGCGGGTCTGTGGCGAATCAGAACAGGCAGACCGTGGGTTTGAAGGAAACAGACGCGGTTAGGTCACAGTTTTCGGGCCAACAGAGGCAGTCAGGACGCAGGAAATAGGAAAAAAGACGCAGTCGGGTTGCGGCAAAAAGGCTAACAGACGCAGTCGGGACGCCGAAAAGGGGCTGAAAGCCGCAATCGAGACGCGGGAAAATGGCCAACAGGCGCAGTCTTTCGCAGCAAACAGGCTGATTAGCCGTGGTCGGATCGCAGGTAACAGACTTGAATCCTCCGACAGGGCGTCGAAAACAGTCTAAGAGCCGCGGTCGGGTCGCAGGTAAAGGCCTGAAAGACGTGGTCGGGACGCGACTGCAGAGGGAAAAAACGCGATGTACGGCGGCCGAAAGGAAAATTTTTTTAAACGAAAAACCAGAAATTCAAAATCTAGTGGAGTCGCCAAAACTGTAGCTAGGGTTTTACCCCTAGCTTGTGCAAATGAGCACCTACTAAGGAGAATGGACTCCTTAGTAGCAGTTCAGTAAATGTAAATTATTAAGCTAAAACAGAAATAGAAACTAATCTAAAACACATACATGAAACATAAAGAACAATTTGTAAACAAGGGTTTTGTATTAATATTACCTTCAATGTGAAGGTTGATGAAGCTCCTTGCAATGTCCGTGACCGTGACCGTGCCAAAAAGTACTAGGGGATTTTGGTTCCCTATTTGGACAACAACTATGTCTCAAGTGTAAGTGACCGAGGGGTGTTATTGGAAGCCTATCCCCCCGACCCTACCTAACTACAAAGATTCTTTTGTGTTCCCCAAGTGGGGTTAGAATGTTGGTTTAGTTAGGTACTTTTTAAGGCTCACTTGAATTATGTGACAGAGTGTGTGCTCATGAGGTGATGAACCCAAAATAGAAGTGCCATAAGGGGGGCAACTTCTTACTATCAATAATACTGAAATTGAAATTTTAACTTGCAAAATTTTCTGAATTAAAAATACTGAAATTCTAAAAAGATTCTGTAAAGGGAACAGAAATTATGTTGCAGAAAGGCTGTAAGGAAGTGGGGATGCAGGTAGGACAGAGGGCTGTTCAGATGCATAAAATATTGCAGCAAAAGGGGCTGGGCTCAAATTAGGAAAAATGCATAAATCAGACCGCGGGTCTGTGGCGAATCAGAACAGGCAGACCGTGGGTTTGAAGGAAACAGACGCGGTTAGGTCACAGTTTTCGGGCCAACAGAGGCAGTCAGGACGCAGGAAATAGGAAAAAAGACGCAGTCGGGTTGCGGCAAAAAGGCTAACAGACGCAGTCGGGACGCCGAAAAGGGGCTGAAAGCCGCAATCGAGACGCGGGAAAATGGCCAACAGGCGCAGTCTTTCGCAGCAAACAGGCTGATTAGCCGTGGTCGGATCGCAGGTAACAGACTTGAATCCTCCGACAGGGCGTCGAAAACAGTCTAAGAGCCGCGGTCGGGTCGCAGGTAAAGGCCTGAAAGACGTGGTCGGGACGCGACTGCAGAGGGAAAAAACGCGATGTACGGCGGCCGAAAGGAAAATTTTTTTAAACGAAAAACCAGAAATTCAAAATCTAGTGGAGTCGCCAAAACTGTAGCTAGGGTTTTACCCCTAGCTTGTGCAAATGAGCACCTACTAAGGAGAATGGACTCCTTAGTAGCAGTTCAGTAAATGTAAATTATTAAGCTAAAACAGAAATAGAAACTAATCTAAAACACATACATGAAACATAAAGAACAATTTGTAAACAAGGGTTTTGTATTAATATTACCTTCAATGTGAAGGTTGATGAAGCTCCTTGCAATGTCCAAGAGGGTTGCTCCAAGCTCCAATGTGCTCCTTCTCTTTCTCCAATGGTGGGGATGGGCCAAAAGAAGCTCTCAAGGTGAAAGTAGTTCAATGGTGAACTAGGGTTTCGAGAGAGATTTTGGCAGAGTAAGGGTATACTTGATTGTGGATATGAAATAAGGGATCTCCATCACCTATTTATAGTTTTTTGGTGGTGGAGTGCTGACCCATGGTTTTGGGAACCATATGGTTTAAGGCAGCTGTATAGGGTTTTTTCCTCCTTTTCCTCATTATTTTATATTTTTTATTCCCTTTTTAGAGGGATTTTGCTATTTTTGGAGGAAAAAGGGGGTTTTTTAGCCTTTTTGAGGCTATTTTGATGGTTTTGTGGCCTTTTGGAGGCTTTTTAGACCTTTTGGAGGCTTTTTAGTGGGATTTTTAGGGTTTTTAAGGGAAATATGGTAGGAAAATGGACAAATGAGCCATGTAATGTGGTAGATGAGGTAGTGAACACTTTTTGGGTGTTAACAAGAAGCCCAATCTATTTCTTAATGATATTTGAATCCTGCCTTTTAATGCAAATTCGATTTCATGACTCAACAACAATAACTCACCCATAATCTAACTCTTCTAGAACTCTATCTTCATAAATAATTTAACGTATTTACAATGAATTTATCAAAGACCCATGCTTGGGAAAATGTCAAGACCCTAAGGTTTGACCAAATTTTAGACTTTGAATTAAGAGCAGGATGCTCCTGCATAAGTTTCTCATCACCTCATCCAAGAAAATGGTACTGAGGGAAACTAGAAATCGTGATGGAAAACCATATCTATTTAGTTGGCTCTTGGACAACCATGTTCCACGAACCATGTGAGATATATGACACCCCTTATCAAGTGACTGGTTGTTCAAATCTAGTTAGACAATCAACACATAGGAACTCAATAAGAGCATTATAGTATAAAACTATTAAAGATAATGGTAATTATATATATAGTAAATTATTTATTTTAGAGTATTTGTTATTACAAGAAAATGAACTTCCTATTATTATCTTTAATCATTTGTTGATAAGTTAATTTAGTTTGCATGGCAATGCGATGTGGAAAATATATATTGTTATTCTACAATTTCCTTACGAAGCTCATTTTTAGGTTGAACTTCTTTTAGTTGTTAATCTTGTTTTAGTAGTACTTCACAAGTTTTGGCACTTCTCTATTGCTTAACAATCATTTCATGGAAATATAAATAAAGTACCATACATAGTCTACATTTTAGTTCCTAATTTTTTAACATTTACACATACATTGATTGGTTCATGCATTAGATCATGATATGAAACTGTTTTGAAGCATTTTCATTACATTGAAATTTGATACATGTTGCACTTCTAAGTTTCGTGCAAATTACAGTTTGATATAAGCTCAGGTAGGGGATCTTCCTTGGGGATGTTCTTGTAAGCACTATTTTGTTCTCAAGACAAATAAAAATAAAGTTTGCAGTTGTAATTAAACCATTTCTATTCAAATTATTTCCAATTGGGAACCATTCCAAAGATACCAATCAAATAAAAAGTTCAAGGCTCCATTTTTCTTAATGTACCCCATTATCTTAATCAGAAGTCTCTTCAACACATGTTTCTCATCCCATAATTTATGTATTTATGGTTCATGTAGGAAGGGCACACATGGTGAGATGATGATCTATTTGGGGGAGTCCAAGGGGCCCCATTTATTTGTAATATGATGTATTCACTCTGTATTTTATGCTCATAATAACCTCAGGTCGAAACTCCAAGTGAAACTATGTAAAAATGCCAAACTATATATGAATGGTGCCATTTTCCCCTATATCTTGTTGTGAGAGCTTGAAGTTGTTTGGTTTCGATTTGTTTCAGTCAATATCTATGAAACTTGTCTGAGGTAGATCCAATGTATGCTTTTATTGACTATCATCTTGTGTGTTACCTGTAATCAATAAACATAATGGTTATAATTCTGCAAAACAAAAAAGCATATACAAAGTTCTTGAAGCAAATTTATGCAACCAACTTAGCTTCTCTAGAATATATTCTTTAATGTATGTCAAGAATTAGGTTTGCAAGATGATATTAATTAATATGAAAAAAAATTCCTTTTGTTGTTTTCATTGCTACAAGAACTAGCCCCTCAGCTTTTTGCTTTGAGTCCTCATGCTAAATCTCTGATCTTACAAGCTTGGGTTTCAAATAAGTTCAATATATAATTATATCTCTGTTGAGATACATCTACATAAATTTGTGTCTTTGAAGTTGCTTAACATGGACAAGTAGAGAAATGGAATCTTCTATGATCAAATAGAACTGACTATTACTTGTCCTTATCATGAGATGACAATGAACCTATAGAGCTCTCTTTATACAAATAAAAATGTGACTTAAGAGAAAGGGATTTTACATGACTTTCCAAATTTTTTTGTTTCTAAATTGGTTGCAGGATTTGTATATTAGAGATAGGATTTTTGTTATACATTTAAAATTCAACTTTTCATATTTTGCATGATATTCACTTTACATTCATAAAACAACGGTCTTCCGAAGAGTATCTTCATAGCTCAACCCTCCTTGTCAATGCATATTTATCATGAGAGCATTTTCAAAAAACACAATCCAATCTTGTGGATACATGTGATTTCTAAACCTAAATCCAAAATTATCTTCTTATATTCCTACACTAATATCCTTACCATTCAAGGAATACCACTAACATGCTTACATTTTTATATATCATCCATTTTTCCAATGTACAATATTGCTAGATCATCATCATTTTGCATGTCTTAATTTTTTTTCTTGTTTCCTCCTCAACTAAACAAGGTTCCCATGTGGTCAAGACTCTATGTTTATGCTTGATTGCTCATTGTCGCAGCTGAATTGTCAAATGACTAACACAAACTAGACAAAAAGGTTCATACAAAATGTTCATCTAAGCTTTACTTAGCACTTACTCCAACCACTTTGGTAAACAAAGATCTAAATCTACTACTATATTTATTGATGCAATCTTACCCACAATAACTATTTTCTCTTATAGAGTTTAAACTTTGTATTTTTGTACCTATCTTGTTCCACAACCTTGTTTTGCAAATATTGTTCTTTTGTAGAAGCCAACTTGTTCCTCAACTTTAATTTTCCACGTGTCAGATTCCTGCAATAGCACTTTAATTCTATGGATCTACACTTATATTTAGCGGATGGCAGCCCCCTGAAACATAACTTTTAACTACACATTTTTGTTTTCTGGGTCATGGACCCCCACAACAGAACCTGATTTAGATATATTTAATTTAAGGAATTAAATGTGTGAAAAATTCTAAGTAAGATGGCTTAGACATAACACTGGGATAGGATCATTTATCTCTTATGTTGTTTTGTCTTATATTTTATTGTAAACAAGAGTAGTTTCTCTACATAAAAAATAGTTTTAACTATCACAAAATTGAACGGGATTTCAATGTTCATAGAATAGAAAGTTGTGCAACTTGCATGTTTCTGCACAGTCTAAATTTTCAATGTGTTTGTATATTGTTTGTAGGAATTGATACAAAATGTGCAAGCGAGGAAAATGGGAGGCTATCATGGATCTTGAGGTACAAGACCTCAAAGACAAGACAACTTTTTCTAGTAAAGACTTGGTTTGGTCTGAAATATATCGAGAAAACCAGAGCATTGATCTAGTTGCTTTAGTCCCTTCACATAGAGTTGAGGACTTTATCAAAAGGGAGGAAACAAACCTTGCTGCTCCATGTAATTTCCTACACCGATAAAGAAAATAACCAAGAAAAAGAGATAGTGTTGTATTGCAATATGAAGTGTAAGTATTTTGAAAGTGCATTGGCTACATATTATTGTTGAGATTGCATTTATCATTCATAGTATTTACTAACGTTTCAAAATTTCTTGCATAGTTATCAATACTCGTATGGCCCAGACGACAAAAGAGGAGAGCAATTAACTAAACAAAGGACCTCACAGAAGAGGGGTTTCCAATGCCATTTCATTGTGAAGGTTATGGTTCAGTGTCTTCATATAGAAATTTTAACTTACAATATTTATGAGCATGAAGATGAGGAAGGATGGCCCTGTCATGGAAAACATGACACTTCAGGTAACGTGAGGACATTGCGTAAGAAAAATATTTCGAAGGACATTGTTGCCTATGTGGATAATAGTTACCTTTTGGGAGTATCTGTTGATTCGGATTACAAAATGCACATCGAGAGGCATGTTAACATGGACCCGATAGCTCGATATAGGGATTTATTCCTATGTAGGAAAGACATTGTAAACATATGCAGTCGGTTGATGAAGGGTAAATACCAACTTCACCAAAAGGATGAAATGAGCGTCAACTTATGGTATCAAAAGCGACCAAAAGATTTCTTTTTTACCAAAATCCAAATGGTCATAGTGTCCCTTTTATCATGGAAATTAAAAAAAAATGGATGTTGGAAACCATAGTCAAGTTATCCCACAATAGCATAATAGCCATGGATTCAACGTTTAGTACAAATAAATACGGAGTAAGTCGAATGTCAATGATTGATTTGATATGGATATTTGAATTGTAGTCATTCAATATGATCGATGACTTGAATTTGACATGACCCGTTCTTTGAATATGGTAGTATCATCTTCACACACTTGTGAAATTTGATGAACAACAAAGCAGGGTTCTAGTAGCATGGGTTATGGAAAAAAGAAATACATTAGTTGATATTGCACTATGGTTGGAGCAGCTCATGCAGAGGTGTTAAATTTTCAGAATTTACTTCAATCTGATCTAGGATCTTAACTGAGAGAACAACATGTACATCAAATCTATAGCATATCAATCATGGACACAATAATGCAAGCACACAAGAGACACAAATTTTACTTGGGGAAAACCATAAAGGTGAAAAACCCCAATAACTTCCTCAGAGATAGATAGAGCAATGATACAACCAGAATACAAGAGATAGTCTTCTCCTAGCAGCAGAGCCTCCTCCTCCACAAGTGCGCCACTCTCCCAAGTGTGAGTGAGAGAATAGAATGTGTAAAATGAGAGAGACACACTCTCTATTTATACACTAACTTGACTTGACCTTTACTCAACTAGGTCGGCCTCAACTTAACCACTTAACATAATGCTGGTTGGGCCGACCCCCACTAGGGTGGTCTAATAACCCTTTGAACCACATGGCCAACCCCCAATAGGGTGGTCTAATAACCCTTCGACCCACATGACTTATATAGGGCCGACCCCAACAAGGTGGTCTAATAACCCATCAAGTATAAGTTACGACACTTACAATATAAATGATGACACTTCCGTATAGAGGAATAATAACATCTCTATAGGAATACAAAATACATATATGAAATACATTTTGAAGTTACATATACATCAACAAGAGGCATTACCAAATCCGTCATGATTGGAAAGTTAATGCCTTCATGGCTGATGATGCATTGGTTGGAATTTCTGCTTTGAGGTAACTTCAATGTTCTTATGCTACAATATATCTTGCATTTATTCTAAGAATATCACACTTAAATTCTCTAAATATGGAAGGAGGGTCAAAGGCTGTGAGGTGATGTAGTGTGTTTGGCATGTACAGAGGGCGTGGAAAACAAATGTTTATAATTTGTCCAGCAGTAAAGAAAAATATGATCAGATGTACAATTATTTAGGTTTCATCATGAAACACAGTTCCAATGATGATGTGGATGATGCAATGCGTGGATTTTTTAGAAAATTTGTAGATGAGGGGAAGTTCTTAGACTACTTCCACAAGAATTGGGTTTCCGGTGATAAGCTTCGTAAGTGCACAGACTCCTGATGGTGTTTTTATTTTTATCTTTCATAAACATGTTATACCTACACTAACTTGTTTCATTACATTTAGGGATGTGGGTGAAAGACTGTTTGGATTTCCCTCATGCCAATCAAGAAACTAACAATGCCATTGAGTCATACCATTGTTTCCTAAAGACCAAATTTCTATGTAATCGAAGGAATAAATGTGATCGGAGGATGGATTGGTTATTGTACATGATCCTAACAAGTGTCGAACCTTGTTATCAATATAAGGAAATTTTGAAAGAGCAAGGATACTTGAACAATTATAAGAAAGAGAAGAAATCTGAATCATCAGTGGAAAAGGCTAGAAGAATTCTAGACAATGAGTGTTTCCCTCATGAGAGTACAACTAATGCTTATTGGGTGAGGATTCAAAGTAATCCTGACAAGAAATACTTTGTCAAGTGGTATCGTGCAAATTTTATAGTGTGTGAATGCCCATGGTCTATTCATGGGAATATTTGCAAGCATTGCATAAAGGTCAACTGGTTATTTTTCAACTCGGGAAATTTAGAACCGTTAATTCATCAGGATGCAATGCATGCCACATTTAATGACCCTCCCGAAATAAGTATTGAGCCCCACAACTTTAATGTAGATGTTAACACTAATCTTGTGACCACCAATAGTGTTGATGAAGATGTGGGGGCACTTCATCTTTCTAGAGAGTATTTGTTTGGATACATACGGTTGATTCAAAACAGCCCCCCTACTACCGTGAGAGAGACCAAACAATTGACTGTTATGGTGAAAAACTTGTTGGAAGAGGCCAACAATCAACACATTATGGATTTTGAATTCACGGTTGGGTTGGATGCTCTTGATTTGTCTTTGAAGAGAAAGAAGAGTTTCCTAATCCCTACAAATAAACAAAGAAGAAAAAAACAATATTGTGGAATGGAAATTGATTAGAATGTCCCTACATGTGAACATGAACTGTTTCAATTTCACTACCTCAACAAACGAGGACGTCCTCTAGCAAAGAAAGCATTGCTTATGGTCCCAGGTTAGTCTCATAGATTGATGAGAGTAATGGGATTAGATTGCTATTTTTAGTCATCACCATTCATTAACATGTGTTATATTTATATTTGAATATGTGCAACAATCCACAACGACGGCCTCAATCCAAAGCCAAAGGGAAATGAAAAACTATCCAACCTTTCCTACCATTCTAGATACATTTCATGGGACTTTTCATATGTTGTGAGAGTGAATTGTTTTTAAAACCGTATGTTTCATATCCATTCCTTGTGTTCATGTTTGCAAAGGTTCAACGATCCACATCCCTAGCATCAATTCAAAGCCATATGGAGATGCAACATCCCATCTACTTGACAAGTCTCCAATTAGTGATCTTCAAGGTTTGCAAAAGGATATGTTTTCAACTCCGTTGCCAACGCATTGAGTTTTTTTCAATATTGGGTTACGAAACCAATGGTTTTATTTTTTTGCAAGTCTATATACTCTACTAGCACATCTCCATTTAAATCAAATCAGGGTTTTACAAGCAGACTTTTACCTAAATCAGGTCTATGCTTGCAAGTCTATGCTTGAGAACTCTTCATATTTAATGCATATATGCTTGATATATGTCTATGCTTGAGAACTCTAATATTTAATGCATATATGCTTGAGAAATTTGATACATATTAATATATATTAACATACAAATTTGGTGAGTCACTTTATGGGTTGTTGTTCATTGTTTTGACATGTATGTTATTGGATCATTTAAAATCAAAATACATACATTCCATTAAAATCAGAATACACACAGTCCATTACAATCAGAATACACATAGTCCATTAATATTTGAATGCAAGTTAGAGGTCTAATCTCATCAAGTGACACACAAAATTTCTAAGATTGGTCTCACTTGATCTTAAATGTGTCCATTAAAAAAGATATAATATTCATATATTTCTTACTTACCTTGGATTTAATTGATGTACAAGTGGTGATTAGCTTGTCCTAAAATAAGGCTTCAATGACACTTTGTTAGAGTGATTTTCATCATTGAGATTGTGCTTTTAGGGTAGTTCAATTGAGAAGCTTGATGTGTTGATGTGTGCAGAGGTGCAACACTCCTTTTCATGGCACCAATCCAATGCCATGGGGATATGCAAGGAATTCCTATGTTTCTTACTATGCTAGGTAGGTTTGACGAAACTCTCGTATTGTTGCAATCAAACTTTGCATGCCCCTATTTATTTACATGCCAATACGGTCTATAGTGGCTATTTCTTTTTTTAATTACAGATACAAGTAATTTATCGATGGATTTTCCTCCTTCCAAACATGCCCAACCGGTTGACAATTCTTCGATTGGTTATCTACAAGGTCTGGAAAATTCCATGGTTTGAACTCTTTGTCAAATACCCTTTATGCATCGCCATTATTTAACATATGGTGTGTTGATGTGTGCAGATATGCTACACTCCCTGATCCTTCCACCAATCCAAGGCCATCCTCCTACTGAACATGGTTGGTTGATTGCCAAATCTCAATTTGCAAAGAGAAAGCAAAGCAATTCTACAAATGGAATGCCACATGCTAACAAATAATGAAATAATTTGAGTGTTGGAATTTAATATTCTATGTAAAAATTATGTCCATTAATTTATTTTTTCCAAGAACATTGTAGCCTTTTCCATTTTGCGAGAAGAAAGCATAATGCCTCTTTATCTGAAAAATTATACTAGATGAAAACAAAACATGCATCTATGCTTACTGCTTCAAAGAATTTGCTTTGAAATTTTTTGTTGCAAGTAGTCTTGTAAGAGACTAAATTCTCAACCAAGTGCAGCATCCATACTGCCATGGAGACTCCTAGACTTGACACAGTGTCTATCTTCTCAGGAGTGTTATCTTTATCTTGTGTATTGACTAAAAATATTTTCCAATGTTAATAAAGGTTTTGTTTTAATAAAGGAGTGTTATCTTCATCTTGTGTATTGAGGATTGTACAAACAGTCTAACGTAGTTACATAAAGGCTTAAAACATAAAGATTGATATAGCAAGGTTGTGCTAGTGCAATGAAATATAAATCATTTGAAAGAGTATAGATTAGTGGAAGATGATATTGGATCTAAATCCCACTGAAATGATGAAGACACAAACCAAAGCAAAATATTACTATGAAATTGTAACAAAGTTGACAATTGAAAAAGAACTGAGCCAAAACCTAATAATGGTAAAATTCATGGACACTAGATGGTAAATGCTACTTGGGAAAAAATAAAACTTCGAGCAACATATACAATGATGGTGAAACATAAAAAGAAGAAATAATTGAGCCAAACAACTAGGAGAGGTTTTTGAGAATGGATTTAACAATAGTGGGTATTAAACACATCAACATGATAACTCCAAAATTGGACAGTTCGTTTCCTGTCTTCACCTTTGCTGGGTTTGAATGATGATGTAGGATAATCCCCACCATCAACAGTGGAAACACAATCATATTTTTTCATAGCTGGACTAAATATCTAGTTGTTTCTCAATTTTAGATGATTCCCTCTATCAACTTGATGAAGGGTGGATGCATTCATTCCCTCCCAACTCCATGCATGAAGGAAATTTTCATCTCATTTCTCAATTTGATATGTTGCCAAGTATCTCATCTAAAATATTCTAAGTTACCTTTGAAATTTCATAAACACAAGGCTCTAGATCCAGGGTGTTTCCAAGGAGATCCACCAAGAACCATACATGTTGTAGAACTTTGGCTGGACCCCTCAAATCCCACGAGCTGCTAGCTTCTTGTGTAGTCTCTTAGAACTACCCCAAGTTCTCATAATCTCATTATTTGCATCGTTCCTATTCTCTCTCTTTTCCTTTTCAACGTTTGCAAGTAGGTGGTATTTCATGGTTATTCTGAAGACAGATTTCTATTATAAACATAGCTTCTTAAAGTGCATCTAAAATAATGAAGTCCCATTAACTTGCTCTACTAAAAATGGTGTGCATTGCGACCCAATAGAAACATGATTCTCAGTGAGAGTGGTCTTATGACATCATTTTAACGCTTCATCAATCATCATTATTAGTATGTGGTTTGATATTCTTAATCAAGATTGGTATTCCATCTTTAAATATGGTTATATTTAAATGCGGTTATATTTACATTATGAGATTCTCTTCATTAGTGAATTTGTTTATAGTCTTATTTCCTATTTATTCATCCACTGATGCATTTGTGCTTGAATTTGTTTCCATTGATAAATAACTCCCCAAGAAACTTGTAGTGTCCCTTTTTAAGAACTTGGAAAAATTGGGAAAAATTGCAATTTTTGGCCAATTCAACCCTTGGACTAGTGGTGACCCAAATGCTTCCAAATGGATCCTAAGGATTTCGAATTGGGTCTTAAGGTGTTTGAAAGGTATTAAGGAATAAAAATTAAGCTTCTGGGTTCTTGGAAACTCTCAAAATACTTCTGCAACATTCATTTAACTTCAAGAGAAATTGGGAAATTTTACTAGTAATTTTGAGGTTCAAACCCCCAAGGGTAGAGGTCACTAATGGCTTCCCAAATGCAGTACGAACCTACAAAATTTAATAAAAGAGACATGTAATAGTGATAGTACTTCAATGGGAACCCAAATGTATCATTAATCAGTTCCTAAAGGCTGCTCCAACTCCCATAAATCATATATTTGTAGACATGTCTTCAGATAGGGGGAAATGATAGAAAAACTCCCCAACTTGCTTTGAATTTTGAGATAAATGTTCCAATGACTTGTATAATGTGTATGAAACTTATTCAGTACATTAATGTCTCTCCATACAGAAATAAAATCATATATATTGACTGAAACAAATCGAAACCAAACAACTTCAAGCTCTCACAACAAGATATAGGGGAAAATGGCACCATTCATATATAGTTTGGCATTTTTACATAGTTTCACTTGGAGTTTCGACCTGAGGTTATTATGAGCATAAAATACAGAGTGAATACATCATATTACAAATAAATGGGGCCCCTTGGACTCCCCCAAATAGATCATCATCTCACCATGTGTGCCCTTCCTCCAAGAGCAAGAATATGAAGAGAAATGTGAGAGAGATGTGGAAGCAAGTTGAAAAAGAAACGATCACGAGCATCCCTATAGATTAAAACTAAAACAAATGAATCCATTTTAGATCCAAATGAAATGTCTGAATTCCCTCTCCAATTTCCAATTAGGATGGGAATCTTGCACCCTTGATATTGGTACTAAGGCAAGTAGAGTAAACACTCCACTCGCATGGACAAGCTATTCTCTCCAATTTGCAAAATGAGAAATGATAAAAATCCCCTCTCATTATTTTTTATTGTCTTTTATCAAATTTCCAAGTCCTCCATGGTTCGAATTCCTTCCAAAATCTTCATGGCAACTCGAGTTGGGAAGAGATTCCAATGAGTGCCACTTGTCAAACAATTCCTAGTCTCCATCTTCCATCAATTCAAATGGGGAAGCATCTTGGCTGCTATAACTCCATTGAGTGCCCTCTTGGAGGATATTTTTATCCCTGACATGTCATATAGGTCAGATGTCAGCAATCAGGTCTGATCCTTGTCATAAGTTGCATAGCATCTTCATCATTGTTGTCATAGAAGGTAGGGAATCTAGCCCAAGTGTCTCAATATCTCTAAGATGCCTCTTCCTCTTCCATGGGAGTTAATATTCCACTCAAATTCGACCCTCATTGAGTCATTCCAAGTATAATAACCTTCCAAATCTCCCAAGAATATTAGACTCCACTTTGGATTCGAATGGGTGAGAGTAGAATGCCATGTGGCATGGAGAATATTGCTTTATGTGGGTCCCACACCACCAATGTGCCCTCATAACCAAGTGCCACCTTACTTTCTATTGTAAATATTTATTTATTCCATTTTAATAAATTTATGTCAAGCTAATTTCCATTTGTGTTTTAATAGCTCTCTTATTCCAAATCTAGATGTTTCCACTCCAACCTAGGGAACCAGTAGATTGGTGGAATTTTCCCTTGTAGTGATTTATTTGGATGGAGACATTACAGCCCTCCCCGCCCAATATTGCTTTCCCTCAAGTGATTCTAAATTGGGATGCTGCAAAATTTGTTCATCTTCCCATGTGGCATCCTCACTTGGAAAATCTTTCCATTGTACCGAATATTCTCTTATGGTTCTGCTCCTCAATTTCCTTTCTCTTGTCTTCTAATTTTTATTTTGGAATAAGTATGAGTTGTCCTTCATCATCTGATGGAGGAAGTGTTTCTGAATAAAAATTTGTTCACCAATATCCTTCTTAAGGCATGAGACATGAAATACATTATGGATTTTTCTACCTTCTAGAAGTTCTAACTCATAAGATACCTTCCCAAATTTTTGAACTATCTTGTATGGACCATGATATCTTGGTTTAATATTTTCTGGTCCTTCCCATTTTAAGGAGGTTTGTTTATATTGTTGCAGCCTCAAATAAACCAAATCATTCACTTGAAAAGTTCTTTCCTCCCTATTTTGATCCACATATTGTTTTTGTTGATTTTGGGCAACCTGCAAATTATCTTTTAGAAGCTTCAAAATCTCTTGACTTTCCTCAACCCAATCCTTAGATTTTGGGGCTCTACTATCACCAAAAATGTGCTAAAAAAATATTAGTGCTTCATAACCATAAATTTCTTTGAAAGGAGGCATGCCAATGGACATATGGAAAGTAGTATTGTAGAAAAACTCACCCAAGTGTATCCATTTAACCCATGATTTCTGCTGCTCACCAACATAGTTCCTCAAGTACCCCTCCAACCATTGGTTCACTCTTTCTATTTGGCCATAATTTTGAGGATGATATCTTGTTCTTGGATTCAATTGAGTTCCCACCATCTTGAATATTTCTTTCCAAAATGTACTCATAAATATGCTATCCCTGTCACTCACAATGTTCTTGGGAAGTCCATGCAATCTGAAAATTTCTCTAAAGAATAGATCAACCACTTGTGCAGTAGTAAAAGATGATGTAATATCAAATAAATGAGCAAATTTTGTAAGTCTATCCGCCACAACATAAATACAATCCTTACCCAAAGCCTTGGGAAAACCTATGATGAAATCCATTGAGATGCTTTCCCATTTTTTTTCTAGAATGGGAAATGGTTGCAATAGACCAATAGGATGTGTGTGTTCAACTTTGTTTTGCTAACATATATTGCATTCATTCAAATACTTCATAAAATCTTCTTTCATCCCTTTCCAAGAAAACCTCTGCCTTAATTTCCTATATGTTTTGAAGAAACCAGAATGGACTGCTAAAGGAGAATCATGAGCTTCCTTCAAAATCTTGTGCTTTAGATTCGAACCATGAACCAAGTATATTCGGACCTTATAGTATATTAGTCCATTCAAAATATTGTATCTATCGTCTCCTTTGACCCCATCTAACACATCACAAGCAAAACTATCTTTGGCATAATCAACTATTAGCACATCTTTCCAATCTTTTGAAATGTCCATAAGGGAAAATGAAGGTCTCCTAGACAATGCATCTGCTACAATATTATTCTTCCCTTTTATATATTCAATGTCAAAATCAAAATCTTGGACCTTACTTCCCCATTTTTGTTTCCTTTCATTGAGATAATTTTGTGTGAGAAAATGCTTTAAAATGTTATGATCAGTTTTGACCACAAACTTGTTCCCCACCAGATATTGTCTAAACTTGGCCAAGGCATGCATGATGGCTAACATTTATTTGTTATATTGTAATGTCCCCTCTCGTGGACCCAATTCAAAGAAGGGAACATGATAACAAATTCTGGGGATTTAACATAAACTCATCCCATTCATTAAATTCATACAAATAAAAAAAAAGTGTGCAGATGCAAATAAAGCAAATATGCACAGTGGAATAAAACATCATCCACACACATTTCATGCTCATCCATCATATCAAAATAATCATCAAATTAAACATTGCAAAAGTAAATACACATAAAGAATATACTCATCTTCATTGTGCAATTGTCCCCAAGCAATTAGCTATGTCGCTGCAACATTCCACCCAGCCATAGGTCTCTTCCCAGTTTGTATTCTTTCAGCACTCAGAGACCACCCCCGAGATGGGAACGATTTATACAAGGAAAATGGGACATTCATACTCATACATAGCTAAATAATCACTACATCTAAGCCAAGCCAGTCCACAGCTGGGTTTATCAGGATAAATCTGAACCCTCTCCATTTTTGGATGCTTGCACTCAAGCTCAAGCCAAAGCAATGGATACCCATAACCCTTACCCCAACATACTCTTTTCTCACACAGCAAACAAAACCATTGGGCATGGATACACATGTTTAACAATGGGATTTACAAATAAGATGGCCATGGGTTTTCCCCAAATCATTTCCAAGCAAAAACGGATTGTGGGATGGAGAAAAACAATCACAGGAAGAAAAACGATTTCTCCCCCAACTATCTAAGCATTTAGCAGCCAAAACGGTCTCTATGGAACCCCAATTTGATTCCCTTCTTCACCACTGGTATATAACACAAAAACGCCCTTCTCCCAGCTGATAATGAAGGAAAACACATAATTTCGATGGGGGAAAATGCCCAGCAAGCTCCCAACTCGTGAGAGAGAAAAAATGATGGGTGAAGAATGGATTGGGGGTCAATTTTGTGGATCTTTACTTGCCCAAGGAGCCAAACACGATTTTACATGAAGGGTGGCTTTCCCATACCGAATTTGGAAAGCCATACCTCTCCATTCCCCAATGCATTAACTTCCTCAACCAACTCTTGGGAGAAATGAATTAGTGGGCACAAAAGTCAACATGGGTAGCTGAGGGTTATATGGGTTCTCTCATTGACACCTGGCTTGACTTGATTGGTTCAAGGGTTTGAATGTTTTCCCTCCCAATTCCTTGTAAAAGCATGCCCCATCTCTTGTTGCATTGCATAGCTAGTTGTGAGTATTTTATTAAAATGCATATTTACATGATATTTGAAATTCCAATGTGTTTGGCTAGCACGTAAACCATATGCATCACTAAATCGATGGAGGGGGCCTTGGCCTTGAGCTCCTCACCATGATTTTATAATAATATTACATCATTTAAGTTTTAATGCAATGGGGTCAAAATAGGGACAATACATTTCCCTCCCGCTTGGAATAACACTATCCTCGGTGTTCCAATACTTAGGAATAAATACCCACTTTACACATGTCCAAAATTCACACAATGTGGCAGGTTTGTCCTGCGTTTCATCTCTTTACTTTGAACCTTTAGGAACAAGTACTTTGGATTCCACAAGCTGCTCCTGCTGGCTTTGATCTTCCATCTCTGTAGGAAGGCATCGCTCCACAGCAATCCTTTCCCTTTATTTGCCTTCCAGCTGATCTACGAGTCTGGAATTTCATGGATTCCATCTTTCTTGCTATCCTGAAAACTATTTGAGGAATATTTTTAGCCAAAACAAATAGCTTTTGGTCTGCTTCCATGATAAATGTGCACCAATGGCTCTCACTTTTCTCACTAGCAACACTTAGCTGGTAACAACTGCAAACAATGGCTTTCAATTTCTCACCTGTGAGATTCATCATGGAAATTCCTGTTAGGACAAGCATAACACAATATTAAAATTAGTCAATTATTTTCCCAATTGACATGGAAAGTCCATTCTTCACTCATGAGACTTCCCCACTTTTCATGCCTTCCCAACATACACATGAACTCATTCATGTTCATCCTCTCATAGGGAAATAACTATTTCAGCATTCACAATTCATTTCAAGCAATTAAACACAAGTTGTTTTCATCTATGACATGCACTCAACAATATTTGGTTTCTAAGATGCATCAGTCAAAAGGAAAGAGAAGAGTAAGAGTTTCCCCCTCTTATTCGTGTTCCAACCCAGAGCCACACCATCACTTGTGGTTTCATGCTCCTTATCCTTTTTCACTTTAATGTCAATGCTTGACTTGCCCTTTCTTGGCTATGACACTTAGTGTCTAAGGTTTGTGTTGGGTGTATGAGCAATCTTGAAAAGAACACTTAATATTAAATTATCGACCTGGGTTGGTAATCTTAGAGTTGAGGAAAAATATATGCTAAGGTAGAATGGCACTTAATTTTTTCGGTTTGTCGGATCTTCAAAAATTTAATAAAGAAAAGATCGAAAGATCTTTCGAAATGAAAAACCGAGTCAAACTTATAACTACTAAATATAACTGAACCAATAGATCAGAATAGTATATATTATACTACTCTACTCTATGTTTTAGATAGTGGAAAATGATGAAAAATAAATACTAAGAAGTAACTACTTATAAATCAACAGGAAACTATTGAATTTAAATTTACAATTATGAACAAAATATGAATGATTAATTCGCAATGAAACTAGGAAAATAACTGATAACCAATGATAATTATTAGGGAGAACTTGTAAATATAAATTATTCTAGGGAGAACTTGTAAATGTAAACTATTCTAGAACTGAACTTCCAATTTTAGATTCAACTGTAAATAACTATCTAAATTCAATACTAGATTACATAAATAGAAACTATGCTAATCAAAACAAATGAACTAAATAACTTCAATGACTAATTCAAGAAAAACATCTATTCCCATGTAACAGGAACTGGAGTGAATGTATCGTAATGGCTTTCAAATGTAATAGCAAAACAGAATGGAAGTAAATCTAATCTAACTTCGATAAAGATATGTAAACTACAAAGGGACCAACTACAATTAACTAATTAACTTTAAACACACTGATCTATCTACTATCCATGAAACTAATATTTATAATTAACGAATTAAAAACAACTTGAAGAAGGGAATTATTATCTATGACTTGGAAATAAATTATCTAGAAATAAAACTGATAAATTTTGAAACAACAACTAATGATCAAATCTGAAACATAAACAACTTAGATTTTAGAAGAAAGTTAGAAGAAGGTGAAGGGAAATGAGATGAAAAGAGGAAATAATAAGAAAACTCGACCAAAAACTCTATGAAACATATAATCAAATTTAAATTATACCTAAAACTGTAAATTAAAGACAAGAAGAATGATGTCTAATAGTCAGAAGAAACTGGATTCTAAGAAACCATAAAACTAGTGGAGAAAAGGTAAAAATCCAAACGACGATCCGAATGCTGGTCCAAATGACAGTCCGAATGGCAGTCTGAACAAGGAAAAGAACTAAACTAAGGAATGGGAGGTTTTAAATGATATTGACGTCATCTGGCGAATGTACATGAACCTATGATGCAGACAAATCAGTCAGAAGACTTGTTGAGAAGCTATGTTAATAGAAAGAAACCTAATTTAATCATTGTCTAAAGGAGATAACTATTTCTATGATATGTGGAAGAAAAAGGTTGAGGTAGAAGAAAGGAGAGATATTTAACCTACAGCTACAGGAAGGAAACTAATGGAGAGGAAGAAGTTTGAGGGCTAATGCTAAACTAATGGAAGAATTGGTAGCAATATCTAATTAGATGATGGAAGAAGAAAAGACTAAAAGCAGCTATGAATTACTGAACTATTGGTCAACCATTTACTAATCCTGTAAACACAAATTAAATTAGCAGCATAACATAAATTACAGGGAAGAAAACAACATATACAGAAAACGAACTGATTACAACACAGGAAAAACAAACTAACTATTTGCAAAATAGAAAATGTAGAAAACAAAGACGAAAACCTCCGGTTGATGAGGGGCCCTTCCCAACAATCAGATATGGAAAACGAAACTGGCTTAGCTACTCAGAATATCAACGAACTGGAACTTCCATTAATCTTCAGAAAATTATAGACTAACTGCTATCTACTGCAAGTTCTAACTCTAACTCTGCCTACAGACTAACTTCTTCAAAAAACATATGAACTAACTCGTTTCTCTATGCAAGCGTCTATTTATAAAGTTACAATGGGTGAGAGGGTCAATAGAGTTGACCTCTCTAATAACAAAGATGTTTCAATGCATAACAGGCTACTTTTAATGATGCGTGACAGTGTAGGGAGTATCTTCCAGGCTGAACGGAGCCAATTTCTTTAATGTGGGAAGAGAGATAGCACGCTGTCGAACTGAGCGAACGGAGGCAAGCAGGTGTGAGTGATGGCAGGTTGAATCATGTGCAACCTGGAATCCTTCCAGAACAATGGCGTGAACAAATAACATGATTACAGGCTGAACGTAGGGCTGGATTGACGTGTTGGAGTGTGACGTGGGTGTGGTGATGTGCTGTCGAGCTGGGCGAGCATAGGGACGAATCTTCCAGAACGATGGCTCATTAACCATCACCACTATGGAGCTAACAGAACCCATGTGCCTGCTTTTGCATCTAATGGTCTAGGATATGCCAACCGTGGATTTTAGGATCTGAACACAGGGTTGAATGATGAGCTAAACGTGTTTAATATTAATAGCATATAGCACATAGTCTGAACAAAGGGTCATTTGCAAAACGTAGCCTATCAATTAAAACATAAGTGTTAATTATGCCCATGAAATATCATTTTAACATAAATAAACTATGATATAATGAAATATAAACAAGATTTGCGTAATAGGTAAATATATGTATACATGGACTGTTTGATAGGCTGAATGATAAGAAAACAACCTAATATAATAAAGAATGATAGAAACAATTCCATTTTGAGTAGATTAAATGATAAAAAATAGTGACAAAATGGACACCAACATTCCCCCAAACCGAAGACATGCCAAGTCCCACTGAGAAAAAGAGAAATTAGGAAGAAGGTTGAGTTGCGGTAGCAGCTGCCTTCGACTTGGATGATGCAAATATAGATTTAGCCTCGAGATCCTTGAATTGGTCTTTTAAGTACTTATATCTCATCCTCAGGGTAGTATGAGATGTTGTTTTGGTGTTAACCAGGCATTCAATATCTTTGACTTGTGCATGCAGTGCCTTATTTTCTTCATGAAGCTCATAAATTGTTTCGACATAGCTTTGATTTTCATCTGTTAGTTGTGCTATCACTTGAGTCAACTTATCCCATTTCTATTGACTCAAAATAGGCTGCTCTATAGGATGCTCCAAGTTTGTTTGAGGACTTGTCCCTTTTGGAGATGTCTCAACATTAACAGTCTGTTCTTCAGAGCTTTTGTCCTTGTTATATGCAGGAGAGTTTTCAGTAGCAGAGGCTTCACTCATTCGAGCAGATGCATTGGCTAGTGTGAGGAGGGATGATTCAAGGATATGATCGTCCGATTGAATATTTGAACATGATGGCTGATCAATAGTCTAAGTGACAGACTGATCAACGGACTAGTCACAATTTGTTCTCGTAGATTTAGTAGGCTCTGAAAGTTCCGAAGTAGGGTTACCAGGGGCATTATGAGGAGAAGTCAATGAGTGCATATCATCTAAGGAATTCTCATCAAATCGTACATGTTTAGCATTTGGTTCTGCTTGGTTATGATGATGTTCTTGAGAAGAGGAAGGTTTGACAATAGATAAATGAGGGTTCAGTATCTCAAAAACAAAATGGTCCCAAGTTTGTTCTCTTTTCTCCAACTAGTGAATGATTAGAAGCTTAATAAGACAATGGTGATATAAACTACCAGAAGGGTTGACTGTATTTTTCCTAACTTGGCTCGACATCTTTTCCAAATTCTTTAGAAAATAAAATGGGAAGTTAAGGGTTTGATTGCTGACAAAATGCACTAATAGTTTGGAATGACAAGCTTTAAAGACAGTGAATTTACCTTCGCAAGTAATTAAATGTATGATAACGATCAAAGGATCTAAGTACTCTGGTTTGATCCATTCTCTGTGAAAACATTTGGTACCAACAATATGTTGAAAATCGGGCTTGAGAGCGAACTGGTGGGTTGTTCGTGGAAGAAACAAATGCTTGTGCCAACGGGAACCTTCCTTGGGAGCTTCATAGCTAATGCTATTGATTCTTCTGTCACGGAGAGAACAAGATGGCCAACCTTGGTTGTCTTTCCATCAAAACGTTTGGCAAATAGAAGCGAAATTTCATGGCCGTAGCCTTGGAGAAGGCAGAGAAACGACTCCCAACCTGCTCGAAGGAATAACTCACGTCATGCTTTAAACTCAAGGACGAGGAGGGATCCTGGTAACTACCAAGCTCATTACGATTAGGCATTGTTGATGGAGGATGGAGGATGTACTGGATAAGTACGGAGGATTCAAGAAAAAATGAGGGAAAATTAGACTGACGCGGAACTCACGTGATCACCAGTTTAAACTAAGGTCCATTTGAGTGTTTAAATGTCAATGGACAAGAACTTGGCATGCTCGAGAGATCGCACCCTTCATTCGAAGATCTTAAGTTAAGTGCCAGTGTAGAAGTGTGTGAATTTATTGTATACATGTTGTTTAGAGTATGTTAAACCATGTCCAAAGCCAAGCTTTGGATAGGTTGAACGAAATTTACGTAATGAGATTGATCACACGTGGAAGATCATAAAGATTCGATCCAGATGCTTGCAGTTTGTACGATAATTAATATTATAGTGCTCATACAATGATTCAAAAGATCATAATGATACATGATTCATTCGTTTAACAAAGACACAATGGGTAAAAGGAATAAAACCAAGTGTGAGATTTGACGTTTGATTGATTCTAGTCATCATTGGTTAGTAAAAAATTCTCAAAATATCTAGCATGCTATTTGATATATATTCAAGCTAAGATTTCATTCAACAATTTTTATTCAAAACATTTTCCATCTACTGCATTCGTCACTTCGTTCGGATCGGTGTTCGACCCGTCATTCAGTCCTTCATACAGACTTTTGCCTGTACAATATTTGCTTGCTAATACTTGACTGAAACTAATTTTTCAAAGAATTTCTGAAGCTATTAATGTATGGAAGATGCTGTAATATTTGCTTTTCTGGATCTTTTAATTGCATTCCTCTTTTGTTCTTTATTTTGCTTTTTGCATTAACCTGTAAACACCTATCATTATGTCAAAGATAAATGAAATTTCATAAGTATTCAACAAGTAAGAACAATTCTAATCTTCCCCCCAAACCAAAAATATGGCGTGTCCTCAAGCCATCAAAGAGAAAAACAAGTTAATATTTAGAAAAATATTCAATTGGAAGTCTTATAGATAGCTTCTAAAATACTATGGCAATTTTACAAAGCAATGGAATATTAACTAATACATGTAGAAGATTCATATATGTACATTCATAAAAAAAATATAACAGTGCTTAAAAGACCATGTGAAGAATAATAATATAAGAGATGCGAAAGATGCCATAGGAAAACTAGTCATCCATGAATCATTGTAAAGATCTATTGTCATCCAAAGAATATTGATAAGGTTCACCATAAAGTTTGTGAGATCTACTATCACTATGGGTCCCATTTCTAGGATAGTCATATCCTAGGTATATGTTTGAATTAGATGACAGGGTCCAAGTTCAACTTACAACCATTATCTAAAGACAGTATATATAATTGGCATAAACATGTATTTGTATACTTAGGTTTTTATGAGCTATGTGAATTGCAATGCATTAACCAAACCTCTTTTACCCGATATTGACCCACTGCGAGCATGCCTGTTCAGTACCCTAGCGGGTTTATCTTGGTACCATGCAAGCATAGCCCTGCTTCCAGTGAGCCTGTTCAGTACCCCGACGGGTTTACTTGCATTTACCGAGCTTCCTTGTTTAAGATTTTACTTAGCATAGACCCGTTGCCAGCGAGCCTGTTCAGTACCCCGAAGGGTTTGCTTCGTATAATGATATATATATAATTTTTTTTTGTAAGGAAGCTGGTTGGCACTGGAGTGTGCTAAGCTTGTTAAACACATAATTCAAAATTTAGCACAAACCTTATGGGTAACTCTATTTATAATGGCCTAAATTACAAATCATGTCAAAAGATAATAACCTAAAGCTGTTCTTTGATTTCGCAATCAGTATTCTTCATAAAAGGTCAGTAATGTTCCCCACAAAATAGAAAATATCACCTACTTCAAGCTACCTTTTAAAGATGCTTTTAGAGACAAGTTTTGATAATGAGTCCATGATGAACTAGCAGTCCATAGGTGTCAAGTATAGTCTGTAGAGATCAAAATAATTGAAGTAGGTATTTTAAACAACTGTTCTACTGATAAATCAGAAATGTGCATGTCTGAATCAAATACTGTATACATAATCATAAAAGAAAGTGGTTTAAAAAGTAATGTAAAGAATGCTTCATCTTTTCACTATAACTTTTCAATTTTCAATGATAACTTAGAAAGAGAAGAAAAAAGTATAAGTTTCTTTTAGAGCACTTCCCTTTCAGATAGTATTGCATGAGCTGATTATAAAGTTCTTGTAATTAAGCTGCAAAACCGCTTATTAGATGATTCAATTTTCTTCCAAACAAAGGCATATGTACTCAACAAGTTATGTAAAATTTTCAAAATTAACAAAGGGAAAAGAGTCTTCCTGTTTTTATGACAACATTTTAAAAACTCATCATAATAAATTTCCTGTAAAAAGAGTGTAATTGGTTGTTAGAAATGACTCATTATTATTAAAAATGAAATACATATTTACATATATATACAAAATAAGATAAACCAAAATAATTCAAGGACTAGGAGGAGGAGGAATGACTTCCTCTTCTACCAGCTCCATTTCTTCTTGTTGTAAGGCATTCTGCACAAAATCCTGTTTAGATATTGGTTGATGATAAAGTCTAATCCTATGTCCATTTACAACAAAATAAATTTGAGAATCATCATTTGTCTTAATTTTAACGGATCCATTATCAAAAGTTGTAACAATTTCATATGGACCCATCCAACTGTTAGGATATTTAGACACTAAGGAGTTAGTTAAGATCAACTTGTGTAATATATCCGTTAGGGATAGTGTGTTTCTTTAGTATGCATTAGTATGCATTTGTAAATACTTAATCTGACGGTCACGATATGTTCCCAACATAGAGTGATCCAACGGCTCAACTTCTCTTAGATCAAACCTAACCTTGATCTGTGGCTTAGCACCCGATTGGTTCATGATCTCTATTTAAAGAGCATGGAGGGTCATTGTTTAGTTGATCGATTATGAGAAGCTCATTTGTAACTTTCTTTCTTTGCATAATAAATTGTCCCGTAGAAGCTATTTGGCCGGGGCCGTGGAGTGTTTCCCTCAAGAGGGTTTAAACCAAGTCAAAACATCGGTGTGTTGATCTGTGATCTATTTGTGTGAAGTGGTTTCTCTTGGTGTTCGATCCTTTGGTAGTACCCTATGTACCCGAACATGGTATCAGAGCTTTTATGAAGAGCCGCTTCCGGTTATGATCTAGATCTTGAACTGTTGTTGCCGAAACTCGAAAGGGTTTCTGGTTCTGGTATTTATGTACATTTCTAGGCTATGGAAGGTGTTCCATTGCGTCCGGAGCGTCGTTTCCATTGGGAAATAGTTTTCATTTGATTGAAAACGATTCTCGGTTGCTCCAGAAACGCGTATTTCATCAGATCTGAAGGTATAATGTTACAGTGACGCATTTTTTTATTTTCTGTTTTAAAAAACAAATATCATATTTTATCATTTTTTTACTGTTAGATTTTTTTTAGGTTCAGATTGTTGTTTTCTCGTCTGCATATTCTATTTTCCATGCACCTCGAGCGATCTCGGCAAATCAGAAACAGAAAGGGAAAGAGTTTTTGCCGGCTGGGTATGCTCTTTGCCGTGCACCTTGCGCGATCTCGACAAATCAGAAACCGAAAGAAAACGTAGAATTTTCGGGCAAGCTAACGAGATCTAACTCCACAAGTGCGGAAAAGTTTTTTTGTTTCGATTTGTGGTGTGTTTTGCAGGAAAAAAAGGCAAGCACGCAAACCGAGCAAGAAGAGTTTAAAAAAAAAAAACCCTTCCTCATTCCCATATTTCACATACCTTTTAATCTAGCTCACTTGGTTCAAAGTTGCTTTATTCCTTAATAGGTCTTGAGTTCAAGTCTTAGGAAGTTACTTTTAAAAGAAAAAGTGCATACAATTTCTATTTTCAAGTTACTTTATTGTAAAAGTGCATCTCACTTAAATAATAAAAAATAAAAATACAAGTGGGTCACTTAAGTTTTTTTTTATTGTTGCACTATTTAAAAGTAATATCATTGTAAAAGTGAAATCACTTATTTTACAAAAGTGGTTCATTTAAAACAACTTTCTTGTAAAGTGATTGTCAAAAGGTTCATCTTGGGAAGAGGGGGGTTCTTTTTTTTGCTGGACATTCTCTAGCTGCCACGTCACTATTGGGGACATCTTCAACAGTTTCTTTGTTCAAGCATAGATTCATCATATAGAGTCAGTTTCCAGTGCCATTTTTTTTTAAACCACCTATTTTTTTGAGCTCTTCACATCCAGACTATTGTTTTATACTTTTACAGCCATTAAATTACAAATATGGCCGCCCCTTGTGATATTCTACTTAACAATTCCAACTATTTCTCATGGAAATCTCATATGGAGGATGTTCTACGAAGTAGGGGACTTTTCAAAGTTACCTCAGGGAAAGAAACCGAACCCACTGATGATGATAAGAAAATAAAATGGGCAAATAGATGTGACGAAGCTCATGGATTGATTGGGATGTCAATCTCTACTGATTTGCGATTCCACATATTTGGAATTGATGAACCTGATGCTGCTTGGGACAAGTTGGAATCTGTGTTTAATAAACACAATGAAATTCGAGGTAACCAACTCGAAAATGAGTTGATTTCTTTAAATCCAAGTGACTTTTCATGCATTCAAGATTATTTATCTAAGTACAAAACTCTTAAACTCTTATGTGCAGAATGTAAGATTAAGAGGGAAGACAAACAATGCATTTATCATATTCTTTCCAAACTTGGACCTACATATTTTGTTTTTGTATCTACATTTTACTCCATGAAAGAATCCTTGAATGCAGCTAGCTATCAAGAGCCTAGTCTTGAATCCTTTTGTTATTCCTTGATTAGAGAGCAAGATAAACTCATTCATCTTGGAATAATCAACAATGCAGATACATCTGGGAAATCCTTATTGTCCCAACAGAAATAAAAGTCCAAGCCTTCCACGAAACAAAATTTTCGCAATAATAAGTCAAACAAGGGTCCCAAACCCTCTCAGTCAGCTCCTTCTTTAAAAAATGACAAAGGATCCAAGCCAAAAGGTAAGAAGACTGAGCATCATTGTAACTATTGCGGGAAAGATAATCATGATGAATCTAAGTGTTTCAAGAAGATGGCAGCCTTGGAAGCAACAATGAAGAAGCACCACATCAGCCTAGATTCGCCTTCAGAATCTACCTCTCATGGACATGCACTTTGTGCTTCTGGTTATTCTTATAATGCATCTTCTTCTTCTACTTCAAATGAATGGCTCATTGATTCTGGAGCATCTTATCATATGGCTAAGGATTAAGCCATCTTTTCTACTATGCATGAATGTAACACCAAACAAATATTTGTTAGTGATGATAGATCTCTAAGTGTTGTAGGAGCTGGAACAGTTCCCGTAGATAATGGTCATTTTAGTGATCTACTATATGTTCCAAGAATTTCCTGCAATTTGTTATCAATCTATCAGATCACTCATTCTGGTGAAGGTGAAATTGTGACCTTTACACCTCACCAAGATGTAATCAAGGATTTTAAAGATCCTCAACAGGTCCTAGCAACCAAAATTGTTGATGATATTACCAGGTTGTACAAGTTTAACAACTTTGGGTCATCACCTTTCCCTTCAGATTTTGTTGCTCATAGTGATAACTTGAGCAAACTTTGGCATGAGCGCTTTGGTCACTTAAATTACCGCTCATTACAACAACTATGTAAAGACAATATGGTGACAGGTCTTCCAATGGTATCTTGATGGGATGGTGTTTGTTCCGGTTGTGTACTCGGAAAACATCATTGGGACAGTTTTGACAAATGTGCCTCTTGGCACGCCTCGGTTCCCTTGGAGCTTGTGCATAGTGACTTGTGTGGTCCTCTTCCATCTGCTTCGTCTTCTGGTTTCAAATATTTCTTAAATTTCATTGATGATTACACCAGATGCACTTGGGTTAATTTCCTCAAACTTAAGAGCGAAGTATTTAACATGTTCTTGGCCTACAAGGCCCTTGTTGAAAAACAATCTGGTCATCAAATTATTAAGTTAAGATCTAACAATGGAGGAGAATATGTTAACAAAAAGTTCACTACTTTTTGCACTGAACAAGGCATCCAACAACAGCACACTGTTCCATATACACCACAACAAAATGGTGTAGCTAAGCGGAAGAACAACACATTAAAAGAAATGGCTAATTGTATGATCCAATCTAAGGGACTAAGTCTTCAATTTTGGGTTGAAGCCATAAATTGTGCAAATTACATAGTTAATCACACCCCCACTAAAGCATTACAAGGTATAACACCAGAAGAAGCATGGAGTAAAACTAAACCTGATGTAAGTCACTTCCGTGTGTTTGGTAGTGAAGCATGGGCTCACATTCTAGATGAAAAACGAAAAGCATTGCAGCCTAAAAGTGAAAAGTGCATATTTGTTGGATATTCTGAAGATGTAAAATATTATAGACTTCTTCAACCACATTCTCATGATATAATCATTAGAAGAGATGTTAAATTTGATGAAAATCTCTTGGCTTGCGAGCCTAACTCGACGATTGTGCCATCTTTGGCCTGCGAGCCTGATTCAGCGTTTGTGCCTTCTTCTTCTTCTTCCAACTTCCTTAACAGGTTTCCAACTCCAGTTTCTGATGATAACAGTGAGGATGAAAATCCACCTCCACCTGCTCATGTTCCTCCAGCTGCACTAGCACAAGTGTTTCCTTGATGGGTCCGTTCAACATGTGAAGCAGCTGGTGATCTTGCCGATGATCCTAGAGATCAACATCGAACACGTTCTTAGTTTCAGCGAGCCTCTTCTCTTTTGGCTCAAGTTTCCGAGAATCATGATCCAGAAAATTTTGTAGAAGCTTTAGGGAATCCAGATTGGGATGCAGCCATGGATGAAGAATATCATTCCTTAATGGCGAACGATACTTAGGATCTTGTACCTCTTCCAAAAGAAAAAAAACTTGTCAGATGTAAATGGGCCTACAGAACTAAGTATGCATCAGATGGAAGTGTTGAAAGACTTAAGGCAAGGTTAGTTGCCAAAGTTTTTTCCCAAGTTGAAGGGATTGAATACAATGAAACCTTTGCTCCTGTCGCAAATAATAACTCCATCCACCTTGTTCTTTCCCTTGCAGCCTTACACAACTGGGAAGTCCATCAAATGGATGTCAAGTCTGCCTTCTTACATGGTGATTTACATAATGAAATTTACATGGAACAACCTCCTGGCTATGTTCAGAATAACTCTAGCCTTGTCTACCGCCTTAAGAAATCCTTATATGGCCTTAAGCAAGCTCCTAGAGCTTGGTATGCCAAAATGGATAACTTTCTCCTTGACACTGGTTTTTCTAGATGCCATTCTGACCCCAATGTCTATACCAAGAAAGTAGGAAACCATCTCATCATACTTGTTCTATATGTTGATGACCTTATTCTTACTGGTAGTGACCCTAAGCTTATAACCCATGTGAAATCCAGTCTTAAACAAAATTTTGAAATGCCATACTTATGACATTTGCATTATTTTCTTGATCTCAAAGTCTTGCAAACCAAAAAAGGAATCTTTCTTTCTCAGTCTAAGTATGCTTGTGACCTTCTTCGTCGCTTTCACATGGAAGATTGTACACTAGCCCCTTCTCCCTTCTAGTCTGGAGTCAAACGTTTTGCCACTTGTACTTCACCTGAAGTTGATGCCACCTTATATCGTCAGCTTGTTGGTAGTCTCTTATACTTGACTCATTCCCGTCTTGACCTTTCCTTTGCCGTTGGTTGTGTTTCCCGTTATATGCAGACACCTCATGAAAGTCACTGGAAAGCAGCTAAAAGAATACTTCGATATATTCGAGGTACAGTTCAGTTTGGGATTCATTACAGTATAGGGGGGAAACCTTTGTTGGTTAGTTTCACTAATTTAGATTGGGCCGACGATCCTGATGATCGAAAGTCTATTGCAGGTTATGTTTTCAGTCTGGGATCTGGACCTATTACTTGGGCTTGTAAGAAACAACAAGCTCTTGCTCTTTCTTCAGCAGAGGCAGAATATCGAGCAGCAGTTAATGCCAGTCATGAAGCTTTATGGCTTCGACAGATCCTTTTAGAGTTTGGATTCGCGCAGCAGCAACCTACTCCACTTTGGTGCGACAATCAAAGTGCCATCAAGCTTGCCAAAGATCCAGTTCTACATCAACGAAGCAAACACATTGAGCTACATATGCACTTCATCAGAAATATTGTTCATGATCATGTTCTTGAAGTGCTATTTTGCCCTACAGATGATCAAGTTGCAGACATCTTCACCAAGTCTCTTACAGAAGCGAAGTTTTCTAAACTTCGATCTATGTTAGGAGTTCAGGAACTTGTCATTAAGGGGGGATAGGCTCTAATGCCTCCTTCCTTCTCCTAATAGTGTCACTTTTGTAAATACTTCAATCCTATCCCAAATTATTCTTAAGGGGGGATGTTAGGATATTTAGACACTTAGGAGTTAGTTAAGATCAACTTGTGTAATATATCCGTTATGGATAGTGTGTTTCTTTAGTATGCATTAGTATGCATTTGTAAATACTTAATCCGACGGTCACGATATGTTCCCAACATAGAGTGATCCAATGGCTCAACTTCTCTTAGATCAAACCTAACCTTGATCCGTGGCTTAACACTCGATTGGTCCATGATCTTTATTTAAAGAGCATGGAGGGTAATTGTTTAGTTGATCGATTATGAGAAGCTCATTTGTAACTTTCTTTCTTTGCATAATAAATTGTCCCGTAGAAGCTATTTGGCCGAGGCCGTGGAGTGTTTCCCTCAAGAGGGTTTAAACCACATCAAAACATCGGTGTGTTGATCTGTGATCTGTTTGTGTGAAGTGGTTTATCTTGGTGTTCGGTCCTTTGGTAGTACCCTGTGTACCCGAACACCAACGAGTGGTTAATTTACCTTTAAACTTTTTATATCTTGAATCAAAAAGTAGTGTCCAGTCTCTAGTTTTGAATTGTTTTTGTTTAATGTATCTATCATGCCACTTTTTACATTGGTTTTGTATCAATATTCTATGTTGAATGGCATCTTGCCTAATCTCGTCTAATTCATTTATCTGCAGGATTTGTTGCCTTTGTGCTTCTTCTAAGTTCATTCTTAACTGTGCAACCATACGAAAGGTTTTGACTTGAAATTCAATGAGTAAAAGAACTTGTTTACCATAAACGAGTTCATAAGATGTGTGGCCAGTAGTGTTTCTCCAAGTTATTCTATAAGTCCATAAGGCTTCAAGGAGCCTATCTGCCCAGTCTTTGTGGTGTAACTGGATAGTCTTGGTCAGGATAGCTTCTAATACTTTGTTTGTTCTTTCTACCTGACCATTTGCTTGAGGATGATTTACAATGTCTAATACCATATTTATCTGTAAGCTCTTTCATTAATTTGGAGGTAAACTGAGATCCTTGATCAGTTACAATTTCCCTAGGTACACCGAATCGGGTAAATATTTATTCATAAATGAATTCTACCACAAATTTCTTTGTGGCTCGAAATAAGGCTTTGGCTTCTACCCATTTGGTGACATAATCAGTACAGACTAGAATGTATTTCTTTTTGCGAGACATAGGGGAAATTGGTCCAACAAAATCTAGAGCCCATTTTTCAAATGGCTCAATCATAAGTTGGGGTTGCAAGGGCATCTCATCAGATGGTGTAGGTCTACCCATTCTTTGGCAACTGTCACATCCTTTGACATATTTGGTAGCATCTTTGAAGATGCTTGGCCAGTAATACCCAGAGTGAAATACTTTGTATGCTGTTCGTTTATCAGAAAAATGCCCACCACAAGGTCCACCATGACATGCATGTAGGATCTCTGCCATCTCATCCTCTCGTACACATCGTTTAATGATAAGATCGGGACCAGTACGAAAGAGATCATTATCCACCCAAGAATAATTGGAACTTTGAACTATGATCCTACGTTTCTTAGGTGGGGAGAGATGGTTTGGCAGCTTTCTAGTTGTTAAATAATTGGCTATGTCTGCAAACCATGGGGTTTGAACAGATACAACGAATAAATGTTCATCTGGTATGCTATCATCGACAGGGTTGGAATTATTGTCAATTTGAATTCGAGAGAGTAAATCAACTACTACATTCTCTCAACCAGGATGATCAACAATGGTAATGTTAAATTCTTGCAACAACAGAAGCCACCGAGTCATTCTGCCATTCATGATGGGTTTATTCATTAAAAATATGATAGCAGAGTGATCAGTATGTATGAAAATTTCATATCCTGTGATATAATGACGAAACTTATTGATGGAATAGACTACTGCGAGAAATTCCTTTTTAGTAACAGTGTATTTTGATTATGCAGGAGTCAAGTTTTTACCAGCAAAATAGATGGCATAAGATAATTTTTCCTCTTTTTGACCTAAGACTGCCCCTATAGCAATGTCGGATGCATCAGTAGATATATGAAAAGGAAGGGACCAGTTAGGGCCCCTAAGTACTGGTGCTACTAACAACTTTGCTTTTAAAGTTTCGAAAGCCTGTTGACATGGTTCAATCCATTTAAACTCTGTGTCTTTCATGAGTAGTTTGAACATAGGTGCGGCTACTTTGGTGAAATTTTCAATGAAACGTCTATAATAGACGGCATGGCCAAGAAAACTTCTTACTTCCTTCAGAGTTCTTGGAGGAGGAAGATTAACAATTATTTCTATCTTGGTCGGATCTACCTTGATACCTTGAAGAGAGACATGATGACCCAAAACTATGCCATCAGTTAGTAGCATCTTGCATTTTTCATGACTGAGAGCTAAGTTCATTTCTTGGCATCGAATAAGAACTGTTTCGAGGTTATCAAGGGCTTCTTGGAACGTATTACCATAAACTGTAAAATCATCCATATAAACTTCTACACAATCGTGTATGAGATCAGCAAATATTCCTAGAACTGCACATTGGAAAGTAGTAGGTGCATTACACAAGCCAAACGGTAATACTCGATAGGAATATGTCCCCCAAGAGAAAGTAAAAGTTGTCTTGTCCTGATCCTCGGGTGCTATTAGTATTTGATTGTATCCACTATACCCATCAAGGAATGAGAAATATTGTTTCCCTGAAAAGGTGTTTAATACCTGCTCGATGAAAGGCAAAGGGAAGTAGTCTTTAAGAATGGCCTTGTTAAGTTCTCGAAAGTCAACACAGATACGCCATTTCCCTGTGACTTTATTTGGAACTACCACCAAAGGAGAGACCCATTTACTGTTGGAAATTGGGTAGATAAATCCAACATTAAAGAGCTTTTGTAGTTCGTCTTTTACTATGTCCTTTAGTGTTGGGTTCATTCTTCTCTGGGACTGCCTAATAGGAGGTATAGTTGGATCTATGTAAATGTGATGGATACAAGTGTTTGGGTGTATACCTTTCATATCATTATATTCCCATGCAAATGCTCCAGTTTGACTCTTGAGAACTTTCAGTAATTGTTTTTGCTGGTTCTCGTCTAAACCTGCATTTATATGCAAAAATTGGTTGGAACTAACTTCGCATGCTATGGTATAAGATCCTAGATGTTCTTCGATTACGAAGACACAGGGTGTATTGGTGAATGTTGAAAGGATCATATTTTCTTGGAATTCATCTCCAAAGATGTGGTCAAATTGGGAAAAAGATTGGGGAAAATCTATATAGGTTGTGGAAGAGATAAATTGGTTTAGCACATTCTCGGTGTTCTGTTCTTGAAGTGCCCAGGAGAAATCACTAATAAGGGAAAGTTCTTCCAAATTATCATCTCCGAAAGGACAATCTAACCAAAAGAGGTTTTCAACTATTGGTTGAGCTGGTGGGTATAAAGCTAATTTTCTTGTAGAGAACCCTTTACAGATAACCATCTCTCCATCCCTACATCCTATAAATGCATTGGCAGTAGCCAACCAAGGCCTTCCCAAAATAATGGGGTGAATTTTGGAAGGGTCCTTTGAGTTAATGACCATGAAGTCCACGGGATATTCCCATCAGGCTACTGATACAGTGATATCATCTATGATCCCAGCAGGCTGCACCATCGTGCGATCTGCTAGTTCTAGCATTGTTGGGGTAGGGTGGAGGAATTGTTCTAAATTGAGAGTTTCGACAACTGTGGTAGTCGTCAAATTGATAGCAGCTCCTAAATCAATAAGTGCATTTCCTATGGCGATGTTATTAATGATAATAGTCACCACAGGATTCCCAGGGTTGGAATATTTTGAAATTCTAGGTTGGTTTGCTATATAATTTGACATTTCTCCTATTACATGAATCATCGGAGGGTCCTTTTGTTTTCTCCCTAGTCTCTTAATACAGAGTTCCTTTATTACCTTGCTATAGATTGGTATATACTTAATAGCTTGTAACAAAGGGATCTTAATGAAAATATTTTTTAATTCGTTAATGATATTGTACTCTGGATAAGTTACAAGTTTCTCTATTACTAGACGCTTCGGATATGGGGGTGACTTTTCTCTTGAAATTACTTCTTTATGTTGATGGTTGGGTGCTGAAGGTTTAGAAATAACCACATTTTCAAAAATGGTATTATTCAAAACTTCACTAGGTATGTCTTCTTCGTTTTCTTCTTGAATAACTACTGGTGACTTGGGTTGTATCTCATGTATTCGTGCGGTCGAAAAGGCATATGATGGAAGAGGTAACAACCCAATGGTGTCAAGAGCTTGGGTTAGTTTGTTGTTAGGATTCGGTATTGGTTGTGCAGGCAATATGGTGGGTCTTGGAGGATTCATATTCTGGAAATGGTGAGGTTGATTGGGGATAGGGGGTAATGAAGGAGGTACAAACCCAAGAAAAAGTTGCTAAACATTAGGTGGGTAAGGATAGTTAGGAATAGGAGGAGGTGTTTGAGTATAAGTTTGTCCTCTCCATCCATGTGGCCATTGCTATTGTTGAGCATTTTGAGGAGGGTACTGCAATGGCCAATTCTAGCAACCTGAATTGTTCCATTGTTGAGAAGGTTGATATGCATAGTAATAGGATGGAATTTGTGAAGAGTCTTAGTATGATGGCTGATCTCTAGGTTACCAAGGCCTCTTAGAAGTTTCACCAAAGTTTCCACTCTTGTATATAGCTTGTAATATAGGCAACGATAAATAATCATTAGTTGGATGTTCTTATGTACAAAGGTGACAGACTGAAACATTATTTAATGGACATTCTCGTTGAGGATGTTTAGTTCCACACCTAGGACAGAAAACACTCATTGTTGCACACTCTTCATCCTGTCTCTTTTTAGCTTGTAGTGCATCTAATTGAGAACCCATGGCTCCTAAAATATTTGTTTTGAAATTTTCCAATAGGTTTCCCAATTCTACCCTGGTAAATCCACCAGGACCGGATGTGTTCCCTTTGGAATTCCTAGCATAAGATTCTCGAAAATGTCTTCCACCTTTCCCTCTTCTCCTAGAGTAATTCCTACATAGTTCACAAATCTATGCAAAAGATTTATGAGAAATGTCTCCTGCTGCCATGAGATTAAGTTTATCCAAGAATTCTTCTAAGATTCTTTTAAAGAAGAGTGTTCTTACTGCATCTTCTTGAAGATCACTATATTTAGATTTGTGTAACACATAGTTAAATATTTCGAGATAGTATTCCAGGCTCTCGTCTTCACGTTGTTGAATTTTAAAAATATCATTGCGAGAGTCCTTTGGTCTACAATAATCCTGATATTTCCGAAGAAATGCATTCTTCATGTCTTCCTAAGATTTAATACTAGATTCTCCTAATCCCATGAACCATCGAAGAGAAGAATCTTTTAATGTGGTAGGAAAAAGTTTTAGTTTTTGGCCATCTTGTAGGTAATTGTAACTCCTACACAAAATGTAAACTCAAATAGGAATGTGTCCGGATCCTCACTACTTTTCCCATAAAAATTTGGTAATGAGGAGGGAGGGATGTTTTTCATAGTAACATCTTGTGCAGTGTCTAAGATAGGGAACCCGAAGGTACCTTCAGTTCTAACTTCTCCATCTTCTTCATCTTGTCGGACACGATCTTCATTTTCATCCTCCATGAAGATTCTATTACCAAAGAGAGAAAATCTAGGTGGCTCCTTTCTTGGTGAATATGGGATATCCCAACGTTCTTTTTCAGGAAGGGTATTCTTCTTTTTAGGAGGAGAATGATTAGATACGTGGGAATCCAATCCTGGAGGTTCTACTATTGTTGTGTCAATATGTGAGATGACGATGTTTGTAGAGCTCCCTAAAAGAGCATATACTTGTGTAGGATTGACAAAATATACAAAATCTAGACCACCTACTATTGAGAAAGTAGTGTCTTTGGGATTTTGGACTAATGGAGGGTTAAGAAGTTTCACAATTTTATCCTTCGGAGTTTCTTCTTGTCTAAGTTCAGTCTTAATATGAGCTTGAGGTTCTTCTAGTGGAATTTCTTTATGAACAGACTATTTTGATGTCCCTATGACTTCCCTTAAAATGTTTCCAGAAAAGGTTTCTTTAGCCTTTCAAGTAGGACTATCCCCTTTAGGTGTCTTCCGATACCTTCTGTTGAGTTAGTAGTTGGGGTGGCACGCCCCCCATATAGGTTAGTAGGAATTTTAGTAGGGATTTTAGTAAGAGAACTAGTTTTAATAAATCTACCTTGTGAATCTCTAGACCTATTCATGAAAACAAATTATAATTGAAAGAAACTCTGACTGCATAACTACTACTGTTGGGTTTTGGGTATGCCTGTTATAACAGATTTGTAGGTTCTTACCTCTCATCTTACCGCGCACCCGCCACCAGCCTAATCTAAATTTCAAGGAAAAGAACTGAATTTTTAAAAAGGGAGTTCAACTTATCTACAATTGCATTCTACCTATTTATCTGCAACTCCCCGATAACGGCGCCAAAATGTTGTGTGTATGAACTATCTTCAAAAGAACACCTAAGATTAAATTATTGACCGGGGTTGGTAATCTTAGAGTTGAGGCAAAATATATGCTAAGGTAGAATGGCACCTAATTTTTCCAGTTTGTCAGACCTTCAAAAATGTAATAAGGAAAAGATTGAAAGATTTTTCAAAATGAGAAACCGAGTCAAACTTATAACTACTAAATATAATTGAACCAATAGATCAGAATAGTATAGATTATACTACTCTACTTTATGTTTTAGATAATGGAAAATGATGAAAGATAAATACTAAGAAGTAACTACTTATAAATCAATAGGAAACTAATGAATTTAAATTTACAATTATGAACAAAATAAGAAATGATTAATTTGCAATGAAACTAGGAAAAGAACTGATAACCAATGATAATTATTAGGGAGAACTGTGAATGTAAATTATTCTAGGGATAACTTGTAAATGTAAATTATTCTAGAACTGAACTGCCAATTTTAGATTCAACTGTAAATAACTATCTAAATTCAATACTAGATTACATAAACATAAACTATGCTAATCAAAACAAATGAACTAAATAACTTCAATGACTAATTCAAGAAAAGCATATATTCCCATGTAACAGGAACTGGAGTGAATGTATCGTAATGGCTTTCAAATGTAATACCAAAACAAAATGGAAGTAAATCTAATCTAACATCGATAAAGAGATGTAAACTACAAAGGGACCAACTACAATTAACTTTAAACATGCTGATCTATCTACTATCCATGAAACTAATCTTTATAATTAACGAATTAAATACAACTTGAAGAAGGGAATTATTATCTATGACTTGGAAATAAATTATCTAGAAATAAAACTGATAAATTTTGAAATAGCAACTAATGATCAAATCTGAAACATAAGCAACTTAGCTTTTAGAAGAAAGTTAGAAGAAGGTGAAGGGAAATGAGATGAAAAGAGGAAATAATAAGAAAACTTGACCAAAAACTCTATGAAACATATAATCAAATTTAAATTATACCTAAAAATTTAAATTAAAGACAAGAAAAATGATGTCTAATAGTCAGAAGAAACTGGATCCTAAGAAACCATAAAACTAGTGGAGAAAAGGTAAAAATCCAAATGACGATCCGAATGTCGGTCCTAATGACAGTCCGAATAGCGGTCCGAATGGCAGTCCGAACGAGGAAAAACGAACTAAACTAAGGAAAGGGAGGGTTTAAATGATCTTGACTTCAGCTGGCAAATGCACATGAACCTATGATGTAGAGAAATCAGTCAAAAGACTTGTTGAGAAGCTGTGTTAATAGAAAGCAACCTAATTTAATCATTGTCTAAAGGAGATAACTATTTCTATGATATGTGGAAGAAAAAGGTTGAGGTAGAAGAAAGGAGAGAGATTTAACCTACAACTACAGGAAGGAAACTAACAGAGAGGAAGAGGTTTGAGGGATAATGCTAACTAATGGAAGAATTGGTAGCAATATCTAATTAAATGATGGAAGAAGAAAAGGCTAAAAGCAACTATGAATTACTAAACTATTGGTCGATCATTTACTAATCTTGTAAACACAAATTAAATTAGCAGCATAACATAAATTATAGGGAAGAAAACAACATATACAAAAAACGAATTGATTACAAAACAGGAAAAACAAACTAATTATTTGCAAAATAGAAAATGCAAAAAACAAAGACGAAAACCTCTAGTTGATGAGGGGCCCTTCCCAACAATTAGAGATGGAAAACGAAACTGTCTTAGCTACTCAAAATATCAACGAACTAGAACTTCCATTAATCTTCAAAAAATTATAGACTAACTGCTATCTGCTACAAGTTCTAATTCTAACTCTGCCTAACGACTAACTTCTTCAAAAAACATATGAAATAACTCATTTCTCTATGCAAGCATCTATTTATAAAGTTACAATGGGTGAGAGGGTTGACAGAGTCGACCTCTCTAATAACAAAGATGTTTCAATGCATATCAGGCTGCTTTTAATGGTGCATGACAACGTAGGGAGTATCTTCCAGGCTGAAAGAAGACAATTTCTTTAACGTGGGAAGAGAGATATCACGCTGTCAAACTGAGCAAACAAAGGTGAGTAGGTCTGAGTGCTGGCAGGTTGAATCATGTGCGACCTGGACTCCTTCCAAAACAATGGCATGAAAAAACAACGTGATTACAGGCTGAACGCGGGGTTGGATCAACATGTTGGAGTGTGACATGGGTGTGGTGATGTGCTGTCGAGCTGGGCGAGCATAGGGACGAATATTCCAGAACGATGGCTCATTAACCATCACCACCGTGGAGCTACCAGAACCCACGTTCCTGCTTTTGCATCTAACGGTCTAGGATATGCCAACCGTGGATTTCGGGAGCTGAACACAGGGCTCAACGATGAGCTAAACACGTTTAAGCTTAGCATATAGCACATAGTCTGAACAAAGGGTCATTTTCAAAACGTAGCCTGTCAATTAAAACATAAGTGTTAATTATGCCCATGAAATATCATTTTAACATAAATAAACCATGATATAATGAAATATAAACAAGATTTGCGTAATAGGTAAATATATGCATACCTGTACTATTTGATAAGCTGAATGATAAGAAAACAACCTAATATAATAAAGAATGAGAAAACAACGTCATTTTGAGTAGATTAAATGATCAAAAATAGTGACAAAATGGACACCAACAGTCTGTCTAAGGATTTTCAACTAGGGAACCCTTCCCCATTGTTTCCTACAGAACCTTTGGCTGCTAGGACCCACACATATCCACTAGCACCATCTTTCATTACTTCTCATACTTATCTCTTTAGGATGGTCACATGTCCACATGCATCCTCCAGATGCTTTCATAGTCCTTTCTTTCAACAATACCTACACTCAAACATTGAATCAATTCACATGTTCAATTTATTCTCATAGGGTTTATTTCTAAACAAGAGTTTAAGAAATCATAAACAATTCATATACACATGTATATTCATAACAAATAAGCTGCAAGATAACCAAATACTTATCTGTATTGGATGTCTTCACTTTATTCCACATGCTCCTTCTTTGCTTTACAAGCCTTGGATTTACTATGGATACAATAATGAATGTTGGGCCAGCACGCAGGCTACTCCACAACCATTCGAATAGGCAATGCCAGGCCAGTACGCCGACTGGGTTTATCAATTATTTAAGGAATGTTTGGTCAACACACATGCTGCTCTACAACATCAAGTAGTTGATTCCCATCCAGTTACTCTCTGGATTTACCAAGAATTTTATAGCGTCCAACTAGTTACTCTCTAGCTTTACCAAAAATTTTATAGCGCCCAACTATTTACTCTCTGGATTTACCAAGAATTTTATAGTTCTTTCAGGGTCCTTGCTTCCTACAATGACTAGGGTTTCCAATAAATAAACAACAATGTATCAGCTTGGCTATCATAAGACTTGTTCATGAAATTTTCATTATCCAAAAATGAATGAAAATCAAATACTTATCTCTATTGGGCAGTTCCTCACTACTCCACAGGTTTCCTTCTTTGCTTTACAAGCCTTGGATCACCTGTGGGGTGGATGTTTAATGCCCAACCAACTTACTCTCTAGATTTACCAAGCATTTGTGGTGCCCAACCAGTCCCATACCTGGTTGGCCCTCTCCATTGCCGAGCCAGCACATCCGTCTGGGTCATCGGCCAATGGAAGGAAACTCTGCCACCAACCATTATAGGTCAAATCTCTACTACGGAGCCATAGGAATATAACAACCTTTCACTAATACCTCTACAACAGCCAAGTCAATAACGCCAAACCAATACACCGACTAGGTTCATTATGCATGCAATAACCCTTCATCAATATCTCCACAACATCCAAGCAAATAATACCAAACCAGTACACCAGTTGGGTTCATTAGGCATGCAACAACCCTTCATCAATACCTCCACAACATCCAAGCAAATAATGCCAAACCAGTACACCGACTGGGTTCATTAGTCATACAACAACCCTTCATCAATACCTCCACAACATCCAAGCAAATAATGTCAAACCAACACACCAACTGGGTTCATTAGGCATGCAACAACTCTTCATCAATACCTCTACAACATCCAAGCAAATAATTCCAAACCAGTACACCGACTGTGTTCATTAGTCATGCAACAACCCTTCATCAATACCTCCACAACATCCAAGCAAATAATGCCAAATCAATACACCCACTGGGTTCATTAGGCATGTAACAACCCTTCCACCACAACCCCTCACAACAACCTTCCATTTTGCTTCATCTGTGTGTAGCACCAAATTGCATATATGTAAGCCGATAGCATAAGAAGGATAAGCAAGCTCATCAGTATTGTCGTCCCAAATTACAACCACATTTCATAACATTCGCTATCAAGTATGGAAACACCATGAATGCGTCCATTCCCTTAGGGTGTAGTCAATATTGACAACCCTATCATAACCCAGCTCCGGAAAGGTGTGCACTCCCTTTCGGATGTGAGCCATGTAGGCCCTAATCATACTCAAGCAGTATGGAATAATAATGAGATAATAAAACATGCTCTACATATTAAATCTAATAACCGGACATGTATGTTCTTAGTTAGGGTTACATAATACTTATCCCTTTTCAGTTGTATTCTCTCTTCATTTGTGAAGAATGGGGGCTCCCTTCTCTAAGTCAACAGTCCTTCGGTTTTCCACCCCAATATTTTCACGTTCCATAACCCACACATGCCTTCTAGGCATAATTTTACTGTCTCACTCACATGATTTACTAACATGCAGTTCAGCTGAGACATTATCAAAATTTACAATGGTGTTTCACCCGAAACCCATTTCCAAAGCATGGGGTCCTTCCCATGGAGTTTGGCTTCTGCAGGCCATCACACATGGTCTTCCTACAATGTGTCTTCTTGGAACACTTATCAAATATCCAAATAGTCAGCAACATTTAACAATCAATTTCAAATTTGATTTCCTTAATCAGTCAATGGCCTCAATAATTAAATTTAACATGAATTTACAATTCTGTCTCTTACATAAATTGATTTGTTTAACCATGAAGCCATCCTCATATTGTTTGGCTCTCGTAAGTGGTATCACTCTGTCCATTATGGTTTTACACTTGCTACCATACATGAACATCCACCTACAACATGTCCTCCTTCTCATAACCTTTGGCTTCTGCACATGGTAGATCCCGATCTTTACTATGGACTTATCCTCATTTCCATACGCAAGACTTTTCTACCTGAAATCTAAAATTCAATCAGCCAACACGTTGTGAGTATCTATGCATATAATCTTGTCATTGCTACAACAGTCATTGAAGTGATCTTAGAATTATAACACTCAATAATTCAAACACCTTCAGTTGTAAACATTTGAAATGCAATGAAATATATATATCTATATATGCATCATTATCATAATAGAATTGCAAGACACGGGTACACTGTCCATGTAATTTAAATAAAATGCAAATACTCATTAATTCACATCCATATTCCTTTTATGCAACTCTGTCCTTTCAACAGAGCACTCTGGTATCCCATCAACATGTCTACCTTCTTCATGCAATCAGTCTCCTGCATTCACAATAGCTCATGAAATGGTCTCAGGATTAACAATAGTTCACTATTTCATCGATTATCTAATTGCATTGAAACACATTATATCACAACCATGCATTCACACAATGCATCTCAACATGTGCACCCACACATATGCATACATATTCACAACATTTATAGAATATTTTAATCCACATCTCTTAAATGCAACCTTGCATTACTTCATGAATACTATGCATTCAAACATATTATGGCCTAACCCTGATTACCACACATAGCACTCACTACCAAGGCAGGTCCATAAGTCCTCACTTGCTTTGGTTGTTAAAATCACAACCAATATACAAAAATGACATGATATAATTCCATATGAATGCATTGAGGTTTCTAAGAAACTAAAGGGTGCAAGGCTCCTTGCCTGTACTTACCCACACCTCACCATACTCGGTGGGTTGGCGTTCACATTCAGGCACTCAATACCACATGCAAACCAAATAAACATAGTTTAAACATAGTTGAAGGGATCTTACCAAATCCTCTTTCCACATTCATGCAATTAAGCACAAATAATCATTATCTGCATGGCTGTTATTAACATCACTTGATGTTACCTGATCAGTTGGCCTCTTACCAAGGCTACACAGTCTTTTTGCTAACATCATGATCACAGATTTGTTGCACCATCCTTTCTTCATAAAGTTGTTGTTCATATGCAAAAATCATCATCCACATCCTTAGCCATGCTTTGGTTGTCTTTGGTCCTACAACCAATGCGAACACAACTAATTATTAGCAACCACCATAATTATCTTAAGTGGCTCATTGCATATGTAAAACCTTACTATTTTACCAATATGCAATATCATATATATATACACAAACATTTTCACATGCACTATGCAATGTCTATTAGTATTCCATCTAGTGCATATTCATTTCATCTATCCAATCTCTTGCATTTTCAATCATGCTTCTATGATCTGGTTCCTACAACATTAGTTGTCATCAACCATAGGCAATACCATTAGTGGGCTATTCCATGTGTAACTTCACTACCTTTACCCATATGCAACATTATGCTCATGTATAAGCAATTCACATGCATTATGCAATGGCTCTCTAATCATGCCCACTAATTCATATGCATTTAATCTGCTACTCTCTTGCATTTTCAACATTCCTATGCCATAATTTTCAGTATATAAAACTTAGAAAATATATATATAATAGAAATGGAGGAGTTAAGGAATTCTCCCTGTCCAATTTCCCATCATGACATGGAGTTCCTCCTCCACATCATTGTTCGGGTACACAGGGTACTCCCAAAATACCAAACACCTAGAGCAACCACTTCACACAAATAGATCACAGATCAACACACTGATGTTTTGACGTGGTTTAAACCCTTGAGAGGGAAACACTCCACGACCCTGGCCAAATAGCTTCTACGCAGCAATTTATTATGCAAAGAAAGAAAGTTACAAATGAGCTTCTCATAATCAATCAACTAGACAATGACCCTCCATGCTCTTTAAATAGATATCATGGACCAATTGGGTGTCAAGCCACAGATCAAGGTTAGGTATGATCTAAGAGAAGTTGAGCCGTCAGATCACAACATATCGTGACCGTCCGATTAAATATTTACAAATGCATACTAAAGAAACACACTTTTCCTAATGGATATATTACACAGGTTGATCTTAACTAAATCCTAAGTGTCTAAATATCCTAACATCCCCCCTTAAGAACAACTTGGGATAGGATTGAAGGATTTACAAAAGTGACACTATTAGGAGAAGGAAGGAGGCAAGAGCCTATCCCCCCTTAATGACAAGTTCCTGAACTCCTAACATAGATCGAAGTTTAGAAAACTTAGCTTCTGTAAGAGACTTGGTGAAGATGTTTCCAACTTGATCATCTATAGGACAAAAGAGCACTTCAAGAACACGATCATGAACAAGATTTTTGATGAAGTGCATATGTAGCTCAATGTGTTTTCTGTGTTGATGTAGGACTGGAACTTTGGAAAGCTTGATGGTACTTTGATTGTCACACCAAAGTGGAGCAGGATGCTGCTGCTCGAATCTAAACTCTGAAAGGATTTGTCGAAGCCATAAAGCTTCCTGAATGGCATTAATTGTGGCTCGATATTTTGCCTCTGCTGAAGAAAGAGCAAGACCTTGTTGTTTCTTACAAGCCCAAGTGACAGGTCTAGATCCCAGAATGAAAACATAACCTGCAATAGACTTTCGATCATCAGGATCACCGACCCAATCTGAATCAGTGAAACCAACCAACAAAGGTTCCCCCCCTATACTGTAATGAATCCCAAATGGAATTGTACCTCGAATATATCGAAGTATTCTTTTAGTTGCTTTCTAGTGACTTTCATGAGGTGTTTGCATATAACAGGAAACACGACCAACGACAAAGGAAAGGTCAGGATGGGAATGAGTCAAGTATAAGAGACTACCAATAAGATGACGATACAAGGTGGAATCTACTTCAGGTGAAGTACAAGTGGCAGAAAGTTTGACTCCAGACTGGAAGGGAGAAGGGGCTGGTGTGCAATCTTCCATGTGAAAGCGACGAACAAGTTCACAAGCATACTTAGACTAAAAAAGAAAGATTCCTTCTTTGGTTTGTAGGACTTGGAGACCAAGAAAATAATGCAAATGTCCTAAGTCTGACATTTCAAAATTTTTCTTAAGACTAGACTTCACATGGGTTATAAGCTTAGGGTCACTACCAGTAAGAATAAGGTCATCAACATATAGAACAAGTATGATGAGATGGTTTCCTACTTTTTTGGTATAGACATTGGGGTCAGAATGGCATCTAGAAAAACTAGTGTCCAGAAGAAAGCTATCCATTTTGGCATACCAAGCTCTAGGAGCTTACTTAAGGTCATATAAGGATTTCTTAAGGTAGCAAACAAGGATAGAGTTATTCTGAACATATCCAGGAGGTTGTTCCATGTAAATTTCCTCTTGTAAATCACCATGTAAGAAGGTAGACTTGACATCCATTTGATGGACTTCCCAGTTATGTAAGGCTGCAATGGAAAGAACAAGGCGGATGGAGTTCATTTTTGCAACAGGAGCAAAGGTTTCATTGTAGTCAATCCCTTCAACTTGGGAAAAACCTTTGGCAACTAACCTTGCCTTAAGTCTTTAAACACTTCCATCTGATGCATACTTAGTTCTGTAGACCCATTTACATCTGACACGTTTTCTTCCTTTTGGAAGAGATACAAGATCCCAAGTATTGTTCACCATTAAGGAACGATATTCTTCATCCATAGCTGTATCCCAATATGGATTTCCTGAAGCTTCTGCAAAGGTTTCTGGATCATGATTCTCGGAAACTTGATCCAAAAGAGAAGAGGCTCACTGAAACTGAGAACGTGTTCGACGTTGATCTCTAGGATCACCAGCAATATCACCAACTGCTTCACATGTTGAACGGACCCATCGAGGAAGCACTTGTGCTGGTGAAACTGGAGGAACATAAGCAGGCGGAGGTGGATTTTCATCCTCATTGTCATCATCAGAAACTGGAGTTGGAAACTTGTCAAGGAAGTTGGAAGAATAAGAAGGCACAATCGTCGAATCAGGCTCGTAGGCCAAAGATGGCAGAATCACTGAGTTAGGCTCATAGGCCATGAGATTTTCATCAAATTTAACATCTCTTCTAATGATTGCATCATGAGAATGTGGCTGAATAAGTCTATAACCTTTTACATCTTCAGAATATCCAACAAATATGCACTTTTCACTTTTAGGCTGCAATGCTTTCCATTTTTCATCTGGAATATGAGCCCATGCTTCAATACCAAACACACGGAAGTGACTTACATCAGGTTTAGTTTTACTCCATGCTTCTTCCGGTGTGATACCTTGTAAAGCTTTAGTGGGGGTGCGATTAACTATGTAATTTGCACAATTAATGGCTTCAGCCCAAAATTGAAGACTTAGTCCCTTAGATTGGATCATAAAATTAGCCATTTATTTTAAAGTGCAGTTCTTTCGTTCAGCTACACCATTTTGTTGTGGTGTATAAGGAACAGCATGTTGTTGTTGGATTCCTTGTTCAGTGCAGAAAGTAGTGAACTTTTTGTTAACATATTCTCTTCCATTGTCGGATCTTAACTTAATAATTTGATGACTAGATTGTTTTTCAACAAGGGCCTTGTAGGCCAAAAACATGTTAAATACTTCGCTCTTAAGTTTTAGGAAATAAACCCAAGTGCATTTGGTGTAATCATCAATGAAAGTTATGAAATATTTGAAACTAGAAAAGGAAGCAGATGGAAGAGGACCACACAAGTCACTATGCACAAGCTCCAGGGGAACCGAGACGTTCCAATAGGCACGTTTTTCAAAACTGTCCGGATGATGTTTTCTGAGTACACAACCGGAACAAACACCATCTATGCAAGATACCATCGGAAGACCTGTCACCATACTGTCTTTACATAGTTGTTGCAATGAGCGATAATTTAAGTGACCAAATTGCTCATGCCAAAGTTTGCTCAAGTTATCACTATGAGCAACAAAAACTGAAGGAAAAGGTGATGACCCAAAGTTGTTAAATTTGTACAACTTGGTAATATCATCAACAATTCCAGTAGCTAGGACCTATTGAGGATCTTTACAATCCTTGATTACAACTTGGTGAGGTGTAAACATCACAGTTTTACCTTCACCAGAATGAGTGATTTGATAGACTGATAACAAATTGCAGGAAATTCTTGGAACACATAGTACATCACTGAAATGACCATTATCTACTGGAATTGTTCCAGCTCCTACAACACTTAGAGATCTATCATCACCAACAAATATTTGTTTGGTGTTACATTCATGCATAGTAGAAAAGATGGCTTGATCCTTAGCCATATGATAAGATGCTCCAGAATCAATGAGCCATTCATTTGAAGTAGAAGAAGAAGATGTATTATAAGAATAACTAGAAGCACAAAGTGCATGTCCATGAGAGGTAGATTCTGAAGGCGAATCTAGGCTGATGTGGTGCTTCTTCATTGCTGCTTCCAAGGCTGTCATCTTCTTGAAACATTTAGATTCATCATGAGTATCTTTCCCGCAATAGTTGCAATGACGCTCAATCTTCTTTCCTTTTGGCTTGGATCCTTTGTCATTTTTTAAAGAAGGAGTTGACTGAGAGGGTTTGGGACCCTTGTTTGACTTATTATTGCGAAAATTTTGTTTCTTGGGAGGCTTGGACTTTTATTTATGTTGGGACAATAAGGCTTTCCCAGATGTATCTGCATTGTTAATTATTCGAAGATGGATGAGCTTATCTTGATCTCTAATGAAGGAATCACAAAAGGATTCAAGACTAGGCTCTTGATAGCTAGCTGCATTCAAGGATTCTTTCATGGAGTAAAATGTAGATACAAAAATAGAATATGCGGGTCCAAGTTTGGAAAGAATATGATAAATGCATTGTTTGACTTCCCTCTTAATCTTGCATTCTTCACATAAGAATTTAAGAGTTTTGTACTTAGATAAATAATCTTGTATGCATGAAAAATCACTGGGATTTAAATAAATCAACTCATTTTCGAGTTGGTGACCTCGAATTTCATTGTGTTTACTAAACACAAATTCTAACTTGTCCCAAGTAGCATCGGGTTCATCAATTCTAGATATGTGGAATCGCAAGTCAGTAGAGATTGACATTTCAATCAATCCACAAGCTTCGTCACATCTATTTGCCTATTTAATTTTCTTATCATCATCAGTGGGTTTTGTTTCTTTCCCTGAGGTAATTTTGAAAAGTCCTCTACTTCGTAGAACATCCTTCATACGAGATTTCCATGAGAAATAGTTGAAACTGGTAAGTAGAATATCACAAGGGGCAACCATATTTGTAAATTAATGGCTGTAAAAGTAGAAACCAATAGTTTGGATGCGAAGAGCTTGAAAAATAGGTGGTTTAAAAAAAACAGCATTGAAAACTGGCTCCGTATGATGAAGTTATGCTTGATCAGAGAAAATGTTGAAGATGTCCCCAATAGTGACGTGGCAAATAAAGAATGACCAGCTAAAAAAAGGACCCCCCTCTTCCCAAGATGAACCTTTGACAATCACTTTACAAGAAAGTTTATTTTAAGTTAATCACTTTTGTAAAATAAGTGATTTCACTTTTACAATGGTGTTACTTTAAATAGTGTAGCAATAAAAAGGAACTTAAGTGACTCACTTTTTATTTTTATTTTTTATTAATTAAGTGAGACGCAGTTTTACAATAAAGTAACTTGAAAATAGAAATTGTATGCATGTTTTCTTTTAAAAGTAACTTCCTAAGACTTGAACTCAAGACCTATTAAGGAATAAAGCAACTTTGAACCAAGTGAGTTAGATTAAAATGTATGTAAAATATGGGAAGGAGAAAGGGGGCCTTTTTTTTTTAACTCTTCTTGCTTGGTTTTCGTGCTTGCCTTTTTCCCTGCAAATCACACCATAAACCAAAACAAACAAAAAATTTCCACACCTATGGGGTTAGATCTCATTAACTTGCCCGGAAAATCTATGTTTTCTCTTTGTTTCTGACTTGTCGAGATCGCACAAGGTGCACGACAAAGAGCATACGCAGCCAAGAAAAACCCTTTCCCTTTCTGTTTCTGATTCGCCAAGATCGCACAAGGTGCACGGAAAAGAGCATACGTAGACGGAGAAAGCAACAATCCGAAACTAAAAAAATATAATAATAAGAAAACTGATAAAATATGAGATATTTAAAAAAAAAAAGTGTCACTGTAACATTATACCTTTAGATCTGATGAAATACGCGTTTCTGAGGAAACCAAGAACCGTTTTCAATCAAACGAAAACTATTACCCAATGGAAGCGACACTCCGGACGCAATGGAACACCTCCCACGGCCCAGAAATGCATAAAAATACCAGAACCAGAAACATTTTCAATTTTCGGCAAGAACAGTTTAAGATCTAGATCATAACCGGAAGCGGCTCTTCATAAAAGCTCTGATACCATGTTCGGGTACACATGGTACTCCCAAAAGACCGAACACCTAGAGAAACCACTTCATGCAAATAGATCACAGATCAACACACCGATGTTTTGATTTGGTTTAAACCCTCGAGAGGGAAACACTCCACGACCCCGACCAAATAGCTTCTATGCAGCAATTTATTATGCAAAGAAAGAAAGTTACAAATGAGCTTCTCATAATCGATCAACTAGACAATGACCCTCCATGCTATTTAAATAGAGATCATGGACCAATCGGGTGTTAAGCCATGGATTAAGGTTGGGTATGATCTAAGAGAAGTTGAGCCGTTGGATCACAACATATCGTGACCGTTGGATTAAATATTTACAAATGCATACTAAAGAAACACACTTTTCACAAGTTGATCTTAACTAACTCCTAAGTGTATAAATATCCTAACAATCATAGTTGATCATTTTCTTAGCTTCCCTACCAAGCACACAAGGATTCATCAGCTATGACCTTCTCACCAAGTAGCAATTCAATACATATGTAAAACATTGCTACTTTCTATTTTCCAAGCATACACTTCTTATGTTGTAAACATAAATAGTTGAAGGTGAGAAAATTCCCTCTTTCATCCTCCATAATGGATATTACAACCAATTATTCTTACTGAGATTCCACAACCCCTTTATGCAATTCATAGTGCATCTTTCAAGCATAGAGAATATTTTCACACATTCAGCGACTGTCTCCAGGGGACAACAGGGGTCAAGGGGGCTTGCCCCCTTGTGGCACATAAGTTCCATGACGTTTTCAATTTTTGTCACCCCCAAATCTCATTGAAAAAAATGCTGAAATTCTCTATTTCGGGGGACTTATCGTTTTTCCTGTGACCTGTTTCGACGATTTTAAGCTTATCTCCTCCGACCGATATCCTGCGACCTGCAACCGTCGACCGATATCCTGCGACCATTTCAGCGATTTTGAGCTTTTCATCACCGACCGTATCACAACAAAATAGCTTAATTTCCACCGACCGTGTCGCAGCAAAATAGCTTATTTTTCGTCAACCATGTCGTAGCAAACTATCTTATTTTCCACCGATTGAGTTGCAGCAAAATATCTTATTTTCCACTAACCGGGTCGCAGCAAAATAGTTTATTTTCTGTCGACCGGGTTGCAGCAAAATAGCTTATTTTTCGCCGATCGGGTCACAGTAAAATAGCTTATTTTCCGTCGACCGCCGACAGAGTCTTAAACCTCTGACCGTTTCGTCGATTTTAAGCTTATATCCTCCGACCATTTCGTCGAAAATAAGCGATTGGTCGCTGACCGTTTCGCAGAAAATAAGCGATTGGTCGCTGACATCGTGGCTGTGATCTCAACAAAACTGGCTGACTGTGTCGCAAAAAAAATCCCAAAATTTTGCCGACATAGACTTGGTAGAAATTCATAAAAATATTAGAAAATTTTTCAAATTTTGAGATTTTTCTTAATGATTACTGTTGAGCAAGAAGCATACTTACCTCTGCAAGTTGTTCAAGTTGGCCCATGAAGGACCAAATGTTGCAACGTCGCTCTTATACCATTCTGTAACGTCCCCTCCCATGGACCCAATTCAAGGAAGGGAACATGATAACAAATTCTGGGGCTTTTACATAAACTCAGCCCATTCATTAGATTCATACAAATAAAAAACAAAAGTGTGCAGATGCAAATCAATCAAATATGCACAGCGGAATAAAACGTCATCCACACACATTTCATGCTCATCCAAAATATCAAAATAATAATCAAATTAAACATTGCAGAAGTAAATACACATAAAGAATATACTCATCTTCATTGTGCAATTGTCCCCAAGCAATTAGCTATGTCGATGCAACGTTCCACCCAACCATAGGTATCTGCCCAGTCTGTATTCTTTCAGCACTCAAAGACCACCCCTGAGTTGGGCATGATTTATACAAGGAAAAGGGGACATTCATACTCATACACAGCCAAATAATCACTGCATCTAAGCCAAGCCAGTCCACAGCTGGGTTTATCAAGCTAAATCTGAACCCTCTCCATTTCTGGATGCTTTCACTCAAGCTCAAGCCAAAGCAATGGATACCCATAACCCATACCCCAACATACTCTTTTTTGACACAACAAGCACAATCATTGGGCATCGATACACATGCTTAACAATGGGATTTACAAACAAGATGGCCATGGGTTTTCCCCAAATCGTTTCCAGCCAAAAACAGATTGTGGGATGGGGAAAAACAATCACAGGGAGAAAAATGATTTGTCCCCCAACTATCTAAGCATTCAGCCACCAAAACGGTCTCTATGGAACCCCAATTCGATTCCCCTTCTTCCCCACTAGTATATAACACAAAAACACCCTTCTCCCAGCTGAGAATGAAGGAAAACACGGAATTTCGATGGAGAAAAATGCCCAACAAGCTCCCAAATCGCGAGAAAGAAAAACTGATAGGTGAAGAATGGCTTGGGGGTCAATTTCGTGGCTCTTTACTTACCCAAGGAGCCAAACACGATTTTCCATGAAGGGTGGCTTTCCCATACCCGAATTTGGATAGCCATACCTCTCCATTCCCCAAGGCATTAACTTCATCAACCAACTCTTGGGAGAAATAAATTAGTGGGCACAAAAGTCAACATGGGTAGATGAGGGTTATATGGGTTCTCTCATTGACACTTGGCTTGACTTGATTGGTTCAAGGGTTTGAATGTTTTCCCTCCCAATTCTTTGTATCATGCCCCCATCTCTTGTTGCATTCCATAGCTAATTATGGGTATTTTATTAAAATGCATATTTACATGATATTTGAAATTCCAATGTGCCTTTCTAGCACGTAAACCATATGCATCACTAAATCGATGGTGGGGGCCTTGGCCTTGAGTTCCTCACCATGATTTTATAATAATAATACATCATTTACATTTTAATGCAATGGGGTCAAAATAGGGACATTACACATATATGGAGTAGATATTCTCATGTGGCTGCAATTTTATGCTCTCAAAAGCTATGGGGTGTTGATTTTTCTTTAGGACGGCCCCTATTCCTTCTCCTGATGCATCACATTCCAAAACAAATGGTTTAGATAAATCGAGTGATGTAAGTACTGGAAAAATACTCATTACTTGTTTCATTCTTTGGAAATCCTTTTCAGCCTCTTCATCCCATTTGAAAGCATCCTTCTTTGTCAAATAAGTAAGTGGAGCAGTTAATTTGGAGAACCCCTTCACAAACTTCCTATAGTAAGTGCATATTTGAATAAAGCCTCTCAATTTTGTGATGTTTCTGGGTGATGTCCATTCAAGAATAGCCTTTATTTTCTCCAAGTGCACATTTACTCCATCTTTCCCAATGATGTTCCCAAGATACAAAACTCCTTTCAACCCAAATTCACACTTGGATAACATAGAAAACAAATATTGTTTATGCAATATTTTCAATACAACTTCTAAATGGTGCAAATGTTCCACCCATGTCTTACTGTAAATCAAAATATCATCAAAGAAAACTAAAACAAAATTACAGAGCTGCTTGCAAAATATTATGTTCATGCATGATTGGAAGGTGGCTAGAGCATTGGTCAAACCAAAAGGCATGACAAGAAATTCGAAATGGCCATAGTGACATCTGAAAGCATTTTTCTACACATCCTCCTCCTTCATTATGTTGGGTGTGTTATATCTCTTCACATGGTGGGTGTGTGTACACCACGATCCGCTCCCCAGTAGTGATTCGCCTGCACTGGGCGCGGCAGGAGGGGGGGTGAGGGGGGGAAGCCCGCCAGCCCCCCCCCCCTTCGTTTCGAATTGTTAGGCCCCCGGAGTCCGTGCGGAGTGCAAAATTTTTTTGGGTTGTTTTTTGTTTTTTTGTTGTTTCGGCCCGTTGTATTCTATATAATCCCAATAAAGGGATTAGGGTTGTAACCTAATTTCAGGTAACGAATTAGGGTTTTAGATGCTACAAATACTATATATTATATTGTAAATGGTTAAGAAAACATATAATGAAAAGTGTTGTGCAGCTCTAAGTTTTGCTGGTTTTTTCCCGGTTAAGGGTTTCCAAGTGAAAATCTCTGTGTTATGCATGTGCCATTGTGTATTTTCTGTTATTGGTTAAGAATCTGTATGAGTTTTTACTGCACTGTTAAGGTTTAAAACTATCATTTGGTATCAGGGCATTATTGGGTTCAGAGGGACGCCTTTGTTTCCAAGGGTTTGGCTCGATCTTGGATCTGTGATAAATCTAGTTTCAGTGGGAGATTTGCAGCTGTGATTTATTTGTTGAAAGAATGGCAAGCACTTCTAGAATCGAGATTGAGAAATTTAACGGTTAGTGCTTTGAGCTATGGAAGCTCAAGATGGAAGATATTCTGGTAGATAGAGAACAATGGATCGCAGTAGATCCAGGTACCATGCCCACTGGTATGGCAAAAGAAGAATGGGATAAGCTGGAAAGAAAAGCAAGGAGCACGATTTGAATTTGCCTCTCAGATTCGGTGTTGGTGAACGTATCTGGAGAAGACAGTGCAAAGAAACTGTGGGATAAGCTGGGAAATTTGTATCAGTCAAATTCCCTGGTAAATAAGTTATTTATTCAAAAGAAATTGTACCTTCTAATGATGAATGAAGGAGACTTTGTGTCAGGGCATCTAAATGCCTTCAATACTCTGGTAAGTCAGTTGACATCTGTTGGTATTACGATTACTAATAATGAAAAATGTATTAGCTTGTTGTGCTCTCTACCAGATTCATGGGATAGTCTGGTTATAGCTGTTGGGAGTAACGCAACCAACCTAATCTTTGATGATGTGGTTGCATCCCTACTATCGGAGGAAATGAGGTGGAAATCCATGGACAATTCAACAAAGGATGCCTTGTTTGTGAGAGGTCGCCCTGGAAACAGATCTAAAAATAAGTCTTCAGGTGGCAGATCTAAATCTAGAGGGAGATCTAAATCTCCAGGACCTTCTGTACAAAAATGTTGTAAGTGCGGCAAAGATGGGCATTACAAGAAGGATTGTAAATCCAAAAATAATGATAAAAGTAGAGGATCTAATGATGCTCCATCCGCAGATGGGAAAGAATCTACAGAGGAAGGAGGAGATGTGTACTTGGCATCTTCAAGTACACATGCAGAGCATGATTCATGGTTGATTGACTCAGGTGCATCTTTTCATATGACTCCTCACGAGGAGTGGTTTTCTGAATATGAAAAGTATGATGGAGGTGATGTATTCCTGGGAGACAAATCGGTGGCGAAAATCATAGGTCGAGGAAAGATCAAGCTACTGTTCAAAGATGGAAGGGTTAGAACTCTTCCTGGGGTTTTGCACATTCCAAAACTGGCTAGAAACCTCATATCTGTAAGTAAAATGGATGATGCAGGTGTGAAAACCATGTTTGAGAAGAAAACATGCAAGATGGTTCGAGGATCAATGGTGCTGATGAGGTGAGTTCGGATTGGAACTCTATGCAAGTTGTTGGAAAGAACTTTTAATAATGGATGTAACAGTACTATTGTTCTTGAGGGTAAAAATGAAGGAGACAGAGTCCTTACTGTCTCTAGTGAGAAGACAACACTATGGCATCGAAGGCTGGGACATATTGGAGAGAAGGGTCTTCAACTATTACAAGGTAAAAGTATGGCTGAAGGCATGTCTGATTACATACTAGATTTTGATTTCTGTGAACATTGCTTATATGGTAAACATAATCGGGTAAGATTCTCATCTGGTGTTGTAAGAGCTAAAGGAATCTTAGAGTTAATACACAATGATGTGTTTGGACCTATTCATGTTCCATCACTAGTTAAATCTGTGTATTATGTTTCATTCATAGATGATTTCTCAAGAAAAACATGGATTTATTTCCTGCATAAGAAATCTGAGGTTTTTAATAGATTCAAAGAATTTAAGGCTCTTATAGAGAATCAAACTGAAAAGAAAATAAAAGTGCTGAGAACAGATAACGGTGGAGAATTCTGTGGAAATTAATTTGAGAAATTCTGTAAGATGTGTGGAATACCAAGGCAAAAGACTACTCCATACACACCTCAACAGAATGGGGTTGCAGAAAGGAAGAACAAGACATTGATGGAAAAGGCAAGGAGTATGTTCAGTGGTGCAGGGCTAACACAACAATTCTGGGCAGAAGCTGTTGACACTACGTGTTACTTGGTAAATAGGACACCCACATCAGTGTTGGTTTACAAGACACCTCATGAGGCTTGGATTGGTAAGAAACCCTCTCTCTCGCATCTCAGAGTGTTTGGGTGTGATGCTTTTGTGCATGTTCCAAAGGAAAAAAGGAGCAAGTTGGATAATAAAGCAAAAAAATGTATCTTCATTGGCTGCAAGGACGGAGTGAAAGGTTACAAGCTGTGGAACCCAATAAAAAGGCAAGTAGTTTATAGTCGAGATGTGATCTTCAGAGAAGTTGAAAACACTTCCAGGATTGAAGATGCACCAAAGGAAAAGGATCCAGAGAAACTACAGTTTGATATTAAGGATGAAAGAGGTGGTTCATTTGAGAAACCAGATTCGTCTGAATCAGATGAAGAGGCGGAACCACAGACTCCGGTCTTGAGGAGATATAACCAAGTAAGAAGGCAAGCTCAAATGTATAGTCCACCTGATTTTCGCTCTAATTTTGTGTTATCTATTACTGATGATGATCCTAGAACTGCTAGAGAGGCAATGGATTCAGAAGATAGTAAACTATGGAAGAAGGCCATGATGGAAGAAATGGATGCCTTGGACAAAAATGAGGCATGGGATTTGGTTGAGTTGCCAGAAGGAAGAAAACCTATTGCAAGCAAATGGGTATTCAAGAAGAAGTTAAATGCGGCATGTAAAGTGGAGAAGTACAAGGCTCGACTAGTAGCGAAGGGTTATTCCCAAATTGAGGGCATCGATTTTGGTGAGATTTTCTCACCTGTTGCAAAATTGACTTCTATTAGATTTCTTTTATCTATTTCTGTTGCTTTTGATCTTGAAGTAGAGCAGATGGGTGTGAAGACGGAATTCCTACATGGAGAACTTAATGAAGAAATCTATATGAAGCAACCAGAACGGTTTGTGGTGAAAGGTAAAAAGGAGCTTGTCTGTAAGCTAAAAAAGTCCCTCTATGGACTGAAACAATCTCCAAGAATGTGGTATCAAAATTTTGATACTTATATACTGGGACTTAGCTTCTCAAGAAGCAAATCTGATCACTGTGTTTATTTCAAACTAATTGGTGACCATTTTATTTATGTAATATTATATGTTGATGATATGTTGCTAATTGGAAACAACAAGGAAATCATCAAGGATGTCAAAAATCAGTTGTCATCTAAATTTGACATGAAATATCTTGGTGTTGCAAATTTCATTTTGGGCATGGAAATAAAAAGAGATTGAGAAAACATGAAACTCTGGTTGAATCAGACGAAATATGTTGAGACAATATTGAAGAGGTTTAATATACAGGAAAGCAAACCAGTGAAGGTGCCCATTCCTGTAGGTGTAAAGTTATCTGTAGAACAGTGTCCCAAGACACAAAAAGAGGTAGAGGACATGTCTCATGTTCCCTATGCTAGTGCTATTGGCAGTTTGATGTATGCTATGGTATGTACTAGACCAGATATAGCTCATGCAGTGGGAGTCTTGAGCAGATATATGTCAAAACCAGGAAAGGAACATTGGACTGTAGTAAAGAGAGTCTTCAGGTATTTGCGTGGCACTACGGATTTTGCAATCTTATACCAAGGAAGACCCGGACTAAACAGAGAGATAGATATACAAGGATTTGCTGATGCTGACTGGGCTAGAGATCTTGATCACATAAGATCTACAAGTGGCTATGTTTTTAAACTATTTGGAGAAGCAATCAGTTGGATGAGTAGAAGACAAGCTATAGTTGCACTCTCAACTACAAAAGCTGAATACATGGCAGCTACCCATGCAAGTAAGGAAGCTGTATGGTTGCAAACGTTGTGTTCAAGTATCTGTTTTGTTTAGAATGCAGTGAAGATAGGTTGTGATAGCTCAAGTGCAATCTTTCTGGCAAAGAACCTTATCACTCGAAGACAAAGCACATTGATGTGCAGTACCATTTCGTCAGAGACATGGTTGAACAAAACAAAGTATTGCTGGAGAAGGTTGATACTTTGGAAAATGTTGCAGACTCTTTGAAAACGTCTGTGAGTACTCATAATTTCTTTTGGTGTAAAGAGAACATGGGCATTGTTTCCCTGGACTGTTCAAGTCATAAATTTCTCATGTATGTGAAGAGAACAACAAGTGGGAGAATGTTGGGTGTGTTATATCTCTTCACATGGTGGGTGTGTGTACACCACGATCCCCTCCTCAGTAGTCATTCACCTACGCCGGGCGCGGAAAGAGGGGGGGGCAGCCCGCCAGGGCTCCCCCCCTTCGTTTTGGACCGTTAGGCCCCAAAGTCTGCGTGGAGTGCAAAAAAAATTTGGGCTATTTTTTTCTTTTTTGTTGTTTCGGCCCATTGTATTCTATCTAATCCCGGTAAAGGGATTAGGGTTGTAACCTAATTTTGGGTAAACGAATTAGGGTTTTAGATGCTGCGAATACTATATATTGTATTGTAAATGGTTAAGAAAACATATAATGAAAAGAGTTGTGCGGCTCTAAGTTTTGCTGGTTTTTTCTCAGTTAAGGGTTTCCAGGTGAAAATCTCTATGTTATGCATGTGCCATTGTGTATTTTCTGTTATTGGTTAAGAATCTGTATGAGTTTTTACTGCACTGTTAAGGTTTAAAACAATCACATTCGAATCTAGTGGTAACCATATATAAGATCAATTTTGTAGAAGAACTTTGTTCCAAATAGCTCATTCATGAACTCATCTATTCTAGGGATGGGATATCTATTCTTAATTGGCTTCTTGTTTAGAACTCTAAAATCAATGCACATCCTTAAGGTCCCATCCTTTTTCTTCACCAAAAATACTGAAGAAGCACAGGGACTAGAGATTGGTCTAATGAGTCCCAATTCCAAGAGCTCTTGAATAGCCTTCTCAATCTCAGCTCTGAACCTTTTTGGGTGTCTATATGGTGGTATTTGGATAGGTGAAGTAACCACCTCCAAAACAATGGTGTGCTCAACTCCTATGTCAGGTGGCCTTCCAGGAGGAAGGTCTCCAAAAACCTTTTCATATTTGTGTAGTAGTTTCCTTATATCCCTTGGATGTTCTGCAATATTTATGTTTGGCTTGGGGGAAGTGATGAAACATTTAGCATCTCATTCAATATCCCCATGCCTCAATATGGACCTCATACTGTGGGAAGAAACCACTTGATTCAGATAAGTGTGCATTCGTCTCACTACCCTTTGTTTTCCTTCCGAATCTTTGAATTTAATTTCAGGTATTTGGTAGTTAACTGTATGTTCCCCTATAGAGTACAACCATTTCACTCCCAAGACCACATTTGTATTAGAAACATCCACCACATAAAATCTATCAGAAAATCTGTAATTACCTATGGTGAGTTGTAGCTTTGGAATCCATGTTTTGCACTCCATAGTATTGTGACTTGGAATGATTACTGTGAACCCATCAAATGGTTCAGTAGGTAACTCTCTCCTCTCCACCATGGATGTATCAATGAATTTATGATTTTATCCTCCATCTACCAATACGGAAACTATTTTTCCTTGTACCACTCTCTTGCATTGAATGGTGTGAAAACGAGGCACTCCTGAAAGCACTGCCATTCTCCCTTTGTCAGGTGATGGATGATATTCTTTTGTTGTGTCATATCCCTCTTCTTGGGATGAAATACGTTCTTATTCCTCCATGTCCCCTTCACCTTCATCATCATCATAAAATACTTCAATGCATTGTGTTTTCCCCTTAGCACATTTATGCCCTGGTACCCATGGTTGGAAGCATGTGTAACATAGTCTCTTTCTTCTGAGTTCTTCCTTGCTTGGTCCCTATTTCTTGTCCTTTCCAAATGCATATTTTTCAGTAAAGAGAAATACCGATCGAACCATAGATATATCATCCACCTTAATCGATAGTTTTTGAAATTCCAACATGTACTCATTAGGGGTTCCCATTTTCTTCAACTGTGCTAGTTCCTTGAGAGGAATTTCAAGGTCTTTTTTCTCAAATCTTTCCAATAAACTGTTAACAAATTCTTCATATGTTGTGACATGATCATGTCCCAAGGTTTTAATCCCATGGAACCACCAATCATTGGCTTCTCCTTCAATATGAAAAATAGCCATTTTTAGAGCATCCTCTTCAACCATTGGATTCAACAGAAAATATACATCTAACTTTTGTATCCAAGTATTTGCAGAACTTTTAGATGAGCCATCAAAGGTAGGAAGGAAAATTTTACCTATGGCATAATTCAATTATTTGTTTTGGAAAGGATTTCTATTGCCTCCCCTCATCTTGATATTGTTTGATACAATAAAGAATTGATCAAATGGTAAGGTCCTCCTACAATCTTCACTCAACTACTACCATTCTGCTAGAACTTCTTACATTCCAAATTGGGTGTGAAGGTCCTATTAAGTCTCATTAAACTTGGGTGTGGTGGCTCTTAACTTCCTTGGGTCAATTATGAGGCCCTGTCCTTGATAAAATGCTTCCATCAACTGCCTTCTTGTCATGTCCAAAATTTGGCATTGGGTCACAATGGCCTAATCACATTGGCCATATTCATTAGCGTTTTTCAAATTGATGTTAAGGGTCAAATAATTGCCAAGAAGCAAAATTACTAGTTTCCTAGGTTTAGGGTGGAAGCTTTGGGATTTGGAATAAGGGGGATAATAAATGATTTTTGAACATTAGAATGGAATAAATATTTAATAAAGGAGATAAATAAATATATACAAGTGAAAATCAAAGTGATATTTGATCATGAAGACACATGGAGGAAGTGGGACCCACATATGGCTAGATTTCCCCACTACACTTGGCATCATTTTCTCACCAATTCGAATTCAAGGTGAATGGTTAAATACTTGTGGGATTTCAAAAGGTATTATTCATGGAATGACTCATCCAAGGTCGAAATATAGAGGAAGAGTAACTCCCATGGAATAGGAAGAGGCAATTTGGAGCTAGTGGGACACTTGGCTTAGATTCCCTAGCTCCATGACAACAATGATAAAGATGCTATGACACCTATGACACAAATCAGACCTGAAGGCTGACATATGACATATATGACATTTCATGGCTAAACATAGCCTCCAAGAGGGTTCTCAAGGGAGTTAGGGCAGCTAAGATGCTTCCACATGTGATTTGGTGGAAGTGGGAAACTAGGAATTGTTGTACAAGTGGCATTCTTTGGAATCTCTTCCCAACTTGAGTTGGAATGAGTCTCTTGGAATGAATTCGACCCATGGAGGAAATTAGAAGTTTATAAAATTCATGAACAAATAATAATAGAATCTTTTGATCATTTGTAGAATTTGCAATTGCATTTGTGAAGAGGGAGAGCTAGTGGATGACTAGTTTCTTGCCTTAGCCAATTTCGAGGGTGAACGATTCACATCCAAGTTGGTAATTGGAAAGGCCATTCAAACCTTTCATTTGGATATTTAATGGAGTCTTTATTTTCAGGTGTAAGCTACAAGGAAGCTCATGGATTCTTCTATTGCATCTCACTCCTTCAACCATTTCCAGTTTTGGTGGCATATTCTTGATCCTTGAGGGAGGGCATTTTTGGTGAGATATTGTACTCTTTGGGGGAGCTTTTAATACCCAATTTCTTTTATAATATGAATTAAATACTCTGTTCTCCATCTCCAGAAATTTTCAGGTCGAAATTCCAAGTAGAAATGTATAAATCTCATTTTTAATGAAAGAATAGTGCCATTTCCCCACTACCTTGTTGTGAACCAATGTAATGTTGATGGATTCGAATGGATAATTAAAATAATGATGGTATATTAATGAATGGAATGATATTTATGTATTATACAAGTTTCATGTTCAATTATCAAGCAATTTAAGTCATTTTACTCAGTTTATTTACATTTGGAGAAGATTTGGTGCCATTTCCCCAAGGGTCGAACTAGTGATTTTTGCAGTTGTTTGGGAGAGGTTTGGAACAGAATTAATAACTAATGAATGGTTAATTTGGGACCTTAATAACATCCTTGAGACATCCCCTAACTATGTTCAAAAATTTTATTGGATTTGGAGGCATTTGGGAAGCCATTTTCAGTACTTACCCCAGGGGGATTTGAACCCCAAATTACTAGTAAAATTGCATACTTGGTCCAGAATATTAAGAGAGTTTACAGAGGTATTTTTGTGGCCATATATCATCCATTAACATCATGTTAAAGTCCTAATATCATTCATACACCTTCCTTGAATATTTGAAGGCATTTGGAGTCAATTTGAGACCTAGAGACCAATACTAGTCAAAGGGAAATTACTAGTAAAGTTCCCTACATTGGCCAGAATTGAAAGAGGATTTGTAGAATTATTTTAAAGGTCCAAAAGCATCCTTGAAACACATATTTATGTTATAAAATCATCCATATACCTTCTCAGAATATTTGGGAGCAATTGGAGCAATTTGGGGACCTAGAGCTCAAAACTAGTCAAAGGTCTAACTAGGGAAAAAAGTGCAAAATTGGTCACTTTAATAAAAATTTCTAAATAGGGACATTACACTTATTTTCCTCACTAGAGGAACTAATGTTGCCTCCTATGGCCAATTTTCTACCAATTTGACTAGCCATCAATTTGAACCCTTTCATTATGTGCCTTGTCATGTCTTCAAAAAACGGTTTCATGAATTTCCTAAACTCCTCTTTCTCCTCCATATCAGAATTTCCTTTCTCATCCTTAGCCATAGTCTCAACAAAGTAAACCTCTTCTCCTTCTTCTTCCTCTTCCCCAAAGGTACTTTTAGTTTATGTCTCTAAGGGTGGGGGATGACTTCTTGAACTCATAAATGGTCACGCAAACCAGGTGCAAGGACCATAATCTGATACCACATGTAGTTTTCCTTTTTTGCAAAATTGGAAAAATTGGGAAAAATTGCAATTTTTGGCCAATTCGACCCTTGGTCTAGTGGTGACCCAAATGATTCCAAATGGATCCTAAGGATTTAGAATTGGGTATGAATGTGTTTTAAAGGTATTAAGGAATAAAAATGAATCTTATGGGTACTTGGAAACTCTCAAAACAATTCTCCAACATTCATTTAACTTTAGGAGAAATTGGGGAATTTTACTAGTAATTTCGAGGTTCAAACCCCCAAGGGTAGAGGTCACTAATGGATTCCCAAATACAATACGAACCTCACAAATTTCAAAACAGAGGCATGGAATAGTTATAATACTTCAATGGGCACCCAAATGCATCATTAATCAGTTCCTAAAGGCTATTGCAACTCCCATAAATCAGATATTTGTAGACATGTCTTCACATAGGGGAAATGATAGAAAAACTCCCCAACTTGCTATGAATTTTGAGATAAATGTTCCAATGACTTGTATAATGTGTATGAAACTTATTCAATACATTAATAGCTCTCCATACAGAAAAAAAATCACATATATTGACTGAAAAAAAAAATCGAAACCAAACAACTTCAAGCTCTCACAACAAGATATAGGGGAAAATGACACCATTCATACATAGTTTGGCATTTTTACATAATTTCACTTGGAGTTTCAACTTGAGGTTATTCTAGTAATAAAATAAAGAGTGAATAAATAAAATTACAAATAAATGGGCCCGCTTGTACTTCCCCAAAGAGATCATCATCTCACCATGTGTGCCCTTCCTCCAAGAGAAAGAATACGAAGAGAAATGTGGGAGAAAATTGAAGAAGAAAAGATCACGAGAAGCCCTGTAGATTCAAAATGAAACAAATGAATCCATTGTAGCTCCAAATTAAATTTCTGAATGGCCACTCCAATTTCCAATTAGGATGGGAGTCTTGCACCCTTGAAATTGGTGCTAAGGCAAGTAGAGTAAACACTCCACTCTCATGGACAAGCTATGCTCTCCAATTTGCAAAATGAGAAATAATCAAAAGCCCCTCTCCTTATTTGTTCTTGTCTTTTATAAACTTTCCAAGTCCTCCATGGTTCAAATTCCTTCCAAAATATTCATGCCAACTCGAGTTGGGAAGAGATTCCAATGAGTGCCACTTGTCCAACAATTCCTAGTCTCCATCTTCCATCAATTTGAATGGGGAAGCATCTTGGCTTCCATAACTCCCTTGAGTGCCCTCTTGGAGTCTATTTTTAGCCTTGACATGTCATATAGGTCATATGTCAGCAATCAAGTCTAATCCTTGTCATAAGTGTCATAGCATCTTCATCATTGTTGTCATAGAAGCTAGGGAATCTGGCCCAAGTGTCTCAATATCTCTAAGATGTCTCTTCCTCTTCCATGGGAGTTACTCTTCCACTCAAATTCAACCCTCATTGATTCATCCCAAGTATAATGACCTTTTGACTCCCCTAAGAACATTAGACTCCACCTTGGATTCAAATGGGTGAGAGTAGGATGCCATGTGGCATGGAGAATCTTGCTTTGTGTGGGTCCCACACCACCAATGTGCCCTCATAACCAAGTGCCACCTTATTTTCCTATTGTAAATATTTATTTAGCCCCTTTTAATAAATTTATTTCAAGCTAATTTCCATTTGGGTTTTAATAGATCCCTTATTCCAAATCTAGATGTTTCCACCCCAACCTAGGGAACTAGTAGATTGGTGGAATTTTCCCTTATAGTGATTTATTTAGATGGGGACATTACAAAACTCCTTGGAACTTATCCTTATTCCTAGGATGGCATACAATATAAAGAATTATATTTAATCTAGACATGAGCACCTAGCCTAGCGGCTGCCAACAACATGGTTTAAATTGTTGAATGAACATATCAAGGTCCATCCTCTTAAACTCCACTAGTGTCAGTAGTCAATATCTAGGGTGAATACATTTGGACCTTTAACATAGTACTTCGAAGTATGCAATATCTAAGTCGGAGAATGTGCTACTAGATTTGTTCAGCCATCATATAAAAGAGTTGTTGACAACATTTCCACCCAAGAGATCACACCTAGTGGGAGGCAACACTGTGAGGAATATACCCATGCTTGAAATTATAGTGATTCTCATCTTTCTTATACATGACACATAGGCACATGTTCAGAATGCTGACACCACCTTAGGAACATCATTTGCAACCATTTTGTTGTTTTTTTGTACCATTTCTAGTTTAAAAGGTTGCACAATCTGATGAAAATGCACCAAATTTTCTATTTCCTGGAGTTATTGTGTTCATGGAGTGGCTTGTGTCTCAACCATCTTTTCTGAAAGATATCAAGTTTGATGCATTCATTGCAAAAAGTCTCTCATAATTGAAGCAAGAATGTACATTGCTTAGAAGACACTTCTTAAAGAGACAAACATGTCTAGGGAAGATTGCACCATCTAATGTTGTAGATGTAATGTCCAAAAGTATTGGTCAAACAACATTGTGGGAAGATTATGAATTGCTAGGATTTAGTCTGCTTTCTCTTTTTCATCAGGATCTTGATTTTTCCAATCTGTGTATGGAAAGGTATAGGGAAGGGAATTTCCCAGTTCAGCTACAGAGGTTCATGGTTGCTTTTAATGCTTTCAATTACTTCATCGACAATGAAGTAGTTTACTCAAAATTTGGCAGTAGAGATGAGGAACTAACATGCAATTCTAAAGGATATGCGATTTGTGCTGGACACATAACACGCTATTGAGGCAGGGTTGTTTTTGCTTTTTAGTTAATGAACAGTCAAAGTTTATGAATGTTTAGAAGTTGTAATTTTTTGTAAGACCCTTCTAGGTATTAATTTTTTGAATCTGGAGGACTGTATTAACTTACAGTAGAAAAGGAGATGGCCTTCTTGACCACCTGGACATGAGTCAAAAGACCAGAAGAATGTGTATTTTGACTTCTGCTTCGAAAATATCAAATATAAATTTTTTTATCTTGGATTTTTTTATATTTACCATGGAGTATATGCATACAAAAGAGTCATTAAAGTTATGCAAAACAAATAAAAAAAGTTCAGAGAATGAAGATGCAACTTTTTAATTCAACAGGTAGTTTCCGATGGTTCATATGTCTATGCTCAAATTCTTTACACCCTTAATTAGTTGCATGGACATCAATTTAAAATTTCTAATTTCCTCTAGATCTAGTTTTTCTAAACACATGGAAACAAGAAACTAGATAATGCTGTGAATGCACAAGACCTAACAACTAACCAACTAAAACATGGAAATGGGTATGAAAATCTCTAGGCCATGTGGATGATATCAGTTAGAAGTGTGCCAAACAACCTATTGTATGGACATGAGTAGAGACATTTCCCATGGCAATGAACAATCAACTAGCATGTGAAACATTTAAAGTTTAAACATGGATAACCAGTTGTGGTTCCAACTTAATATTAAGGTTCCAACTTATACACTAGAAATTTTCAAGAGAATATACCTCTAGGGAAAAGGAGATGAATATAAAACCAATCAATCATGATCGAATTAGCAAATGAATATTTATACAATATGCTAAACAATATGGTTCATTGTATTGAACTTTCAGTCAATGTGGGTTAATCAACAATGGGACAGGAAAAGCTAGTTTGTCGACAAAAAATTACAAGTTTTGGTTTCTTCAAGCTGTGAAATTATCGCCTCATATTAACAACTTGGTAATGGGATTGTAGTGTTTGGCCACATCCATTATTTTTCTATGTTTGGTGTCCCCTGGACAAATTTTTCATGGCCCAAGGACAACATCAAGATCATTTGCATTCTACTAATGAAGGTAAAGACAACAATGCCATGCATTCCATGAGTAAATTTGTCTCCGATATTAACCATAAGGTAACATCCTAGAGCCTAATGTATTTATTGGTGTTTGTACATCATAGCATAGTGGATTTCATAGCTTACATCCCCATAATTTCCCATTTTATTTAGCACATGCACCCTAAGATAGTTATCAACTCAAGGGTGTAAAATAGTTGGGAGATATATTGTTACAAGGTTGATTAGGTGTTTCCTCATTTTTGCCAACACGCAACACAATGATGAAGTCGTGGATTAAGGACCAAAGATGTTTTGGTTAGGAATGTTGGAGCTAAAGACTTAAAAAAATGGAAAATACTAAGTTCATGTGTTGACAAGTATTACTTCCGAAAAATGCAAAACTCATTTTTGCATTTTCAAGGCATTCTTCTCAGTTGTACTATGATGAGAATGTGAGCATTTGGAGCGTGGTAACTCTGTTACCAGAAACATTATAGCAGTTCACGTTTGAGCCCGTGGAGAAAGCAAAAGAAGCATATTTTTCAAACGGTAACACGAAAGACTCTGTTACGATTTGTCATGGAGATAAAATTTGTGATGATGAAGGTACAACTATTCCAAATGATTCTTTTTCCCATTCTCCAAACCATCCACCAAGCCCAATACAATATACAAATGATGCAAAACAATTGAAGGAAAATTTGAGTCGAACTTGATGAATACGAATATGAATATCCTCTTATTCATTTTATGAATGAACAAATATAGCAGCACATTCTACGAATAAAGTTTCTCAAACATTTAACATAGTCCTTCCACAAATCACTTCATTAAATTCTTTCACTTACAACTATATCAGTCTAAAGGAGTATAATTCAACCCATTAAAGGAGACCTCTGTTTTAATTTTATCTATTTACCATTAAAAATGGCTCAACTTTGAAGAAAATACTAAACATATTGTTAATTATCAAGTACTTTCCTATAGCAATTTTAATAATATATACTTGCATAAAAATAGATCTCTCAATATAGACTTCCAAAAAGGGCATCTACTTGCATACTTACATATGTAATTGCATACTTGCATATGTATTTTCCTATAGTTCATCATTTTTATTATGATGTAGTTTGTTTTTTCTCAACTTCAATCTTGTCACAACTTGGGTACTCTCGTGCCAACATAGATTTTTGGGTCTAAGATGGAAATGTATTTTGTAGGAATTTTGGTAGGTATTTTGTAGTTTGTGAAGTTGGACAGGTATGATCATCCTTGTGTGTGTGGGACAATTAAGAATTAAACTATTGAACTGTTTGGTGGATCACTCCTTATAAAGGATCTGGACTTGTACATTAGCTCCCAAATATACCAATGTTTCCATACTTAGAAACTCTTCAATGAGCCGTGAAATATCAATTCTTATTTCTTGCCAACAAATTTGAGAGTGATGGAAATGTCTAAAAAGCAGATTATCCATCATAAAATAAAATGACTAGACAATGATGACATGTTAGAATGTTCAAATAGTTTTATAGACATGAAGAAACCATACATTACAGTACATCTTGAAACATAAATCCATTATGCGCAATAAGTACCAATAGTGTTTTGGGTTGAGGTCTAAAACTGATATGGAAATACTCAAGGAAGGGAGAACTTAAAACTATCCTCTCTCTATTCATGTCTTATGAAAAAAGTTACAAAGAACTTTTCATAATGAGAAAAGCTAACATGATAAGTTAATCTTATCAATGTACAACAAATAAACTACTTTTAAATTTTTAAAATCTATTACCATTGAAGCTCAATGTTAATTCCCAAAAGCTTTACCATTGAAACTCAAAAACTGTAAAAAATAGGAGCCTTGTTCTAATAGAGGAAATCTGTCAGAGTTAGCGGGTCATAGTGTGGGTGGAAGAATAAAGAATAAGTATACCATTATCATTTGTTCATAGGGGAATAACCAGAGATGTATGACCCATTTCACTACCCAAGCATAGAACTATACTTTGTGAGTTCACCCCAAGGAAATGTTTAGGGGCAAAATTTTTCCAATTGGCTATTTTTAGGGTTTTTAAAAAAAAATGAATTCTCTATTTAGTCATTTTTAGGCTCTAATATTGCCTATATTTACATGAAATATGGTTTTTATCATATTATTTGCCAAAATTTTCAATTTTTAGTAGTAAATTGTATGTTTCATATTTAATATTCGCCTACCAATCTATATATATGTTTTTCTCAATCCAAAATAATCACCTAGAATACTATACTTAAGTATACTTTTATAATCATTAAAAATACCCTGGTTCACCTCCGTGGTGAGATTGTTCACCCATAAGCTAATATATCACACTTAAGCTAATATATTACACTTAATGTACCATGGGGACTCTATGTTGACAAGGAGAGAGATCTCATCACACTTCATGCAAGAAATCATACAATCCAAGATAACCTCAATAAATATTTAGGAATGATTCAATCAATGAAAAGCATGAGGGTTTTCTCTCAAGGAGATTGGAGTACAATTCCATGAGACCAAGGAGATAGAGATCACATAAGGGACCAAACATCATTGGGAACATCACATCTTTGTTTTGTTTAATTTTCTCTTATAGTAGTAGAAAGATAATTTTCAGATCTTGATAATTATTCCTAATTATTTCAAACAATTGTTTCATCCCACTATTTCATTGAGTAATTACACACTAAAAATTTCAACTTCAAATTTGCACATAAACAAAAAATCATAGAAGGACAGATCATAGAAACTGTTTTTTTTGCATTTGTTTTCCTGTCCAAATATCAGGGGTTGCAATTTACATCATTATACATATCCAAGCAAAAAATTAGTTGCACGCAATCAATTCAAATAGGCTATGAAAGAGTTATTTTCACCGAAAACGACACAACTGAGTTGTTTATTTCATTACTAAAACCAAAACAAGTTTACAACTAAGGCCAATGGAGGCTCTCGACAACAAGAAAATATACACATATCAGAGAACTATAACTATTTCCATCAATTTTTTTTTATGGAATACAACTTGATACCAAATAATTTATCCCCCCCTCCACGATGTCGACATTGCCCCATATAGTAGATCATGGGACATTGTATCAATATTGCTATCATGATTTATCATGAAGGAATCAAATTGGGAAGCAATAATTCTAGCTTCCCTATGAAGTTGTTTCAAATGTTCCTTTCTGACTTGGTATGTTCCTTTCATTTGGTTGCACACAAGTTCGGAGTTCATGAAGACACCTATGTCATTGGCACCATGCTTTAGCGTTGTTTGTATCCCTTCAATGAGAGCAATATAATAAGCTTCATTATTTGTATTCCTTCTACATACATCCCTTTTTTGTTGGAACACCTAATCTGTAGCATTATGATGTAGGTAGGACATAAGAAATGGTTACTTGTCCTGAGTTGGGAATACCAGACACTCCAATGCATAATGTCCATTTTTCAACCATCATGGATTTTTTTTGTATTTACCATGGAGTATATGCATACAAAAGAGCCATTAAAGTCATGCAAAACAAATAAAAAAAGTTCAGAGAATGAAGATGCAACTTTTTAATTCAATAGGTAGTTTCCGATGGTTCATATGTGTATGCTCAAATTCTTTACACCCTTAATTAGTTGCATGGACATCAATTTAAAATTTCTAATTTCCTCTAGATCTAGTTTTTCTAAACACACAGAAATAAGAAACTAGATAATGTTGTGAGTGCACAAGACCTAACAACTAACCAAATACAACATGGAAATGGGTATGAAAGTCTCTAGGCCATGTGGATGATATCAGTTAGAAGTGTGCCAAACAACACTATATGTTGGGTTTTCTCTTGCTGTGCTGTTTGTATTTTATTGTATACCGAGACGGTGTAGATGCCGGGTTGAGAACAGAGGAAGCAGGTGCATGCTCTGCGTCTCTTATTGAAGGATACAAGTGCTGTATGTCATATTGGTTTGCATTGTTTTCATGCTGAGCAAAAGCGTAGGAATGGAGAGCGCACGCTCGGTATATTTTGTTTGCTATTACACAATCTTTATGCATTTTGTTCCATGGCTGCGATTGAAAGCGTGGATAGTGGAAGAGCTTCGAGCTCTGTTTCTCCTTTTTTTTACTTGTCTGCTCTGTCCCTCTTTTTATTTACATGGTAGTAATGTGAACATCGCTCTACGTGGAAGATCGTAGCTAAGGGTAACGATCCCTGTCGGATTGTAAAAAGGTGCCACTTAGAGATACCTTTCCTTTCACAACGGAAACACAAAGGTGCAAACGAGAAAAGTCATGTTAATTGTGCGATTTCATTTACATTGGATGCATTATATATGTATTACGTTTCATACAAAGTTTATATGGTATGTTAAAAGTAACCCTTGTGAATTTCCTTATGTGCATAATAATCCTTGGAAACATGATCAAGGGATAGTTTGAGATTATTTTACCATGGTGAGTGGTAGATTGCTAATGCTAACTTAATACATTATGTATTGTATATAGCTTTTCTCATAAAGTCCATTTATATGTATGTTTTATTATAAAATGGTCATACTTTATAAAAGGTTAAAATGGATATGGGTTACATTTCACAAAAAGGGTGATGTGATATGCAGGGATTTTATACATTGGTCCCTTCCTATATTTTTAAGTGTGAAAGCATTTATATATATATATATATATGGGTGCATTAAAATTGTTATGTTTCAAACGTATTGCATGACATGTTTGTATTCATGCATATTTCATACCATTGCTATATATTTATTTATATATAGTTTAAAGTGATCATGTTTTATATAATGTATGTAAGGGTTATGTCCCCTTATTGTATAAAGGTGATATTTGTTATGTACATTATATAAATTGGTTATTATCTATATGTTATGTAATGATTGTATTGCATAGGGTGATACACACATAGTTGATATAACACATAGTTGATATAGTGATGGTGTTGTGTGTGTATAGTATGCCATGAATGTGTTATAGGTAGTTATGTCAAGAGTTGTATGGCCTAGAACTTATAGATAATCTATGGATTGTGGTGTTGTATACATGTATGCCTTGATCCTTTATGCATCGACCAAGTGACACTTAGACACTTGATGTTTGCATCACCTTTCGTCCATTAAGTCACGTGATGATTTCAGTAATTGTATGTCGAGGATGTTGGACGGGTGTTATATGCATTTTTAGTGTGGTTTGCATTACAAGGTGTATATGGGTCGTATGCCGAATGCATGGGACAGGTTTATATGCACATTCATATTATTTTGGTTTTTACGAAAAGCCTTTTTTGATGCTTGTCGACATGCATGGGATGAATGTTGAGTGCATTTGAATTAGGGCGTACACATAGTTACGATGCATGGCATCTTTCGGTTGTATGTTTGAATGTTGGAGTGTATGTCAAAGGCTTGGGTGGCTTGTCGAATACACTTGTTATGTTACTTATGGTAGGATTGTCGTGAACGATAGTCGATTATCACGTACCTATGCCGTGGGTCCTAGAAGGCTGAGTCGAGAGTACCAACTTGGGTCCGCCGATAACAACGCCACTACTATGCATGAGGTTAGGACACGAGAAGTGTCTAGGTAGGAGTACTACCTTTAGAATTTCAGGAGTACTGCATTCACCTCTAGAGTTGTGCGTGATTGGTTCTAGGGCGACAAGACTTAGAGACTCCCTATCCCGTTGTGGATCACCATGCCCAGCTCGGGGGTGGCCTTCGGACGGACTGAGTATATGCCTTCGAAGAGCCTATGGTTGGGTGGAGCGTTGCATTGCCCACATTATTCCCCTATTACATGATTATGTTTGTGATATTAATTTGGCATATCTTGATTAATGAAATGATGTTTATAGTTCTTGTAGTATGTTTTATTATACTAATGTATATTGTGAGTATAACCGATGAATACAGGAATAAGACGACAACAGGAAGGACCACTTTTCAGTCTTACAAGGTGGTAAGCAATGTTTGTAAAGTTATCATACGCTTATATATATATATTGGTTCGTCTGATAGTATCCTTATTTGTATTCATCATGGTTGTAAGTAAAGATAATGTTTACTTATTCATGTACTCATGTATAAATGATTGTTGGATGGCCACAAGAAAGAGGCTACCTTGGATTGAAAAGAGATTTCAATATGATGCTAACCCTAGGGAGGTTTAGTGTCATGCACTTGCTTAGAGTTTTACCATTCTATGTCATTGATGTGAAAGCATAGATTAGACATTATGTTTGAATCGGCAAGCATGTGATTGTGAATGCATAAGAGAATGAATGAGCTTTTTGTGCATTAGAATAAATGTGTAAAGTCTTATGTAGATTATGATTGAAATATGACCTTAGATCAGTTTGCATCTGGTAATGAGCTATGTAAAGGTATGGGTGAAAAGAACATGTCGGTATACAATTTGTGTTTGATGTGAAAGGGATTAGCCGTTATAACCTAGCCTAAGGTTATTATCTCACCTTTCGACATAGTCCATGGTTGATCTAGTATTCATTTGGTGTTAAAGAAAGACTTGACATGTTCTCATATCATTGTGCATGGGATTAATTGTGGCGTCATTGACTTATGGTGGGATTTATAGAATCTTTACATCTAATGGTTAGTTGAATTCCTTGTTAATGAAACTACGACACCGTAAAGTTGAATAGTATTTTGGTTTGCATATTCATGTGTTTGAAAAGGTTTTCCATTATGCATCAATGATGTGTCGACAAGTTTTCAAAAGGTCGATTATGTATGAGAATTATTGAATGAGTATCTTTGTACGAATTGGAACCTAGCACATGAAAGTTTGTTTCTGCACCGTTGTAATTAATGTTGTAATTTACCAAGTATGCTTGAGTATTGAATTGAGTTATTACTCTATAAGTAACCGCACTGTGATATGTCTTTCATCATTGATTTAATGTATTTCATGTCATTGTATGGAAAGATAGGTGCATATATTGGTTTATAGTTATATGAGACTTATGATACATAGGAATGCTTATGATGCTAAAGGACTCTAGTTGATAGTGTTGTGTTAAAGATAACATTGAGTTATGGGGCTAACTTAAATTGTAGAAGGAATGTTCTTCTATGTTGCACCAAGTTTGAGATCGTGTGGTATTTCTTACCCCAGTTTATACACGAAGTTGAAAGTGAATTCCTACTTAGCATCTTCTTTATAATGTTATAAGAGAAACTTGGTTTGCATGCTTTTATGCTTGGAAAGACTTTTCCATATTGCAGGAAAGCTATGTATCTAATTGTCTATGTGTTGTTCACCTGGGTAGGTGAATTGATTGTACGACTATTGATGGTATGTGGATTTAAAAAAAAAAAAAACAATAAAAAAATTCTCCCCATTTCCTCTTAAAAGTGTTTAGGATTTTGGGGATGTTCCATTTTCTCAAGTGAAATAATATTGGCTCTATTTTAGAATGGTTTGAGAATGGATATTTAATAACTTTCGTTTGGGTTCTTACAAGCATGTAAATTTTATGTCACTTTACTGATTTTGTAGGAGATTTGGGGTCCATATTAAGGTATATTGTGAGGTATCTAACTATGTGCATGTGACTTTCATCCATGAACAATTGTTACCCTTGTGTCATTCCAGATTGATTTTAAGGTAACTCTATGGGATTGAAGTAAGCTTAGAATTCCATCCATATGAATTTTAATGTGGCTTTCATCACTACCTAATTCATTTCATAGGATATGATTTTATAGTAGATTTTGAGGGGAATAAAAGGTCAATATCGTGCTTTATTTTGGGATAGTTTCCTATTTATCTTTATTTCTATGGATTTCAATGTGGCTTCCTTCATGCATGTGAGTTACTGTCTAAATGGGATTTTTCATATGCTTTTATTTTCTATTGAAGAGGTATTTCTTCATGAATAATTATCACCAACATATAATTCAAGATGAAGTTTGAGGTAAACGGAAAGAAGGTGCAATGTTGGAGCTAGGAATGCAGATACCTTAAATTATAAGGCCACATAAGGTGCAATGTTGAAGGAAGTAACCTAGGAATTCATATGTGAGCACATAAACTTTTGGAGCTAAAGAGAATCTCTATCAAATAGACCAAAACAACCCAATTTCCTCAATTTGACTTGATTCATAGAGAGGCATGATGAGGCTTTGATAATAGGATTTCCTCTCCCTATGAAAAATAATTCCCAAAACCTATGGCCTAAATAATTCCCAAAACCTATGGCCTGACCTAAAAATAGCCAAGGTAAATGACCATTCTCTCTAGGCATAAGCTTTATGAAAGTTGATAAAATTTGATGTTAAACAATCCCTAACTGGTTTTATTAGTTGGAAACTAGACATCATTCTTCTTAACATAATTCAATGTTAAATAATTATAATGTTCGGTTCAATCCAAGTCCAGCAAATGCCCTCTCTAAATAAGTTAACTTTTTCCCTTGAATCAAATCATGCAATGATGATATTTTTCCTTGCTCCATTTTCTCTCTGGTATGATAATGAATATATACAATATATCCACATTTCAAAGTGGGTTCAGATAGCAGCATTTTTTCATTGAAGCTTACAACTGTGAATAAATTACCTACTTCTAAGGAACTTACCGTTTCCCATAGAAAAACAAGAAGGCACTTCATAAATGATGAGAAATTATGGTTCCTGTATCAAGCTCTACAGAAAAACTAGATGTGAAATAAGCTACAAGACTGAAATCATCCTCAGAAATAAGTTATAAGGTTGTGATCATAGAAACTAGATGTGAAATGAAAGTAATTTTTCATAATCATGCATCACAACAAAGCAATCTCCAATAGTCCAAATGTAATTTTCTTATTTCAGACACGTTCATCTGAATCTGAATCTTGAATCGAAGTGATATAAGCAAGTAAACGGAAAGGATGAGGAAGTTGGCTCCTTAAATAAGCATGTTTTACAGGATGGTGTGGCCATCGTGTGGTATTGGAATTCTTATTCTCTGTCATCGTTCTAGTTTTGGAATGCAGGGTTATGAGGAGAATGAGCAGAATAATCACTGTGCTCAACCACTATAAAATGTGGGGTTCTATTCCGATCACTAAAATATTTGTGAATACCACTACATCAAGTCATTATGATCAGTCCTATGGAATTAAGAGGTGACGAGGGACAGAGAGAATCGAACTGCGATTTCGATTTGGGAGGCAGAGTTTTCGGAGAATGCAGGGTTATGAGGGGTTATGAGGAGAATGAGTAGAATAATCACTGTGCCCAACCACTACAAAATGCGGAGTTTGATTCTGATCACTACAATATTTGCAAATATCACTACATCAAGTCATTACATCAGTCCTGTGGCATTGAGTTGTGACAGGAGACAAAGAGAATCGAAATGTGATTTCAATTTGGGAGGCATAGCTTTTGGAGAATGCGGGGTTATGAGGAAAATGAGCAGAATGAACACTGTGCTCAACCACTACAAAATGAGGGGTTCGATTCCGATCACTACAATATTTGCGAAGATCACCACATCAAGTCATTACACCAGTCCTGTGGCATTGAGTTGTGACGAGAGACAGAGAGAATCGAACTGCGATTTTGAGTTGGGAGGCAGGGTTTTCTGGTAACTCCATGTCAAATCGATGACCGCCTTGGGAAACACATGGCATGCAATCTGAAGTAAAATAAATTGGCCCTAAGAGTGGCTTTCGATGAAAAGAACATCAGAATGCAAACCTGGGAAATGAAAGCAACGATACCTGTGGACTTACCAAACAACGATGGAACATAGGCTGATAAACACCCAACAAATCCAAGATGATAATTCTGACACCGTCAGATCTGTCTAAGTCGTAGAGAAGGTGTCGAATGTCATAGAGGGAGCGAAGTTTGTAACAGAGTATGTGGGAGATTTTGTGGTGGTATGGTTCTACGTAGGGGAGAGGGAGTCAGTATGACGGGCATACAACATTTGATCTGTAGGAGCAGTTCACCAACCCCACTGACCTCCATCAACTCATGTTCAAAGTTCACGTTGATGAAAGGATCAGAGTAGAGGGGCCCACGTCGAGATCGATCGAATATCGAATGCCATAGATCCTAGATCCGGAATCCTCGCAAGAGTACGTTTCTGTTACCGGAGGGGGGTCGACGGCGAGCCTTATTAAACAGACAGACTCGTCTTTAAGGCGAGCCTGTCAGGTGTAAGACCATCCATGGTATAGGTATGGCCATCCATGGATCGATGATTTGGCTCTTTTCCGGCATATGCTCCATCACCAATTTCCGGCCATCAATCTATAGCAATACTTTCAAAAGGACGAACTGGTACAACATCATTAAATCGATGGGATGGTAAATCAATTCTGTTCAAATTCAAATTCGAAAGTTTGAAATATACATTTACCTCCAAAACAGTTTTAAAAAACCAACCTGTAGTGTGGTTCCCATTTGCATTTTTTTTGGGTGCTGACGCTGGATTAGTTTTGCGTGGCTCTCCTGGCTATAGTAATCCTGTTTAGCATACCTTTGATGGCAGCATCCATAACTTTCATAATCTCAAGCATTGCATCTGCAGACGAAGAGAAACGCCTAGGCAATGCTGCAAGCTCTGACTGCCTCTTGGAGAGTGTGGATTCGATTTTTATGTACAATATCAGGAAGGAAATTACGGATTCCTATTGCTTGAATCTGCATAAGCTTTTCGGCCAATATCGATATTCCAACCATGGATTTATCAATACTTGAAAGATGAGGATTTGTTCTGAACAGATCGCTTTCACTTTGTCTTGTTTCTGCGTTCGACTAGACTGCGACTCAATCCCTAGTCTATTTCCCACACAAACATACCCATGACCAATATTTACAGCGTCCCTTGTTACTTTCTCCAGGAGTCCTTCAGGAGTTGTGTCAACTTTCGTTACCACGGCCAATGTTCTTTCACCGTGTTGATCAACATCCCGAGACATTTTTATGGACTCACAGGTGGGGAAATCTATAGTGGAAGATAACGCATTCAGAATGATGCTCTCTTTGGGAGTAATGTATTGCTTAATTATACCTGCAATCTGTTCGTAGATATCTCGTGGCTGCCCATGCACAGGGACCCTTTTTATCCCGGGTAAATCAACCATGGTCAAATCTGGAGCATCTGTCTTCTTAACATGAAGTGTTACAGGCGTATCACTTATACCCTTGTCGCTTGCTGCAATCTCTTCTGTAACTGTATCGAGTGTTTCTTTTATCTCTGCTTCCGAAATTTTCCTTTGCTTCCCATTGTACTCTATCACAATTTCACGTTCCTAGGATTTGCAGTTTTGCAATCTCATAATAAGTGGGAGTCTTGTACAAATTCCTTGCCCTGTAGCGAGGCTAATCCTGGCAAGGGCTTCCATAACACTAGATTTCCCTGAGGACTGATCGCCAATAACAACAATAGTGGGTAGCCGGAAACCCTCTTTCACTACGAGGTTGCGAAGCGTGTCCACAACATCGAGCAGCGGCCTTATGCGCTCATTGTAACTCTGGTTCAAATGCAGTGAATCTGGGTTCGGCGACTGTATGTTGTCGATCATAGGCATCTTCATATGCTCCATTCTTGTATTGGGGAAAGTTGCAGGTTGGTGCTGTCATTATTAAAAAACAACGCCAAACAAGATTGAGTAAATCCCATCTAGAACATGAATTGTTCAATGAATATTCTTGTCTGCTGCATTCAACGGGAAAGAAAATCTTTGTTTTTGGAATCATAAACAAAACAAGAATTCGGATGGTTTTGTTTTTTCAAGAGTTTCACCCAAATTTGTGCTGTTTAGAATGCATATTTCAAATAACAAATTTTCTGATGGCCAAAGATAGTTTATAAACATTCGCGTTTGAACTTAGTTGTTGGTGGATTTTGTTAGTTGAATAAGCATTTTATTTTGTTAATTGAATAAGCTTTTTGTAAACACCTTTTATTGTTTTCTTAGGATCCAGTAAATCAATTTTGCAGCAAAAGAATCATAAATCTGATATGGAAAGGGAAAATGTTCAAAGTAAGGTGATCTTGCGATAAAAGAATCAACTTTTAGATCTTGATATTCATATGAACGGGTAAAATTTCAGATATAAAAAAATTGTTCAATCTTTCATTGATCTAAACTATTAGATCAAGAATTTTAATCGATAAACACTTTCACAACAACGTCAATTCTATTAAACACACATTGTCACAATTCGAACAAAATTTTGAATCAATAAACGCTCTAACAAACACACATTGTCACAATTCGAACTAAATTTTGAATCAATAAACGCTCTAACAACAAAATGAGAAATTTGCTACAGGGTTGGACGAGTTGGACAGTTCTTCAAGCCCATGGATAATGTAATATTAGGGTTACATAAGGCTCGCCATGTCTTAAAGGCGATTCTATCGATTGAATAAGGCTCGCCATGTCTAAAAGAGATGTAATATAAATTATGAAAGAGGTTTATAAAATATATTTTTTCACATAACAGTTCATTAAATCTGTTCATAAAAACACAAATACTATTACCACATATTTTGAAAGGTCCATCTAGGTAACAACACTTCTATCCTTCTAATCCCAAGGCTTTATTGTAAAGCATGAGATCACAATTAGACATTGTAAAGCATGATATCATAATTAGACATTGTATGAATAGTGAAGTTACACTAATTTTGAAAAAAAAAAACTCACATAAGTAACCTAGTTTTTATGTGGGTTTATTGGTTTTGATTTGATTTTTTTTTATATAGTAATTAATAATAGTATCTTATGTGGATTTATGCGTTTATTGGTTTTGATTTGATTTTTTTTATATATAATAATTAAAAAGAATATCTATTTCAAATATTTTTAATAGTTATAATTTATTGAGCAATTTGATATCAAATACACCTATTTAGAGAGCATTGATATGGATAAAGAATTATTATATCTATTATTTAGCATATATATTTATTAGATATAAAATGTCCACCAACCGATTATTCCTTGACCTATAAAAATGAAAAACACTATGAAACACTATGGATTTCCCTTTAAAAAAAAGTAATTCTTCATTTTATGAAACTAAAATAATTTAAAATTAATTTAAATAAATATTAACTCATCTTCTATAAGTGGTTTAAATTTTCTCCAAACGATTAATTTTCTCTTAATGTAAATTGGAAAATGAGCTCACAACACCTAAGATGCTAGAAATATGCTTAGTTGTATGAAATAAACATCACCTTCGTCTACTTGGATTAGGGTGTTAATAGCGATCAAAATGTTTGATTAGGGTGTTAATAGCAATCCGATGTTTGATGTTCGATCTCGATTAACCACTAACCACTACAATTCTAATGTGAATTTACGTTTTGTATAAGGAGGTTTCATAACTTGTCATTCAATTATTAGATAAGGAAAAGAATAGGTTCTTCAAGTGTTTTAGTTATTTATATTTTTATAATTGTTTATTTGAAATTTTGAACTACGTCCATAAAATAGATTTGGACAATACACTTGTCTCATTCTCGTACAATCTAGGATAAGCATAGATGATAATCCACCCGAAATATATATACGCCTAGATTTATGTTATTATAATTGTCTACATATTTATGTTACTATTATATTAACACGTTATTATAATTGTGTACATATTTATGTTACTATTATAACACTAGATATATGTTATTCTAACTCTAGACATTAGATTAACACTAGATTTATGTTGTCATAATTGTTTACATATTACAATTTTTTATAATTACTCAAAAAATATTTATTATTAATTATTTTAAATTTATATTATTATAATTGTTTATAGATTTATGGTCATTTTGTTGATGAGACCAACAGTTTAAATTAATAAATTAACAAGAATTAATATTAATAAATTTATATTATTTTAATAATTAATAATTAATAAAAATTATTTATCATTGATTGATTAATATTTCACACCTAAACATAAAACACATATACATATAAAAAAATTATTATATAATATGTATTTTTTAGTTTTAGTTCATAAAACTAAGACCCACTATTATATAATGTGGTGTTTCTTTATATGACAATCTCATAAAAAAGAAACATAATGTGGTATTTTTTAAATTAAAACAATAACATTTTCATAAAGTTAAGATGGTGTATGTTTATCAAATATTTTAAAAGGTAACCAATGAATTATAGTGATGTTGGCTAAAGATTTTGTTTAAGAATTAAAAAAAAATTATAGTGATGTTTGTTGGAGATTAAATGTTTAAGTATTAAAAAGATAGAGTTCAATTTAAAGAGCGTCTTTCTCCTTATAAAGTATATATGTACTTTTCCTCATATCAAGTAAACATTAGAAAACATCAACTACACAAAAAAAATTCTTAAATATATCTACAAATTTTAAAGGTTTTTGTGTACAAACCTCTTTTAGAACATTTTCTTATTTTAAAATTGTTGTAAATGCATTATGGATTAATATTATTAGATTTTATATTTTGTTCCCCGCTTAAAAGGAAATGTAGTAATTAAATGTTTGGAAATGCCTTCTTTCCTTTTCTCTCTAAACTTAAAGAGTATTGAGATGAAACAACTTTGTTTGATTTTACCTTTCTTTCTTTCTATTGAATTTGTTGTAATTTTATGAAAATTGAAATTATCAACAACTTTTAGAAATACTTGGGTAATTTTTTAATACATTCTGAAATTAGTAGTTATGAGTTTTTAGTTATATTTTTAAAGTTGTTATGATTCTAATTTTTTAACTTATTTGTTTCCAGGTATTCTATAAAACTTTATTGATATTCACTACATATATTCCACTTTCCATACAAGGTATGTCATATTTTATTTACATAAAATTTTATGCCATATTTTATTTACACTATAAATTTATATTGATTCTAAAATTTAAATTTTGTTTTATCTCATTCTTTAGAATTGTTATATTTCATAATAATTTTTAGGTTATAATTGGTATTTATGTGATGATTATTTAAAGATTTACTATATACATTTTTTTTTTGAAATGGTTGATATTAATGATTATTTCAATATTGTTTAGTAAATATTTAAAATTGAAATTAGCATATTAATGTTGATGTTTAAACTCATATTGATTTTGATTATTATCGTTAGAAATGTTAGAATTTATATCAATGTTTTTTATTTATTTATTTATCATAGTATTGTTATAATTTATATACAATCTCCTTCATTTTTTCATTCGATACTAATATTATGTTAATGATTATTTCAAATTTTTTTTTCATTCCATATAAATGTTATATTTCATATCAATGTTGATGTTACAACTCAGTTATGTGATCTCATTATGTCAAAGGTTTTTCTTCATCAATTTATGAAATTATCATATTAATGTTGATGTTATAACTCATATTGGTCTTGATAATTATTTCAATCTGTTTTTTTTCATTCCTTATTCTTTATAATTTTATTTTCATAACGTATATACAATCTTTTTGTTTCTTAATTTGTATTCATGTTAGTGATTATTTCAATATTTTTTTCTCTTTTATTTAGAAATATTATAATTCATGCGAATTAATGTGATGATGATTTCAACGTTCTTTTTCCTTAAAATTGAAATGATCATATTAATATTGATGTTATAAGTCATGTTGGTCTTCACCATTATTTCAAGGTTTATTTTTTTCTCATTCTTTACAGTGGTATTGTCTAATTATTTCAGGTTTTGTCATATTTTGATGATTATGTTTAGAAATGTTATAATTCATATCAATGGTGATATGAATTATAACATTTTCATATTGATATTAATGTTTTTTTTTTTTAAATTAGTAAATGTTTAAATTGAAAATTATCATTCAATGTTAATGTTATAACTCATTTTGGTCTAGATGATTAAATGTGAACTTTGTTCTCATTCTTTATGGCGGTATTGTCATAACTTATATACAATCTCTTTCATTTTTAATTCATATCGATGTTAATGACTATTTCAATAATTATTTTTCCATTCCATAGAAATGTTTAAATTCATATTAATATTGATGTTATAACTCATATCGATGTGATGATTATTTCAAGAGTTTTTTTCCATTAAATTATGAAATTATCATATTAATGTTAATGTTATAACTCATATAACATGATGATTGTTTCAATTTATTTTTTCCTTTTAATTGTCATAACTTATATACAATTTCATCCATTTTTTAATTCATAATGATCTCAATGATTAATTCAATATTTTTTCTCTTTATTTGAAATGTTATAATTGATGTCAATGTTGACATTATAAATCATATTGATGTGATGATTATATCATTATTTTTTTCGTTAAAATTAAAATGATCATATTAATATTGATGTTATAACTCATATTGGTCTTCATGATTATTTCAAGGTTTCTCATTCATTATGGTGGTATTGGCATAATTTATATATAATCTCCCTAATTTTTTAATTCATATCAATATGGTATCAATAATAATTTTTTCTCATTTCTTAGAATGGTTATAATTCATATCAATGTTGATGTTTTACCTCATATTGATGTTGATGATTATTTGAATATATTTTTTTCTCATTCATTTTAGTGGTGTTGTTATACACAATCTCTTTCATTTTTGGATGTATATTGGTATTTTTCCTCGTTCTTTATGGTGGTATTGTGATTCAAAGTTTATATTGATATTGATGATTATTGTGTAGAATATATTCAATACTTCATTGGGTGAGATATGTCCCGATTTCAGAAGTCAAGGGATGTGCTTAATCTATCTTTCGCTACATCTCATAAAACTGAAAATCCCCTTTCTTCCAGGTAAAGCAAAAAATCCTATGAAAACAATGGTAATTGTTTAACTCCCTTAGAGTTATCTTTGCCAATTCAGGCCTCGAGTCCATTCCCCACATCCCAGACCAGTCGATCCCCTATAACAGGAAAAACTGCCACTATCGCCTTGCAAAATAGAACCCACCTCAATTGCTCCTGCAATGCAATTGAATCCAGTCTACCACGGATCCATTTCCCAGATATTTGTAATGAAGAATAGATTTCTATTTTCCAACATTTGAAATAAACTGCCACACCGATTTAGAAGCCAACACCACTCCAAAAGTTGACAAATATTTGAATCCCCACCCTCCATCCTCCTTAGGTTTTTAGATAGGCTCCCAAGGCATCCAATGCATACCTCTGTCAGCTTTACCAATCCACAGAAACCTGATTTTTTTTTTCTAAGAGAGTGCATAACCCCCAGAGGAATCTTGGCAATGATCACCCAATAAACCGGGATGGCGCTTAAAATGCTCTTAATAAGCACAACTTTCCCTCCCTTAGAGAGAAATATATTACACTAGAAGTGTATGCATCGTTCCACCTTAACAAGGAGCCAGTTCCAGTCGGCTATACCATAGAAGTTTGGTTTCAGATGAAACCCCAGATACTTAAAACCATCAGATAAAGGATGAAGGTCCATTGGCATTATCTCCAGAAATCCATTCAAATATGAATTGTTGATTTCATTATAAAAGCAGGATGACTTCCTGAAGTTAACTTACATCCCTGTTGCAACAAAAAATAACCAAAACAGATCTTTAATGACTCTGGTCTCTTCTATCTAACCATGAGCATTGTTGGTGGAACCATGACTATCATAGCTCTATTTATGGAACCATGAGCATTGTTGGTGGAACCATGAGCTCTAGTTATGGAACCATGACCGTTGTTGGTGGAACCACAAGCATTGTTGGCAAAACCATGAGGATTGTTGGTGGAACCATGAGCTATAGTTATGGAGCTATGAACATTATTGGTGTAACCATAAGCATTGTTGGTGGAACCATGAGCTCTAGTTATGAAACCATGAGCATTGTTGGTGGAACCATGAGCTCTAGATATGTGGCAATAAGCATGCCAATACCTAGATGATGGGAAAGAATTCACCTAGCCATTCTGATTAGGATATCAATATGGATAAAACATGGATGGTGAAGTTTATGGTGAATAATTTCATCCAACCTTGAAAATTTATGATGATTTTGTAATTTAAAGGGTTGTTTTTATCACCACTTTTAAAAATACAAGCAATGAGATTGAGGTTCAAATTTATCTTTCAATTCTCATAAAATCAACTTGAAGAACCAATTAGATCGATAACAATTTGTTGAAACTATGTTGTGATGGTCATGAGAAACTAAAATCCACAAATAACAATCAATATGGCTAAAAAGGTACAACTGAACATCCAACTAACACCCAAACATGCAATTTTTTCAGTCTTGCCTCTCCGCGACTCTTACGTCATAATTTTTAAACTCATTCTCTGCCCACACACTCAAAACAATTCAAAAGATTTAATACCTTCTGTCTACCCCATATTCCAAGTTTTCATTTGATTTTTTTTTAAAAAGATGACTTTCTTTTCTCCTTTACCACCTTATGCAAATCATGCTTTAATTACTTTTGGAGAAATTGAAATCAACTATAAGTGGCTTTTTCATTCTCTTAACAACAATGTTAAAATCAAATTGAAGAAACAACTAGATCAATAACAATTTGTTGGAACTATGTTGTGATGGTCATGAGAAAATAAAATCCACCAACAATGCTCATGGTTCCATGGACAGTGTTCATGGTTCCACCAACAATGACCATGGTTCCACAAATAGAGCTCATGGTTCCACCAACAATGCTCATGGTTCCTCCAACAACGTTCGCGGTTCCACCAACAACGCTCATGGTTCCATAGCTAGAGCTCACGGTTCCACCAATAATGCTCATGGTTCCATTACTAAAACTCATGGTTCCACCAACAATGCTCATGGTTCCACCAATAATGATCATGGTTCCATAACTAGAGCTCATGGTTCCACCAACAATGCTCATGGTTCCACCAATAATGATCATGGTTCCATAGATAGAGCTCATGGTTCCACCACCAATGCTCATGTTCTAGCAATAATGATCATGGTTCCATAAATAGAGCTCATGGTTCTGCCAACAACGCTCATGGTTCCACCAACAACGCTCATGGTTCCATAGCTAGAGCTCATGGTTCCACCAATAATGCTCATGGTTCCGCCAACAACTCTCATGGTTCCACCAACAACGCTCACAGTTCCACCAACAACGCTCATGGTTCCATATCTAGAGCTCATGGTTCCACCAATAATGCTCATGGTTCCACCAACAATGCTCATGGTTCCATAACTAGAGCTCATGGTTCCACCAACAATGCTCATGGTTCCACCAATAATGATCATGGTTACATAAATAGAGCTCATGGTTCCACCACCAATGCTCATGTTCCAGCAATAATGATCATGGTTCCATAAATAGAGCTCATGGTTCCACCAACAATGCTCATGGTTCCGCCAACAATGCTCACGGTTCCACTAACCACGCTCATGGTTCCATAGCTAGAGCTCATGGTTCCACCAACAATGCTCATGGTTCCACCAACAATGCTCATGGTTCCATAACTAGAGCTCATGGTTCCACCAATAATGCTCATGGTTCCACCAATAATGTTCATGGTTCCATAACTATAGCTCATGGTTCCACCAACAATGCTCACGGTTCCATAACTAGAGCTCATGGTTCCACCAATAATGTTCATGGTTCCATAACTAGAGCTCATGGTTCCACCAACAATGCTCATGGTTCCGCCAACAACTCTCATGGTTTCGCCATCAATGCTCACTGTTCCACCACCAACGCTCATGGTTCCATAGCTAGAGCTCATGGCTCCACCAATAATGCTCATGGTTCCACCAACAATGCTCATAGTTCCATAACTAGAGCTCATGGTTCCACCAAAAATGCTCATGGTTCCACCAATAATGTTCATGGTTCCATAACAATATCTCATGGTTCCATAACTAGAGCTCATGGTTCCACTAGTAATGTTCATGGATCCATAACTAGAGGTCATGGTTCCACCAACAATGCTCATGGTTCCACCAATAATGATCATGGTTCCATAAATAGAGCTCATGTTTCCACCACCAATGCTCATGTTCCACTAATAATTATCATGGTTCCATAAATAGAGCTCATGGTTCCACCAACAACGCTCATGGTGGAACCATGAGCAATATTTATGGAACCATGAGAATGGTTGGGGAAACCATGAGCTCTAGTTATGGAACCATGAGCATTGTTGGTGGAACCATGAGTGAGCTATGGAACCATGAACATTATTGGTGGAACCATGAGCATTGTTGGTGGAACCATGAGCACTGTTCATGGAACCATGAACTCTATTTATGGAACCATGAACATTGTTGGTGGAACCATGAGTTCTAGTTATGGAACCATGAATATTATTGGTGGAACCATAAACATTGTTGGTGGAACCATGAGCACTGTCCGTGGAACCATGAGATTTATTTATGGAACCAAGAGCTCTAGTTATGGAACCATGAGCATTGTTGGTGGAACCATGAGCTCTAATTATGGAACCATGAGCATTGTTGGTGGAACCATGAGCACTGTCCGTGGAACCATGGGCATTGTTGGTGGAACCATGAGCACTAGTTATGGAACCATGAGAATAGTTAGGGGAACCATGAGCTCTAGTTATGGAACCATGAGCATTGTTGGTGGAACCATGAGCTATGGAACCCATGAACATTATTGGTGGAACCATGAGCATTGTTGGTGGAACCATGAGCACTATCCGTGGAACCATGAGCTCTTATTATGGAACCATGAGCTCTAGTTATGGAACCATGAACATTATTGGTGGAACCATGAGCACTCTTCGTGGAACCATTAGCATTGTTGGTGGAACCGTGAGCTTTATTTATGGAACCATGAGATTTGTTGGGGGAACCATGAGCTTTAGTTATGGAACCGTGAGCTCTAGTTATGGAACCATGAACATTATTGGTGGAACTGAGCATTGTTGGTGGAACCATGAGCTCTAGTTATGGAACCATGAACATTATTGGTGGAACCATGAGCACTGCTCGTGGAACCATGAGCATTATTGGTGGAGCCATAAGCATTATTGGTGGAACCGTGAGCTCTATTTATGGAACCATGAGAATTGTTGGGTGAATCATGACCATACATACTTAAGATTATATAAAATTATAATGTTTTGATAAGTATTGAGATTATACTAATGGATGTATGATTATGTATGAGATCATGAGGATGACACTAGTATGCATAGTGGTCCAGGATGGATAAGAAGTTCAAATACATATAGAGATCAAGCGGGAGGAAATCATAAAAGATAAGTATTTAAGTTGTCATTTGAATTACTTTTTGAATATCTGAATAATCAATGATATTGCTTGTAATAGTTGTGTGCATATTTGTATTCCTAGAATATATCATGCTGAGTGTAAGCATTCATATAGCATTGAACAATATACTACTAATATGCATATGATTGGTAAGTTGGACAAACATTCCATTGTTGTTTATCTAGAAAGAAACCTCTTTGCTGACATGCTGAGAGCTGTGCATGCTCTTGATAGTATGTTCTAGTAGATATGGAAGGCATCTAGATAACCACTGTATGCATACAAGATATGGAAAAGTGTTGTGCCAAAGTATTGGTCAAGATAGTTGCATAACTATGTGAATCATATCTGTATGCATAATAGATTATCATGTCAACATGATTTGATGATTATGAAGTATTACTAATCATGTAATTAACTTTGATTTGTAGGAAATATCATGAAGACTGATGAATACCGAACAAGTGATGGATGAGAAGACTTACAAATCAAACATACTATAGAAGGCTCGTGGCTAGAAGATTCTCTTAGAAAGAGGAAGAGGATCATGACAAGTGGCTAGATAAGACCATTCTCTCAATGGTGTAATTGAAGAAGAAATGCAAATCGAGAAAACTCCCAGGATTTAATTGAAGAAAGCGATGTACGGGTACCCAGGATCGATAGTCATTTGATGAGCTCAATGATCACCATGGGTGATGCGGATTTCAACCTTTGCTACAAGGTTGAAGATGGTTTCTATATACAGATGACATGGATGCAAGAAGGAACTCACCACGGAGTTCGAATGATCTTGAAGATCATATTAGTAGACCCATCTGACGAGAGATGGCACAGATAGATATGCAAAAGATCACTCAGAGTAGGAATGATGTTCAGTCACAGGGGGAGAATTGATAGCTTCTTGACAAGCTTGAGCTTTACCAAAAGTAAAGCTAATCCTAACCTTTACCTTAAGGTTATGGATGATACTATTACTGTATATGGATGATCTCTTTCTGACAGAGAATGAGAAACAGATCATGGAAAGCAAGAAGAGTTTGAGATGAAAGATCTCAGATTGATGCATTACTTCCTAGGACTGGAGGTATGGAAAGGCTCAGAAGGAATCTTTCTCAACCAGGGAAAGTATGCTATGGAAATATTGAGAAGATTTGATATGTTGGAATGTACAACCATGGCCACTCTCATGGGTTCTGACTTGAAGCTGTTAGCTAATGACTCTTCAGAGTTAGTGGATGTAACTCTGTACAGACAGATTATTGGGTCATTGATGTGTCTAACGAATACAAGGCCAGATATATGCTTTGTTGAGAACACCTTGAGTCAGTATCTAGTGGAACCTAGGTGTGTTCACTTGATAGCTGCAAAGCATGTGATGAAGTACCTAAAGGGTATGATAGACTTTGATCTATGTTATCTTGGAAATCATGACTTCAGATTGTATGGATACACAGATGTTGATTGGGCAGGAAGTGTACATCGGGTGGATGTTATTGTCTGGGATCTGCCATGATCTCGTGGTTTAGCAGGAAGCAGTTTAGTGTGGCTCTCAGCACAGCTGAAGCAGAATATATAGCTGCTTGCTCTGCTAATTGTGAAGCGGTATGGCTTCGGAAATTGTTATCAAGATTGTTTGACTTGGAGATGGAATCCACTGTGATCCTATGTGACAACCAGAGTTGTATCGAGATGACAGAGAATACAATGTTCCATGATATGTCAAAGCACATAATTATCCAATATTTCTATATATGGGATATGGTGTAGAAAGGAGCTGCAAAGCTCGAGTATGTGAGCACTGACGAACAAGTTGCTGATGTATTGACCAAACCTCTATCTTGAGAAGAGTTTGAGTATTTTCGAGACAAGCTTGGTGTAGTTCAGAAGGACCCTCCTTGAAAGGGGGAGTTATATGGTCGATGATGATATTTTTTGGATATTGGTATCGATGTGGATACTTGTATCGATGATCAGATTGCCTATATCAATGGTAAGGTTGATGATGAGGATACTGTATCATTGATATGGATACTGTATTGATGAGGATACTGTATCGTTGATACAAGAAGGACCCCTATCACTTTTCATGGATTTGACTTGGGCTACGCAATGTGCTAAGTCGAGGAAAGTGGAAATTTTAGGGGCCCATCAAGCATGTCAAAAGGGGGCATGGTAACTTATGAATATGAAATTCAAACCTTGTATAATACTAATGTTTTGACTTCATCATAATCATCAAGAACAATTTGAGACCCATCACTATGAATCCTCATAAGATATGAAATTGCATGTTTGGGTGTTAGTTGGATGTTCAGTTGTACCTTTTTAGCCAGATTGATTGTTATTTATGGATTTTAGTTTCTCATGACCATCACAACATAGTTTCAACAAATTGTTATCAATCTAATTGGTTCTTCAAGTTGATTTTATGAGAATTGAAAGAGAAATTTGAACCTCAATCTCATTGCTTGTATTTTTAAAAGTGGTAATAAAAATAACCCTTTAAATTACAAAATCATCATAATTTTTCAAGGTTGGATGAAATTATTCACCATAAACTTCACCATCCATGTTTTATCCATATTGATATCCTAATCACAATGGCTAGGTGAATTATTTCCCATCATCTAGGTATTGGCATTCTTATTGCCACATATCTAGAGCTCATGGTTCCACCACGGGGAGTTCACTAGTGAGGCAATATCATATCACGTCCATTCATATTGGGGGGTTGAATACTCTTAAAAACCTCAAAAATATATTGCCCCATTATTAAGGGGTCAAGGGGGGTTTTTAATTTGACATAATAATATAAATATTGGGGGTTATTTTATTTGGGAGTGTTGAGGAATAACCTCCAAATCGTGTGATGGATTCATACGTCCAAATCACAAGATCGATTCATACCCACCTAAAACTTAAGGACCTTCCATTTTTATTTGATATTGCTTATGATCCTAAGTTTTGCTTAAATTTGATAATAGTGTACCAATGATAATATTGATGGAATTCTCTTTGGATTATTGTCCTTGAGCAATCCTCATTTAATAGCTCATTTAGGCTTGATTTGAATTGATGTTATATTGTTTTTCATCTTTAAGTTAAGAGATGTAGTTAAATGGGAGTTCTTGACTTGAACAATTGTATTGTATTTTTGTAGGAATTCAGGTAAACGATTAAACTCTTCATTTTTTAGGTTAGGGTTAAGGTGGGAATTGAGATTCAATTAAAACTTGCTCCATGACAACCAAGAAAAGCAAGATCAAACTTTCTTGGTTCACTAGAACCAAGAAAAGTTAGATCAATGTCTCTTGACTAATTATTTATTTCAACTTTTTATATTCTTCTTTAATATTTTCACATTGCCAGTTAGGAATAGTTGTTAGATTGAGTTATATTTGGCACATTCATAATTGTAATTTCAATTCTTATATGCAAGGCATCTGTCTTAATATTATATTGGAATTAACATGAACATAGGTGAAACTCTAAATCCTTATTTACATACCCTATGTGTTATCGTTACCATGAAATGGTATCATATAAGTTTCACTATCTGTGCATATTTATAACTATTGCATGCTTGAAGCCTAACAATGGATATTTTCCCCTATCCTTTAAAGATTAAAAAAAAAAAAACTAGATATAACCCAAGAAAAGGTAACTAAATGTTGTTAATTCTCGTGATTGCAAGAATAAATGTAGAGGAAGTGGAGGCAATTGATTGGATCTTGTGAATGACCCAAATCCAAGCTATGCACATGATAATATGGTGTTATTGAAAAGTAAAAGGAATTGTTCTATGTTCATTTGGGTTCAAACATTAATGATGTTTGTTCTGATAGGAAGGTAGGGGTGTCCTTCCAAAAAAGGGTTTCAATTTTGAATTTTTATGGAGATTAATTTATTAAGCTTATAGAAAACATGAGTTCTCTATGGCTATATTTGTATTTACATGATATAAAATTGATAGATTGGCAGGTTGTACTGTGAAACATTTTCAATTATCATATTTTCTAAGCATTGCAGTAATAATTGGACTATCGGTCTTTCACATTCTTTGTTATCATTGATCTCTTGACTAGGTTGCGTTTTATGAATTTTTCCTTCCCTGATACTATTTATTTGGGTTTTCCACTCTCCAATGCTACAAACTGATCAGTCACCCATGCAATCCTAGTGGGATCATTATTAGCATTATACTATTATTTTATTTAGCATCTTGCTTGCTTATACTAAGATGTGGCAGGGATCCTGTTTGTTACAACTTGATAATATGATATAAAGGGGGTGTTAAAAATGGGTTGATAAAAATGGATACCTACAATATCTAGTGAAACTAGGGGTTTTCTTAATTGGAAAGGCATATTGGGAGGGGGGTTCAACAATACAATTTTAGTATGCATTTTCCAATATTTAGTGAAATTAGGGGTATTTGTTAATATCATGTGAACGATCGTGCTATGTAACAAGTTCACTGAGTGAACCCCCCGTGGGTTCCACCAACAATGCTCATGGTTTCATAACTAGAGCTCATGGTTCCACCAACAATGCTTATGGTTACACCAATAATGTTCATAGCTCCATAACTATAGCTCATGGTTCCACTAACAATCCTCATGGTTTCGCCAACAACGCTCGTGGTTCCACCAACAACGCTCATGGTTCCATAACTAGAGCTCATGGTTCCACCAACAATGCTCATGGTTCCATAAATAGAGCTATGATAGTCATGGTTCCACCAACAATGCTCATGGTTAGATAGAAGAGACCAGAGTCATTAAAGATCTGTTTTGGTTATTTGTTGTTGCAACAGGGATGCAAGTTAACTTCAGGAAGTCATCCTGCTTTTAGAATGAAATCAACAATTCATATTTGAATGGATTTCTGGAGATAATGCCAATGGACCTTCATCCTTTATCTAATGGTTTTAAGTATCTGGGGTTTCATCTGAAACCAAACTTCTATGGTATAGCCGACTGGAATTGGCTCCTTGTTAAGGTGGAACGATGCATACACTTCTAGTGTAATATATTTCTCTCTAAGGGAAATTTGTGCTTATTAAGAGCATTTTAAGCGCCATCCCGGTTAATTGGGTGATCATTGCCAAGATTCCTCTGGGGGTTATGCACTCTCTTAGAAAAAAAAAATCAGGTTTCTATGGCTTGGTAAAGCTTACAGAGGTATGCATTGGACGCCTTGGGGAGCCTATCTAAAAACCTAAGGAGGATGGAGGGTGGGGATTCAAAGATTTGTCAACTTTTGGAGTGGTGTTGGCTTCTAAATCGGTGTGGCAGTTTATTTCAAATGTTGGAAAATGGAAATCTATTCTTCATTACAAATATCTGGGAAATGGATCCCTGGTAGACTAGATTCAATTGCCTTGCAGGAGCAATTGAGGTGGGTTCTATTTTGCAAGGCGATAGTGGCAGTTTTTCCTGTTATAGGGGATTGACTGGTCTGGGATGTGGGGAATGGACTCGAGGCATGAATTGGGAAAGATAACTCTAAGGGAGTTAAACAATTACCATTGTTTTCATAGGATTTTTTGCTTTACCTGGAAGAAAGGGGATTTTCAGTTTTATGAGATGTAGCGGAAGATAGATTAAGCACATCCCTTGACTTCTGAAATCGGGACATATCTCATCCAATGAAGTATTGAATATATACTACACAATAATCATCAATATCAATATAAACTTTGAATCACAATACCACCATAAAGAACGAGGAAAAATACCAATATACATCAAAAAATGAAAGAGATTGTGTATAATAACACCACTAAAATGAATGAGAAAAAAATATATTGAAATAATCATCAACATCAATATGAGGTGAAACATCAACATTGATATGAATTATAACCATTCTAAGAAATGAGAAAAAATTATTATTGATACCATATTGATATGAATTAAAAAATTAAGGATATTATATATAAATTATGCCAATACCACTATAATGAATGAGAAACCTTGAAATAATCATGAAGACCAATATGAGTTATAACATCAATATTAATATGATCATTTTAATTTTAACGAAAAAAATCTTGATATAATCATCACATCAATATGATTTATAATGTCAACATTGACATCAATTATAACATTTCAAATAAAGAGAAAAAATATTGAATTAATCATTGAGATCATTACGAATTAAAAAATGGATGAAATTTTATATAAGTTATGACAATTAAAAGGATAAAATAAATTGAAACAATCATCATGTTATATGAGTTATAACATTAACATTAATATGATAATTTCATAATTTAATGGAAAAAACTCTTGAAATAATCATCACATCAATATGAGTTATAACATCAATATTAATATGAATTTAAACATTTCTATGGAATGGAAAAATAATTATTGAAATAGTCATTAAGATCGATATGAATTAAAAATGAAAGAGATTGTATATAAGTTATGACAATACCACCATAAAGAATGAGAACAAAGTTCACATTTAATCATCTAGACCAAAATGAATTATAACATTAACATTGAATGATAATTTTCAATTTAAACATTTACTAATTTAAAAAAAACATTAATATCAATATGAAAATGTTATAATTCATATCACCATTGATATGAATTATAACATTTCTAAACATAATCATCAAAATCAATATATCATCAAAATATGACAAAACTTGAAATAATTAGACAATACCACTGTAAAGAATGAGAAAAAAACAAACCTTGAAATAATCGTGAAGACCAACATGACTTATAACATCAATATTAATATGATCATTTCAATTTTAAGGAAAAAGAACGTTGAAATCATCATCACATTAATTCGCATGAATTATAATATTTCTAAATAAAAGAGAAAAAAATATTGAAATAATCACTAACATGAATACAAATTAAGAAACAAAAATATTGTATATAAGTTATGAAAATAAAATTATAAAGAATAAGGAATGAAAAAAAAACAGATTGAAATAATTATCAAGATCAAGATGAGTTATAACATCAACATTAATATGATAATTTCATAAATTGATGAAGAAAAACCTTTGACATAATGAGATCACATAACTTAGTTGTAACATCAACATTGATATGAAATATAACATTTATATGGAATGAAAAAAAAAATATTGAAATAATCATTAACATAATATTAGTATCGAATGAAAAAATGAAGGAGATTGTATATAAATTATAACAATACTATGATAAATAAATAAATAAAAAACATTGATATAAATTCTAACATTTCTAACGATAATAATCAAAATCAATATGAGTTTAAACATCAACATTAATATGCTAATTTCAATATTTACTAAACAATATTGAAATAATCATTAATATCAACCATTTCAAAAAAAAAATGTATATAGTAAATCTTTAAATAATCATCACATAAATACCAATTATAACATAAAAATTATTATGAATTATAACAATGCTAAAGAATGAGATAAAACAAAATTTAAATTATAGAATCAATATAAATTTATAATGTAAATAAAATATGGCATAAAATTTTATGTAAATAAAATATGACATACCTTGTATGGAAAGTGGAATATATGTAGTGAATATCAATAAAGTTTTATAGAATATCTGGAAACAAATAAGTTAAAAAATTAGAATCATAACAACTTTAAAAATATAACTAAAAACTCATAACTACTAATTTCAGAATGTATTAAAAAATTACCCAAGTATTTCTAAAAGTTGTTGATAATTTCAATTTTCATAAAATTACAACAAATTTAATAGAAAGAAAGAAAGATAAAATCAAACAAAGTTGTTTCGTCTCAATCCTCTTTAAGTTTAGAGAGAAAAGGAAAGAAGGCATTTCCAAACATTTAATTACTACATTTCCTTTTAAGCGGGGAACAAAATATAAAATCTAATAATATTAATCCATAGTGCATTTACAACAATTTTAAAATAAGAAAATGTTCTAAAAAAGGTTTGTACACACAAAAACCTTTAAAATTTGTAGATATATTTAAGAATTTTTTTTGTGTAGTTGATGTTTTCTAATGTTTACTTGATATGAGGAAAAGTACATATATACTTTATAAGGAGAAAGATGCTCTTTAAATTGAACTCTATCTTTTTAATACTTAAACATTTAATCGCCAACAAACATCACTATAATTTTTTTTTAATTCTTAAACAAAATCTCTAGAATTCATTGGTTACCTTTTAAAATATTTGATAAACATACACCATCTTAACTTTATGAAAATGTTATTGTTTTAATTTAAAAAATACCACATTATGTTTCTTTTTTATGAGATTGTCCTGTAAAGAAACACCACATTATATAATAGTGGATCTTAGTTTTATGAAATAAAACTAAAAAAAACATATTATATAATAATTTTTTTTATATGTATATGTGTTTTATGTTTAGGTGTGAAATATCAATCAATCAATGATAAATAATTTTTATTAATTATTAATTATTAAAATAATATAAATTTATTAATGTTAATTCTTGTTAATTTATTAATTTGAACTGTAGGTCTCATCAACAAAATGACCATAAATCTATAAACAATTATAATAACATAAATTTAAAATAATTAATGATAAATATTTTTTGAGTAATTATAAAAAATTGTAATATGTAAACAATTATGACAACAAAAATCTAGTGTTAATCTAATGTCTAGAGTTAGAATAACATATATCTAGTGTTATAATAGTAACATAAATATGTACACAATTATAATAACATGTTAATATAATAGTAACATAAATATGTAGACAATTATAATAACATAAATCTAGGTGTATATATATTTCGGGTGGATTATCATCTATGCTTATCCTAAATTGTACGAGAATGAGACAAGTGTATTGTCCAAATCTATTTTATGGGCGTAGTTCAAAATTTCAAATAAACAATTATAAAAATATAAATAACTAAAACACTTGAAGAACCTATTCTTTTCCTTATCTAATAATTGAATGACAAGTTATGAAACCTCCTTATACAAAACGTAAATTCACATTAGAATTGTAGTGGTTAGTGGTTAATCGAGATCGAACATCAAACATGGGATCACTATTAACACCCTAATCAAACATTTTGATTGCTATTAACACCCTAATCCAAGTAGACGAAGGTGATGTTTATTTCATACAACTAAGCATATTTCAAGCATCTTAGGTGTAGTGAGCTCATTTTCCAATTTACATTAAGAGAAAATTAATCCTTTGGAGAAAATTTAAACCAGTTATAGAAGATGAGTTAATATTTATTTAAATTAATTTTAAATTATTTTAATTTCATAAAATGAAGAATTACTTTTTTTTTAAAGGGAAATCCATAGTGTTTCATAGTGTTTTTCATTTTTATAGGTCGAGGAATAATCGGTTGGTGGACATTTTATATCTAATAAATATATATATGCTAAATAATAGATATAATAATTCTTTATCCATATCAATGTTCTCTAAATAGGTGTATTTGATATCAAATTGCTCAATAAATTATAACTATTAAAAATATTTGAAATAGATATTCTTTTTAATTATTATATATAAAAAGAACAAATCAAAACCAATAAACCCATAAATCCACATAAGATACTATTCTTAATTACTATATAAAAAAAAAAACAAATCAAAACCAATAAACCCACATAAGAACTAGGTTACTTATGTGACTTTTTTTTTTCAAAATTAATGTAACTTCACTATTCATACAATGTCTAATTATGATATCATGCTTTACAATGTCTAATTGTGATCTCGTGCTTTACAATAAAGCCTTGGGATTAGAAAGATAGAAGTGTTGTTACCTAGATGGACCTTTCAAAATATGTGGTAATAGTATTTGTGTTTTTATGAACAGATTTAATGAACTGTTATGTGAAAAAATATATTTTATAAACCTCTTTCATAATTTATATGTACATCTCTTTTAGACATGGCGAGCCTTATTCAATCGATAGAATCGCCTTTAAGACATGGCGAGCCTTATGTAACCCTAATATTACATTATCCATGGGCTTGAAGAACTGTCCAACTCATCCAACCCTGTAGCAAATTTCTCATTTTGTTGTTAGAGCGTTTATTGATTCAAAATTTAGTTCGAATTGTGACAATGTGTGTTTGTTAGAGCGTTTATTGATTCAAAATTTAGTTCGAATTGTGACAATGTGTGTTTGTTAGAGCGTTTATTGATTCAAAATTTTGTTCGAATTGTGACAATGTGTGTTTAATAGAATTGACGTTGTTGTGAAAGTGTTTATCGATTAAAATTCTTGATCTAATAGTTTAGATCTATGAAAGATTGAACAATTTTTTTATATCTGAAATTTTACCCGTTCATATGAATATCAAGATCTAAAAGTTGATTCTTTTATCGCAAGATCACCTTACTTTGAACATTTTCCCTTTCCATATCAGATTTATGATTCTTTTGCTGCAAAATTGATTTACTGAATCCTAAGAAAACAATAAAAGGTGTTTACAAAAAGCTTATTCAATTAACAAAATAAAATGCTTATTCAACTAACAAAATCCACCAACAACTAAGTTCAAACGGGAATGTTTTTAAACTATCTTTGGCCATCAGAAAATTTGTTATTTGAAATATGCATTCTAAACAGCACAAATTTGGGTGAAACTTTTGAAAAAACAAAACCATCCGAATTGTTGTTTTGTTTATGATTCCAAAAACAAAGATTTTCTTTCCCGTTGAATGCAGCAGACAAGAATATTCATTGAACAATTCATGTTCTAGATGGGATTTACTCAATCTTGTTTGGCGTTGTTTTTGAATAATGACAACACCAACCTGCAACTTTCCCCAATACAAGAATGGAGCATATGAAGATGCCTATGATCGACAACATACAGTCGCTGAACCCAGATTCACTGCATTTGAACCAGAGTTATAATGAGCGCATAAGGCCGCTGCTCGATGCTGTGGACACGCTTCGCAACCTCGTAGTGAAAGAGGGTATCCGGCTACCCACTATTGTTGTTATTGGCGATCAGTCCTCAGGGAAATCTAGTGTTACGGAATCCCTTGCCAGGATTAGCCTCGCTACGGGGCAAGGAATTTGTACAAGACTCCCACTTATTATGAGATTGCAAAACTGCAAATCCTAGGAACGTGAAATTGTGATAGAGTACAATGGGAAGCAAAGGAAAATTTCAGAAGCAGAGATAAAAGAAACACTCGATACAGTTACAGAAGAGATTGCAGGAAGCGACAAGGGTATAAGTGATACGCCTGTAACACTTCATGTTAAGAAGACGGATGCTCCAGATTTGACCATGGTTGATTTACCCGGGATAAAAAGGGTCCCTGTGCATGGGCAGCCACGAGATATCTACGAACAGATTGCAGGTATAATTAAGCAATACATTACTCCCAAAGAGAGCATCATTATGAATGTGTTATCTTCCACTATAGATTTCCCCACCTGTGAATCCATAAAAATGTCTCGGGATGTTGATCAACACGGTGAAAGAACATTGGCCGTGGTAACGAAAGTTGACACAACTCCTGAAGGACTCCTGGAGAAAGTAACAAGGGACGCTGTAAATATTGGTCATGGATATGTTTGTGTGGGAAATAGACTAGGGATTGAGTCGCAGTCGAGTCGAATGCAGAAACAAGACGAAGTGAAAGCGATCTGTTCAGAACAAATCCTCATCTTTCAAGTATTGATAAATCCATGGTTGGAATATCGATATTGGCCGAAAAGCTTATGCAGATTCAAGCAATAGGAATCCGTAATTTCCTTCCTGATATTATACAAAAAAATCGAATCCGCACTCTCCAAGAGGCAGTCAGAGCTTGCGGCATTGCCTAGGCGTTTCTCTTCGTCTGCAGATGCAATGCTTGAGATTATGAAAGTTATGGATGCTGCCATCAAAGGTATGCTAAACAGGATTACTATAGCCAGGAGAGCCACGCAAAACTAATCCAGCGTCAGCACCCAAAAAAAATGCAAATGGGAACCACACTACAGGTTGGTTTTTTAAAACTGTTTTGGAGGTAAATGTATATTTCAAACTTTCGATTTTGAATTTGAACAGAATTGATTTACCATCCCATCGATTTAATGATGTTGTACCAGTTGGTCCTGTTGAAAGTATTGCTATAGATTGATTGCCGGAAATTGGTGATGGAGCATATGCCGGAAAAGAGCCAAATCATCGATCCATGGATGGCCATACCTATGCCATGGATGGTCTCACACCTGACAGGCTCGCCTTAAAGACGAGTCTGTCTGTTTAATAAGGCTTGCCGGGGTCGACAGCCACCAGGCGATTTTGTCGTCCTGGCGAAATCGTCACACTTCTAGACAAGTACTCCATTAGATATTCATTTAAAATGACAAATATTTTAAACATAAAATGAATTATTAATCAATATATCATACATATTTTATTATAATTAATTTTCAATATTAATAACAATTAAATATTTTAAAGTATATTTTTTATAATTCATCATAATTTAAAAAAACATATATTTTAAATAAATTAAATTTATTTTATAAAATAATTATAAAATTTAAAATTTTAACATTCAACAATAAATAGTGATGATGATCGTGGTGGTGGTGGTGGTGGTTAATGTCCATTGGGACCAAATTTGGTCTATAGACCTTAAGAAGAGAGAAAAGAAAGGAATTATTTGGTTTGCTTTAAAATTCTATTTCTATGCTCAAAAAGCTTAAAGAGAAGCGTTCCAAACTTACCCCAATCCAAACTTACCCCAAGCTTACCATAGTTTTGAGAAGATATAAGGTTAGATCCATCTTGTTTGATAGTTTTTGTGAAGATAGAAGACAAATGTAACATGGTGCAAAGGAACATACAAAGTTATTTAAATATCGATTCATGAAATATCTTATCACTTGAAATAGTTATAAGATATATTTGTACATGAGATACATATGTGGTTATTGAGCAAATATACAGATGGATCAACTATGAATAGTTGAATTCATGTTATGAGGGTACCCTCGATGCATTAGACATCAAGGAAATAGATGTGTGTTATATGTTGTACTTACAATGAAAATTATGACATTTCAAACACACTATGATCTCTATGGGTAAGTGTAGTTTTGATAGGATGCACCGCTTACCCATAATGGTTGTTCGATGGCATGAATATAAGAACAATAATTACATAGTATGGCTCAATATAGGGTGTTGATCCTAGTTATTTCAATAAGGGTGGACGTATTTCCCACCATGTATTCTCTGAAACCTGGAGTCATGGGAGGGTTATGCAGAGACACACTCCCCAAGTTATGTGATGATGACTATTAGTTTCCTGTTGGAGAGGCTTGGTTGATATAGTTGACACTTCCACTTATAGGCTCCATTGGGGTTAGGTCAATATAGTTCATGCTCCAGCATATTCCAACAAAGGAAAGGATAGGATGTGGAAGATGACAATAGGTTTGGGAGGAAGGGTGGTTGGAAGTAATTTAAAAGGTTGTTGCGAGTTAGTTATTTAAAAACTTGGTTACTTGTGTCTGTTAAAAGTCTCACTTTAACATGTATGACAATATGATTATATTTAGTGTGATTGTTAGATGTTGGGATTTATATTTCTTATCTTGCATACTTGGCTAAGAATGAGAACATACACGAACAATGAATTAGAGTGATTGTTTATAATTAGTACATGCATAGGTATGTATACACTAGCTACGTATACCTACAATGTGCATGTACACTAGTATAATTATTTGATGTATTGATTACTAAATGAATGGTTAATGATTGTAAGAAGTATATTGAATACATACAACTATATAGTACCATTAAATACCCTTCTTGATTTTTATTAATTGTTGGTATGCTGAATTAAATAGGTATAGTTGGGTGCCATATATTTTTGGGGAAATGTCAAATTCATTTATAAGCTAGCATGAAAAGAAAAACGTTCTATATTATATTTATTGTTATTCAATTAATTACTTTATTTTGGATATATTTTTCCCTAAAATATAGAAGGGGTGTTTGATGACCCATAAATGAGGGTGGTTGAGGAGACTTGCCGAAAGTGTATGGAAATTGAGGGTGAGGAGGAGGGGAGGGAGTTTTTTTTTTTTAAGAGTTGTGGAGAGGTTGGAGCTTGTTGAGAGCAATTGAGAGGTAGAAGAATTATTGGAAGAAATATTTTCATGGAACAAGCTCTTACATATATTGTGCATTATTGTTCTTAGAGTCATGAGCATGGAGGGCCAAGAAACCGAAAAGTTTCTTGAAGTTAGGAAGTTGGCAAGGAGGTTAAATTCCAATGTGCGAATTGAAGGAGGGTGAAAGCTTATTGCTACGGAAATACTACTTCATTCTTAGACAAAATTGGCATTTAAACAACTATTTTTTAGTAAGTTTTAATGTTTAAATTCATGTTATGCTTCGATTATTTGGTATTGTCATGGTTAGAAGCATGTTTCTCATATTAGTTAGTGTATTTATGATATTGAATTAAGGAAAAAGGCAGAGAGCCCTTACAAAAATTAACAAATTTAAAAAAGAAAAAATTACAACCTTCTCTATTTACATTTTGTTAAAAAAATTGACAGAAAATAACAGATTTTAGACCCCTAAGAATAGGAGGTTTTCAAGAGGCTATCCTGCTATTAACATCCCAAGTTCAACCAGGTGAAAGACAACTGGAATACTTCACGCTCAGATTGTCTTGACGGTAACATGAGGTAACATGCATGCATGAATATGTCAGTTTTAAAAGTATACAGAGAAGAACGAAAAACATGCACAATAAAATAATGTATCTCCAACGAAATGACACTCTACTTCACCCTAATGCCATTACCATCATGGGGTGAATGAAACATTTCAAGTGTATTTTAGCGTATGGTATTTTGAAGTCAATCTTTGAGACCTTTTCATAATTATCTTTATGTGCGGTACGATTTCTCCCTGGTCTCCTCTCTTAAAATGAAATCTATTAAGACTGATACTACCTACATATGCGTGAAAGCAGAATTTGGTTGGTTAGGTCTTCTTTGAAGACATTAAAGCTTGTAGTGATAATGTACTCCCACTGATGTATGAGAAGATTTCCTTCCCTCTATTCAGATGATAATAACAACTTGTAGCTGTGATCGAAGGGATCTTTATGAACATAAGGCCCCGGGGAGCATGCTAATTTCATATGACCAGTAAAGTGCAGCTTATAAAAATGGGCATGTTGTACTGTAGCATATAGAAAGCTCTGTCGACTTTTCAGGTGAAACGATAATTTGGCTAAACCCAGGATTTTCTGTAGCAATAAGAGCCATTGATGTGCAGTTGTAAATCCATGAAACATATACCAATGCCATTCAACTAGGAAATTGTTGTTTTGACCGAGCTACGTACCAACGCCACATACTACCATCGTCACTGCAACAAAGGATGGTACTCCTTTCATGAGATATGAAAAAACTGCACATACTTTGTGGGGAAGTTAGATGGCCAATCGATCCAAGTAAATGACTTCTTAACATGGTTCCAGAACTCTTTCATCGACCAGATCTTGATACTGTTGTCCCTGCTGCAGCTTGTAAATCTGAGGATGAAAATCTACACTAAGAACCCCATTGCGAATCTCCGACTCCAACAAATATTGAAACGCATATGCCCTTTTTCCTCAAATGCTGCTTTCACTCTTGCTACCATCTGTCACCGTGTGCTCTGCGAAAGAACCTCCAACCTGCGCTCTCACCACCTACGCTTTGGTTGTCTGTCGCGCTATCTCTTTCTCGTTAACAGCAGTCGAACAACTACAGAAATCTTGTTACGCATGTTGAAATGGAAAAACTCTACCCTAATTCAAGTTATGTGATGTTTGTGGCAGGTAAAGGCATGTGGGTTTCGTTGTGTAGCTATAGAATATGAATTTGGAAACAGTATTTGTCCTTCTAAAGACTTATGTGTGGTAGTATTTTACTCCTATCTTATCTTATGAACCTTTATTATGTTTTTCAATATATCTAATTATTTAAGGAAATCTTTTTCTCAATAAGTTATTATTAATTGTGGTACTTTGGTTGTAGCTTGGGTGGTTGGGATGAATAATTGTTACCTTCCAGATCCAAGGCTATACCTTATTTTCTACACAGAATAGCAGGTTGGTAAAATAAATCCCTATAACCCTAAGCATATATAATATTGAAGAAATTCAGATCTATGATATGGATAAAATCTTGGTATATGTTTGTTGTAACATGGAAATTGTTTGTAATTAGACTTGTGGATTGGCTTTCTTTTCTTATGATTTTTAAGTTTGATTGTGTGCTGGTAATACAAAATCCATACATGCCAACCTGTTTGCATTAACCTCAAAAGGATTTAAAAGTTAACAACATATGCTTGTATGTTAATCTCTACTATATCTATTTGCAATGGAAATATTGAAGCAATCGATTTCAAATTCTAGGATTGCACCTTTTGCACCTTCATATCAGTTAAGTAAGAGTATAAAAATATTGTTTAGATTATGTTTTCCTATAAGTTGTTAAGGAGAAAGGAGGATAAGTTCGAAGGTCAAATCCATTGCTCAAGATTTCAATAAAGCTTCTTCAAGCTAGAGAAGTTTCATTAAGTGAACTTTGTGATCGCATTTTTTTCGACTATTTTATATGCTTGTAGGTAATTTACTAGTTTAAATTAGATAACTTTCAATAACTTAGAATTTTATTGTAGGTCATCATCTAATTTAAGAAATAGGAGATGGAGAAAAAATTGTAGTATAAATTTAACTTTAATTTATTTTAAAAATAAAAGGGTTGCTTGTCAAAGTTGAGAGAGTCTTATGTAAAATTAGCATAATTACAAATATTATTAGCCTCTTTTATAAGTAAACAATCATAACCCTTTAAAAGTGTGTTATATGTAATTTTGCATTATGCATTTAATAGACACTTTTGTCTGTAATTACGCACTAGAATAATGTCCATGTAATTTGTATAATGTATTTTTTTTATAATTATGGATTATGTCTAAATTAAGTAACTGTGTATGAAATTATGCATCAAGTCTATTCTTTGGTGTATCAATTATGCATGAATATTTTTTGTATCTTTATATCGTTATGCATGAGATATTAATTAATTGCATCATTTCATTCTTTCAATATGCATTAAGTTGTTTGGGTGTGTTATAATTAGTTGACATTTGATATGTATATGATATTTAGGTTACAATTAGGAGTTTTCTAATGGAATTTTTCCCTTCATAGTTTAGTATCAAATATAGAAAACTTAACCTTCTTTGGTATTAACATTATCCAAATGCAATGCTTGAAATTGAAGAGGAAAGTAGGACCTAGGATTTAATTATGAAATGCCCTCATAAATTGGGCCATAATACATAATAATTAAGACTTCCTCTTGCAGTAGAGGAAAACTAGAGGGAAACCAAAAAACATATCTATAACAAAATCCACATTGCATGTGGTGAGGCTAAATATGAGACATCTTCATGCTTGAGGAGGATGACTAGTATATTCATTGCCCAATTGTTTTGAGTATATATAAGTGGGTTGAGTTGACTACATTTTCTTGATTCCATTTCACTACTTGCATCCATGGAGGAATACATAAACTATAGTTTTGATATGTGCTCACTAAGCCTAGGGAAATTGGAGGTGTTAAAAAAAAACATATAGGATTGGTCCATGAACTAGTAGTAAGAGAGGGGGAAGGTGTTGCAATATCACGATAGTGAGGGATATGGATGTCTATCAAGTCTTGGAAAATTTGTGTACTTTGAAATTTGATCAATTAAATTGGTGAACATTATCCCTTGTTCACGATCATTTATATTCCTTTCAAGCTCCTGCCTCATTTCTTGCTCTTGTTGAAGTTTCTACAGCGCTTTACATTGTTTGTTTTCATGCCTTGCTAGTTGTCATTGGTGTTTGTTTTCTTTCCTTTTCTTTTCTCTTTGAATCATTTCCTACTTGTGTTGTTCTTCTACAAGAACATTTTATGTCCTCTCCTTGGCTGCAAATTCCTTTTTCTTCTGCTTCAATTGCATAAACTCTTTTTTTGTTTTGTTCTACCTCAACCAAGAGTGTAATGCAATCATCTGAATTTAGTAACTTTAAACACATGCTTAATTAAAGAAAATAATGACCCCCTTCATGTTTTCTTTGTCACTCTCTTCATTGGTAGCTTTAGGAAATATCTAAATACTAGTTCGACTGAATATGAAGATCATGTTTGAGTTGTGATTATTCTTGATTAGATTCTTGATCATTTTCTTCATTGCCATCATCCACATCATAATGGGAAATTCCATTTGTGTTCAAATGTGTTGGAAATAAAGGCATGTTAAGGCTTTCTACATTAGTGATGGTAACAATATTTCCATTCATATTCATCATGACTTTTGCTAACCACTCAGGCTGGGGTACTTGGCTTGGCAGTGTCATTTTCTCATTAGAGATTCCCATTGTTCAACAACCTTTAATAATATTCAATTCAACAACGCCATTTTGAATGTGATCTATAAAATCTGTATGTGGTTCATGTGATGCAATAGCTTCCATATTATGTTGAGTTTCTTCATCATTTGATTGAGTAACACTAACATGTTATTTAAAATCATTACCTAATGGTTTCCAATCTCCTTGATAGAGGCTTAACATGTTCATTACAACATCTGCATCTTCCTCTCGATGCACCTAAAAATCTTAGATACAACCCAAATCATTAACAAGAGCAACAATAATTTAGTGGCCAGATTATAGTTCATCTAAAGCAAGCCTTGGTATTTTAAGGTATAAGATCCTTTTAAAATTCTCTACTAGCAAGTTCTACACATTCAAAACCTTTTAACCTATATCCCTGGGGTTTTTTCCATCTTACATGCTCTCTTTGTTTTTAAGAAACTCTTAAAAGGCCCAAATACACTCACATCAATGGGTTTCAATCTATGAATAATGTGTGTAGGCAAAGTAAATAGGTTTATGACCATCTTGTATGCCTCATCCACAATTTGTAAAGCTATGTGGATACCATAGACATAAAAGAAATATAAAGTGTATGTTAGTAGGTGAGACACCACTAGGTTCAGATGCAAATAACTGATAAAGCCAATTCATAAGCAATTATTTAGTCATCCATGCGTTGGGATGTGCATCCATGCATGCTCTTGCCTCACAATTTTTGATATAGTTCTTCAACTAATCCTTTAATAGATAAAACTGATGGATTAAAAGACTAATTAATGCATTTGCACAAAACAAAGTAGTTATCCACTCCCTACTTTTGGGTAGAATTTTTGGCACATTCTTGTTCCCTTTCTTGGTAATTACTCACATGCAACAATCCTTCCATCTTCTCAACTAGTCTCGTCACAATTCCATATATATTATAGACTATATGAATGCTTCTTGTAGGTATTAGATAGAGTGGCATAGAACTCGATCAAAATTGAAGGGTGCAAATTCAAAGATATGTCTCTATCTATCCCTTTGTTCTTCATGATACAAGATCTGGATGCCTTTTCTTGAAACATGCTCACCATGATTTCCCAAGAAATCCATCTCTAAATGGATTTTACCTTCATTGACAGATTTGAGCAACATTGACCTTTAGTTGTATCAACTCTAGCCCATGGCCCAATTCAACCATATCCTTACACCAATAAACTACTACCTCCTCTTGTTCAACATTGTAAGAAGACATTTCTTCTTTGTTTGTGAGGGACCATACGACAATAATTGCATTGATTTTGGTGCAATTCCATATTTTTCGCAACATTTCTCACCAAATATATATTGAATTCAACATCATCAATCACCTCTAGCGTATCCTATTTTTTCTAGCCTTTGATAGCACTAATCTTCTTAGTTGAACTTGCACCTAACTAAAGTTGATGGCATAGCACCACCTTCAATCTCTTCCTCATAATGCTCTTGAAATTTTTTATTGAAATTATCTTTCGCATCACCCTAGTTTATATCTTCATTTGAGGAAAATTGTTGTAGTTGGGAAGCCCTAGTAATTGGTCTTCCTTCCCTCCTTATATAAGCAATATAATTTCCTTTTGCCATGACCACAAAAACATGTAGAATAAAAGTAAAATCATACAAACAATACAAAAATAGAAACATAGCAATAGAAACATAATAGAAAGATAGAAAACATAACAATAATATTAACAAACGAAGAACTAAGTTTATGACATAATGTCAATACCTAAACTAGGGATATTTATGAGGGAGTGTTGATAATGAATTGTTGAGCAACATGTGTTAGTTTTTCAGAATTTACTTGACTTTGATCTAGGATCTTAACTGAGCGAACAACATGTATAGCATATCTATAGCATATCAACCATGGACATAATAATGCAAGCACACAAGAGACAATAGACACATAGAGTTTCACTGGGGAAAACCATAAAGTTGAAAAACCCCACAACTTCCTCAGAGATAGATAGAGCAATGATACAACCCGAGCATCTAGTTACCCTCATCAAGCTTGTAAAAAACACATGAGGCACTCATCATTCATGATGGGAAAAAATAGCTTCTTCGAGCTCATTCTCGAAGGTTGCTGACTTGGATCCCTATCTCTGACCTGTTGGGGGAGCTGGCCTTCGGTTCCTAACCTATTGGGAGGATCCCCTATCTCTCTCCTACCATATCTCAACCTACCCTATCCATACCCTATCCACTTAGTCTTATATAAGGGAAGCTCTATCCCTCTCCAAAAGGAGGAAGTCTATAGTGTCTACATGCTGGTGAAATCATCCTTGATAGATCTCTACTCATCTATTGGGAGACTCATACTTCCTTGGGAGGATATGGCAAATGGTTTGGATGGAGAAGGGCTGCAACGTTAAGCCTTGGTTGTAGTTATATGTCTCTACTATGTATTTCCCTATTTACAGTAATACAAATGTTTTCCACCAATATTGTTAACGTGTGATGATATTGAGTAGTTTACCTACTTAACTGTTTACTTAGATCTCTTATTGTATAGATGCTCTTTACTCGTTTTGTGTTATTCTTTGTGTCTTAACAAGTCTTGCAGCTGAGATCTGATGACCACTGGACGTGGAGCAACATTCAGGAGAAAGGATTATGAAGTAAAAGGTAAGACATCTAGCACTTGATCCTTAAGTAGATCTAGGAAATCCATTTGTAGTATGTTCTATTTGTTCTAGACTCACATTGAGCTAGGGAGATCTGGCTCGCGTCCGCTCGAGTGGATTGTCCGTCAAACAGACCTTAGAATTACAAATTCAAATTAACAGGGGTCAATTAAATAATAATAAAAATAAAATGAGGTGGCATTGGATCATGAGGGCACATAAGAGGTTGTGGGACCCACATGTGGCAAGTTTCCCCACTACACTTGGCATGATTCTCTCACCAATTCGAGTTCAATATGAAGGGTAACATACTTGGGGGAGTTTAATAGGTATTATTCATAGCATGAATCATGTAAGCTCGAATTGGAGTGGAATATTAACTCCCATGGAAGAGGAAGAGGCATCTTAGAAGAATTGTGACACTTGGACCTAGATTACCTAACTCCTATGACAACAATGATGAAGATTATATGACACTTATGACAAATTTCAGACCTGATTGTTGAAATCTTACATATATGACATGTCAGGGCTAAACATAGCCTCCAATAGGGTGCACAAGGGGAGTTATGGAATCCAAGAGTCCCCCATTCGAATTGATGGAAGAGGAGAGCTATGAAAAGTTGGATAAGTGGAATTCATGGGAATCTCTCCCTAACTTGATTTGGGATGAGTATCTTCGATGGAATTTGAGCTAAGGATGCCTTGGGAGGTTAATAAAAGACAACGGGAAAGAAAGAGAGCAGCTTTTGATCATTTCTCATTTTTCAAATTGGAGAGCATAGCTTGTCCATGCTAGTGGAGTGTTTACTCTACTTTCCTTAGTACCAATTTCGAGGGTGCAAGATTCCCATCCTAATTGGAAATTGGAGAGGTCATTCAGAAATTTAATTTGGAGCTACAATAGATTCATTTGTTTCAGGTTGAAGCTACAGGGCTGCTCATGATATTTTCTTCTTCAACTTGCTCCCACATCTCTTCCAATTTTCTCTCTATATTCTTGCTCTTGGAGGAAGGGTGCACATGGAGAGATATTGATATATTTGGGGGAGTCCAAGGGGATCCATTTATTTGTAATATGATTTCCACACTCTGTATTTTATTCTCATATATACATCAGATCGAAAATCCAAGTAAAACCATGTATGAATGGTGCCATTTTCCCATATATCTTGTGGAGAGAGCTTCAAGTTGTTTGGTATAGACTTGCATCATTAAATATATGTGGTATTTATTGGTTTTTGGAGAGCCATTAATATACTGAACAAGTTTCATACACCTTATGCAATTCATTGTAACATTTCTCTCAAAATTCATAACAAGTTATAGCATTTTTTCTCTCATTTCCCCCTATGTTAAGACATTTTTACAAATCTATGATTTATGAGAGTTGAAGCAGCCTTTAGGGACTAATTAATGTTGTATTTGGGTTCCCATTGAATTCATATAAATAATCCATGTCTCTGTTCTTAAATTTGGGAGGTTCGTACTGCATTTGGGAAGCCATTAGTGACCTCTACCCTTGGGGATTTGAACCTTGAATTTACTAGCAAATTTCCCTATTTTCTCTTGAACTTAAATGAATTTTGTAGAAGTATTTTTGATAGTGTATAAGAACGCATTAGGTTAATTTTTATGTCCTAATACTCTTCAAACAATATCGAACCCAATTCAAAATCCTTAGGAGTCTTTTGGAGCCATCTACCCTTGGGGGTTTCAACATCGATTTTCCTAGTAATTTTGGCTTCCATTCTCTACTTCTAAATGAAAGTTGCTGAAGTATTTAGAAGTGTCCAAGAATATAATAGATTAATTAGTGTGTCCTAATACACCTCAATCCACTCTAGGAATAATTCAAAACCACTTGGTATCATTTGGGACAGTTTGGGGTTTCATTAGTCCAAAGTTCGAAAATTGGCCAAATTGGGTAAAATTCCAAATTGGGGATATTACGGCTACAATTTTGAGGGTTATATTTCTTCCCCATTAAAGAGAAGAGATTTACTTGTACATGCCTTTAGGCTGCAATTTATTTTCTTAGGTTTTTGAGGTTTTAAAACCCTAGCAGGTTTGTACCGAGAGGGATTTGTTTAAATTAGGCGGTCATCGAGACATTTATCTATCCAACCCACTTTATTTTGTTTATGTAAATGGTTTTACTCCTATGTCTGCCTTATTTTATGAGAAGATTGTATTTACTTAACTCCTTTCCAATTATGAGATAAACAAGGTTTGACTGTTATTTTTCTTAGTCGTTTTACTCTAAATGTGGTATTCTTTGGCTGCAGACAAGGTTCGAACTTATTCAAACCCTGTGTTTCTCGGCCTTCCGCTTTGTTTTCAATTTATTATCGATATTATATATCCATATTTATTGTAAATATACTTAGTAAGTTGGTGATGGAAATTCCTTTGGTGGTTACACTTTACATTTGCATTGAAACTATAACCAGTCTATCCAATTTATGTAACATATGTTTACTTCGAAAGATTAGTTAACTTCTATATGGAAACCATGAATTCCTTTTTTTTTTTTGTTAAATAATTTCTCCCAACCTAAGTTACTGATATGTTGTGGTAGTCTCTTGCATGATGTCCATACATAATTCTTCTTGCCTGCAATTCATTATCCTTTTTTTATATACACGCTATATTTATAGTTACCTCGAGTTCGACCATACATACATGTTTAGTTTAACATTTGTTTTAGATATAAGGTAACAGAGGTTCAAAATTCACTTGGATAAGATTTCATGATCCTGTAAGGTTAATATCACTGGATTTTACTTTGCTATAGTTTTCAACTAATTTTAATTCTCAAGGTTTAAGCATTGAATATAGTAAATCTCAATAACCTTTCAAATGATAATCACTCAATTGATAATTGCCTCTCCATCAATTAATTAGAGATTAAGTATTTAATGTTTTAAAGAGACATGTATCTTATTTTTAGTTTACCCTTTCAACACAATATTAACGCTAACCTGGAAACAATAATTAACACATACAACATTAAATAACTAGCAATCAACTTTTAAATAACAATAAAGACTCATATGAAAATAGGTGATGGTACTGAGTATTGAGCAGCCCTACTCCACCCAAACTTAGGTGCTCGAAGCCCGGAAAGCCTACAAGAATCCACCCCCTTGCCCAAATTTAAACCTAAGCTACTTAGACTTCCAATTCAAGTGCCAACAAAATATTCAGGTAGGGTTAATATAACGAGCCTGACAGCTCAATTAACACAGAGCCTAAAAGCTCCAGTTCCTCTTTTGAGCCTAACAACTCACATTACAAAGCCTGAAATCTCCATTGTTCCTTTTTCCCTAAGCCTAAAATCTTGAACACCTCAGAGCCCAAAACCTCTCTTTATTTCTTTTTTTTCCTAGGAAAGAAGTTTATTTTCCTCCCTGGGCATGCCCTTTATTTTCCTAGGAGTTCTTGATTTGTAACCACCTCCCTCACATTTGGCCACTTGTCCCCTTAGGGATGAGTAAAGATAAGTAGTTAGCTTAAATTGAATTCTGTCAATTAACTGTAAGGTTCCTCACACTCATATAATAAATTAATTAAAAGCATTAAATGCTTATTTATTTACATGATATTTAAATTCATTCAAAAACATAAACTCATTCAAGTAATTACCATTATTTACAAGTCCATATAATAATGGAATATTTAATCGGTTGTATTACAATCTCCCCCCCTAAAGCCTTTCACCATCCTCGGTGAAACTTTATTCAACATCTTCCGATTGGAAAAGAAAGAGATAGGTTTGTCTCATTTCATCTTCTCTTTCCCAGTCGGCTTCTTTTGATGCATAATGCTACCATTGTACTTTAAATTGAGTGATTTCTTACTTCCGAAGCATTATTTCTCTCTTATCTATAATACGTATTGGTTCTATAAGAACCTCTCCTTTCAGTTCCACCTGGAGCACATCCCAGTTAATAACATGAGTTTGGTTAGAGACATATTTTTTTAAAAGAGATACATAAAAAACATCATGAATTTTAATATGAGGGGGTAGTGCTAGTTGATATGCAACTAGCCCCACTCTGGCTAAAACTTCAAAGGGACCCAAAAATCTAGGTGCAAGTTTGGTGTAGGTTTTGGTTCTTAAGGAGCTTCTTTTTGGTTTCACTCTTAAAAATACATGATCTCCTACTTGGTATTCCTTCGCTATCTTCTTGGTGTCGGCATAAATTTTCTTCCTATCTTGAGAAGTTTTAATGTTTTGTTTTATATGTTGTACAACCTGCTCCATCTACTCTAACATTTATGGTCCTAGAGTTAACCGATCTTCTGGATTTCCCAAAATTAAGGGTATTTTACATTTTCTGCCATAGAATGCTTTGAAAGGACTCATTTTGAGGGAATCCTAATAACCATTGTTATAGGAAAACTCAACTAGATGTAAGAAATCTTCCCACCTACTTGGTTGTTTCATAACATACATCCACAACATATATTCAAGTACCTGGTTCACACATTCCGTCTTTCCATCTGTTTGCAGGTGATATGCAGTACTGAAATTTAATTTATTGTTCATGCCTACAAACAAAGCTTTCCAAAAATTTAGAATACCAAATTCCAACATTTATGGCTTGGCCCTTACTCTATTGCTGAAAAAATTGGCCCTAGAACTTATAGATTACACAGTTTAGAAGGGGAAGTGGAAACTCTTCCTGTAAACAACCAAGCTTTAAAGCAATACTTTTCTTAGTTTAGGAAATCCACTTTGTACATAAATAAGGTTTTCTCTTGTTGTTTTGATACTTTGTTTTAACCTAGCTGTTATTTTATTAAAACCAATTGTTTAGTTCCTTGATTTTTGAACCTTTGAATAAAAGTCAGTCCAACAATTAGAGTGTTGAATGGGAAACAATAGTTTTATTATTCATGCAAGCTCTCTTTAGTTGATTGATCCCTTTGGATTTTAGGTGGCGTGAGAAGTATTTTGAATATTTAGGGTTTCTTCTAATTGAAAAGAGTCAATGGTGTAGTTTCAAGCCCTATCATTCTAAGGATTTCAACTTGTCTGTCTTTATCTTATTATTCTGTTAATCGGGAAACTTATCACATGATCACATTCAAATTAAAATGAACTAAATTATTTATATTTGGTTGGGATAAAGACTTCTAATTTACTATCTTGAGGCTTCGCTCACCTAAACATATAATTCACCTTGTTTTGAAGCTATATACTATGGTCGACCCATGGAAAGGAAGCAAAATATTGCAAATGTATAACAAATCAAAATGATCCTATAGCACATATTAATGCCTAAAGAGACCCAAATGAAGTCAGTTGTTCCCCAGTGCAAATATCCACAAATATTGAAGCTAGATACTTGAAGAATCATACAAATACATGAACATACAAAATCAGATGTTCAAAGCAGACCAAGAGGATCCTTCCAATAACATTCAAAGGAGGCTCTTCTCCGTTCGTGGGTATGATAAGCCCAATAAAATACTCATCACCCACACAAAAGGACACTATGGATGGAAGAGCCTGGAATTCCGCCTCTGAATATAAAAGGGAACTATATATCAAAGTTGTTAAAGCATCACAGAATGATAATTCATCAAATAAATGCATCTAGTATAAGATTGAGGAACAAATGTTTACATCTACCAGGTTTTGTTACTTATCATGTGGTGTCTTACCTATTTGCAGTGGAAAGACAAGTTTGGTAAATGAACCTCATAAATTGGCCTTGGGAGAGTGTTTATGAAGTCCCAACTAAGTTTCCCTATCCGTTAAATCCCTAATAATAATATTTGATCATTGTGATATTTATCCCAATTCAAAACCAGAATTGTTCTCAACACAAGATAGATGAATAATATCATGACTCTTGAAATTAGAAGCTACAAATAAGTAGGGTAAGTTCTCACCCCATCTCAAATAATCATTCACCAAAGAGTACTTTCTGTTTTTTAGATCAAATTTATCCCAGTTAGTCCCCAATTGTTGCATATGCAACCACCCTCCCCAGTATTTTCTTGAAAGGCTGGGCCCCCTCCTTTTTGAACCCAACTTTTTGCTTGATCCACTCTTTTAGTTTTTCTAGTTCTGCTTTAAGTTTATTGTTTCCTGGAAAAAAGGGGGTACTTAGGAAATTTTATATTTTTGAACTTCTCCTTTTTAGTGTTTCGATGAATTTTGAAAAACTCTCTGAAACACCGCTGGAGTTTTCAATTTTGTGCCGAAACATTGGAGACTTTCGTAAATATCCTCGAAACAAGATGGAATTTTTTTGAGTTTCGTTTCGAAATGATGAAGAGCTTGTCTAAATTACTCTGAAACATTGGGATATTTGTGGAATAACACCGAAATGTCAGTGAAAATTGCTAATCTCATCCAATGTGTCATCTCTTTTCCTAGTTATTGCCAAACTATCGACTTAGAAATTTTGGCCAAGACCAAGTCTTGTTGAATTTTGGAAAGGTAATCGGGGAAGGGACCTAGTTTGCTGGATTTGTGGTTTTGTATTTGAAGCGTATCGATGTCCTTTTCTTTTCTTTCTCTGAAACTGTCTGACGTAAAATATGTTTCTTCCCCGACCGTGTCGCATCACTTTCGGATTCTCCATTGAAACACCATCACACCCAAATTTTAGATCTTAATGAAATTATGCTCCAAAGCACATTGGTAGAAGATGAGGTTTAACTCTAGCTCATTTAGAAGGACATACAAGTTTTTCATGACATCACCATCGCGAAAGATAGTAAATATCGCCCGATTTGTGGTTAAATTTTTTTACTCCGGAGTATTTTAAACACACAATTCTTTTGTTTGAGTTCACTTGTGAAACAAGCTAGGGTTTTTCAAGGGAAATTATTTTATACCAACACCCCGTTAGCGAGATCACACAGCTTTGTCTCTTCTCGACATCATTTGCATCCTCCATGCCACATATAAGACGAATCTTGGCCAGCTCGATTGCAAACTAACTAGTACACTTGTCACCTATCCAGGTAAGAAATTTTTGTCCTCATCCAGATTGATTTTTCCACCTGGATATAAAGGGTTTTTGTCATAGAAGGTGAACGCACGATTGGTTACTAAGATAGACCATTTTTGGGGGGGATCTTGCTTTCATTGCTCAAATTAAATCCATTAGAACCCGAGGGATTTAATTCTTCAATTTATGCATATCGTTTCCTAAACATACGTAATACTTGTGCTGAAGCATTGTGAGGAAAAGAGTACTTAAACCCTAATATTCAGTTTTGTTTCTCATAAGCATTTTATTAAAAAGTCTCAAGAACTACCTAAACCCTAATTTCATAGCATGCACACTGTTTGTGTTTCCTGTAAAGGGATTTGGTATCACGATCGTGTGGAGGAAGGGTCTAACGTTATTTACACCAACAGGAGATTACATATTCAAATATTTAGTGGCTTTTTCTATTGAATTCTTTTACAACTATTTCTTCTATGTTAAATTGTGTCTAGTTTATATTTTCAATGGAATGTATGCAACGCAATGATGCTTCTCTTGCTTCACATGATCCAGAGATGTCAAATAGGGTTCCAAAGCGTACCTATAAGGTACTATTGGATTCAGATGATGAATCTACCCCGGAAGTGGCCCTAGAAATCCAATTTAATGATATTCAATCAATTACAGGAGTGGCCCCTCAGGTCAAGTGGGGTGAATTGTATCATTTGATCAGAGATCAAAACATACCGAAATCAATGATTGAAGAAGACCCGATCTACCAAAATATTAAGAAGTCGGGTATTTTAATATCTCGATTTTGACCCCATTGCATTAAAATGTAAATGATGAAAATATGTTGGTGTGAATTCCTAGTCCGGAGCTCAAGGCCAAGGCCCGACTAGTGAATGGATAGACATGCATGATGTTTGGACTGTTTGGTTGGATTTTATGCCAATTTAGAGTATATGTAAATATTATGTACATAAATAATAAAACAGTCCAACAATGGTTGTGTAAAGAGCACCAAAGGGGCTATGATTCCACCACAGGGGAAGAGGAAGGGGGATTATGGGAAACCCAATCCTATGATGCCATGTTTCAACCTTAGAACTCACACCTAAATTCTGCCATGTGATGAGAATACGCCAATTATCTCTATTTATCCAATCATTAAGGCACATGTGGGGTTGGTGGGAAAAGTCACTTCTTGTAGTTATTGAAGCATGGGGCTGTGACAGTTATGTCAGCTGTCCATTGTCTTATTTCTTCTATGGTCATAATCCATGTCAGTTGTCGTTCACCCTTACCTAATATCCTTGGATTCAACACACTTTTGTTCATTATTCTTCCATTCTCATTTTTCATGCATGCTGCTACACTACGTAGAGTTACCATTGTGGTTCATGTCCATGACTAGACTGTATGCTAAACCTAGAAATTTGAATTAGAGGACAGAGCTACGTTTTTGGGAAGGGAAATTCTTTGGTTGTACATGAGAAAGAGGTTGGGCAAGATAGGAACCTTACCCATACAGTTCTGCTACTCATAGGTGCTTGAAAAGTCACCATCCAAGGCTGGGAGGGTTGAGTGAGACCCATGAAGAGATTTGTATGGGCATTTGACTAAGCACAGAGAGAAAAATGGTGTGTGGGCTGAGAGATAGAATCCCACAGGTGTTTCCTTCGCCCTATTGGACTCATAGCCTAGCTTGGGGGTGAACTTGGGAGCTGAAATAGTACAGGCTGGACAAGTTCTATGGTTGGGTGGAAAAACGCTCTTACACAACTAGTTGCTTCGATCTGCGTTGGATAAAGATAAGTAATCTTATGCGTTTGACTTTGTTGTGTTTTTATTTCATGCATGTATGTTGTGATTGTGTAATTGAATGGTAGATGTGTGTGGAAAGGTTTTTAATTCCATTGTGCATTTTTTTCTTAAGCTTCTGCACACACTGTTTATTGTTAACAATTGCATTATGCATTGGGGTGAATTTTTTTACAGCTCATTTTTGCTAACGTCCCCTCTCTATGGTCAGATTGGGTGAGGGGGACATTACAGGTATTCACAATTTTTTTGCACGATCATAATTGTTTCCATGTGCCGAAGTGATAGGGTGGATTCTCCCCTATGTTGATATTAAAGCATAGATCATTGCAAGTGCTGCAGGAAAAGGATTTGCTTCATTTTATCCTACCCACATAGGAAAGGCTTACAAAATCCCAACACCCAAAGTCTTCTTGACATAATATTGGATTAAAATCTTGAAGATTTATCATGAGGAGTGTGCAAAGAATATATTATTGCCTGGAAAAAAGTTGCATCAAAGAACTAGTGGAGAATATGATCCTAAGTTCCTGAAGATTCCTTTCAATATTACAGCCACTCTCCTATGTAGATTATATGAAAGATCCATCTCGGTCAACTACAAACTCAGTTGGATACCTTTGTTATATCACATCAAAATGCATGGTACAATGTTCAACTAGGATGATGTTATCTCTTAGAACATGGTGCAGGCCATCGACGATACATAGAAAGGACTTAAACAAAAAAGGTTGAATTTGATATGTCATCCCATCTTATAGATTGTATTGGAATTTGAATCCTTTCCTAGGTCTTGGGTGAATATGAAATCCTAGTGAAACTCCGGTGTACGTGGCATATCAGGTTCTATGGATTTAGAAACATGCAAGTTTTTACAAACAAATTTGTGAAGACTTCCTAGTTCCATTATACAAGGTGAGTTTTTAGAAAGAACCAAATTGTATGTCTAATGAAGCCCTTACTGTAGCCACACATTTAGGGGATTATTTCTTTACTCCTGAAGGTACTTATTTACGTGTGTATGGAGGTTCAAAAGATCCATTATTGATGCATAAATATGTCATTGATTATATCATTTTAAAGGAGATAGTGAGATAGGTATTTATAAATTTAATTGGACATTTATTACATGAAAATAAGAAATCTTCTTGGCCCCCACTCCCACTCACAGTTGGAACATATAAATTTAATAAATTCAGGGATGATGAAGAATTTGTAAAAGAGTTGGATTCTTATAATTTCGATGAAAATATTTTGGTCAGAAATGATAGCCATTAGAAAGTGGCTTTACATTACCAATCAGTTAGAATTAATTATGAATATGCAGATCAGTTCTTACAAGAGGATAAATTGTAGGTAAAAAATATTGCAGACTTAAACAAAGGCTCAGAAAAAGGAAAGGGACAAGTTCCAATAAGCTATCTGATACATCGACACAAGAAGACTTAGAAGAAGCTGCAAAAAAAAAGGCATTAGAAGAAGCTCTCTTAGTCGAAAATGCTCAAAGACTACAAGAAGAAGAAATGAAAAATAAACTGGAAGAATTGAGGATAGAGAAAGAAAGAGATGAAGAATCACGGAAAAAGGTTGAACACGAAGAAGTTGAAAAGTTGGCTGCCAAATAAGAAGAGAAAATACTACAAGATGAGGAATTAAAGAAAAATAGTGAAGAAGAAGAATTGCTCAAGAAAGCTGTGGAATCCCAGAATCTGCAAGAAGGTGATGTCAATAAAGATATGGAAATTGATAATCCAACAAATAGCAACACAAAAGTTCCTCTTATTGGAGGACATCTTCCTCTAGTTGAACTCGGACTTATGCCATTTACACCATCTAAGAAACATGTGGTGTGTTGACTCAACACCCTTCGACAAGGGTTCACTCTGTCGTTAACAACACCACAATCCCTTATACACTGGCCCAGAAAGGAGTTACCCTTCCCAGCAACACCTGTGAAGCAGGTGAGGTCTCACCCGAGGCGGATAAGGGTGTTGCAGGAACCAAGCTTCCGCAGTAATGAGGAGGATATGCTATCAGACGCACTTGTAATTCCTATCGCACTATCCAGAGATATTTAACCATTAAATCATCTATTCACTTATCATTCGCACCAGAAACACTTTACAATTTCAACATAAACAATTTAAACCATGTTCAATACTATCAATTCTACAGCATCATAACACGATATTTCATCATTGCAATAGAAAAAAGACAGACATCGGATCATAACCAAACATCTCCATGCACTCATTAAGTCTACGGCAAACCCGTTGTAGAGATTGTCAAAACATTATACCGCGGATACAAAATACATCAAAAATTAGGATCTTCATCCAAACTTCGATGCCCTTAGGCTTACAATTGACTTCTACTTATATGTTTCTATCCTATTACAACTTTGGCCCACTTGAACGATTTAATCATTAATTATTCAACACCATTCTTTCTCTTCCTTGGACGTCACGCTTCTTCCTTCTTTCGTGGAATTATCCTTTCGCACCTGTCGACTTCTGCACGTCCTGCAAAACTATCCTGTGCCAACAGACCCCCAACACAAACTTGTGGCTCCTCCTCGAGCCACCATAACTAGGTACCTTTGGTATGTACTCTGTCACCGCTGGGTCATCCTTCTGAACCTGTTCTTGGCGTCTGGAGCACACTGTTAATTCTCGGCTTGCTGTTGTGTAGTTCTCGGCCTCGTCCTCTAGTCTCTTGAAACTTTGATCATCTACCTCTCAAGCAGCTACCTCCTTGTCTTGTGCTCGGTCCAAACCGAGGGAGAGTTTGTCCACTTCACTAGGATGGGGAACTGGCTGGCTGTTCTAGTGTAGCTGTTGCTTGCCCTGGGAAATCTGCTAGCAAGGCTGCCGAACCTCTCCTTCTAGAATGCTTGTGGTCCCCAAGACCATGAATCTTTGTACTCCCACCATACACCTAGACATCCTGGATGATACCTCAATAGTATTTGCTGTGAGTCTCGGTGTTTCCCCCCTTGCTGGTCATTCATGGACACTCGTTGTCCTAGCTCTCAATGCACCTGATGTGACGCCATGCGAAATTAAATGAACCATTTCCACAACCTCCTTGGAACTCCTTACTCAGATTATTATCAGATCACTCTGCTGCATAAATCCTCCTAAACTTGCTCTTCCTGCTCATTGATACTTTTGTTGGTCGAATAGCCTCCAGTGCTGGTTTCAATGCTTGTGCTTCATGTCATTGGGCTGTGGTAGCATCATCATGACTTTGATTCTCACCATACTTCTGTGATCCATTCATCATTTCCATCCGTTGTCTGCTGACGATGCTTGTCCGTAGTCGCCTGCTTCGGACTTGAGTCTTGCGTGCGGGATGTACCTGGGATGATCTGGTTGTACCTTCACATGTAGCTGAGAGAGGTTTCGCACTCATTTTCCTCTCCATCATACGATAGTGTGACTGGGCCCGATCTTTACTCACGCTTCGTTGAAGTCTTTCATCATATCATTTTATTTTTTTACTGGGATGTGGTGTGGGGCCGCGCTGGCGACACCTCTTCGTCAGATCTGGTCTTTGTGGTGTGCGATGTATTCTGTAGTTGTCGATTCCTTCTGGTGGTGTAACCATCTTTTTCGAACTCGTTCTTCAGGATGTTGGTTGTCGTTGAAGATCCTGTTTGGAACAAATCCTGGAACTCACGTAGTAGGTCTGTTATGTATGCAGTAGTTGATTCGTCCCAATAATCTCCAATGTTCGCAATCTTCTAGTTTTCTTCCGACCCAATGTTTACCTTTGTAATCTTTAGTGATTGATTGTATTCGAAAGGTGGTCGCTCTGGAGTTTTTTTATTACGACTACCGTCCAATTCCGTTGCAGACATGGCACTTGGCTCTTTATCCTTATGTGGCTTCCTTGCGATATGGAGGCAGTGCGTTATCTGTGTCTCAATCCTCCTTGGCTCTGGAAACTGTACTATCATTTTGTTCTCACCAACCGTCTTCTGGATTGCTTGGGGTTCATTATGGATGGAGGGATTTTCATCTGAGAAGGCAAATGTTTGGCTAAAGACAAGCGTTAATTGATCCCAAGAAAGTGTACCTTGTCGTAGTTCTGTTGCGACATACCAATTTTGTGGTACCCCATCCAGTGTATGCACGAAATCATGCACCCATTCTTGCTTTGGTCGCTTGGCCCATTGATTCTGACAAGCTTTCACATGTTCGTTCGGGTTACTTTGACCCTCATACTTCTGTCCATTCCATTCCACAGTGTCGCCAAAACGTACCTCTAGGAGGCGTCGACATATTGGCCAGTCTGATATCCTTGATTTGTGCGCTTCCCACCAGCGCGCAAGGGTATCTTTCAAAGCTTCCTCCAAGGCCAAGATTCATTGTGGTTCTGCTACCTATTCTTCAAATTCATCAAGAAAGGCACTCAAGTTTGGTAGTCCTTCATACGTTGGTAATTTATGTTCCTCAGTAGCTACCCAACGTACCGACTGTGTGATTTTCGCACATCTGTGGAATGATACTTCGTGAAGTTGGTTCTACCAATTTTCCAAGGCTTCGTCTAAGTCTGAGGATGTTGACCTTGAGCTACGCCATCCTAACTCCCCTTCATCAGTTGGGTTGATATAGTCTTCTGAAATATTGTAAAGGTTATCCCATCCTTCTGTGTATTCATCCGTGGTGGGTTCTACATATCGTTGTCCTTCCGCAGGATCTAGAGGTGCCACAACCTGTATCTCCCGATCTTCAAACGACATAATCCATTTTTTGAAGTTAATGATTTCCTGATTTTCCAAGGCCCAGTTGATTCCTAGTAGCGCTAGATACGGACATGTGTTGTCGACTATTTCAATGACATCGAAATCCGCATATGTTCAAAGTCCTTCAATTTCAATGGGAAGTTGACATACTCGACCAAGAGGGGTAACTTTGCTTTGATTTACCAATCGCAGCTGTACTGGTGACCAGGTCATTTTAGGTTTTCCCATAGTTTCCCACGTTTGTTTGGTCAGAATGTTCACGTCTGACCCCAAATCCAAAATGATGGAGTCAGCATCAAATGCCCCAATTTGTGCCGACATCCGCATCTCTCTACCTGTCCTTCTTTTCTTGTGTATGCGATTGACCCTAGGTTCTTGGCGTCCCTCCTCTTGTCGATGTAGTAAGTTGGAGATTTCTTCCAATGCTTCCGCATCTTTTGCTAGTGCTAAGCAACTCTCCAAGAAGTCCCTTAGCGCGGTAGTCTTCCTTCGGGATTTTGTTCGGTCGAACATTAGTGGCATATCGTAGACTTCTTCTGGGAGTGGTCTATTCCTCATATGTCATAGCACTTCTTGTTGTGCTTTTACGAACGTGTCCTTTTCTACTTGTGCGTCGAATGTAACATTCTTCTGTCCCGTTGGTCGGATAGTGGGTTGTAGTCTATCGGCTCCTAATACCGCTCCTCCCTGGGTTACTATTCCTACCTTCGCATCCTGTTTCCTTACTTCTGCTGATATCTTCTGCAATGCTGGTTGGTTTTGGTTTGGATTTGGTGGGTTCGCGGAATTTTTTGTTTGCCATTTGGAAATGACCTGATGGCATTCCTCCACCGCATGATCCATTCCACTACAGTAGGTACACTGTGGGGTCGGATTGGGGCAGTCCCTCACAAAGTGGCCTTGCTGCCCACAATTATAACATGTAGGAGGTCCTTGACCACGTCCAACAATCCCTCCTCATCCTGCGCCACGTCCTCCCCGGAATCCTCCACCGAACCCTCCTTGCGGTGGTCCATACTGCGCTTGCTGGTACCGTGGTTGTTGATACTGCGGGTACGGTTGTTACTAGTACATCGTCTATGGATACTGGTACTGCGGTGCACCATACTGCAGTTGTCTGTATGGTCCTTGATCAAATTGTGCTAGCTATTGTTCTTGTCCTTTTACCAAATATGCATCCATATTTCTTTCTTGTAGGAGCTCCTAGGCCCTACTGTCTTTCCCATCATCGCCTACTGATCGCCAGGATTTACAATACAAACTTGTTGGTTTCGACACTATCTTTTGTAAGTATATGCAGTCCTCTGGTCAGTTCCCTCTGGCTTGGAAAATGGGACACCATGGAAAACCTTCCTGGCGAAGGGGGTTCGACGCCCCCGCATCCAAGTATCGCTAAAATGCTGAACAGTTGTCCTTGTGGTGACCCTCCATCCTACACCTGGTGCACCATATGTTTGCTCTGGCATCCTTGCCTTGCTTCAAGTCCTACAGTTGCAGTGCTAATGTAGCCAACTGCGCTTGTATTTTATCCATTCCAACTCCCATTTCTCCAACTGGTGAAGCTTCCAGTTTCCTTGTGATCTCTAATGCTTCGGCTTGTTCTGCAACCTTCTGCTACATTAATGGTCCCCGGATGTGTGGTACCAACCCTGCGATGAACCACTCCTTATGTTGCATTCCATTTATTGGAAAGATCACTTTCACAATGAGTGTTTTGTACCTCTGATCAAATTCCCACACCGACTCGTTCAGGTACTGCTTAATCTCCTTGAGCTCAGTAATATATTGTGCCTCGGATTTGGGTTTTTTGAATTCTTGTACCATTGCTGTCTTAATTTCTGCCAATGTCTTCTCTGGCATTCCCGTCGGAACCTTCATAAATTTTATAAACCAATCCAACGCCTGGACTCGAAAGGTCGTCGCCAATTTTCCCTTCTTAATATTCTCATCCTGGACCAGCTTCATAGTCCACACTGCTTCGCATAAAAACCAAAACTGTTCGGGATCCTCTGTCCCATCTCCTACAAAGCTGGGCATCTTTGTGTCGTCCGCCATTGTAATGTTCCTACCGTTATTATTGACTGAGGCGCTGCTTTTACCACTGCACGTGGGGCATCTCTGTGAACTGTTAGTGGTTTTTCCTTTATGGTGATAAGTGGTGTGCGGGGTCGAAGGTATGTGGTATCTTACGATCTGTCCCTCCTCTGGGGTAGCCTGGTCGCCGCCTTCCTCGTAATAAGGGAGCTCTTCCTTTTGTGGCCCTGTTTCATAGTCTGCCCTTTTGGTCCTCTCGGGAGACTCTTCCTCAGTCCTCCTTCTCTTCTTAGGACGCCAGAATACCATTCCACTCCTCAAGGTGCCACATTTTTCTTCAACTTCCCTTAAAAATTCGTCGTCGCTCATGTCCATCTACCCAACATCTTCTCTAGCAGATCCGCAACTCTGCGATACCTATGACCCCTGCACACTGATCTGTCTACTCATCTGAGGTCATTTTCAGCATTCCCTTTTTGCATGCTAGCATCTTAATCCAAAAATTCAGCGACAGGATGAACCTTCCCCTTGGTCCCCTGAAAAATCGTCGTTCAGCTCGCTGTATGAGTTGTTGGTATCTACCGCGAACTCGGTAATATAGACTTATAAAATACTGTCGACCCAAAAGTCAACAACCCTGGACACCGTATTGTTAACTTGTTTCAGGTGTCGAACCAATTCTAGGGTCCACTGATCTGGTCCAATGCTCTAATTGGTGTGTTCCATGACCGTTAACTATGCGAACCACTCCTGCAGTATCACTGGGAACTCAGCGAAGAATATTTCGTGGATATTGGAGTATATGTGCTTTTGTAACCAACTTTCTATTGTCTGTGTTGAGTTTTGGTTTTCTTCTTTCGTAAATTCCTCTACTTTCTGGTCGAACCACCTTGGATCTCTGGCTTCATCGAATGCCATAGCATATCCTCTTCTTTTTCCTCAAGGTCCCGGAAACGGAACCATTTGTTGACTCAACACCCTTCGACAGGGGTTCACTCTGTTGTCAACAACACCACAATCCCTTATACACCGGCCCGGAAAGGAGTTACCCTTCCCAGCAACACCTGTGAAGCAGGTGAGGTCTCACTCGAGGCGGATAAGGGTGTTGCAGGAACCAAGCTTCCGCAGTAATGAGGAGGATATGCTATCATATGCACGTGTAATTCCTATCGCACTATCCAGAGATATTTAACCATTAAATCATCTATTCACTTATCATTCGCACTAGAAACACTTTACAATTTAAACATAAACAATTTAAACCATGTTCAACACTATCAATTCTACAACACCATAACACGATATTTCATCATTGCAATAGACAGAAGACAGACATCGTATCATAACCAAACATCTCCATGCATTCATTAAGTGTGCGGAAAACCCGTCACAGAGATTGTCAAAACATTATACCACGGATACAAAATACATCCAAAATCAGGATCTTCATCCAAAACTTCGATGCCCTTAGGCTTACAATTGACTTCTACTTATATGCTTCTATCCTATTACAACTTTGGTCCACATGACTGATTTAATCATTAATTATTCAACACCATTCTTGCACTTCCTTGGACGTCGCGCTTCTTCCTTCTTTTGCGGAATTATCCTTTCGCACCTATCGACTTCCGCACTTCCTACGAAACTATCCTGTTCCAACATGGTGGATAAGTTGGAAACAATAGTATATGATCCGAAAAGAAATACTATTATGAAGAGAACAAAAAAGAGACTCAAAGTTGCTTCGCAACCCGATATTGTCACTATACAAGAAGTCCTAGTTGTTGAGGGAAAAAATAAATATCCAAAGTTCACGACATTTGTAAATAATGTTGCAGCGTTAGCTAACGAAGATAACATACACAGTGACGCTAATGGAAACAATAGAGAGCATCAAAGCCAAAGTGGTCAAATTGAAAGATAATCTAGTGTAGGATAGGAGTGAAGGGATTGAAATAAGACACTAGGGAGATTCCCTAGATCTGTAGAAAGAAGAAGCCATACAAACTATTCATAATCTAGAGGATGGGAATCACTCACTTAATGTACATGTAGTAATATTAGAAGGTGAAAAAGTAGATCTCTAGTCTCAATTGAGAGAACTACAAGAGAAAGAAAACCAGTGGGATCAATAGGTAGAATCTCTTACTATAGAGAAAGGAGCTCCGCAAGCATAAATGGAGGATCTTAATAGAGAAAATAAATCACTAGTGATTCAGCTAAATACAACAAAACAACATAAGCAAGACTTGACACCATTTTATGACTGTGTTTCTGCCTTGCAATAAAAACTATTCCATTCTCAAGAATTGCTCATTGTACAAACTCATGAAGTGCAAGGGATGATAACTCGGCTAAGAAAAATGTCCGAGGAATCCACTTCTACTAGGAAAAAGGTTACATAGATTTATGACAGGATGAAGAAGTTGTCTTCTTCGAGGAAAATAACCAAAGAAATCCCTCCACATTTTCCCAAGAGATCCACAACTAAACTCAAGTTGGATTTTGCAATTATGGATAGTTTCCAAAAAGCAGAAAAGAAATTGCAGAATGAAGTAAAATATTTCATTTCCAAATGTGAGGACATTCACCAGAGCATTACCAAAGCTTTCAAAAAGTTTTATCTACCTTCTCCTGGCTCATTTGAAAATCTAGTACCAAAAGAGCAAGGATTGGTTGAATTAAGGACCATCAAGGAAGAAGACATTAATGCTATCAGAATTTTAGAGACCATCACTCGAAAAGATCTACATGAACGCAATAGGTAAGCTACGATGAAGACACATTACTTAGAAAATGGTCATAACAAAAAAACTAAAGGATTAAATGCCATGATCAAAGATTTTCCATTTCATGAAGTAGCTATGAAGTTATTAGAACCCCAACAATGAAATGTTTTATCTTATGAAAGTAGTCTTTGGAATGAATATATCCAAACTCAAGAGAGCGCTCCACCATATTAGTGTAATATTTTATTGTATTTTAATATTTTGCTCACTTATTTTGTAATAAAAAAGAGACAAAATTTTTGGAAGGAAAAAGGTTTGAGGAAGGTGAAGTGATAAGTCACCAAAAGGATGGGATTGTAAAGACAAATAGGAGAAATTAGATGAGTAAAGGGATTTTTCTTGTGAAAGTTTGTACTGAGACTCATATGTGAGAAACTAGTTTTTGCTAATGACAAAGACAATTTTCTGGGTGGAAACATACATGGGATGTTGTGTTTAAGCATATGGACTAATGTGCAGAACTAATTTCTTCATTTTTTTCATGGATATGCAATAAGATATTTCCTATTATGTTGGACTATTCTAATAGTTTTGAATCATCTTGTTGTATACGAATGTAAAAATACAAATTTATGTGTTATGTGTGAGCAATGAATGTAATAAATTTTAGTTCTAAAGCTATCTATGCATTGGCTTTATTCTGTAGTTGTTGAATACATTATTTTCAATAGTTAGCTTCTGATATTGTATGATACAGTTTATTGTTATTTCTCTTTCTTAAATTTTCTCCTTGCAAGGATAGGTAGACTAGGTATAACTTTTCATTTAAATAGGACATGTTCTTGGTTGACTGATAGTAAAGAGGTGATAAGACGAGAGGTAAGAACCTGAGCATCACAAAGTGATGCCTCTTTCTACTCATCAAACAAGCGTAGGTAGAAGCATATGCATGTAGAATTAATAGTTTGCATCACATATAAAATTTAAAACTCTAAACGGTGGATCGGGCCGTACCCGATAAACCCATCACAAGATCATCTTATATGGCATCCGGAATGTAAACTGGACGGGTTCCCTAATCCAAATAGTGGAGTGTCTAATTGGGACTTTTCATTGGGGAGAACCCCTCATGTCGATGCAACAAATTTTTTAGGCATCAACACAACCTTGTAGGCTAAGTGAGGTTCAGGGGGGAACATTCCCCTCTCTATAGGTGTTAATGGTATTCCTTTTATTAACCAGACTTTTATTTTCAACTTTCCTTTCCAAACTAAATGCATTCTCTAACGATTTAGGTTCAAAGAGACATACCCCATACTAAATGCTCTCCTTTAAAATTATTTAAAGAGATCCAAAAATTATCTTTTGAAATGTTCTTCACTTTAAGACTCAAATTTTAAAAGTTCTTAATGTGCTCTGTAATTGGACCTCTTTGCGTGGGATTTATCAATTCGATAAAGAAGGTGTTTCTCTTAATGTCCCCTTAATGTGCTATCAATTCATTTGTAAATATATACCAAGGTACAACAAAGACATTTGTATATTCACAAAGCCATTGGTACCACACAAATTAATCAGGTTCTAGATACAAGAATGCAATAGTTACCTTTTGTAAAGTCGACACTTGGAGTAGATAATATAATTGCTCCATTTGGAATATCCATGTTATGGGATCATTACCATCAAAATTATTCATATATATATTAGGAATCAAGTAGTTCCTTGGTCCCGAGTTGAACCCATGATGATGTGGATTATGGAGTTATGAATGACAGTGTCAAAGACTCAAAGCTTTTATTCTCCATTTTTTTCATTTTTTTCAATATGTGACTGGGACAAGTTCCTCTTGTTCTCCTTCTCCTCTTCTCGAGGAGATGAATTAGGAGTAAATAAATGTCTAATCTCGTTCAGAATTACCCCATTCATAACTTTGATATCCTCTTTATTGACCATCTCGAGATTGTAATGTCCCTTGTTAGGAATTTTATTAAAATTGCAATTTTCCACTTTTTTCCTTGGTTCGACCTTTGACTAGTTTCGATCTCTAGGTCCCAAATTTGCCCCAAATGATCCCAAATCTTCTGATAAGGTATATGAATGATATTAGAACATAAATATGTGTTTTAGGGATGCCTTTGTACCTTTAAAACACTTCTGCAAATACTCTTTCAATTCTGGTCAATGTAGGTAACTTTACTAGTAATTTGCCTTTGACTAGTATTGGTCTCTATGTCTCGAATTGACTCCAAATGCATTCAAATATTCAAGGAAGGTGTATGAATGATATTAAGACTTGAATATTATGTTCAGGGATGATATATGGCCACCAAAATACCTCTGCAAACTCTCTTAAGATTCTGGACCAAGTATGCAATTTTACTAGTAATTTGGGGTTCAAATCCCCCTGGGGTAAGTATTGAAAATGGCTTCCCAAATGCCTCCAAAGCCACTCAAATTTATTAACAGAGGTAGGAAATGTATTAAGGATGTTATTAAGGTCTCATGTGCACCATTAATTGATTATTATATCTGTTCCAACCCTCTCCCATTCAACTGCAAAAATCACCAATTCGACCCTTGGGGAAATGGCACTATTTCTTCTCCCAATGCAATTAAACTAAGTAAAAATACTTCAAATGCTCAAGTACAGTACATGAAACTTGTAAAATACATCCATGGCAGTCCATTAATCACAAATTCATCAGAGAATCATCCATTCATTCGAAATCATCATCAACACATTGGTTCACAACAAGGTAGTGGGGAAATGGCATTGTTCTTCCATTAAAAATGAGATTTATACATTTCTACTTGGAATTTCGACCTGAAACTTTTTGGAGATGAATAACAGAGTATTTAATTCATATTAAAAAAGAAATGGGGCATTAAAAGCTTCCCCAAAGAGTACAATAGCTCACCAAAAATGCCCTCCCTCAAGGATCAAGAATATGCCATCAAAACCGGAAATGGTTGAAGGAGTGAGCTGCAATAGAAGAAACCATGAGCTGCCCTGTAGCTTACACCTGCAAATAAAGACTCCATTAAAGCTCCAAATGAAAGGTCTGAATGGCCTTTCCAATTACCAACTTGGATGGGAATCTTTCACCCTCGAAATTGGCTAAGGAAAGAAACTAGTCATCCACTAGCTCTCCCTCTTCACAAATGCAATTGCAAATTCTACAAATGATCAAAAGCTGGTTTCCTTCTTTGTTATTGACATTTATAAACTTCTAATGTCCTCCATGGGTCGAATTCCTTCCAAGAGACTCATGCCAACTCAAGTTGGGAAGAGATTCCAAAGAACGCCATTTGTACAACAATTCCTAGTCTCCCACTTCCACCAAATCACATGTGGAAGCATCTTAGCTGCCCTAACACCCTTGAGCGCCCTCTTGGAGTCTATTTTTAGCCCTGACATGTCATATATGTCATATGTCAGCCTTCAGGTCTGATTTGTGTCATAGGTGTCATAGCATCTTCATCATTGTTGTCATAGAGCTAGGGAATCTAGCCCAAGTGTCTCACTAGCTCCAAATTGCCTCTTCCTCTTCCATGGGAGTTACTCTTCCTCTATATTTCGACCTTGGATGAGTCATGCAATGAATAATACCTTTTGGACTCCCCCAAGTATGTTACCATTCACCTTGAATTCGAATTGGTGAGAGAATGATGCCAAATGTAGTGGGGAAATCTAGCCATATGTGGGTCCCACTTCCTCCATGTGTCTTCATCATGAAATGCCACTTTGATTTTCACTTGTATATATTTATTTAGCTCCTTTATTAAATATTTATTCCATTCTAATGTTCAAACATCATTTATTATCCCCATTATTCCAAATCCCAAAGCTTCCACCCCAAACCTAGGAAACTAGTAATTTTCCTCCTTGGCAATTATTTGACCTTTAGCATCAATTTGACAAACTCTAATGAATAGGGCTAATGTGATTAGGCAATTGTGACCCAATGCCAAATTTGGGACATGAAAAATCCTCCCTTCCCAATATTGCTTGTCCTCAAGCAATTTTAAACATGGGTGTTGAAGAACCTGCTTTCTGTATAATTCTTTGAAGTTGCCATTGAATTGCCCAACCTTGAGTCTTTGAGTTTCCATGAAGATTTTAGAGAGGAACCACCATGCTTGCTGCTGCACTACTCTGATAAAAATAACTTTATTAAGTGGGGAAATCCATCTCCCATACTGCTTGTTTCCCAAAAAAAAATTTGAAAGCAATGAGATAAAAATTATTCCAGGGTCCCATTGCTTGTATTGCACCCCAATAATTAAGAGTGCTCTCCAACCCACACCATTAGTTAAGAGGATTCCTGGATCCCATTTTCTTGTATGCATCCTTCCAAACATCATGAGTACCAAATATATATCATCAAAGTACATAACAACATAATTAAAATGTACATCAAGGATATGCTTCATCAAAGAGTCATGAAAGTGCTTATACCTCCAAGCAAGTAGACCACCATTTTCCAAGTGCATACAAGCTTCAAGTGACCAATCAAATCTGCTCCAATGACATAGGTGAGGATCCCATGTCCTATAATGCTGCTCCAAAAGGATGTGATATGCATCAAAATATTCAACCATGTATTCTTTCATCCAAGAAGTGAATGAAGAATCTCCACTAAAATCTGAACCAAATAGTGAGCAGAAAAAACAAGGAGACTTCAAATGACTCAAAGAAGTCTCACCCATACATCCCTGAATGTGAGAGTCATAAAGATATAACAAAGTATGTTTCTTGCAACAAAAATGTTCTCCAATCATAAATCTATTCTTCCAAGTGTTGGATGAAGTTCGTCCAACATCAAATGAATCAAGTGTTGAGTAAGAAAAACCATGAGTCTTCAAGTGACTCAAATGCATATCATAGGTGCATCCATGTAGATTTGCATCATCATAAAGTGACAAATAATGTTGCTTCAAATGTGAAGAAGAATGTGCTCCAACCATGTCATCATAAAAAGTAAATCTAGGAGTTCCATACTCCTCATGTGGCACCATCAAAAAGAACCCTTTCACCCATACTTCATTGAGACTAATGTTGCAAAACATGGAATTGTAGGATGTAGGAGAATGAACCAAATCACCCAAATGATCAAAAAGTACAGAAGTTTCATCATGGGAAGGATCCATATGGGTAGTATCATGCAGCTCCTTCAAAAGTATGAACTCTTTGTCATAGTTTGGTTCCAATGTAGAGGAATCATGCTTTTCTTTAAAAATTGCATAACCTTCATCAAGAGACAATTCAAGTTCCTCTTCCACCACATCAAGTGTTTGGATCTCTTCAAGTTCATCTTCAAACACTTTAAGCACATTCAAATTCCCACATTTCTCATGATCCACCATGTCATGAGAATCCTCCAAACAATCTACCATTTGACAATCTAAAACATAGGAGGAAAAACAAGTATCTTGCAACTTTTCAAGAAGTTGCTCATTTTGAATTGTGAGCTTATGAATATCCTCATTATTCTTCAAATATGCATCATGTAACAATTCATTAAGCTCAAACAAATGGTTTCTATCAAAAAGCAAAGACATGAAATTACCTTTGATATGGCACATTGCTCTTTGAATCTTCTCCATGTCTTCAAGGAAAGATGTTTCCTCCAATGATGTAGCTCTCCAACAAGAATTTGACACCAATGCTTGAGTGTCATGGAGAATTATGAGGGACTCTTGGATCTTATTTTCATTCATCTTTAAGGACCCTTCAAGAAAATGAGGCTCTTGCAAATGAACCTTCTCATCTTCTTCAATTTTGCTTGGACCAACTTCATGAAGCTCAAGTGGTGATGGGGAAGTTGATCTTGGTTCTTCTTCAACTGCTACAAGGTATTCATTATCATGCTTAATGGAACTTGGGCTTGCAGCAACACTTTCAAAAGTGATCTCTATGTCACCAACATAGAGGTGTGAGCACCCATCAGTAGGTACTCCTTCATAGTTTAAGCATCCATCAGTAGATGCTCTTTGGTTCATGTCTAAGCTAGAAGGTGTCTCAAAATGATCTTCCATATTTTCAATAGAATCTTCTTCATGATCTTGTGATGTCTCTTCCTTTTGCTCCTTCAAGCAAGCTGATGCATTTTTCCCCTTGGTTTCCTTAAAATCAATAATTTTTTCCACAAGTTCGATAGAAAACAATTCGAATCCTTCCTTAAGTTGCTTGGTCATATCTTCAAATATTGTTTTCATAATTTTTATATGCTCCTCACCATCATATGAGGCTCCCTTTTCATCCCTAGTCATAGTTTCCTCAAAAAATTTGCTCTTCTTCTCCTACCTTTTTTTTTTTTCTTCAACAAAAGCACTTTTGGTTTCAATATCTAATGGTGGTACCTGAATTATTGTCCTCATGAATATTATACCACATCAGGTGCCAAGATCATGCTCTGATACCACTGTATTGTCCCTTGTTAGGAATTTTATTAAAATTGCAATTTTCCACTTTTTTCCTTGGTTCGACCTTTGACTAGTTTCGATCTCTAGGTCCCAAATTTGCCCCAAATGATCCCAAATCTTCTGAGAAGGTATATGAATGATATTAGAACATAAATATGTGTTTTAGGGATGCCTTTGTACCTTTAAAACACTTCTGCAAATACTCTTTCAATTCTGGTCAATGTAGGTAACTTTACTAGTAATTTGCCTTTGACTAGTATTGGTCTCTATGTCTCGAATTGACTCCAAATGCATTCAAATATTCAAGGAAGGTGTATGAATGATATTAAGACTTGAATATTATGTTCAGGGATGATATATGGCCACCAAAATACCTCTGCAAACTCTCTTAAGATTCTGGACCAAGTATGCAATTTTACTAGTAATTTGGGGTTCAAATCCCCCTGGGGTAAGTATTGAAAATGGCTTCCCAAATGCCTCCAAAGCCACTCAAATTTATGAACAGAGGTAGGAAATGTATTAAGGATGTTATTAAGGTCTCATGTGCACCATTAATTGATTATTATATCTGTTCCAACCCTCTCCCATTCAACTGCAAAAATCACCAATTCGACCCTTGGGGAAATGGCACTATTTCTTCTCCCAATGCAATTAAACTAAGTAAAAATACTTCAAATGCTCAAGTACAGTACATGAAACTTGTAAAATACATCCATGGCAGTCCATTAATCACAAATTCATCAGAGAATCATCCATTCATTCGAAATCATCATCAACACATTGGTTCACAACAAGGTAGTGGGGAAATGGCATTGTTCTTCCATTAAAAATGAGATTTATACATTTCTACTTGGAATTTCGACCTGAAACTTTTTGGAGATGAAGAACAGAGTATTTAATTCATATTACAAAAGAAATGGGGCATTAAAAGCTTCCCCAAAGAGTACAATAGCTCACCAAAAACGCCCTCCCTCAAGGATCAAGAATATGCCATCAAAACCGGAAATGGTTGAAGGAGTGAGCTGCAATAGAAGAAACCATGAGCTGCCCTGTAGCTTACACCTGCAAATAAAGACTCCATTAAAGCTCCAAATGAAAGGTCTGAATGGCCTTTCCAATTACCAACTTGGATGGGAATCTTTCACCCTCGAAATTGGCTAAGGCAAGAAACTAGTCATCCACTAGCTCTCCCTCTTCACAAATGCAATTGCAAATTCTACAAATGATCAAAAGCTGGTTTCCTTCTTTGTTATTGACATTTATAAACTTCTAATGTCCTCCATGGGTCGAATTCCTTCCAAGAGACTCATGCCAACTCAAGTTGGGAAGAGATTCCAAAGAACGCCATTTGTACAACAATTCCTAGTCTCCCACTTCCACCAAATCACATGTGGAAGCATCTTAGCTGCCCTAACACCCTTGAGCACCCTCTTGGAGTCTATTTTTAGCCCTGACATGTCATATATGTCATATGTCAGCCTTCAGGTCTGATTTGTGTCATAGGTGTCATAGCATCTTCATCATTGTTGTCATAGAGCTAGGGAATCTAGCCCAAGTGTCTCACTAGCTCCAAATTGCCTCTTCCTCTTCCATGGGAGTTACTCTTCCTCTATATTTCGACCTTGGATGAGTCATGCAATGAATAATACCTTTTGGACTCCCCCAAGTATGTTACCATTCACCTTGAATTCGAATTGGTGAGAGAATGATGCCAAATGTAGTGGGGAAATCTAGCCATATGTGGGTCCCACTTCCTCCATGTGTCTTCATCATGAAATGCCACTTTGATTTTCACTTGTATATATTTATTTAGCTCCTTTATTAAATATTTATTCCATTCTAATGTTCAAACATCATTTATTATCCCCATTATTCCAAATCCCAAAGCTTCCACCCCAAACCTAGGAAACTAGTAATTTTCCTCCTTGGCAATTATTTGACCTTTAGCATCAATTTGACAAACTCTAATGAATAGGGCTAATGTGATTAGGCCATTGTGACCCAATGCCAAATTTGGGACATGACAGAGATCCTCTTTATTGGCCATCTCGAGATCCTCTTTATTGGCCATATTTTTCAACTCACTTTCTATATCATTTTTTTTGTTTATCAATTGAACATGTGTCACTGACCTATCACTCAATTCCTTAACATTTCCCTCCAAATTGGAAAGATGGTTATATATTTATTCATTTTATTCCTGAGTGATGGTTGAGCTTTCCATAGGTTTAATTGGTGTAGCATTTTCAGAGAACACTTTTCCATGTGAGTCAAAAATAATATTTACCTATAATTTTTCTCTATTTCTTATTTATCACACGTTTTGAATAAGCCAAAATAGATATTCTGATCAAAATTTATGCAAGTTTCAAGTTAGCATACCTTTAAAAACTTTGGTCTGTAGGTCGTCTTATGAGATGACCTTTCTCCTGGATTATTTCTAAAATTGTGGCCCTCTTGAGTATGAAATTCCACCATGTAGTAGTATGATATGTCTTGCAATGCCATGCATTTTACCAAATTCTGAAATGCCAAGAGAAAGTTATGGTAGCTTTTCCAAAACTTCTTGTTTTTTTCTCTTTTGCCAAGAGAGTGAACTTGTATGGCTTGACATGTGTCTAATTTTCCTTTTATTATTTTGAAATGTTTACCATAAACACTATGGTTTTCCTTCTTTCTAATACAATAGATGGAACTCAAATTGGATCCATTAAGATTTAAATATAATAGTTTTACCCAAGATACATGTTTGAGACTAGTTTTTGGACTAGTCAAAAACCCTAACTTTCACATGCTATAATTCCAAAATTATAATGAACCAAGACTTGAAATTTTTATCATAGGTACTTCGCAATTTCTTCTAAGATGCCTAAAAAGTTTTATATTTGAAACACCCCCAAAATAACGTTATAGAAAAAATGGCTCTAATACCAAATGTTATACTTCTAATTCCCAAAATAGCATAAAATTAGAAAGAGGGAGTAACTTGGCGCTTTGAGAATGAAATAATGAGATGAAAAAGAAGCCTCTTCACGGGGGGAACCTCCTTTTACAATGTATCAAATGTATAAGACAAGATGAAATGATCTCTAAAATAGGTCTCCTTGGTACATATAGGAGACATAGGTTATAATTAATGTCCTAACCAACCATACAATTACAATTAAGGTCCTAGCCAACCAATAAAGATAATACTAATATAATAATATAAATGTAATGTAACAATATCTACGGCTTAATAGTTCCTCGAGAGAATCATATTGTTTTCTTAGTTTTATGACTTAGAATTCACCTCTAAAATTTCTTAGGATCTAGCTTAGAGAGGTGCAACAGATTCTCTTGTTTTCTATATGTCATTAGTACCTTTTTTTCCTTTCAATTAGGACTTTGTACCTATATATCTTGTTGGATTTTAAGGACTTGTTAGAAGCATCCCTAATGGATTTTCTAGCATCCTTGCACTCTTTATCATACCAAGGATTGGTAATTTATTTCCCTTTTTACACAACTCCTCAATAGAGAACTTGTTAATGGAAGTAGAGAGGGTTTGTTGTAAAATTATGATAGAGGTCTTCGGTATTGTCCTTACTTAATAGTAGATTTGATTCATTGTTTAAATCCCTTAAAAAATATTAGTTTTATTTTTATTGAAGATCAAGTGCTTTTGGTTATTATAATTCTTTGTTATGGGGTTTATATGCATCACAAAGTTTAGAGTTAGAGTTAAAGGTCTATGGTCAGAATTAGGCTCGTGGTAATTTAAGATGTCAAAATTTACCATTTGATTATATAAAGGGATATCATATATCACATAATTTGTGAAAGTGCTACCAAGCCCATGAATACAATTCATTTGGTTGGATTTCGACCACTTCATAAGACCATTGCAAATTATTAGATCTTGAGAATTGTAGAGCTTGATCAACTTGGTACCAAACAAATTCTCTACCAACTCTCTAGAGCTTCTTTTGTATCTGCTAGATAAATCAAGCTCCTCATCTAGCCGTAGAGGATTGGGGTTGGAATTATTGCTTAAGATAATTACTTGGTTAGTTTTTATTATAGCATCAAAGTCTCCTAACAAGATGATTTTGCCTTAATTTCTTAGATTGTAAATATCTTGTTCTAAGCCATTGTTAGGGAAATTTATATATAGATTGTGCTTCTTATGAAAGGTAAAACTAATAAGTGAAAAATAACATATTGTGTTATAAATATTATTAGCATTAATAGCTAAAATCTCCATCCACGTGCATTGATTGAAAGGATCTTTCTTGTGAAACCTAATATGAGGAAAAATGTTCTTCATTATGTGACAAGCCATGCATTTGATCCCTCTATTATAGGATTTCTTATTCCAAATTGACCACAAGACAAATCCTTCTATGTGAAGACCTTAGAATCTTCATGCTCTCAACTTTCAACAATCAATATAATATCAATTTTGGGATTCAACTTAACATGGGACCTTTGTTCCATGGAAAGCAAGCCAATTCCAAGAGAGGATCCAAAGTGTCCCAAATTCTTATTTATTGCTATTTTTTTGTCTTTATCTCTAATTAGAGCTTTTAAATTTTGATTATCGTGAATTTCTCTTTCTTCCTAGCTTCTTTTTCCTTTTGAACTTCCTTTCTAAATTTAGCTTGATCTTTTGGAATGAGATTTTCATTTATAAATATTCCTATCCCTTTTAGACTTGGGGTTTTAATGAGTATTCAATATTTATCATCATTAGAGCTTACCTTAACATGATTTAACCTATCCTTCTACCAGACAAGTTGTTTCAATTTGTATTTTTTCTTGTGGGTTTTCCTTGATTAATGCTAGTGTGTCCTCTTCTTTCTCTTTTTCCAAACAAAAAATTATGCAAATTTGTTTTACTAAAGCCCAATTAGACACAATTTTGTTTATAATCATTTTAGATATTTTAAAATAGTTAAACACTTATAAAGATATTAATGTTAAAAATATTTTACTTATTAAATGGATTATGGTTTTTACATATGGACTATCATGTCTATTCTATTTTTTTATTTAACATAAAAATAATCATTCGTATATATAAAATATTTGATAAACATAAATACTATTACTAAATAGATCCATATTAAATTTTACAACCCTATATTTAAAATATTATAATGTGTCTCCTCCATATGTTGGTTTAATTTAATATTTTATATAATTAAAAATAAAATAATATTAATAATGTTCTCATATCATTAGTACTTTTGTTTGTTGTTTGTGATAAACCAACATAGATCCATCTTAACTTTATACTACCAAATACTGAAAGGGAAAAGTGATCAAATCCCTTGATGCACAAACTATTTTAGAGTGCAAACTTTGAGAAAAAAGTTTGCAACTCAAGAGATTTGATTCTTTTAGATGCTTGGTAGATCAAAAGTTAAGATGGATCCCCTTCTTAAGTTTTATAGTTTTCATTTTTAACGATGTCACTTTTAAAAAAAAATTAATTTATGGCTACAATTACATAGAATTATTGTTTTGGACATATGAATGTAAAGACACCTAATTACTTTCTATGCAATGTTCTTGACATACAAATTCATTAACAAAAAAAGAAGAATATTATGTTGGGTAAAGATATGGAATATTCTTGACATATAAATTCATTTACTAAAAAACAATGAGGAACAACAAAGAAAAGTAACAATGTGATTATGTAGAACATTCGTGATGAGTTAGGGGAATGGTGGCCGGTTTGAACCCCCCCGAATACCAAAAATCCAGCCATGTTAAGGGTTGGTGTAGTTAGCCAAGAACAAACCAATTACTATTTTCAAGGATTATTATTGAATTATTTTATATTTAACTTGGAAAATATTATATAGGATCAAGATATGGGATGATGTTACAATCTCTTTCATATTGAGCTCTTAAATTTAATATGAATATTTTTTTTTTAATTTTAATTGTGAATCTATTTTTTATTTTTTATTTTAAAGTAAAATCTAAAATTATATTTTGAATGGTTAAAAGCTCATCTTCCTTGATATAAAAAAATAGGTAACCACCCAAAATCAAAAACATTTTATAGAAATAAAAATCTATCTCTAATTTGTGGGCTAATTGCTAAATTGCCATGGTTAAAAAAAATGATCTTACAAATATATCCTCATTAATCATTAACAACCAAATTATAAATTTTAACCACCTTCAAATTTAACTTTAACGGTAAAATGTATTTAATTCTATAATGCTTAAAAACCTTGCCGTGGAAAACAATCTTTACTCGTGTCCAGAAAACAATACTAAAAATAATCGTTGTTATAAAAAGCATGCATGCATACAGGGTTGGATTTTGACGGGCAAAATGCCCGTCATGGGCCATTTTGCCCGTCAAATACGGTCTAAATTTCATATTTCCTGTCATAAAAAACAAAGAAATTGTAAAAAACGTTTGTATATTGTGTAAAAACCGTCAGTTTTGACGGGTAGGAATTTTTTCCAAATTCCTACCCTGCATGCATACATACATAGTCAAGATAACATCATCCATGGCATCCTCACTGGACTACGCGAATTCAACGTCGCGACTCGCGTGAGTCCTAGTAACCCTGAACAGTATTACATTCACGGCCAGCTGAGAACATATCCACATTTGTGTGTATATGTTATTCTATTCTATATGGATTTTAAATTTCCACGAAACCCAGGACACGGTTTTACCCTTTAGCTATAAATATCCGCCTTTAGATTTCCTAACAGTTAGCCAACTAAGCAGATCATTTATTTTTTCATTTTGATCTTATCTATATCATGGGAGAGATCTACGATCTTGATATTTGAATTCTCGTCTGTAGAATTCTGCCTTTTGGCATTGCAGATCACCCATCTTCTTTAATTCGTTTTTCTGTATTCATATTGGGGTGTCACATTTCTCGGTCTTGAGCTGAGATAATGAAGTATGGGGAGAATTTGGAGAACGCCATGGATGATACCAAGAGACCATTCCTGCATAAATCAATGCCAGAGAAAGGTAGCAGCAGCCGTGGAGGTTTTGCGATTTTTAGAGGGAGTACTGCTACTGCAATTTTGTGTACACTGATTGTAGCCATGGGGCCTCTGGAGTTTGGATTCACAGTAAGTATGGTACAATCAATGATATTGGGTTTTCTCAGGATTTTCCTTGGAGTTTCTGTCCCCTAGAATGCGCTAGCCATAGCATTAATGAGAATAGATACATGGTGCAATGAAGTTTGGTCTTCTCAGTCTTTAAGAGTTTCTATGCTTAGATGGGCTGATTACTGCGCACACATATATATGTTTAGTGCAATGAGGGTGGGTTTTCTCAGTGTTAAAGAGTTTCTATGTCCGAATGGGCCAATTACTGCACACACACATCTAGTGTAATTACACTCAGTCTTCATAGCAACCCATCCCAGAATTTTTCTTAACAATCTATTAGGGATGAAAAAATTAATGAGAAAATAATGATAGTGGGTACCTGGCCCGAGACCCAGGTTTGGTTGTTTGATTAACGATCCATAATCATGTGTCCGAGGTTTTGCAATTCTAGGTATGTTAATCTAGTAAGCCCAATTGGCCTATTTGTCTTGGCTTGTGTGTTTGTTTGATTTTGAGCTAGCAAGTCTTAGGGCTCTTATGTAACTCCATGCTTATTACTCAGATTGGGTTGGGTGGTTGATACCAGACCGATCTTCTATCATCCACAGGATATCCATTTGCATTTCCACTTGTTCTCCGGCGAAGCCACCTGAAAAGGTTACAGGGTGTAAGAGGTCAAAATCCTTCTGTCCTCTTCTGCCTCTCATGAAGAGAGAGGGCAGGTCCTATTCCAGAAGGACCTGGGTGTGTGTAGTCTCGGAAGGGGAGAGGGAAGGGGTTATAGATCTTCTCAGAACTTATGTTGGAGTTGCTATGCTCAGTCAGCAGTTATCTCAGAACTTCGATACCCCAAGTGGGCTAAATCCTATTTTCAGCATTAATGAGTCTACAGGACATGGTGGTGTTTGTGTAATTTTGATGGCTAGTGAAACTGTTTAGTCTTGCAAATACTCATTTTAGATGGTCTAATTGCAATGATCCGAAAATTTTCAATATTCATCCAGCCACATCTTGGTTTGAAATGGATGGATTAATAATGAAAAAAAATCATCTAAAGTCGGTATTTATCGCTTGGCACTGGTCAGTAGTGTAATTATTTGGCTTGTCACTTGAACAGTAGTGTAATCAATTATTATATATAGTTAGTCAGTGAACAGTACAGAATAGTAATACTGGGACTGTGGACAAGACATTATCATAATAGTCGCTTGTACTTCATATTATATCATGATAGTAAAGAAGATAAAAAGGATCAGCGTGATTGAATTTTGATGGCATCTGGTCTGGTTTTGATCACTACTTCCCCAACTACATCAACGGATAGTATGTATCTTACTGTCTCTATAATTTTTCCAACTGTTTGCAGAAAGAATACCCATTCCATGATGAAGGTTTGCCTCAATCGATTACAAGTTTTTTTAAGATTGCCAAAATTTTCCATAAATTGGATAGAAACTTGAGAAATTTAATAACTTTCACAATCTTCTGCCAAATTTTCATGATTCATAGTTTTAATGGAGTAATGATTTGATAAGGTTTTCACGTTTTAAAAATATAGATGGATGTTTAGATGATCTGCTTTCAATTCTTGTTCTTCATTATACTCTGAGATATAGTTTTACATTTGTGAGTTCTAACTAGTCTTTGTATGCTTCAAGTGGTCAATTTGGATTGCTCCCACTAAGGGCTAATTGATAGGTTAACTCATTGGACCTACTTTATTCCTTAACCTATATGCATCTTTGACTTTATATACTTAAAATCGGCCAGCCACAGTGCATTGTGTTTTCTTGGGAAACAGTACCCATCTTAACTCTGCATGTTCTGATTAGTCTAGAAGAGCTAATGTCAAAGTTATAATCCAAATTCTCCTCTAAGATATATCTGTGTGTTTGTACAGTTTATTCAAATTCTCTTCTAAGATATGTTTTGGACGCGTTTTATATGTTTTATATAGAGTTCTTGCACCCATGTGACTTCTACTGAACATTAGTCTTAGATGTATGTATAATAGAATTTTAGCCCCTGTGCCCACTGATATTATGTGCTAATTCATGGGTACAATGACTACTAGCTTCATAAGTACTACGTGCTAATTCATGAGTGCAATGAGTGCTAGTTTCTGCTTATATATTTTGTGATAGGGCTATTACAGTGTTGTCAGGTTTCATGACTAGATTTTAAACTTTCATATTATCAGGGTCTCTGATGGTCATCTAACTCTTTAAGATACCTTTCTATGTAAGGATTTTATTTGCTAGTTGCAATGTTATCAGATTTTCTGAACAAGTTGCTTTGCATAGATAGAATTCAGAAGGCTAATTGCTTTTGTGCATCACACTAGTCTTCTGCGCACTAATATCAGTTCTTATAGTCATAGTGACAGGCTTATTTACTGATAACAGCTGCTTTGCTCCAGATTGGATATTCATCACCTGTTCAGGATGACCTAACAAATGATCTCAACCTGACAGTCTCTCAGGTTTAATTCTGAATTTTAATTATTCAATTGGGGTACCTGGTATCTACTTGGCAGATTGCCTATTAACCTCTTCTGATATTCAATAATTGGCAGTACTCTTTATTTGGTTCACTATCCAATGTTGGTGCAATGGTTGGAGCAATAGCGAGTGGGAAAATTGCTGATTCCATTGGGCGAAAAGGGGTGAGCATTTTCTATGATCTCATGGTGATATCCTATGTAGACTATGGACAAATTTATGACTCTGTTACAGATGATGACAAGCTATAGCATATAATTGATTTAGTTATTTCCATTATACATATTACGAACCTCTAGCTTTGGTTTCCATGTTATACACAGGCACTAATAGTGGCAGCAATCCCAAGTATTGCAGGGTGGCTTGCCATTGCTTTCACAAAGGCAAGTTGTGCTATCCCAGATGAAAGTTTGTGTGAAAACTCTTCGATTTAGACATGATGAACATCAAATTGTGCATTGTGTTATATTTAATCTGCAAATTTTGTCTTTGTAATGGTCAGGTATGAACATTGAAAACAGAAAATACTCCTGATTTAGTCTTGTGACTTTTACCTTGCTGCAGAATGCTTCATTGTTGTACGTGGGTAGATTGTTGACAGGCTTTGGAATGGGAGTCATATCATTCACAGTAAGTCTACCACTCCCTCACGTTCCTTTCCTCCAAAACCTTTGATAAAGTGGCTACTACAGTAATGCTGTTGAGTGTCTGATGTTATCCATGTGTTGTGGTAAATTAAGGTACCGGTATATATAGCTGAGATAGCCCCGAAGCACTTGCGGGGAGCTCTTGGTACTGTGAATCAGGTAAGTTTCTTATTCTTATCTTTTTCACTTTGGAAATATAGCTTCGTCATGAACTTCTAAGGAGCCATAGGAAAGCATGGATGTAAGTGATCTGTAAAGCCCTAGAGGATCCTTTTTTGTAACTGACCAAAGTATCCTTTTTGTGGAACAGCTTTCAATTACTATGGGTATAATGCTGGCATATTTATTTGGGTTGTTTGTTTCATGGAGGCTTCTGGCAATTATAGGTATGTAATCAGTAAGACGGGTTTACAACCATACAAAATTTATAGTTATTTTCTGAAAATATTAAAATCAACTGTCCTTTGGTGGTTATGCAGGAGTAGTTCCCAGTGTTCTGTTGATTATTGGTCTCTCCTTTATCCCGGAGTCTCCAAGATGGCTGGTGAGATTTTGGAAAGATTAAATTCTTGTACATGTAGTATGGTTAGAGAAATTTCATGGTATACACTACATAAGTTAGAGAAAGATTAAATGGTACAAACTACATAAGTTAGAGAAATTTCATGTGCCATGCTTTCTAAAAGGAAAATCTTATCTGACATATTTTCATGCTGGGAGCAGGCTAAAATAGGCAAGGAATCAGGTTTTGAAGCTTCATTACGGGCTCTCCGTGGCCCTGATGCTGATATTTCAGTTGAAGAAGCTGAAATTAAGGTACAGAGCCTTTGGTTTTTACTTTTAGCATTGACATCCTTTGGTTTCTTTCTTCTTGTAATCTGATTTTGTATTAATGCTCATTTGGGAGCCTTTGGTTTTTAGTATTGACATCCTTTGGTTTCTTTCTTCTTGTAATCTGATTTTGTATTAATGCTCATTTGGGGAATCTATTTTACTTATTCTAATCCTGTTGCCATTTGTTTCCTCTGTTCAACATTTCTTCTAGATTTCTTGTGCCCTTGGTCAATATTACAGTGGAAATGGTACTCTTGTGCTTCAATGCAATCCTGCAATTCTAGCGAAGCATTTTTTGGTTGATGACATTTGGCTTGTCATTTTATGTTCATTTTAACTAATAAGTTTAGCACTGCATCAATCTTGCATCACAATAGCGGATTGGCAATTAGTCTAGATAAAGGGGATATGCTTGCAACTAACACAAAGGTCTTGCTGCATGACAGAGTGCAGTGGAGGCAAACAAGCAGCAAAGCAGAGTCAAAATCTCTGACCTTATTGAGAGAAGATATGCACTCCCTCTGACTGTAAGTTTTGTTGCCCCATAGTAGCATAAAAGCAAAGGATACTACATGTTTTTTTCTTGGTTTAACTACATAAGTAGATTGATAGTCTACTACTGTGAACAATGTGAACTTAATATTTTGGATTGATTTTAATTTTTGACCATTTCAAGGATTTTTTATTTTTTGCAGATTGGCATTGGTTTGCTTCTACTGCAGCAGTTGAGTGGAATTAATGCTATTATGTTCTATGGCACCTACATTTTCAAATCTGCTGGTGAGTGCTCATTGCTATCTAGCTAGATAACTCTTTTATTATAGACGAAACAGTCAGATGACCTTCATTTTACCTTTTGTGGTCTGACTACTGATTTAAAGGCCTAATATTTGCAATTTGGATATCAGAAAAAATTCTCAAAATGGTTGCCAATGTAAACTGAAGATCTACCACAATCAATACAAAATAAAGTTAGTATATTGGAAAAAATACGAAGTTTTCTCATAAAACAAATAAACGTCTAAAGAGATTGAAAATTTCTTAACAATCTTATACAATTTCATGTTTGGAACTTTAAGGATATCATGTTTGCTAAGATTTCTACACGTCAAAACAGTTCCTTTAAATATTGTCGCCATCTATGGAAGTTCAGATGGATTTTTCAAAATTAGGGTGTTTAATAGGGTTTGCAGCTTTGAGATATGTATTTATACGGAGGCGAAAAGACTGCGAACATAAATCCCCTGTTCCAATGGGTAATGATTTCCACATTTGTCTTAAATCTCACAGGAGTTTCTTCAAGCAAAGTTGCAACTCTCGGACTTGGTGCTATTCAGGTATTCTTGTTTACTGATTTGTTCCATACACGATTTCAAATATATATTTTTTCAGTTTCTCGTAAATGCTTTTGTGATAAGCCTTTAGGTTTTAACTTGATGGCTGTTATACAGGTTGTCATGACTGCTTTCACTGCATGGTTGATGGACAAAGCTGGAAGACGTCTCCTCCTCATGGTAAGTTATATCTGCTGCTGCCAAGGGTGTATATTTTTGGCCACCATAACATTTTATGTATGAATAACTTGAATTCATTCATAGTAAGTCACATGAGATTGTTCAATTCTACAGATCTCATCTGGGGGAATGGCTATTTGCCTTTTTCTTGTTGGTCTTGCATTCCTCTTGGAGGTAATCTCTCTCTCCGGTATTTGTTATCCAGTATTATTCCTTTCGATTTTTGTTTGTGGGAGACAAATTTAAAGGAATATTTTGAATATTGAGATCAAAGAGCAGAAGGAATGAAGCTTAAGCTTGAAATTTAATCATGCGAGTCTTGTGAAAGTACCATTGGGTATCGGAAGTTTAGAATGTTTTTTTATTGTAACAATGTACCTTGCAGGACCATGTTCCAGGAGGTTCTGACAAAACAGCCTACAGTATTTTGGCCTTAACTGGTGTATTGGTAAGACTGGTTTTATGTCAGCAAACGGTGTCATGTTTCCATTATGTAAATGCCTTCAGAGGCATAGACTAAAAGGCCTTGTTTTGTTGCAGGTGTACATAGTTGCCTTCGCTCTTGGTACAGGAGCCATTCCATGGATTATTATGTCAGAGGTACTTTTGCCTCTGTCAATTTAAGTGAAATGTGTTTGTGGAGATCTCAGGTTCTGAGATGTTATGAAATTCTCTAGGCACTAGGAATGTCTTTTACGTGATAAGACTTGCAGCTAATTCTTTGCCTTCTACACTGCAGATCCTTCCTGTTAACGTAAAGGATGTTGGCGGTAGTATTGCAACTTTGATAAACTGGTTGTCATCTTTTGCGGTGACCATGACAGTCAATTTACTTCTAGAGTGGAGCACTTCAGGTAAATTCATTGCTTTTGATGTTTCAGGTCAACTGCAAGCTTTTGGCTTTGTGTATCTGTGTGTGTTTTTGTAGCGTATTATGATGGACTAGTTGATTGGTCTCTCACACTCACACATATGAATCAACTAACATCATGATTACATTCTATACTCCAGATTTATTTTTGTGAGAATTTTTCAAAACTAACTATTTATGGTGAATAGCCCCAGTTGTTTTCTGAAACCAGTCTAAAAGATCTTGGGTATCTGGTTGCAGGGACATTTTGGATTTATGCTCTTGTTGCTGCTTTTACATTTGTATTTGTTGCACTATGGGTGCCTGAAACTAAAGGACGAACTCTGGAGGAAATCCAATCATCATTTCAAGAAAGTTGACCTGGTTATAGTCTTTATATTCTATCAATGACCAGTGCATAGAGTCCACAGTTTACGAGATTGAAGTCATCTTGACAGCTTTGTTAACAGAAAGTTGGGGAGTGTTCTTTAACAATTTTTTTAGGTGAACTTGCAGCTAAACAAGTGCCAAGGCAAAATAGCGTGACTGGAGAGGTGGCGATTAGCCCATCTTCTCTCCAGCCTGTTATGTATTTTCAAAATTCTCATAGCAAAATCTATGCATCCTCTGAATTATCATTCTATAATAATCGCATGTGCGATTACACAAAATGCGGAAATATTTGTGTTGTCAAGCGCTCCTTTTCATATAAAACTGAGCTTCAGCTTCAAAGAATTTCAATCCAAAAAATTGAATTTGTTCTACGGAAGTTTGTTTTAGTAAATAGAAAAGAAATTTCATTAATATACAGGCAAAAACACTGCTCATCTGGTCCACAGACTTGGGCTTTTAATGGGTCTTGGAGTCAGGCTGACATGGGTTTTAAACATATTTTGGGGTCCCGAGAGAAAAAAAAAAACAAAAAAACAAATCCAATCCCCTTTCTCCAATTCCCAAGCTGCTATGCTACAAATTCGATTTGAGTTCTGAACGACACATGTTTCAAACTCGATTCAAGTTTTGAGTCTCACATGTTTCAGTCATAAAATGTTACTGAAAATTTACACACAACTTTCTAGAGCCAGAAATCTACAGTGCTCAAATCTACTCTTACCAAGAAATCTACAGTGCAGAGCTCTACTCTCACCAAGAAATCTACAGTGCTCAAATCTATAGCTGTCTATATCCTAAGCTTGACCCAAATGGTAATAATCCTCTACTAGCTTTACCACAAAGATTCTATGCCTTTTATAGAGACAAAAGGAAAGAAAGTTTCTGCCTTATCTCGTGCTTCGGGCTGGACCTAATGTTGCATTGTCCTCGGCCACTGGATGTGCTCCTTGACAGGATTGCCCAATCCCTTTGGCAGGAAGAGAGGAGAGCGCGTAGGATAAAAGATAACCAAAACGCCCAGCTTTTGCTGCGAATTTTGGGCAATGGAAATTGCTATTTTCATAATTTTGCAATTTTAGCAATCTGGATGGTTTAATCTAATTTAAGAGTTAATTTTAAAACTAACTAGATTAACAAAATTGCGATCTGAACAGCTATTTACACAACAACAAAAAAAACTACTATACCGAATTCCAACAACGAATTGATAGCGCTTTAGTTAACCCATATACTGCTCCAGAAGAGACCAGTGGATGTAGTCGCTCCCTAATGCCTTTAACAGGAAGAATGGAGAGCAATGGAAGTGCTCCTTGCTCCCCAGTACCTGCATTCTTTATGACCAACTATTTGACGGGAAGAAGGCAATTGCTCTCCCTAAATCTTGTCAATGGGTCGGCAGGAGTTTTATCCCGCTTTACTAATTTTTTTTATATGAGATTGTACCACACTGATTAAGTAGCTAATTGCATCAAGAGGAATGGTATCTTTGAATTACAAAGATACAAGGGATAGGGATAGACATTGGTAGTGGTGCACATTTAGTCATCAAGTTTAAAGTTATCTAAAATAGTTCATTTTTAAGAGTAGGATTAATGGATGGGGAGTGAATGTGGATGTGATTTAAAATATTCATTTTATTTTAATATATATAATTTTTTTAATAATAAATATTTTAAAAAATATATAAATATAACAACATTTTTTTCAGGATTAAATTTATATAAGATTGTTTATCTTCACTATTGACTCATCTCTCTAAGTAGTTAATGACAATTAGAGTACTGGCTACCTCAATATTTGTGAACTTCATGACCAATTATTATATAGGGAGAAGGAAATTGTAGAGATTAGTTAATGGCATTAAGAGTAGTGGCTCCGTTGATATGTGCCTCTTTCATGATCAATTGTTTGATAGAGAGAATGAAAATAACATGATGGTTGATTGGTAATACGGTGATTATGATTACAATACAAAACAAGTATACCTAAGTTGTGGTATCTTGGCATTGTTTCTATGAGTATAAAATCTCCTCCCAAAATTTGATAGAATTCTACTAACAATAGATTTTATTTAAGTGAAATTTATTTATTACTTAGTGATTACAAACATTACATTCAAATACATGAGATGGATTACATGGGTGAGTGCATATATGTAGTCACACATCATGAGTGAGTCAAAAATAATTTTGACCATAGTTTATTTGGTTTTGACTCCACCTTTGAGTAAGGCTTGGAGTATAATATGATGGAATTTTACTTAATTTTATGTATTTTTTTAGTTTATTTATCCACTTTAAAAATTATTAAGAGGTATTTAAATCCCTAGAGATAGTGAACAATATCGAATTGTTTCAAATGGTGGGAATATATCCAATTGTGTGTCTCAAGGTTTCAACTACCACTTCACACTTTGTCAATCTAAACTTGAAGATCAAAGTTAATAGTAGTTCACATTGTAGCCAAAGAGAAAATTGTCAACACACATATTGCCATATCACACATAAAGTGGTGTAGTCATGTTGCACTCAAGATTGTTTATTAATGATTTGTATGCAATGCCAAAAAAAATTAAAGGGATGAGAGACTATGTGTTGGCATGTGTGTCATGTTCAAATCCATTAAATGGATGAAATTGTTTTTAATACAGAAATGAATTCACCTTGAATATCGCAATTGTAACTAGATTGTCTAAGGCTAACATATGACAACTACGATTCTATCAAATCCAAAATGATTCATGTCAGAGTTTAAGCCAAAAATATGGATTCCCCCTTCCAAGTTTTTAAGCCACCAAAAAATAACCAATTCATACCGCATTTAAACTATTTGATTTTTTGAGCATTTAACATTAAAAGAACCAATTCATAGGGCATTTAAACTACTTGATTCTTTTAACATTTAACATTGTGAATAGTATGCCATAAGATGCCTTCTTTACATTGTAAAAGTTTCTAAACATGAGTGTTTGGATTGTAGCTCATAAAAACCCATACACATTACATGAATTTTATTTGTAGCTAAGTAATACTTAATGGTCGATAAGAAAAGTTTTATAACAAAAAAATAAAATTCATTACTTTATACAATAAAATTATTCTAAAATCAAAGTTAGTTAATATTAATCTAACAATCATTTTATAGTTTATATCTAAATTACCAATATTACAATTTGAAGTCCATTCCAAATGCTTATACTAATTTTCAAATGTATTTAATATGTTTGAGTTGCATTCTAAATAATTATACTAATTAAATTCAATTTTCGTTAATACTCTGAAGTTAATTTCTAATTTGAAGTTACAATGTATCTCTATATGGTATAAATGAGAGAAATATGTATGTTAGTTTATGGCTTCACAAAGATAAATAAATATCATATTTTTAAATTAAAATAAGAAAAAAATAATGCTTAATGTTTAATTTTAAAAAGAGTTAGTTAACATTAAAATTAAGCATAAATCTAACTTATCCAAAATGTTGTTAAAGTAATTAGAGATTTAATAAATCAAGGATAAGATGGTTCTATGCTAGTTATAAAATTGTTAGATATACTAAAGGGATACTTTTATATAAATGATAATTTGTTAACAAAGTAATAATAATAACGTTAGTGTAATATAATGAACTACATTATATTATTCTCAACAACAAATGCAATTTTTAATAAAAACACTTCAATAAGATAGATATGCACTAATTACCCAACTTGACAATAGAAGAAAGTGTCACGTCCCCTCCCATCATACCAGTGCGATGGAGAGGATCGTGATGCTAAAACCAGGCATCTAGCCCCATGAGCTTCTTAAATAAGCATTCACATAATATAAAAGAACATATGAAATGTATAATTATAAGAAAAACACAGCAGAAATAATTTCGGTAACACATCCATCATACATTCAAGATATTCATCAAGTAAATAAATGCAAAGTTAACACAAGAGAGTACTTATCTTATAACAAAGTAGTCCCAAGCAACTGGCTATGCAACTGCAACGTTCCACCCAACCATAGGCCAGTCGTGATCATCAATAACTCAACACACGGCCACCCCCGAGCTGGGCATGATCTCTACAAGGAATCACGGAATAGCAGACTCACACATAGCCAAGCATACACCAAGATGAGCCAAGCCAATCTACAATTGGATTTATCAGGCTGCTAGGAAATGGAAAGGAAGAGTGGTTAAGCTAGTGAGCTCAAGCACAGAGCCAGGGGTAACCTTACAAAATCTATCTAGCTTGGCACCCACAATACCTACACACCCAGCACAAGGAAGTATTCTTTTCACTGTTGTACAATCCCTCAAGCCATACCTTCCCCATCTAGTGCTCTCAGGGTGTGCATAGAAGAGTAGCCAAAGCCCTCTTGATCTTCTTGAGAGGTTATCTCCCCCATTAGGTTTATCAAGCCCTCTCTGTCCACTACCACTCCAAATCTCTTGCTCACAGATTCAAACCAAAACAAGGATGCACATAATAACAGAACCACAAATTATTGGGCATGATAAAAACTTTTTTACAGTGATGCCAAAAGATGGGGTTTCTACCAGCCCAGAAAAACGTGGGAAGACCCAAAAATGAAATGGCAATTGGGGATTCAACCCTAGAGAGCAAAAACCGTTTTCAGAAAAACGCCCATGGGTATTTTGGTGCAAAAACGACCTCTATAAACCCCCAAAATGCGACTCCCTTTCTCCCAGCTGCTGTGCAACACAAAAACGATCTCCCAGCTATGGAAAATGCAGGAAATTGGTGAAAAACGTGATAAAGAAAAGACCCAGTAGTTCAGACTGCGTGAGAGAGGAAAGACTATGGGTTCAGAATGGATTTGGGCACCATTTCGTGGGTGTTTTCTTGCCCAAGGAGACAAAATGCGATTTCCCAAGTTGATGGCTTGCCCATATACGAAATTGGCTGCCATACATCTTCATTCCCAAGGCATTAACTGCCTCAACCATTTTCTGGAAGAATTAAATGATTGGGTCCATAACCCAAAATGGGTAGTTGGTGGTTTATGGGTTTTCTCATTGACACATGGATTAACACCATTGGCTCAAGGGTTTGAATAATTTTCCTCCCTATTCCTTGTAGAATCATGTCCCCATGTCTTTGTTGCATTGCATAGCTAGTTGTGGGTTTTTCATTAAAATTCGTATTTACATGATGTCTTAATTTACATCGTGCCTATCTAGCACAAGAACCATAGGCATCTATTTTTAATTACCGATACATAAAACGCTAAATCAATGGTGGGGCCTTGGCCTTGAGCTCCTCACCATGATTAAGTAACAATATTTACATCATTTACGATTTAATGCGAAGGGGGTCAAAATGGGGACGTGACATTCCCCTCCCCTTACATTAGCACTGTCCTCAGTGCTCATCGAAATTGAACAAAAATGGATATGCCACTCTCATGGCATCCTCCAACTCCCATGTAGCCCCATCGGGACCGTAGTGCTTCCATTGCACCTTTACCTGTCCGATGGCTCGGTTCCGGAGCAATGTTACCTTCTTGTCTAGGATGCACAATGGATCGGTTTGGAACTCTCCTTCGGGTTCCACCTGGATCACATCCCAATTAATCACATGGTTAGGATCATGTACATATTTCTTAAGCAAAGAGACATGAAAAACATTATGAGCTTTAGTGCTAGCAGGCAATGCAAGTCTATATGCAACTGGCCCTATTCTTTCAAGCACTTCGAATGGCCCACAATATCTAGGTGATAGCTTGGCACAACTCCCAAGCTTCAAGGAACTCTTCCTTGGTCTCACTCTAAGATACACATGATCCCCAACATTGAATTCCCTATGCATTCTATGTTTATCTGCATAGCTTTTGTGTCTATCCTGGGCTGCTTTTAAATTTTTCCGGATCTTTGCAACCTCTTGTTCCATTTCCTTAAGCAATTCTGGCTCAAGTACAATTTTGTTCACTGGATTGTCCCAAGTCACTGATGTCCTACACCTTCTGTCGTACAAAGCCTCATATGGACTCATTCCCAATGATTCTTGCTACCCATTATTATATGCAAACTCTACCAGGTGTAGATAATCCTCCCACTTGAATGGCTTGTCCATTACATACATGCGAAGCATGTCTTCAAGCACCTGATTTACTCTTTCTATTTTCCCATCTGTTTGAGGATGGTACGCGGTGCTAAAGTTCAACTGTGTACCCAAATCTGCAAAGAGGCCTTTCCAAAAATTGGAAGTGAACTTGGTATCCCTGTCAGAAATTATTGCCTTAGGCAACCCATGTAATCTGAAAATTTCCTTCATGAAAATATTTGCAATGGCATCGGCTTTGTGTGTGGACTTAATCGGTATGAAATGTGCTGCCTTTGTTAACTTGTCCACCACAACCATGATGGAATCATGTTGTCTCATAGTCATTGGCAATCCTATAATAAAATCCATAGAAATTATTTCCCATTTCCATTCTGGAATTGGCACTGGGTGCAATAAACCTGCGGGGTGTTGGTGTTCAACCTTCACCTGCTGACATTTCATGCACTTAGAAATGTATTCAGTGACATCCTTCTTCATCCCTGGCCAGAAATAATATTTTCTTGCTGTAGCAATTATTTTCTGATATCCTGGGTGACCAGAGTATGGAGCTTTATGGATTTCATCTATAACAATCCTCCTCAAATCGGCTGCATTTGGAATATAGACTCTATTTTTATAATTAAGAAGTCCATCTTCCTCCAAATGATAACCCTCATACCTCTTGCCAAGGTCTTGCTGCTACAATTTGTCCTTTATCTGCACGTACACTTCATCTTCAACAATATGGTTAACAATCTGCTGCTTCAAATTTGGTTGGCAAGTACTAAGTGCTACCACATGCATTTCATGTACCTTCCTGCTGAGTGCATCAACCACCTTGTTTTCTTTCCCTTTTATGTGTTTGATTTCAAAATTAAATTCACACAAAAAATCCAACCATCTAGCTTGCCTAGCATTTAAAGTTGGCTGATCAAACAAGTATTTCAGACCACAATGGTCTGTCCTTAATTCAAATTTTCTTCCCATTAAGTAATGCCTCCACATCTTTAAAGCATGTACTATGGCTGCAAGTTCTATATCATGAGTAGCATAGTTCTTCTCATGCTCCTTCAACTTTCTTGAATCATAGCATATCACGTGGTTGTCTTGCATAAGAACTCCTCCAAGTCCTTGATTGCATGCATCGATACATACCACAAAGTCTTTTTCCGGGTCTGCAATCTTCAGAATAGGTGCACTTGTAAGAAGATTCTTCAACCATTGAAAACTTTCCTCACATCTTGGAGACCATTCAAACTTTATCCCATTCTTTTGCAAAGAAGTGATCGGGTTTGCAACCTTGGAGAATCCTTCGATAAACCTCCTGTAGTAACCAGCAAGGCCCATAAAAGATCTCACATCAGTCACATTCCTTGGAGTTGGCCAATTCATAATGGCTTCAATCTTCTCAGGGTCTACAGATATTCCTTCGTCGAAAATGATGTGACCCAAATAATGAATTCTATCTTTATAAAAGTCACATTTGCTCAACTTTGCATACAGCTTATGCTCCCTTAGTAATTGCATTGTCATTCTCAAATGTTCTTCATGCTCTTCTTCATTCTTGGAATAGATGAGAATGTCGTCTAGGAATAAAAGAACAAACTTGTCCAAATACTTGCTAAAAACATTATTCATGAGACACATGAATGTAGCTGGTGCATTTGTGAGACCGAATGGTACCACTACAAACTCATAGTGTCCATACCTCGTTCTAAAGGCTGTCTTATGGATATCTTCTTCTTTGATTCTTACCTGATGGTAACCAGACCTCAAGTCAATCTTTGAAAATACCTTTGCTCCTCTCATTTGGTCAAAAAGGTCATCAATTCGGAGCAATGGGTATTTGTTCTTCACAGTGACTTTGTTCAACTGCCTGTAGTCAATACATAACCTGAGTGTTCTATCTTTCTTTTCCACTAATAGGACAGGTGCTCCCCACGGGGACACACTTGGCCTAATATATTTCTTTTCTAGCAACTCTTGTAATTGCATTTTCAATTCTAGCAATTCTGGTGTACTCATCCTGTAGGGTGTCTTAGACACTGGTGCTGCTCTTAGCATAAGTTCAATTGTAAAGTCAATGTCTTTCTTTGGAGGGAGTCCTAGAATCTCATCAGGAAAAACATCCATGAATTCTTGCAATACATGATAGTCCTCCAATTTAAGAGTTTCATTCTCTGTTGCCTCTAAAATGTGAGCTGCAAACAATTGACATCCCTTCCTACAGAACCTCTTCAGCTGCATGGCTGAAACCTGTCTGACAGAGTTCACCTTTGGAATGCCTTTTACAACCCTCGAGTTTCCTTCTTCGTCCATGCATTCAAATGTCTTATTGTAGCAATCAAGTTTAACCCTGTGTGCCTCTAACCAATCCATTCCAATGAGAATATCATAGGAACCAAGTGGCAAAATATTAAGATCTGCATAAGTGAATAGCCCATCCATCTCTAATGGACATTTTTCTACTATTTCACTTACTTTTCTCTTGGTTCCAGTGGCTAGTTGAACTAACCATGATTTACTATACTTTAATTTCTTGAAAGCACAAATATCAACGATTCTAGGAGTGACATAACTGTGAGTAGATCCAGGATCAATCAAAATAGAAACAGATTGCTTAGCAATCTTACCTTCAACTTCAACCACAGTTGACTGATGATCTGTTTGGTGGTCGTCTAGTGCTGCATAGATTCTAGGGATTGTCCTTGCCACTTGACCTACAGTTTCAGCTCCTTGGATGTTGTGAACTTGATTTGGATTCCCATTTCAATGTGGACAGTTCCTAAGCATGTGCTTCCCTCCACAACCCCAACATTGTAGTGGTTCTCTTGGCTCCTTTGGATCTCTTGGCTTGTCTCCCATCATCCTAGTTGGCTTAGTCCCAACTTGTGATGGCTGCCTTTGCTGATTCCGGAATTGAGGAGGCTTGAACCCCTTTTTCCTTTGATCAAACTTTTCGTTTTTCCTATCCTTCCATGCCTTATGGAATTCTAGTTTGCTTTTGTTTTGATCAAAGCAATACTTGGCCTTTCTTATGGCCTCATCTAGAGTTCTAGGTTCATCAAACTCAATTCTATCTTTATATGACTGGGGCAGTCCACTTACGAAATGTTGAATTTTCACCTTATCATCTCGAATATACCTGACATACTTCAACAGCTCCAAGAACTTGTTTGCATATTCTTCCATGGTCAATTGTCCCAATCTCAGCTCATGGAACTCTTTGATCTTATCATCATAATACCTGTCAGAGAGGTACTTTTGCTTGAAGTATTTCTTGAACTGTTTCCACACAATCTTCCTTTCATTGATCTTCTTCACTTGCCTGATGTGTTCCCACCATATAGATGCTCTTCTATTCAAGTTGAAGATGGCTACCCTTGCCTTCATATTTTTCGAGTAGTCTTAGACTTGGAAATACTTTCTCATCCCAAGAATCCAAGCTTTAGCTTCTTGACCAGACTTTATCTCTCCATTAAATGTAGGAGGTTTCGCCTTCTTAAATTCCCCATGTGAATTGTTCTTGTAGTGCTTCTTCCTCTTACTCCTGGGAGATGAAGAGCTTGAACCCTCAATGGATTCTTCAGAGTCAGATGATTCATTAGAAGAGATTTTTGGAGTATATGTTCTGTCTGTAGAAACTCTTCTTGAGCTACTAGCCCTCTTACGGAAATTTCTTCTAGAACTACTCCCACCCCTTTCTGGATTTGATGTCTGATGCCCAGAGTTTATTTTCCTTTGGATGTCTGTCAAACTCTGCAGCATGGCTGCATTCAACTGATTTTGTTCTTCCTGAGCTTTAATCATCCTTTCATTATCTTCTCTACAACTTTGCAACTCCACCCTTAGGCTTCTCATGGTGGCTGCAATACCTGGATGAGTCTCTTGATTTCTTCTCCCATTAGATTCTGTTTCAGCATTTTCAACATGTATTTTCTCCCCCATGGCATCTGTCTCAGGCTCATAGGGATCCTGTGCATCATCCATAATGTTGATTTTCTTGGCCCAACCAAGATCCAAAACTTTCCAACTGTACTATCTAGAGTGTTGCCCTGATGTAACTGTGATTCTGCAAAATGTGTTCATCAACACAATTGTTAGCTGCATTATATTCTCAGAATTCATAACTTACTTTCATGGACGTGGGAAAATGTTATATTGACAATTTGTCAAATCATAGAATTTTCTCACAATCAATGACATATGAGGGGGACGACGAGGGTCAAGGGGGCTTGCCCCCTTGTGGCTTCTCCGCCACTACAGGGCGGGTCGAGGGCAGCGCCCTCATTTTTTATTTTTTTTTGTAAATCTTTCCATTTCACGCAATCTGGCGCATAAGTTCCATGGCAATTTCAACTTTCGGCACCTGAAAAATATCCCTGGAGAATGGCTGAAATTGCTTGTTTCGGAGCAACTCAGTGAGTTCTTTCGACCTGTTTCGGGCCAACTTGTGGAGTTCTTCCGCAGTTTCGGGAGATAATTCCCTCCTCAGTTTCGGAAGAGAATTCCTTCCGCAGTTTCAGAAGACATTTGGAATTTCTTTCCGCAATTTCGGAACGATTCGCTGAAGTCTTCCGCAATTTCAGGGCGATTTGCCGAAGTCTTCCGCAGTTGCGGGATGATTCGCCGAAATCTTCCGCAGTTGCGGGACGATTCGCCAAAGTATTTCGCAGTTACGGGATGATTCGCCGAACTCTTCCACAATTTCAGGGCGACTTGCCGAAGTCTTCCGCAGTTGCGGGACGATTCGCTGAAGTCTTCCGCAGTTGCGAGATGATTCGCCGAACTCTTCCGCAATTTCGGAACGATTTGCCGAACTCTTCCGCAATTGCGGGACGATTCACAGAATCCTTCCGCAATTTCGGGCCAACTTTCCGAACTCTTCCGCATTGCGGAACAATTTTCCGAACTCGTTCGCAATTTCGGAACGATTTGCCGAACTCTTCCGCAATTGCGAGACGATTTGCCGAACTCTTCCGCAATTGCGAAACGATTTGCTGAACTCTTCCGCAATTTCAGAACGATTCACCGAACTCTTCCGCAATTGCAGAACGATTCGCGGAATCCTTCTGCAGTTTCGGGCCAACTTGCCGAACTCTTCCCGAAACAGACTTAAACAAAATTTTTCCAAAAACTCGTAGAACAATTTTCGAGTTCCTTCTTTTCTTCTTCTTGTGATGACTGTTGCTCAACAGGAAGTGATCTTACCTCTGTAATTTTATTCAACTTATCCAGTTTAGGCCCGATGCTGGTACCTGTGGTGATTAGGAAGGGACCTTCCCATGTGACTGTAATCGGATTTGGCCCATAGAGGTCCAATGCTGCAACTAGCAGCTCTGATACCATTCTGTCATGTCCCCTCCCATCATACCAGTGCGATGGAGAGGATCGTGATGCTAAAACCGGGCATCTAGCCCCATGAGCTTGTTAAATAAGCATTCACATAATATAAAAGAACATATGAAATGTATAATTATAAGAAAAACACAGCAGAAATAATTTTGGTAACACATCCATCATACATTCAAGATATTCATCAAGTAAATAAATGCAGAGTTAACACAAGAGAGTACTTATCTTATAACAAAGTAGTCCCAAGCAACTGGCTATGCAACTGCAACGTTCCACCCAACCATAGGCCAGTTGTGATCATCAATAACTCAACACACAGCCACCCCCGAGCTGGGCATGATCTCTACAAGGAATCAGGGAACAACAGACTCACACATAGCCAAGCATACACCAAGATGAGCCAAGCCAATCTACAATTGGGTTTATCAGGCTGCTAGGAAATGGAAAGGAAGAGTGGCTAAGCTAGTGAGCTCAAGCACAGAGCCAGGGGTAACCTTACAAAATCTATCTAGCTTGGCACCCACAATACCTACACACCCAGCACAAGGAAGTATTCTTTTCACTATTGTACAGTCCCTCAAGCCATACCTTCCCCATCTAGTGCTCTCAGGGTGTGCATAGAAGAGTAGCCAAAGCCCTCTTGATCTTCTTGAGAGGTTATCTCCCCCACTAGGTTTATCAAGCCCTCTCTGTCCACTACCACTCCAAATCTCTTGCTCACAGATTCAAACCAAAACAAGGATGCACATAACAGCATAACCACAAATTATTGGGCATGATAAAAACGTTTTTACAGTGAGATGCCCAAAGATGGGGTTTCTACCAGCCCAGAAAAACGTGGGAAGACCCAAAAATGAAATGGCAATTGGGGATTCAACCCTGGAGAGCAAAAACCATTTTCAGAAAAACGCCCATGGGTATTTTGGGGCAAAAACGACCTCTATAAACCCCCAAAACATGAATCCCTTTCTCCCAGCTGTTTTGCAACACAAAAACGAGCTCCCAGCTATGGAAAATGCAGGAAATTGGTGAAAAACGTGATGAAGGAAAGACCCAGTAGTTCAGACTGTGTGAGAGAGGAAAGACTATGGGTTCAGAATGGCTTTGGGCACCATTTCGTGGGTGTTTTCTTGCCCAAGGAGAAAAAATACGATTTCCTAGGTTGATGGCTTGCCCATACACGAAATTAGCTTCCATACCTCTTCATTCCCAAGGCATTAACTTCCTCAACCAATTTCTGGAAGAATTAAATGATTGGGTCCATAACCCAAAATGGGTAGTTGGTGGTTTATGGGTTTTCTCATTGACACATGGATTAACACCATTGGCTCAAGGGTTTGAATAATTTTCCTCCCTATTCCTTGTAGAATCATGCCCCCATCTCTTTGTTGCATTGCATAGCTAGTTGTGGGTTTTTCATTAAAATTCGTATTTACATGATGTCTTAATTTACATCGTGCCTATCTAGCACAAGAACCATTGGCATCTATTTTTAATTGCCAATACATAAAACGCTAAATCAATGGTGAGGCCTTGGCCTTGAGCTCCTCACCATGATTAAGTAACAATATTTACATCATTTATGATTTAATGCGAAGGGGGTCAAAATGGGGATGTGACAGAAAACATGCCATAACAATCGTAAAATGAGACAATTATGTAAGATACATTGTCGGTCAAATTCCCACAATTATGAATAGAAAACTCTATTGTATACAATTTGCATTATTGTAGTCTAGCTCCCATCCATGCTTTACACAATGAGTTGTTATAGTATTTATAGATTCTATTCTAAAAAATGATTAGTGGAAGGGGAACTTGCTAGGGCCTACAAGCCATCCAAAGTATTGCATACATACAGACAATCATACAATAAATTAATGATGTGGGTTACTAGTATTCTAGAAATAGTGCATTCACATAATTGAAGAGCCTCGTGCTCATATGCTCTAAAGTCAACTTAACATTATCCAACCTTTAATGGTTGTTGTGTCATCAAATCAAATCATTATGACTCAATATTATCCAAAACAAAAAGAACTATGTTGCAAGTTGGTATTCAATGCTTCACTTCACTTCAAAAACATTTGTAATAATATATTGTAAAATAGGCACAATATAGGAGATAACAATGATTCAAATCAAATAGAGCTAGAAATCTCAAAGACTATAGACCCATTTCATTATGCAATCGCATGTACAAGGTGATTGCAAAAGTTATAGCTAGGAGGATCAAGGGTATTTTGTCAAGTTCTGTCTCTCATGAACGATTTGCATTTTAAGTTGGTAAATAGATTCATGATACAGTTGGAACTACACAAGAAGTCATGCATACTATCAAGGTGAAGAATTTGTCAACTATGATTGTAAAGATTGACTTATCAAAAGCATATGACAAAGTCAATTGGCTCTATTTAAGATTGGTGCTTCTGCAAATTGGATTCCATCTACAAGTAATTGAACTGGATTATTTCTTGTGTACAAATAGTTTCTTCTATTACAGTGCTGGTAAATGGGTTTGCATCCCCTTTCTTCAGGCCGGCTAGGGGCCTTCATCAAGGATTCCCTCTGGCTCCTCTTTTGTTCATTTTACTGGTGGAGGGTTTGAGCATAATTTTTCTTCCGGCTAAGAATTATGGATCCTTCAGAGGAATTAATATTGTAGGACCTATAAGTGTAACCTATATGCTATTTGTAGATGACATTTTGATATTTTCCAATGGGTCAAGGAGAGAAGTAGAAAAACTCCAAGGTATCTTGGCTCTTTTTGCTGAGGCTATATGTATGATCTACAATGAGAGAAAATATATTGTTTCTTTCATGAATATGGACCGGGTCTCGATTGTCTAAGTTTTCTCTGAGATTGTTGCCTTTTCCAAGGTAGACATTCAAAGTGGTCTCAAGTATCTTGGGTTTGTTTTAAAGCCAAATTCTTACCAAAGGAGGGACTGGTCTTGGCTTATTGGTAATATTGAGAAAAGATTATTTCTGTGGTGCAATAAATGGTTATCCAAGTGGGGGGGGGGATTTGATTTTGGTGAAATCAATCTTGGAATCCATCCTGATGTATTGGGTGCCTTTGGCCTATGTCCCTACAGGTGTTTTGGATCACATTAGGAAGTTGAGATACAACTTTTTATGGAAGGGAAGTCAAGAGGGTAACTCTTTTCATTGATTAGCTTGGAACAAGATTGCCTGGCCCAAGGAAATAAGCGGTTGGGGCTTAAAAAACCCCCATTTCTTTGCCAAGGAATTAGCTACAAAAGGAGCCTAGAGGATATTGAAAGGTGAGTGTTTATGGGTTAAAGTTGTGTATCAAAAATATATCTACCCCTTTTCTATTGATGAGTGGTTGAGAAGTAGAGAAAAACTATAATAAATGTTTCAACCATGTGGAAATCCTTGATAATGGCTTTTGATGTTGTAGGGGGCTAGATGGAATGGAGTGTTGGAAATGGAAGGAAGGTCAGACTTGGACAGGACCCTTGAGCACCCTTTGAGTAGGTTGTGGTGGGGCTCATAGGATTCCCTTAGCAAAGGTGGAAGCTTTGAGGGACCAAGGGTTTTCTTTCTTGGAGTAGATTGGAGATCCAGTCAATACTTTTGTTATGAGACAAGAGTGGTTAAAGGAAGAATACTAGGGAGTATTTAGCATTACAATTAATCTCATTTGGGGGGTCTGGCTCTCAAGGAACAAAACCATTTTTGAGGATGCCCTCATTCCTCCTTCTATTTATGTTTTGAAAGGTCTTGTTATTCTAAGGGATTTCCCTTAGTGTGTAGAGTCTTTGAAAGTAAGGAGGAGAGTGGAGGAGGCAGTTGATAAATTTGGAAGTTGGTTATACTTTGATAGTGCTTCTTAGGGAACTCTAGATCAGGGTGGGGAAAGAGGTATCCTACACTTATTTGACTCTAATTGGATAAAAATTTATACTAGACTGAGAGACAATACAAAAAACAGAGCTAAGTTAATGGCACTAAAACTATCCCTGGGGTTAGAAAATATGAAGGGTGCTAAAAAATTGTAGGTTTTGGGGGACTCCAAAAAAGTGATAGACTGGATGAGATAAAGGAGACCTCCAAGGAACATATTACTCAAGCCAATCTATGAAGAAAGTATTAGATTAACTGTTCTATTCTAGGAGATAACTTTTGAGCATATTTTCATAGAAATAACTCAGATGGCATATCAACTGTCCAAGATAGGTCTTCAACTAGGAGTGGACTCTTGGCAAATATGGGAGATGGATAATGGTAATATGTTAGAACATGATCCTGGACCACATCCGAGATAAGGAAAAAAGGGGCATAAGATAATTTTTGGTGTTACCTCACTGTTTTTTAAAAGGAATAATTCCTCTCTTTTGGGATATTTTGATGAATCACATATATAGAAGGATTAATTAGTTACACCTTTTTTTGAATTTTAAAGAACACAATGATATGGTAAACAATCCTCTGTGAACAGGTTCTAAATGTAAGAACTATATGGTTGAAAGGCCAAATTTTTTATGGTTTATGTGCAAGGTGGATCATTATCAATATAAATGGATTGCGAAAATTTTTCTGAGGAAAAAGAAAAATGATTCAAATTAAATTTAACATTACAATAAACAAAGTAAAAGTAGAAAAGTTATTCTCTTACAACCAACAATATCAACCACTCTAAACTTCCAAGCTCTCTTCTAGTCACTTACTCCTATGAATAATGAGCTATTCATCATTGTTAACAACATTTTTCCCAACTTAGACTTTCATAATTGCATACCCTAGTTGTTCTCGATTACAACATTTAATTATAACTTCTTTAAATGTCATTCTCATCATATTCTGTGTTTACCACAATTACAAAATCACTATCTAATCCATATTATCTTCATGCAACCACTTATCCACAATTTGATAAGTGTGCACACACAACTTATTTTTACTAGTTTATGTTCTCCTGCATCATCTTCCTTTTTTTAAATGAATTTGAACATCCTAGTTCAAGGGAATCTACAAATTTCCCAACATTTTCCTTTATTCATCCAAACTCCTTGCCAATCTATGTTTTGCTTGATTCCATCCTAGATCCTTCTTGATTATCTTGTTTCCCCCTGTTTTATGAAATCTAACAACCAAAGTAGGGGAAGATATTTTCCCTGTGACTATTTATATAAAGTTCTCCTCCATTGTGATGGTCATATTCATTCCTCCAACATATTCTCTACAATTCATTACAAAATTTCTCTAACATCTACAAAATTTCCTCACAAGGAGTCATTTTCATCTCACGTTTTATTTTTTCCACTACCTCTTCCAAGAATAGTGCCATTTGAACATCTCAATTCTAAATGAATTTCCACCATCTAATTCATTACAATACTTTGTTTTAAGGGATCTTCCTTGCCCTGTTTGTCAAAATACCCATCATCATACAACTTTTCCATGTCTTGTTGCACCAAAAAGTGTCATTCGTGCAACAACCTTGTCCTTTTCTATAGTCCGAACATAATCTAACTTTTCACTTGCATCATTTGCATACAAGTGTATAGTCTCAAAATATATCAACTTCAAAGGAAAATGAATTTGAAATAAAAGTTAAAATGGATCAATTCTTGTAATCATGTGTTATAGAGAAGTTATGAAATAAGAAAAAAATGTAAAAAGTAAAAGTAATTAGTTAAATTTGTGGCTGTGTAATAACCAAAAGTTTTGTAAAAGTAAAGAGTCGTTACTTTTGGTAATGAAACCCTTCATCTTATATTTTAATTGGAATTTGGACATCATCTTATATTTTAAGTGGACTTTGGACATTGGCTTGGGGAGGAGGAGGAAATGCGAATAAAGATGCTACAATAGAGTTCCATGTGGTTATATGTGGGGCTCTTGAGAGCCTAGTATAATTTCTTAGTTGTGAGATTCCTGCAGTGGCCTCTTTGGAATCCAATCCAAGGGTTACCAGAGATAAGTCCTTCCACTTGTACTCTATATTAAAAGAATAAATACAATATTGTTTCCTAAACCATATTGAATCTCCATGTTAATGCAAGGTAGTACGTGCCCATGTGATAGTAAATCATAGTAAATCGCCATGTTAATGAAAAATAGTAATGCATGATAGTTAAACTTGTAATGCATGATGGTACATGCATATTTTGTCCCATGAATAGAACTATTCAACATACAAGTATTTCAAATTTGTTAAGGTAAAATTGATGATTCCCATAATATACATAGGCATTTTTAGTCAATATGTTAAAAAAAAGTACGCTTAGTTTAACTTGTGGAAAAGTCACTTTCTATGGAATTTACAAGGGAATATATATATATAGTTGACAAAGATAATAAAAAATTATAGGTATGTCATGGAGATAATTTACATAAAGATAATATCAATTGCCTCGTTTAAGTAGATATCATTTCAAGGATAAATTTAAGATTGACGAATATTTAGTAGAGTTAGTTTCTCGTACTATATTTAGTGAAACCCTACATGTTTTATTTAAAGGGAAGGAACACCACAAATAAAATATGAATATTTAAGCCAACATAGTTGTATTATATGATTTCTACATAAAATTAATTATATAATCGAAGTGGATGATTAAACAAACAAATGGGTAGAATTTCACAACTACCTTTAACATTGTAGTGTGTTAGGTTAACCTTGACTAGGTTAAAATCACAACTATCCATTAGTAATTGTTGATCTTGTATCCTATCAATCCCCACTCCACACTCCAGTTCCATGTTTAAAGGATCAATATTTTAGGTCAACACCGTTACCAATTGTGCATGTATTTTTAATAAAACAATATATGAAATCAGTTTGATATTTATATTTTCATAGTAGATATGGAGGAATATAGTGGAAAACAATGTCACACATAAAATCATGTGTGAAACCATTAATCACTACTAAAGTATATATATATTAATGGGTTCATAATACACCTTAATAATATTAACAATCATTTTCGTCCATTGGTATATAAATATTCCTAAGGTCATTTCCAATTCCTTAAGCCTAACCTACTCCAAAAAAGTATATGATTTATTTTAAGGGGGGGAATGGAAGAGGAAAAAGAAGAAAATACAAGAGAAGAGGGAAAAGGAGGAGAAAAGTTGTAGAGAAGAGGGAAGATAAGAAGAAGAAGAGGAGGGGGAGATGAAGGTGGAAGAAGAAGGTGAAGAAGAAACAATAAGTAGGGGAAATGGGAATATGAAGAAGGAGGGGAAGAAGAATATGAAGAGGGGGAGAAGAGGAGAAGTAAGGAGGAGGATGGCCCAGAAATAAGAGGAATAAGAGATAGGGGAAGAAGTATAGTGTTAAATTTTAAGAATTTACTTCAATCTGGTCTAGGATCTTAACTGAGAGAACAACATGTACAGCAAATCTACAGCATATCATTCATGGACACAATAATGAAAGCACAGAAGAGACACCGAGTTTACTTAGGGAAAACCATAAAGGTGAAAAACCCCAATAACTTCCTCAGAGATAGATAGAGCAATGATACAACCAGAATACAAGAGATAGTCTTCTCCTAGCAGTAGAGCCTCCTCCTCCACAAGTGCACCACTCTCCACAGTGTGAGTGAGAGAATAGAATGTGTAAAATGAGAGAGACACACTCTCTATTTATACACTAACTTGACTTGACCTTTACTCAACTAGGTCGGCCTCAACTTAACCACTTAACATAATGCTGACTGGGCCGACCCCCACTAGGGTGGTCTAATAACCCTTTGACCCACATGGCCGACCCCCAATAGGGTGGTCTAATAACCCTTTGACCCACATGACTTATACAGGGCCGACCCCAACAGGGTGGTCTAATAACCCATCAAGTATAAGTTACGACACTTACAATATAAATGACGACACTTCCGTATAGAGGAATAATAACATCTCTATAGGAATACAATATACATATATGTGAAATACATTCTGAAGTTACATATACATCAACACTCCCTCTTAACTAGGAAGGTATTTCTCGACACAGGTCTTCTAGCACAAGTCATCTTCTCTGGATCATCATCACTAGATAATCATCATCGCGTCATCATCATCGTCACTGCTGCTGCTATCTCAATCAATCTCTGAATCTACTCATCATAGGAAGTTCTACAGAGCTAGTCCTTTTTCATACTGGATGTAGGCCCACTACCTGCAGGTCTTCGTCATCACTGGCCATACTGTGGAATTCTCAGGACTTATTACGTGTGTCACAAAACCTTAAAAGAGTCTCTTGACTAGCAAGAGCCCTAAAGAGCATCTGAGGCCTTTTTCATCCTGTCCAGATCTCCAGGACTTATTACATGTGACCCCACCACAAAACCTCGAAAGAGAATCCCAGGACTGATTACGAGCACAAGGCTCAACCTATCGGATCTCCCAGGGCACAAATTACATGTGGTCACCACAAAACCTTGAAAGAGCATCCCAGGACTGATTACGAGCACAAGACTCAACCTATCGGATCTCCCAGGGCACAAATTACATGTGGTCATGGCAAAACCTTGAAAGAGCATCCCAGGACTGATTACGAGTACACGGCTCAACCTATCGGATCTCCCAGGGCACAAACTACATGCCATAGGACAAAACCTTGAAAGAGCATTTTCCAGATATCCCAGGGCACAAATTACATGCCATAGGCAAAACCTTGAAAGAGTATCTGCAGATCTCCCAAGGCACAAATTATATGTCCTCCCAAGCAAAACCTCGAAAGAGCATTTTCCAGATGTCCCAGGGTACGAATTACATGCAATAGGAAAAACCTCGAAAGACCATCTGCAAATCTCCCAGGGCACAATTTACATGCTTATCTGCACAACCTGTTCCATGACCACAGAGTATCAACCTGATACTCACCATACATCATCCTGATGTACACATGATCATCCTGATCATCACTGCAACATCCTGCTGCATGTCATCTGGAGCAACATCCTGAAGCTCGTCATCCATGATCATCCTGATCATATAATGCATCTACCTGATGCATACCAAGTATCTACCTGATACATATCATCATACATGATCCACCTAATCATATAGTGTATCCACCTGATACAAATACAAATACATGATACATATCACCATACATGATCCACCTGATCATACAATGTATCCACCTGATGCATATACAGATACATGGTCCAAGCATCCAACATGATGCTTATACAAAATACATACACATGATCCAACCGATCATATCCAGCATCCAACATGATGCATACATACATACATAAAAATGATCCAACTGATCATATCCAGCATCCAACATGATGCATACATACATATACAAAAATGATCCCACTGATCATATCCAAGCAGAAACCAGAACATCATCCTGATGCTTGTCATCCAGCGCTTACATCCACAGCCATGTGAAGGATCCTCCTTCCAACATGCTTGGAATGGCTTCAGCAAATGTGTCCATCACTTCTTCCTCGAAGTGTCCTCGATCTGAAGAACGCCAAGCCTCTCTCTGAAGTACTCGAACTTCACCCTAGCTAGTGGCTTCATCAGCACATCTGCAATCTGCTCGTCCGTCGCAACATACAGGAGCTTCACAGCTCCTCTTTGCACCATATCCCTGATATAGTGATATTTGGTCTCTATGTGTTTCAACCTGTCATGAAACACTGGATTCTCGGACAGCTTCACACGACTCTGGTTATCACAGAAGATACCAGTAGCATCCAACGGGAGATCAAATAACTCAGACAGTAGCTTCCGTAGCCATACTATCTCACAACTAGCTGAACAGGCTGCAACATACTCTGCCTCAGCTGTACTCAGTGCTACGCAGGACTGCTTCCTGCTAAACCAAGAGATCACACCTGATCCCATACTGAAGCAACACCAAGATGTTCTCTTCCTATCTGCAGCACTGCTTGCCCAATCTGAATCAACATAACCCTGTAGGTTAAACTTTTGATTTGCTTCATACTTGAGCCCATAATCCACTGTACCGTTCAGGTACCTCAGAATATGCTTTATAGCAACCAAGTGAACACTCCTCGGATCTGTCAGGAACTGGCTCAATGTGTTCACCGCAAAGAAAATATCTGGTCTCATGTTCGTCAGGTACATCAAGGACCCAATCATCTGACGATACATAGTGACATCAACTGGTTCAGATGAGGCATCACACAGAAGCTTCAGGTTCGATGCCATAGCCTCGCAGTCCATCATCCCGAACCTCTTTAGGATCTCTACTGCATACTTCCCTTGTCCAAGGAAGATTCCATCACTTTGCCACACCTCCATGCCAAAAAACAAATAGTGCATCATCCCCAAGTTCCTCAACTTGAACTCGACAGCAAGCTTCCGCTGTGTGTCGGCAATCAATCTATCCTCACCTGATACAAACAGGTCATCCACATAGTAGTATCACTAGATTGCCTTCCTCAACCTTGTAGTAAAGGTTGGAACCCGCTTTACTCTTGGTAAAGACCAAACTGGATAGAAAGCTACCTATCCTACCATACCAAGTTTTGCACATATATGATTTCCTGTCATGTGTCTCAGAACCAAGTGGTTGCTTCACATACACTTCTTCTTCAACTACACCATTCAAGAAAGTTGTCTTGAAATCCATCTGGTGTATCTTCTATTTCATCACTTTTATATTTCTCTATGCTGCCGTCTGCAACATGCTTGATCTTGATAGATCCATATGGAAGTCATAACAAACTTCCCTTTAGGTCTTGGGACTACATCCCAAACATCATTCTTCATGATCGACGGATCATGGCATTCTTCCCATATCCTGGGAACTTCAATATCTTCAATAGATAATTTTGTTGCTGAACAAATGTTGTAGTTCTTCTTTTGTAGGTGACGGCATACAATCTTTCCTACACAACAAGTTAAATTGCATGATTAGAAAACATCTCATAGTTTTCAGAACAAATTCTTACACATAAAGAAATGCCATACAGTCATGCAATTATCTTAGCCAATGCTTCAATACAACATTTAACCATATCCCGTAACTTTCTAGATGCCTTCCAATCTCTACCAGAACATTGTTAAGAGTGTGCACAACTCCCAACATGTCAGCAAATAGGTTTCATTCTATATAAGTAGCAATGGAATGTTGTACAGTGCCATAGACTACTTACCCATGCATATTAGTAGTATACTGTTCATCAATGCAACTATTCTAATATGCATAATACACAACCTAATTCTAAGAACATCAGTATATACATTATTGAACAGTATTATTTAAACAATAAAATATGCAAGTAATGACAATTCAAATACTTATCTTTGTTTGTTTGTTGGGTTGACTCCCTCTCAGTCTTTGCTTCTTTTCTACAACTCCATTCTTATGTGGATTGTGAGAAGTGGTCAACTCCCTCTGAATATCTATATCCTTGCAGAAACTACTGAAGTGTGCTCCTTTGATTTCTTGCAGGAACAACTGGAGTGTGCTCCCTCTTGATCTTTGCTTCCTGGATTGCCTGTCCTTGAACTTACATCCATCCTTAATCACTATGCATGCTTATTAGTATCATCATTGTGTTATCCTTGAGGTCTCATACATAATCACACATTTATTAGTATAATATTAATACTATCTTAAACATGTATATTCATGATCATTCACAGATAATAAACATTAGTATTCAAGGTTTCAGGGAAGTCTTCTTTTACTCATAAATTTTCTTATTTGATCATAGGACTCTTTTGGTTAGTTGAATCATCAATCAATATAAGAGATATAATATGCATAAAACCTGTGATTATTCAAACCTATACCTTCATGATTCTTCTGGTTAGTCATATCATCAATTATGGTAAGAAACATAATATGCATACATCCATGATTATTCAAACCTATGACTTCATGAATAATCATTGTCAACAACACAACAGTATAAGATCCTAACACAAGGTAGGATTCTAGCTTGATATATGAAAAACATACCTGGATTAGCATGCTAGCTAGTTATGTCTAACATACCCGCATAATGTCTTTTGATTCTCTTCAGTGACTTGTGATAGTAACCTGCATGTCTCATAAGTTAACCATTGTAGAACCAAGTTATACACCTCGAAAGTAGATCTTGTATGTGATCCATGACAATGGATGAATCCTTGTCTTCATGTCACCATGATCATATGTTCTTGAAGTAGAACATGATTTGTCTTTCTTGGTGTACTTTTTATGTTAGCAGACAACATAAACCTCATACAACACCATAATGCATTAGTACAATCATAAGTGTCAACACCCTAACCAATGAATATCTTCTATCATGCATTCATAATTTTGTTAAGGTGATATGACAAATCTAAAATCAAGATTGTACTAACTGTAATAACATGAAGACAAACATACCATAAACTTAATCATGAACAAATATCGAAACATACCTTGATGAGTCATACCTGTCGAGATCGCTTGTAATATTCTTATGTAAGGCCTTAGCCTCATCTCCCTCTGAAACAGGAACTTCTTCACTTATGCAGGTGACCAATCCATCTTCTTCTAGGATTAACCCAATCCACTTGATTTGCAAGAACTAGACCTGGAGCTGGATATGGGTTTGCCAAAGAAACCCCAAAAATTAAAACTTTGAATTTCAAACTTCCGAAAGGATAGAAATATGCGCCTTGATGAGCTGATCAAGCTGGTATATTCAGAATTTGAAAACTGCAAAGTTTCACTCCTCAATTTTTCCTTTGAAACTTCTGGATTCACTAGACGTGACCCTGAACTGGGGTTTGATGAAGCCCACTCTTCTGCCCAATCAAAAGTTTTGATCCAAAGCTCTAAGCTTCTATTTTTCTGAGGATCTTCCAGGCGTGGTCACAGATTTCAAAAATTCCCATTTTTACAGAAGCCCTAATTTTCCACTTTTTTTATCAAAGTCCCGAACTAGGGTCTGATCAAGCCCGACCTTCTTCCCAACCAACAATTCTGATCTTTGTCTCTAAATTTTTATTTTGATGAATAGAATTCAGTCGTGGTCTCCGATTACAAAAATTCCAACTTTCTCTGAAGCCCTGAATTCCGGAAGCCATGAATGAAGGTATTAAAAAATAATTCTGTTTTCACAGAAATATGTACCTGATTGTTTCTGGTGTAACTTCAAACTTTTCGATCCACAGGGTCTGCAAAATTTTCCTGAGATAGCCCAACCGGTTATCTTTCCATCCCAATAGGTCTGACCTCAATTGGATTCTCTGAGACAGAGTTATGCCACGTGTCACAACGTGACCTGTTTATGGGATAATACAGGAGAGCGAACTTGTACGGCATTCCACGTGTCACTGGTTCAACTTCAGCCTCTGCAAAATGTTCCTGAGATAGTACAGTCTGTTTACTACCTGTCACTCTTTACGAAATTTCATTTGGATCTTCCTAGCCCAAGTTATGACCTTTTTCCCAAGGTCACCTGATTTTGACTCAGATCTAGAAGAGGCAGAAACCCTATATTTTACAGATCATAAATCACAAAGTACAACGAATTAGAGGTTTTCCTTTGGACACAAGGTACATGGAGATTTAATATTCGACTTGTAAAGGTTTCAGATCTGAAAACGTCTCCAAAACGGATTTATAGCGAAAGTGCTACGATGACTGGTTTTTTCTATATCAAGCCCTAGCATCGTAAGTATACATGCCATATCATGCCTTCTTTCAGGCTAGCTCTGATACCATGTTAAATTTTTAGAATTTACTTCAATCTAATCTAGGATATTAGCTGAGAGAACAACATGTACAACAAATCTACAGCATATCATTCATGGACACAATAATGCAAGCACAGAAGAGACACCGAGTTTACTTGGGGAAAACCATAAAGGTGAAAAACCCCAATAACTTCCTCAGAGATAGATAGAGAAATGATACAACCAGAATACAAGAGATAGTCTTCTCCTAGCAGCAGAGCCTCCTCCTCCACAAGTGCGCCACTCTCCATAGTGTGAGTGAGAGAATAGAATGTGTAAAATGAGAGAGACACACTCTCTATTTATACACTAACTTGACTTGACCTTTACTCAACTAGGTCGGCCTCAACTTAACCACTTAACATAATGCTGACTGGGCCGACCCCCACTAGGGTGGTCTAATAACCCTTTGACCCACATGGCCGACCCCCAATAGGGTGGTCTAATAACCCTTTGACCCACATGACTTATATAGGGCCGACCCCAACAAGGTGGTCTAATAACCCATCAAGTATAAGTTACGACACTTACAATATAAATGACGACACTTCCGTATAGAGGAATAATAACATCTCTATAGGAATACAATATACATATATGTGAAATACATTCCGAAGTTACAGATACATCAACATATAGGAGGAGGAGGAGGAGAAAGAATAGGAGGGGGAAGAGGAAGAAATAGAAGAAGAGGAGGAGGGGGTAAGGAAGAAAGAGAATAATAGGAGGAGAAGGAATGGAGAAGTATATCAATTAGTTTTTAATTTTTGTTCAAGTTATTTTTTATATTTTTACATTTATTTCTTAAAACCCCACCTTTAATATATTATCCCTTAAAATCGTCCAACCCTACTCCAAAAACCATATATCTTCAATTGACCTCAAAACCTATACATGTACTTAATATAAAAATAAGTAACTCCACAACACAACACACATGAATAAATTATAGGGAACAAATTCCACATATCAAAGAAGAGAACACAAATTTTAGGGTAAAACCGACCTAGATCCATCTTAAATTTGGATCTATCAAGTGTCAGGAAGGATCTGTTGAGTAAAGTTGTCATTGATGTCAATAGGGTCAAGATATATATGTCATGAGATTATAAGATTGTTCAGTGATGTTGTCATTTATAATGATGATGAGGATGTGGCAATGGTAATGATGATGATGATATGGAAGTGATAAAGGGAGATTGTTTCAGTCCTTGAAGAGCTTTGAAGGAGCCTTGACATAAGTGTATATCACTCCAAATTGCTCCCCTTATGGTGTAGTTGTTAAGCATGGCCCTCATGGGATGAGATATCATGTGGTTGTTCCCACATTCCCACTTTGAGTTGTACACAAATGGAGTAATCCTTTAAAGCCATCGAAGAAGCCCCTAAGGCAATGATGACATGTCCATCTGAAGTTTCTTGAATAAGTGTTTGGAGAATCCAATAAAGAATCCCCTAAAGTAATGATGATGTGGAATCATTGAAGAAGCCCCTAAAGACCATGATGATGAGAAGTGTAAAGAAGCCCCTAAAGTGATGATGATGTGGAGTCATTAAAGAGTCCCCTAAAGATCACGATGATGAAAAGTGTGAAGAATCCCTAAAGTGATAATGATGTGTCCACCTTACCATAATGAAGTGAAACATGAAGAAGTCCCAAATCCCATTGATGAAGATATGAAGACCTAAAGTAAGGATCTAAAGAAAATTGAAGAAGCCCCCAAAGAAATGGTGATATGTCCACTTGGAATGCATTGATGAATCCATGCAATGGTCAAGAAGACAAGTCAAATCCCATTGAACCATTGGCGAAGTATCTAAAATCATTGAACACATAAAGTGGTCAAGATCAAGACAAGCCAAAGCCCCTTGATGAAGCCATGAAATGGTCAAGAATCTAAGTCAAATCCCATTTATCCATTGATGAAGCCCCTGAAATTATTGAAGACAATAATTAATGTTAAGTTATAGGTTGGACATCCTTAAGGAAGAGGTGTGACCCAATATTTGTGACCCTTGGTCGCACCCCCTCATGTAGAGAAGACTCATATAAATAAGAGGAACCTCATTTGGAATTTGAATAAAATCAATTTAAATCAGCCAAGGAATATGAGTGAATTTTAGCCTACAGGAGCAAATTTCTAAGGGAAGATGAAGTGAAGAAGGGCGAAATTCCAATGGAAGATGAAATCTCATGATGATTTGTTCTAGTTTTTTGTTGTGAAATTTGTTTCAGGTCATCTTTGAATTTTTGCTCAAATTTTTTTTCTAGGATGATTCAGACCGTGAAATTTTTATGAGATGGATTTAAGATGTGTGAGTACCCATGTTAAAAATTTCAGATGTTGGTTCACTATATTTTAGGAGATATGACCTTAGGAAGTTAGGGTTTCTAAATCATCTTCAAACAGGTCATATTGGAATTTTCACTATATATTTTGTTCTAGAAAGCTTCAGATGACATCCCTTGGAGAAGATGAATTAGAGATCCTGAAGAACATTCCGTACAATTTTTAGATGCTGGTATTCTATATTTTTGCAGATATGACATTGGTAAGTTAGGGATTCTAAATGATCCTGAAAACAACTTTAAACATGCAAGTTTGACATTTTCTCTATATCTTTTGTTATAGAAATCTTAAAACATTTCCCCTTGGAGGAGATGAAGTAGAGATATTGAAGAAATTTTGGTACAAGTTTCGGATTCTGGTATGCTATATTTTTGAAGATATTACCTCTGGAACTTAGAGTTTCTGAATGATCCTCCAAATTATATTTAAATAGGTCAATTTGGTATTTTCTCTATAAATTTTGTTCTAGGATGTTTCCAATAGTGAACCTTGGAGGGGAAGAAGTAGAGATATTGAAGTACCTAGGGTACAAGTTTTAGATATTGGTTTTATATAATTTTGGATATATTCCATTTGGAAGTAAGGGTTTATGTATAGTCTGAAGTATATAAGAGGTAGATTGAGAAGACAATGATAGTGATAGTGATAGTGACAGCGACAGTGATAGTGAAAGTGATAGTGGCAGTGATAGTGACAATGACAATGAAATTGATAGTTGTATTGATAGAGACAACGATAGTGACAATGGTAGTGGCAATGGAACTGACAATGACAATGACATTGATAGTGGTTGTGACAAAAATAGTGACAATGACAGTGATAATGGCAATGATGGTGATAGTGATAGTGACAATGACAATGACAATGTCAATGAGAGTGACAGTGATAGAGATAGAAACAATAAAATTGGCAGTGACAGTGACAATGATAGTGACATGTTGGTACTCTTATTCATTTTCAAGTGGAAGGTTGGTGCATGTGATATTAGGGAGTTCGAGCTTCCTTTTAGTTGGTGCTGGAGAACCAGGGTGGTAGAGTGGTGCTAGGGTGATTTGGATCTCAAAAAGGATTGGAGTCCTCTCTATAAGTTGGAGCCTATGGATCAGGGGGTTGTAGCCTCCTTCTAGTGGGTGCTAGAGAATATAGGTAGTGGGTGCTTCCTTCCAGTTGGAGCTGGTAAATATAGGGGGTTGTATCCTCCTCTGATTTGGTGCTCATAAAAAGGAAGTTGGTGCTTCCTATGAATGTAATGTTTTTATTATATACAAAAAACATTCTATAGTTTTCTCCCATTTTGGTTTCACGTAAAATATCTTGTGCACTATGTATGAAATTATGTGATGGTTTTATGTGATGATGAATGGCATTGTTAATGGTTAATGTTACATGATGTTATTAAGGTTAAATATGGTAAACATTTCTCAATACTGATTCACCCCCACCCCCCTCAGTATTGGTGAATATTCCAATGGGATCGAATCCCTTGAGGCACGAAACTATTTTAGTTTACAAAAATTGAGGAAATGTTTGCACCTTGAGGAATTTTAGCCCTCTGGATGCTTGATTACACAATGTTCAACCTCAATTTGTCTTCTTCACCATTTAGTCTACCCATTCCTACGATATTTTCCATATTATCATATGGATAATAAGAAAAAGGAAGATGATTTGAAAACCATTCAAATGTTTAACTCAAGATATTGTAGTGAAGGTCATGCCCTACTTCTTTTATTTTCCAATATTAGCAGTTTCTTTCTCCAACCTCATATGTTCCTCAAATTCTATTTTCATTCTATTGGATGCTCTTAGTTTTAATGCCTTGTATATATCAATGCATTCTATAGATATTAACATTATAACAAAAAAATGAACATAATGATTTTAATGTGAAAATTCTCATAGAGGAATCACACCCAAGACACAAAGTGGTGGACTTCTACTTATAATAGAGAACCTCTTTAGCGACATTATATATGTATTTTGAAATTGGTTTGCACTTTATTATTCTGAAAATCATTTCACTAAATAATTTGTGCTATCTCAATTTTCATTGCATCATCACTTAAATCAATGCACCCTATTTTTGTGTTATATCATTGTTGAAATCAATGCAACTACATAATTGATCCTAGGAATATTTTAGACATAGCATATATTATATTAGTGTTAAAATCAATGGACTATATTGTCATCAAAATCAACGCATTGGAACAATTTATATTTCTTTTTAAAAAGTCCATTCTACTTGGTTGCTAGTTGCTAATCTATAACTTCTTGCAAATAGAAGTACGATCACAAAAGAATCTTTTTATTTTTTCCTACTTCAAGTAATTTGATTATTTTCTTAATAAAGTGATGCAAATCCTATGGAATGGAACACTATTTTTCCCCAGTAAGAAATGATGGCTTATTCTTTATTTTTTATCCATTTCAATTACATGACTTAGTCTACATAAACAATAGAATTATCATTGAAATTTACAATGCTTTTAGGGATCCATAATTACAATTTGCAATGGAGTAATCATAATTCTCAAAGGTATTCCTAATGCTCTAAAATTTGAAGAATTACGATTCCCATAGAAATGTTAAGTGGCTAGATTACAATTTATGTGTGTCTGAATATACATCCTTGCTTTTTAGGTATGACAAAGTAAAACCATTTTGTTCTTCATAATAAGAAATTTTAATTACTAAGTATTAAAACAATATGCAAAGTGTATGAAATATTTGTGTGGATGAAGATGGTTAACTTTTCCTCGTTAAATATTATAAATTTAATTAAAAAATATGAATTAAATATTTAGTTAGATAAAATATTAAGAAGTAAAAATAATTAGGACTCTGATTTGTAATGTAATAATAATAACTACCATTTTTTTTTTTTTTTTATGAATTACAATTCCCAGTGCTTTAAAATTTGAAGAATTACAATTTCCAATGCAAAGTTAAGTGGCAAATCGTACAATTCCATTTCAAGTTTAATTTGTTAGATTACAATTTGTGCATGCTTTATTTGTGTTCACTTTTCAACTTAATTTATGCTAAATTAATGGAAGTAGTCATGAAACTTGGTGTTCATATTTCCTGCCAAACAAATTATTTGTGGCATTCAAATATGTTTACCATCCTTCACTTTCTGTTCACATAATTTAATAGCCAATCAATTTTAGGTTAAGACAAATCATAAATACAAAATTCTATTAAACGAGGGTCAAATAGAAAATATAGTTTGGTTTAGCCAAATTCCTTTGGAATATTAGATTCACCTTGTATTATATAAGCCCTAGAAGTTGTAAGTTATACAAAGTTTCAATGTTGCCTCGGTCAATACATTTAGTTTAATAAAGAAATTTGGATTAAGAAAGAATCTTACCTAAAAATTATTTCAAATATATTTTCATTTCTCTAAATTAATTAAGCAAAAGAAATTCATAGAATTTTCCTAGATTTTTTTTTCTTATATTTGAACTTTCTACTGCAGAATATGTTCAACCACACACTTCGCTCCATCTATATTTTTGTATATGGAAATCTATCCATTCTAATGGAGAAATAGAATACACCCTTGAAATTTAAGCAATATCTTATGCACCAAGTACTCAAAACCCAAGCATTTAAATTTTCAACGTTTCCTTCTTCCTTCCCATGGAGTGTTTTCTCAATGCATGTGAGCATGCATGTGAGTGCATGAACACATGTGTGTGTGAATCTCAAAGGAAAATTATGACTCATAAAACTAAAGAAAACAATATGATTCCCTTGAGGGACTAAAACTCCTACCTTAAAGAGATTTACAAATACCCTAATGCCATGGACAACATTCTACATAGGGAGAATTTTTTTATTTATAATACCTAGAGCTTAGGGTTAAGCAACTGACAAAAGGGAAAGATAAGGACATCAAAGGATACCAAGAAGAATCATAAAAAATGTAGGGCCTATTCTCAAACCTCACATCCATAAGCTCTTCAATTTAGTAGTCAAGCAGGGTTTCCCTTAACCTTGGACTCAAACCCTAATTGATCCTATTTTTAAAAGTGGAGATCAAAACAACCCCTCTAATTATAGAAAAATCATGATTAGACCTGTTTTATCCAAGTTATATGGAATCATTTTGGAAATGAAGATCAAGATATGTTTAGAAATCTATGGGAAAATAAATAAAGGATAGACTGGATTTAGGAGTTATAATTCAACCGGGGACCACTTTGTCACACTTAGGATAATTGCAAAGGAGTGTCACAATAATAAAAGCAATATATTATGTTGCTTCATTGGCTTTAGAAAAGTACTTGACATGTTTCCCAAAACTAACCTTTGAAATAGATTAGAAGAGATAACACTTTCTTTAGAATTGAGAGTTGTTGCAATAGGGTTTTATTAGAATTTTATTGCCAAGTTTAGGAACACTAAGGATTGGTCGAAAAAAATTGATTGCAATATTAGAGTCAAGCAAGGTTGTATCCTATCCCCTACCCTTTTTGGTTTATAAATTAACAATTTAGAGGGTTGTTTTGAAGAATTAGGTTGTACCAACATGACTCTAGTTGGTATGGCAATCATCCTTCTTCTTTATGCTAATGGTATTTTCCCTATGGAGAGGAGTCCACATGACTTGACAAGCAACAAAATATTCTCAAGGATTTTTTCTCTAGTACAAGTATGGTTGTTAATACTGACAAAATAGAGGTTATGATAATAAAATCCAGTAATGTCATTTAGACTAATTTTTTGTATGACAACAATTACTTGGAGGAAGTGAATTCATGCAAAGATACTGGAATCAATCTTCATCATAAGCTTAACTACAACTCTAACATTGAGAAAAGGATAAATGATGGGTGGAAATCTTATTATGAACATGAAAACAATTGTAAATTAGTGGACCTTTGGCTTTAGGATAATATGAAACTCCTCTTTGAGACTCTTGTCACTCATGTTATCTTATATGGTTGTGAATTTTAGAGTTTTAAAATATCTAGAGAATCGTGGAGAAAAATAGATAAAATCTAAAACTATTTGATAAACTGTAATATAAAAAATAAAGGCAATACACCCTATCTTATCCTCCTCGTAGAAAATAGTATCTTCCCCATTGAGAGAATAGCTATCACTAGGAACCTATTGTACAAGAATAAGATAAACAACATGTAAGACAAGAGGCTTCTTAATATTTCTTCAAATTCCAATCAAAACCACCTGTGATTCAATTAGGGTTGGCACAAAGATGCCAAATATTGGCTAAATTATTAGGGAAACAAGGAAGATGACACTTTGTAGGATAATTATAATATTAAAAATCTTATTACATATAAATTTAAGAATAATTTGTGGTATGATAAATAATTAGAGGATAAGAGAAGATTGCAATACTAAGGAGGTGATAAAACGTAATCTAGAAGATCAAAATTATCTCTCTATTTTAAGTAGCGTAGAGAAGAAAATCAACATTGCTAAAATAATAAGCAACTCTCATTATATCCATAGGAAACATGATGTTGGACAATTCCTAAAACATCTTGTGTCAAAAGAATTTGTCGTCTTTTTGATACTAAGAGGGTTGAAGATGAAAACAATTTTCTTTTAAAATTTAGATTATGCTGATGGGTCCAAATGGCCCAGGGTCCACAGTAGGGGTTTTCCCTAGTAAGAAGTCCCAATTAGACCTCAAACCATTTGGAGTAGGGGACCCACCCGGATTCTAGCTCGACAACCATTCCTTATTGGGTTTTACTGGTTGTGGCCCAGTCCACCATTTAGGGTTTTATAATTAATGGATGAATTGAAATCTAATCTAATCTAATCCAAATGCAGTTACTAAGTAAACTAACATATCCCAGCTAGGAGCAAGAGTAAAAGGGTGAACAATGAAATATAAATTGAACATCTGCATCCATAATTCAAGTAGTTTTTCTAAAAGGCATATAAATAATCAACAAAATGAAAGCATAAATATTAGAATAGTCCTGCTATTTATATCATTCTGATTTCACTACCCATAGGAAGAAAAAGAACAAAAATAATAATGAAATAAGAAATAGAGAGCTGTAGGTATATTCCATTCATAAATTTGAAACATTCTTACTTCATATACGCACGTGAAAGAGAATGAAACCATTCAAGACAGTCATCCACATGATAGAAGTATTCGTGTGCAAAAGCTAATCCACAACTTCTCCTCCTTCATAGTTCAACAATGGTACATGTAAAAGTTTCAAAGTGAAAATTCTCTCCTCATCAAATGCTATTATAATATATAGTCCAAGGCTAACCCTTGACCTTCCATATTTCTTTGAGACTTTTGAAATTCTTTGAATAATTTAGTTACAAAATTGATTTAATTCACCCTTGGGTGACCTTTGGAATTCCATTAATTTGTCCTTTAATGACTTTTTGTCACCTAGTGGAGTTTGTCCTCATGTGCCATCGTAATTTTTTGTCTTCTCACTATGGAGAGCTTCTCTGTTAGAGTCTTCAGGACTTGATGGTTTGACATTACTTGATCGAACATGACCTCCACTTGTCCATGCTTATTGTGCGTGCTTTCAAATAATGATCTTGGTCAGTCCACCTTCATCTTCATTGTGAGCACCTATGATCAAAATTAAATATAAGAGAGCTTACATATTGGTCACAAAGATAAATTTCAACAAATCAAGTTAACAATTGGAATCTATCCAAAATGCTAAAATTGTCCGAGTGCCACAAAATATGACATTTAAACTAGCTTACCAATTGTTACATATTATATCTTTATGCCCATTGAGAATTTTAATATGAGATTGATTTCAATTGAAAAGAATTATGATCAGAATTAGATTGGAAATCATTAACTATCATTCTGACCTTATTTTCCATTTGAATTTTCCCTCGACTTTCTTGCACTTGTTAATTTTTCCAAACTCCTTAATTGTCACAATGAGGCTTTAGAATCCATTTTGGGGATTGTAAATTTTATCTAATGTTTATCATCTTGATTAGAATCAACTCTAAAAAATTGTCCTTTTATCTCTACTCTGTTTGTTTTCTATAATTAATTTTCCAAACTCTAATATAAATTATCCATTTTTCAGTTAAACTTCAGAAAATGATAGAAAAATAATTAAAGGTATTTAAATTGTAAAATTGAGTTTCCTGGCCATATTAAAGCTCAAGAGTATAGTTTTGGTTTCAGAATTAATTTTCGATATTAATCCTATTTTCTAGGAATTATTTAGTGAATAATTAATAAAATTCCTAAAAAATAGGATGATGCATTTAAAAATTGATTGATCATGGATTTATTGATCTAATATATTCATTATGCCTCTCTTTGATCTAGAAACCTTAATTCTGATTTTTATGACCAAAATGACAGTTATCCCCAATTGGCTTAATTTATCAAAATTATTCAAAGTTGACAATTAAGGAACTCAAGAGATGAATCCAATAAGTTAAAGGTATTGATAAATGTCTAATATTATATTACCCTTCTGAAATTTCCAAAGATCCCAAAATCCCATGACTTTCCAAAAATAGCTTGTTACTATAAATGGAAATAATTGCAAAACAAGGGAAATAATGCTTAGCATGGGTTGAAAATTTTACCATGAGTTCTTATAGGTCGCAAGTCTATACACAAAAAGTTTGGTCCAAAGATGATGAACAAAACTCCAAAAAATGGAAAATTTTCTATTTTGGGAAGGTCTCAAAGGGGGGTTCTTAAAATAAAATTATGGGGATTGCTACATGAGATTAAATATATAAAATGATAAAGAATAAGAGCATGTATTAATTTTGGAAAAAACTTTCCATAACCTCCCCCTTTTTTTCCACTTTGGAATACAAATAGAGGATGAAATGGCAATTTTCCAAAAGGGGAAATGCCAAAAGAAGAAAGGAGAGGAAATGGTAGGGCTGACCCTATAAGTTTAATATTTCTCATTGGATCTCCATTAATACCTGCAAATAATTCCACCAATGGATATCCTGCAAAAATCCCATCACGAATCCATTAAAACTCCAAAAGCTATGCTTGGAATGGACATGAAATGAAGCTTTACCTTCTTCCTTCTTCAATGGCTTTGGCTCCCTCACTCATACTCAACAAAAAATGTTCAATTTTAGGTCTCATACACCCATACCTCTCATCAAGTTTGAAATATTTACTCATGTGTTAAAATAAAGGAGTTTTTCTCATCCATACCCCATGGGATGGGAGACAAACTCTTCACATTCCATAGTGTGGACCAATGGGCACCTCTTTCACACCCAATAGGAGTTATGACGAAGCATCATTAGCCACCTGTGAATGCAGACCTGAAAACCTATCATGTCTGTTACACCTAGATCTCGTCATCATGAGACCCATGTCAACTCAGTGCTTTGATACCTGAAGTCTTCCTGTTCAAGTAATCAATTAGAGCAAGTTGTTGACCTTTGTCCACAATTTCTAGTTGGGCCGACGTGGGTTTCCTTCTAGTAAGGAGTGCCCAACTAGGTCAGGCGCAGACTGCGCTGTTGGCTTAGGTTTCCTTTGTGTAGCCTGCATTTTCCCTCTCAGGCACAGGTTTCCCTCATACATCTTGCTTCAGAGTTGGTTAAATTGGATAAAGGTGGCTTTTGAGCAAATTCTAGAAAGTGGATGAGGTGGATCTCTATCCCTAACTTATAGGTGAGCCGTCCTACGGTTCCCTAACCTCAAGGAAGGATCCCTTATTCCTCTCCCTATAATCCTCAACCTACTCTACCCACTTGGTCTTACAAATACAAATCTCCTCTCCATTCCAAAGGGAGGAAGTCTATAACACTTATATGCTAGTGGAATTAATCTAGGTGATCCCTATCCATCTCTTGGGAGGCATACATTTCCTTTGGATGCATTGGCTTGGCTTATTGGAGGAAGATTGCAGCGTTAAGGCTTGGGTTGTAATCATCATTCTTCTATGTATTTCTCACTCATTTACAATAATATAATCTCTTTCCATAAATAATTTTTTGTTAATGATATTTAGAGTTCACTTCCTTAACTGTTTACTTAGATCAATTAGTGTTTAGATGCATTTTTACCGCTCGTTCGTCTCTATATGCTTTGACAAGTTTTACAGCTACGGATCTGACGACCACAAAGCTTGGAGCAACAAAGAGGAGAAATATCTACGAATCCGAAGGTAAGGCATCTAATTACCTTGATCTCTAATTGATCTAGGAAAGTAGTTTTATATTTTGTCTCCATTTGTTCTAGATCCGCTTGGACTAGGGAGATCATGCTCGCGTCCGCTCGAGTAGATTGTCCGAAAACAAATCTGGCGACCATACTGGGGAATACTTTGTTTTGATTTCAATTTGAATGTGTTGTTCGTTGATTTATTAGTGAGCCATTTCCTTTGTCTCTTGAGCCTCTTTTCAACATCATATTTTCTTCTTGAATAGTCTGTTGACCTTATCTGAGTCTGTTTGAATCATTATCAGTCCATTTATTTATTCATTGTTTGGATATTTTTCACTTCTTGCATTGGGTTATTCACCTGGCGCACCTGGGTAGTGTATCCAGTGCGCCCTTCCATCTCAAGTGCATTTTTCCTTTGATCATCCTGCGCCTTCGGAACTTTTTCCTGTTTGACATCATGCACCACCAACACTTTACCTATGTATATTGTCTGCGCTAGGAGCTCTTAGCCTGACCACAGACTACGCCAGTATTTCAAGCTTCTTGCTTGGTCTATCCACCCTCCAAATTTTGATTTTTGGCTTGATCCACAGACTTCTCTGTGCTGTACCTTCCAGTCAGAGACCACTTTATCCAACTTTGATTGTGTTTGGTTTGTTTGAGTTGATCTTTGGGTTCCTTTTGGTCAAGTGAGAGATCCGGTGGTGGCGGGAAATTTCAATCCCCCACGATCATCTGCTCAATATTGCATTCCCTTGTCACCTCATCGAGTCTATTCAACATGCTAGATCTGACTTCCAAACCCTTCTTGCGGTTAGCCATTTAGTGTTGCTTGCATTTGATTGATTTTGAGTGACTTGAGTGTCTTTGATTCATTTGAGAGCTTGTTATTTTTCTTTGAGAATTTATGAGTTACTAGGGTGTTGCGATTAGTCTCTTGTTTTCTGTTATTTACATCTGAAAAGCATACTTATTATTGGATCTTGTTTTGATATACACATTGAAAAAATCGAAAGTGTTTCATTCTTTTGTTTTCAAAGTCATTTGGAAATCATTGTAAGATTGTTTCATGCATTGGAATTCATTATTTAGCAATCTTTGAAAAGGGAATCAGTTCATTGTATTTTTCTTGAATTGTGAATTATCCATCTTTTGAAAAATCAAGTGAATTCAAGCTTTTACAAAGTGTTTCCAAGTTTGAATCATTCTATGCACTTTTGATCTTTTTTATGCTTTTTAGTTCATTATTGCGAAAATTAAGAGTTAGTGTATGCTAGATAGAAATTCCCCCTTTTTCAATCCTTAGTTAATGGAAAAGAAAAAAAGAAAAAGTTTTGATTTGGTGTGCTATTATTTTTTGTGTTTTGCTCGAAAAACAAAAAGAGTGCTTTAATCATCTTTGGTAGATTTTGAACTTTTGGTTTTTGTCTTATTGAGATCATTGGAAAAATAATTTCTCCTTCCCTTACATAGGTTTCACAGAAAGGAAAAGTGCACTTTCATGTCATTAGGGTTGCATTATGCTTAAATTTCTGTCTTCACCTCATGCATTCACCTAACCGTCTAGATAAAATTTACCAATAGATCTAGGTTAAAATTTACTAGTAACTTGTGTGCTAAGTTAGTGACGTGTTCTGGCGTCATAAAACGTGGCAGGTGTCGTTATTTTCCTACACTACATCCCAGGGGCATTGTAGTTCTTCCACGTACCAACCGGTATATCGAAGGCTCTTTCACATACCTTAGGGTATATCGAAAGGCACTTCACGTACTCAGTATTATATTGGAAGGCTCTTGTGGTACGGTTGTGCATTAGACAACATCACTACGGATTTGAGCTCCCACATACCTTGTGTATATCGGGACACACTCCTAGGATTCCTGAAACCAACCGAGCTAACCATTTGACTGTCTTGGAAGCGCAATACAGTGGTAACAACACTCGGGGAGCTACTACGCATGTACTATCAGGTAGTCGGGTTATATGGTCAGGGATATGGTCCTAATCCTCCCTGGTTAGTGCTCTAAAAAATTGGGCCGAGTATACTGTTGGACCCTGGAGTCTATTGCGAGTTGCGAAGCCTTGACAGTCTTGTGAAGTTTCAGACTTTTAAATCCACACCTATCACATAAGTTTCCTTGCAGCCTTAGTTCGTGTAGATTTTTTTGGATTGCTTTTTATTTTGTATAGAATACACTTAGGAGAAATTTTGGTTCGGTCATTCTGGCTTAACAACCTTTGAGAAGGTCCCGTAGAATTTTAAACTTGCCACCCGAATATCCCCTTAACCTGGAGGTAGTTTCGAGGGAAAGCATGGATCCACAAGTTACTATCATGTCACCTGAAGAAGAGAACTCCACCATGGAGTCAGAAATGAATTTTTTGTTTCCTTCTATTCCACTAATCACTGATCCTCCAAGGTCTGTGACCATGGAACAATCTACTTCACGAGACACATCCTTCCACCATTCGATAGAAGGAGAACATGGGGCTATAGATTGGTTAAATCCATCCTCGGATGATCCTGCATCCACGGCATTTGGTCCATCTGCATCCTTTTGGGACACCTCTCTAGGGAAACAATGGGCCCACCTGGCATTACATTTGGAGGCATAACCTTCCCCTCTTCGTTGGGATCCCCATGCTCAGTGCTTGGCTCCAGTCTATGAACTCATGGACCAATTACGCTAATGTGGTGAAGAAATTCAGCGCCAAAGTCTCTCACAGAGAAGAGACACTTCAAAAATTCCCATAAATCAACATACCCCAATTCATTCATTATCTATTGCTTCATCGGAAACACCCATACATAACGTGACCACTTATGAACCTGGTCAACCTTCATTTCCTGTGAGTACACATCTTAATCAGGAGACCAGTTCCATACCCCAAGTGACTCAAAACGTTGAAGGACAACAATCCAACACCCCTCCTACTACCATTGGAACATTACCCATCCCTCCCCCACCCCAAAAATAGCGGGGATGATACTCTTTACCTCCTGATTTTATCACGAGTAGTGTTCCTCCAATTGTAAGTAATCATCAACCCATTATGAGTCAACCATCAATAAGTGGTTAAAACATTGTTACTGGGGGAAACCCCTCTTCTCTAGCCATAATATGAATGGAGGACTTCCAATCGGTCATTTCATTGGCATCTCCTTACCCGTTGTGGAATCCACCATGGGATTACATCACGATGGAGGTCCATCCAATTCAAATCAACCACCATGGAGTCACGCGTATTAAGTTCATTTTAACCCTGTGTCGGGACAATTCAATCCCGGAAACGTACTCCACGGGATACCTTATACTAGAAACCCATACACTCCATGGGGACATTATAATGTTGCACCAATTGGGACCCCAGCAAATTTTCCTCATGTCCCACCACCCCCATAACCGTTTGGTCCACCTCCACCTCCTTCCGAAGGTGGTGAACCCCCACCTCATTCTGGAGGAGGTGGAGGTGAGGTGGAGGCCCACCCCATTCCGACGGTGGAGGCCCACCACACTTCGACAGTGGAGGCAGAGGACCCCCACCTTTTGGAGGAGGCCCACCCTATTTCGGCGGTGGAAGACCACCACCCTCTAGTGGAGTCCCACCCTACTTCGACGGAGGTGGTGGAGGACCACCTTATTCCGGTGGAGGGCCACCCTATTACAATGGAGGCGGTGGAGGACCCCGACCTTCTTGAGGAGTCCCACCTTACACTAGAGGAGGCAGTGAAGGACCCCCACCTTTCGGTGGTGGACGATCCTATTATGGCTGTGGACCTTCATATGGTCCACCACCCAACCCAGGCGGCACACCCCCTTATGGATAATTCCCTATGGGAACACCTTACAATCAGTCGATTCAAGGTCCTACTGGTCCATATATGCCATATCAATACTATCAATATCTACAGCCGAACCAACAACTGGCATTTCTGGCTACATTAGAACTACTCGACCTGTCTCGTCTGACCAATGATCCCATCCTACATGGTTATAATTGGCCACCCATTCCAGTTAAATTACCGTATGATATTCCAAAGTTTGATGGAAAGCCCGATGAAGGCCCCAAGAACCATGTGATGACATACCATATGTGGTGCTCATCCAATTCCTTGATAGACGACTCGATCCGTCTAAGGTTGTTTCAAAGAACCCTCACTGACCCAGCTACCAAGTGGTATATCAAATTACCACCGCATTCGTTCCCTGATTTTCGTTCTTTATCTATGTCGTTCCTGACTCACTTCCAGTTACCCATCCACTATGAAACTGGTACGGACTTACTGACTTCTCTCCACCAGACTACCGCAACTCATATCTATGATCATATCCATGAGTGGCGAAGGAGACGACATATCATTAAGGCTCCTATTCCAGGCCAATTAATAGCTGACTGGTTTATGTAGTCTTTTTTACCCACTGTAGCAAGAGAGGTAGCTATGGGAGGAGCCATCACAGAGGAACAAGCCATCGCTCGTGCCCACTACTTAGACCTTGTTTATGCTCAATTTGGCACATTGTACGACATTGTTCCAGATGCACCCCTCCCTACATACGATCCTGCAAAACAACCCAAGGGACCCGAGGACGATGGTATTATCGGTTCCCTTAACTTCTAGCCTTCCACTCAAACCGATGGATTGACGAACCACCATGGTTCCTCCCCACCCTCACCACAAGATGGCAGCAACACCACCAAATCACCCACCCCTTCTCCCACCGAGGAGGTGAATTCTGTTCAGTCAGCTTCACCTTAGAAATCCGGTGGTAAGAAGAAGACCAAAGGTAAACCCAAGAATTCTTCCAACCAACAGGAGCAAAAGAACCCTCCTGAAGACACGAAACAGAAACGAAAGCTCAAGTATCCTTGTTTATTGTGTGGTGGTGACCATTTCTCCAAAGAGTGTCCCCACAAAATCGAAGTGCAGAAGTTTCTGAAGGGAAACCCCACACCCACAGTTCTCAATGATCCCTTCCCCACCTAGAATCAACATATGATAACCCAACCCTCTCCTTCTCAAGGAGAAACATCATCCACTGCACATGTTCTCATGATGCGTAGCGAAATGGTTAACCTGAATACACAATCACGATCATACGACTTTGTCCCTCCTAAAGAACCCATCAGAAGTAATACTGAAAAATCTTCCACCTCTATTTTGGAGATTTCCGTACCACAGGCTGCTCTCACCATTGAGAAGCCTTCTTTAGAGTCAGTGTTGCATCCACCTAAGAGCACGATTCGAAAAGCAGTTTTCAATCCTAATGCTCGAGCATCTCAGAACTATAACATTGTAGAGGAATTGGCGCAAGCCCCTTTTGACATGTCGACGCTAGAAGTCTTACAGAATTGTACCAATAAACTTAAGACTCTTCTCGCTTCCATTGGCGCGGTAGATCCGAATTCCTCGAATACAATCATGTTTAGACTTGAGTATTTTAAACCGAGGCTTTCCCATCAACTGGCATTCCAAGTTGCTAAGAAGGTTGCTAGGAAGACAATCCATCATACTGTACTAGACGAAGGTGCCTCTACCTCGGTCATGTCGTTATCTTGTTGGAGAGCCATTGGTTCTCCTGAGTTAAACCGTTCTCCTACTACCCTGAAAGCATTCGACAGTCATGGATTTCAACCCCATGGGCTATTACAAGCCTTAGCAATAGATTTGAGGGGTAAGACTGTAACCATTAACGTGGAAGTAGTCGCAGTCCCTTTGGATTATAATATCTTACTTGGTCGTAATTGGTTTTACGCCATGAATGCAGTCGCGTCATCTGTCTTCCGCATCGTGCAATTCCCCCATCAAGGCCGAATTATCACTATCGACCAGTTGGAATTCTGTACATCGGACACCGCTACTCATCTCGATGATAACACCCCTTTACTAGGGAAAAATTTGCATCTATATGAGAGCATGGGGGTCGGCCTCATAAAATACTCATCTCTTATGGGTGTCTTTCCAACCCCGGATACCCCTAACCATGTTGCCTCAGTGAACATGATATCCTCCATGATTCCATATTATTCCAACTCTATAGATCCATGGATCGTACCCGATGAGGCCACCATGCATTTGATTGGAGACACCATGCCTCTCTCACCAGCTGAAGCTACGTATGAGGCTATCCAGTCAACCCCTGAGGACCACTTGGTTGTGGACTCTGCATATTTTTCTCTACAGCGAACGTCGTCATATCCAGATCCTCTACTTCGGACTTTTCACTTCGACGAGTCCATTATGGATATTATGAGTGCGAATGACCCCCCATGGGAAGACCTCCACCATCGATTGTCTTTCCTACCTTCATTAGATTCTGTGGAGAAAAACATCACAACCATTTTCACACCAGATGTCTATATTTTCCCATAGTCACCAATCCTCACTTGCGATACGGTAACTAAGGGAAACTTGGAAAACATCAAGCCCACCATTCCTATTGACATCTCGGTTACCCCTGGTGTCATGGAACATATTCATCTAGGCCGGAACTGTTCTCCCTCAGAGATCACCACGTACATGGCCTTATTCAAACAATTCAGCTACGTGTTCGCTTGGACCTACGAGGAAATTCCCGGGATAGATCCTACCATTGTTTCGCATGAGATCAAAACCTATCCCGATGCTAAACCAGTCTGCCAAAATTTACGACCAGTGCACCCTTGAAAAACTGCATCAATTAAAGCTAAGATTGAAAAGATCTTGAAAGCCGACTTTATCTATCCTGTTCCTTTAACAGAATGGGTCTCCAACGTCGTCCCTGTGGCCAAGAAGCAGGGCACCATTCGAGTCTTTGTCTATTATAGGGATCTAAATAAGGCTTGTCCTAAGGACAACTACCCTACTCCCTTCATTAATCAGATCATTGATAATTGCGTCGGGAGTGTCATCTTCTCATTTATGGATGGCTTTTCGAGTTACAACCAGATTGAGATCCACCCGACCGACCAACATAAGACTGCTTTCATCTGCCCTTGGGGTACGTTTACTTATCGTAAACTCCCTTTTGGACTTAAAAATGTTGGTGCTACATTCCAGTGGGCCATGTCGTATGCTTTTCATGATGTGAAGGACTTTGTGGAGACCTATCTTGACGATCTCCCTGCTCATTCGCAGCATCGCGAGTTCCACATCGATCATCTAACAGCTGTATTCCTCAGATGCAGGTGATATAACATCTGTCTGAACCCTCACAAGTGTATTTTCTACATCGAATTGGAACGCCTCCTAGGTTTTATCATTTCAAAAGACGGGATCCGCATTGATCCCTTGAAGGTGGAATCCATTGTCGCTCTCCCACCTCCTACTGACATTATGGAACTACAAAGTTTGCAAGGGAAGGAAACTTACCTACGGTGTTTTGTATGTAATTTTGCTTAAAAGACACAGGGCTATATGCGATTACTAAAGAAGGACATCCCTTTCATATGGGACTCCCAAGCATAATAATCCTTTGATAGTTTGAAACATGCCATTACTCACGCCCATGTGCTCCAACCGCCCAATTACTATAAGGATCAAGTAGGGAGGTCCTCCATATCACAGGCTGAGGTGTAAGTCGGGGTAAAAGTACAAGAGTGGGAAAGATAATGGATGGATGGGGAGAGTGAAGGTGGTGCCTAAGCTAGCAAGCCATAAAGGTGGGAACGATCATGTCCATACTCCTATGAGGGTAAAACCAACGAGTATAAAACAAGAGCTTCAAAGTGTAAGTAATACAACCATTTAGATAATGATCAACAACCATATTCATTTTATATAGATATACTTCCAGATCATGATTACTATATACTAAGTCAAGCTATCAAAATGACCAAAAGAGCAAGATAATAAAACCAATGCACATCATATACCTGCTGGGCCATATACCTGTATCTGCTATCTGGATCACCTGTAACCACTGAAACACTGCTGCTGACACTCGGGGCACTGCACTACTATGTATGGGATAAAAGGTCATCGCAGTCATCAAATCTGAGGTCAAGAGGCTCAGCCTTGGCACAAGGTCTATTGCATGTATGATATAGGGCTGCACTGATGTGTGAGTGATCACAAATAATACTGCTCATCATAGTTGATCTCACTAAAACTGTGTAAAGGCCAAGCTCAAAAATATATATTGAATTGCTCTACAATCATGGTAGCCCGACTACTATGGATGTGATAACAATAACTAAAATATATCTCATATACCTTCTTTTTCTCGACAGTTGTACATGGGATGATAGGCCGAGGGCATGGTTGTTGGTTGTTGGAATACAAGATGATGAAGACCAATGAATTGCTAAGCAGATATATTTTATTGGAGTCTATAATGCTTGAAAGGGATTTACATAGACATTCATCACTCCACATTGCTATGCTTGTCTAGCATATCAAACCGTCACTAGTCTAAGTGAAAAAGAAATAAGTATTTTGGAATCTGAATTGGTTCTCTCTTCAATGCACTTGCTTCCTTGGCATTAGCATATTCCAACCATCATCCATGAGAAAATCTGTGTCAAGTCTCCTGAGATTCCTGTAACTATTCGCGATCACTGCAAGGCTAGTGTTTGTGAACTCTCATGGCACTTATTCTCTAGAATTGTATTGCATACAACTTTACAATTGATCTGCCCACATAAGTTGTTGCATAATTAAATATTCTCCACCAGCACTAGAGCGATTGCACTCCTATGTCATTAGGGCTCATTCCTTATTGAATCTGGTGGCGATATAGAGATGGTTTCCATGGATGTTGAGAAGAACCTTACACCATTCTTTTCCAAGGTGAGCCTTATAAAGGGCAAGATGAAGCAGATCATGCAACTTCTTCTGAAATTAAAGGAGACGATTGAGAGAAGGTACTGTTATTGGTGAGAAATCCGACAAGGAGACCTTAGATCCTTCTATTCATTCATTCAAATACCAAGAGGGGCCGTGTGCAGGATGCAATGAGTTCTTCTTTTGCATACTCAACAACAATCATCTTCATTCAACATTCATACAAATATGGTTGTATGTACACAGATCTTCCACTTGCGTTGGTACACAAATCTCATAATGGAAAATATGGTGTGACTCAATCTAATTGCTTGCATTAGATCGTTGGTCGTGCATGCAGGATAAATCCGAAAGTGGATCAGAACTAATCTTATACTAAAATTGATCCAGGATTGGGAATCATAGAATTGATTCAATTTTATCCAGTTTCGGATACATTAACATTTTCTCATTTTTCCATTAATCACATGAAAATTGGCATAATAATCAAACTCCAACTGAAATTAACAATCAAGCACATAAAAAGATATGCAAACCAGATGATAATGGAGTTTGCAAAATATTTGGCTACGTCTCTGGGCTCGGGAAATGGGTGAACAACTTGTATTTCTTCTCCCAAATAAGGTTTGATTCTCCTTTACAAAGGGCTACAATGCAATCTCACTTCAAGTGGCAAAGATGCGTTCTCAAGCAGCCTACATCTTTCTATCTCTCCTTTACAAAAGGGCTGCAATGCATTCTCACTTAAAGTGGTAAAGATGCATTCTCAAGCAAGCCTACAACTTGCTATCTCTGCTTTACAAAGGGCAATAATCTCTCACATCAAGTGGCATATTCTTCCGTAAAGAGGCTTAAATAGTTTCCATGGCTCCAATAGGCTTCCATAGGCTCCCCCTCCTTCTCCCAAGGAGAAGTTTATATAGATTTTCCAAATCTAATTCCAAAAGTACAAGATCCGCAATTTTAAGAGCTACGTGATTTTTAAGGAAAAACAAGATCCAAAATGAACTCAAGGCATAAAATGGAAAAGAATCTCAAACAAACTAAGAGGCTCTCAACCATGCCCATGAGACTCTCAACCTCTCATTGAGAAATAGAAAATTAGTTGTGAGGTGGATTCTCACATAAAACCAATTTCCCTTTTTACAAATAAATGAATGAGACTCTCAATCTCTCATTGAGAAATAGAAAATTAGTTGTGAGGTGGATTCTCACATAAAACCAATTTCTCTTTTTACAAATAAATGAATAATAAGTGAGTAATTTTCCACTCACTTCAAGTATTAATCATTTTACAATTTCACATGAATAAATGCATGAGTTTTCTCAAGCTCATTTCAAGTAGTAATCATTAAATGAATAATGCATAAGCTCAAGTCATATATTTCGCATATGAAGTCCGTTCGACCCCATTCAAGTTGCGTTGGGAAGATCCCTCTAAGCTCTTTGTTGTATGGGCAACTTTGGAAAAAATGAAGACATTCTGAACTCTTTGATGGTCAAGATCCTCCTGGATCAGCACCACTGTCAACCAATGCCCATAATTATCTCCAAGGAAGGTTCATACACAGTTCGTAAATTATCTGGCAACGAATCATGGTTCAAGATGGCAATTAACTCCCAACAATTCTTTAGGGTCAAATTTTAGTACAGAACATGCACCCAACCAGGAAAAATGGTTTACTGACAAATCCCTAAGCAATAGACTTCCCCTACATCTGGGTAAGTGAGAGAGTTAGAGAGTTCATGTGTCTTAGGGTTTGAGTATCTCCTTCGTGGAAGAGTGTGTCCACTATTTATGCATGGATGTCTTAGCTTGATGGCAATCATTGCCCATGTGGTATCTCCCCCAAAGATTCATGTCCCTCAACATAAACCACTTAATCCTTCATTAACTTTTGGGATTAATCATAAGGTTCCAGTTATAAAAGGTATAAAGGATTAAGGTATGGTTAACGTACTTTTTAGGCTTAAGGTCACAACTAGGGTCATATTATAACCCCCTTAGGCTATCCACAACCCCCTTTTCTTTCTCACTGGTAAATTGATAGCCCCCTATTCATTTAGCATTTGCCTCAGCCACAACCAACTGTATTTATATTAATATTTCAAAATACAACGTGTTTAGCCTTCAAACATTTTATCCTCAAAATTTGCATAATTACATCAAGAGTCCAAACTAGGGTGTTACATTCATAAAATGAACATCTATTTTTTTTTTTTAAATTTAGATAGTGTTGTCGTGTTGACATTATAAATATCACATCCTAAAGTTGTAAAGGCTAATCAACTCAATAAAATTTATAAATATTAATATTACAACGAAATATAAAATTTTGTATACTCTATTTCTAATATTTTCTTTAAAATAAACTTAATACTACAATTTTCTTTAAAATAGACCTGATACTACAATATATATCTCTTCTTAAAGTTTTCTTTTAAAATGGATTTAGAGATCTTACTCTTTATAGTTGTAAGATAAGAAATTCTACATAATCTAAATTTTTAACATAATATAAATATAAATAAGTAATTTTAGATTATAAAACTTGTTTTATTGAAATAAATTAAAATAAATAAATATTTAAATAATTATTAATATAAAATTATAAAATAAATCGTAACTAGTTAAATTAATCTTTAAAATTACTCTATCACTTAATAACATTAAAACAAATTCCTTACTTTATACCTTTTAAGGATTTTTTTTGTAGATGTGGGTCAATGTTATCACTTAATAACACTAGCATTTGACCCTTGAGGGGCAAAAATGAACGTCGGTAGGAAAAGAGGAAAGTTAGAAGGAACAAAAGCATAGGCTCAGGCAACGAAGGATACTGGTAGGAAAAGAGAAAAGTTTGTAACAATCTCAGAATACAAATACATAGGCACTCAAACCATAACAAAAAAAATGTTAAGTTCATCAACACAATGAGCCAACTACAATTGCTTTTCTCACAATCTCTGTAGTAGTAATCTCAACACTATAGATTACTACTATATCTGGAATATATAAGCAATTTGACTTGTTCAATGATTTTAGCATCGGGCAAGTCTTGTAATTGATGGACAAGTTCTGAGATTGTTGGAGGCAATGTATCTTCAAGGTTGCGTTTGACAAACACAGAAGCAGTAGCATGGCTATGATGGAGCATCATGAGGTTATATATGTAATAGAGAAAACGAGGATGTTGGCCGAATCTATTGTCATAGTATCGAATTAGGTGTAGTGCATAATCGTGCATCCCATCCTCTTGAATGTGTGGTTGCTTAAGCATTGCAACACTGGTGGGAAACAAGGTCGGGAAGGACATCGAGAGGAGGCCTATTGTGTTGTACTCATTGATATGGTAAACGTCTATTGGGGGCCAATCAATGGAAGCTGGAAGTGGGGCATCTCTTATGTGAAAGAAGCGTCTTATTTACTCAGTCTCAGTTCTACAATTTGATTGTGTAGATATAAAGGAGGAGGATTGTACTTCATGGGGTTCAGGGAAGTTGGGTGATTGAATAGTAGAAGTTGAGGTACGGTCAACAAATGGTGTACCATGGGGGCTAACTTGACGAAGAAGGGAGGAAATGTATGTTGGTTCAAGAGGCAAAGAAGATAATGCAATTGGGTTAACTTGAACATCTTTGTAGTAGGGAACATTTGACAGTTTGTATTGCAGAGCAGCAAGAACACGTGCTCGACTAACAAAGAATTCATAAGGCTTTTTTGTAGGACTACATTTACGAACAATAAGGATTTCAATGTCTGAAAGTAAATGAGGGAGGGAAGTGGCAATGCTAGAAATGTCTTGGGGGAAGATAATACTATGGCCAAAATATGTATATTGTCCGCCACGGGCATGGGTGACTTGTAGGATTGGGTTAACACGAGAAAAGAGCATTTATTCAACTTGAGTAAGCATGGTAAGGACAGATGGTTGTATTCCAGGGTCCATGTTGTTTGTCAAGGAAATGCGATGGCCATTTATTTCCACAATGCAACAAGAACATACATATTCACCACAAAAGGTTTTTGTTTTAATACCGGGATAAGATTCCATGCATATTGAGCATACATTCATAGGAGATAGTTTGCCCAATCTTGTATGGAAAAGTTGTTGTGCACCATTGAGGGGGGCGGTTGATGGAATATGCGGTGGGTGCATATCTATGTTTGGTGCAAATGTGGATGGCAGAGAGGGTGTTAGGGAATGATGAACAATGTGAAATGGAGAAGGGATATGAACAAGTTGACGAGCAACTCTATAAAGAAGACATTGTCGCTTGTTATTTTGTTGTTTTTTCTGAGCATATACAACTCTTCTACATGCATTAATTTGATCAGTGTCATTATTGTTCGGCATGCCTACAATAAAAGTTTGAGGTGGTTATGAACTTGAGGGTGGCATTGGTGGAAGAGAAACATACTATATATCTAACCATTGGAAGAGTAAACAAAGGTATATTATAAGATATAAATGAATCATACACAAATATGGTAAGTTGTTGCAAGAAACAAGTAGGTCCCATGAACATTTTTCATAAAGAAATGAATTAGAAAATAATAACATATGTAATATTGTTCATGAAGGTTACAAATAGCATTTGAGACAACAATGTTAATTCCAGGTTGGTAATTGCTAAATATGACAAAGCAAGCATATTCAAAAGTGACCATATTATTAGGTTACAAAAAATATGTAAGTCAACAATGGTATTTGAGTATGAAACTAAACAGACAAAAAAGAAAATAATATAATATTCAAAAGTGTCCATTGTTGGCTACAAACAACACTTAAGTAAAAAATGATGATAGAAAGTTTGTAGATGCTAAGTATGAGAAAGCAAGTAAGAAACGTTGGAATTTAAAAGTAGTAAGTGCCGAAGAAAAAGTGTATGTGAAGTTGGAGTTCAAAGCATGCGGTCAATTGGACGCTTATTGAGGCCAATGTCATGGCGGTCATCAAGTGGAGCGATTGGTGCCGACAATGGTGAAACCTCCTCTGACATGACAATGAGCAACTTCAAGCGAGCAGTTGCATTAAATGTCTCTGTCTTGACTGATAATGTGAAAAGGAACTGTCGAGCACAAACAGTTTGAACAATTTATGGGAGAGATGTTGGTTCACATGCAAGAAGGCACAAATCTTTTGCAGAGACCCCCATGAGTTGATTTGCAGGACCATCAAAATCTATGACACTATATAGTTGTCCAATAGCATCTTTTAGGTCAAGTTTTAGTATGTATCGGTAATCACAGTCTGGAAACTCCCCATCACATTTTGTATAATGCCAAACATTGGACAATTTTGTGGGAAACTTTTTTCATGCATTGTATCCCATCAACAAATAGAGGGCATGCAAGGAAATGAAATTCATCCATGTTAATATTTGTGATGGTAGCAATGACTGAATACCAGGTTGGCTTCTCAGAGGGTTGGAGAGATTACAGCTCAGAGATAGTAATGCGTTTGTGCGAACCAAAAGGAGAGGAGTTGTATTTTCGGCTCAAGGATGGGGAGAATAAACAGAATCCATTGTCATCAAACCATGCTTGGAGAAGTACAGTTTCTTCAATATTTGGGTTTATAAGAAGGTTTGTATTGGAGATGGTTCCAATATTTTTTCCATTGAACTCTATAAGGCACCAACCTTTGATTGCAAGGATAGGGGGAGTAGCCAAACCTTGAAGGTTAGCAAGTTGGGAACCCTCAATTGTGTAGTGCTCCCCCCAAAGTGTTATGTTTATGCTATAGCCGGACATGTCCCTCAAGCTGACTCTTCGGCAGATGGTTTCAGAGCCATCCCTTTTGCGTATAGTTGATGCAGGGGAAATGGAAATGACAATCCCAATAAGGTCAAGAATGGAATTGAGGGGTGTAGTTTGGATGTCATGGATAGACTTAAAGTGGAAGCAATAAAAATGGATCAAGGGGTATTCCTCCAAGCATGCTTGGATTATTGAGGAGGGGCTGAGGAAAATCTCAAAATCGCTTTTCAAGTATCTATAGAAACATCACAACAACTTGGGGAGCGTGTCTCAGCAAAGACCTCCCACGACCTCGTATTATAGAAACATAGCCGACGCTATGAATATCATATATTGCTAACATTTGCTTAACTTTTACTTATTATATTCATTTATTCTAGTGTACCTTGGTTTATCGTCAAAGCCATTTTACTTCTTACTTTAACATGTACATCTCTCTAACCCGTGAAACACTCCTTAGCACAGTGCTCCATAACAATGCAAATTTTAATTTAACTATTGTTAAGTCAATAATAATTAACATACTTTGAAAACAATAATTTAGGGGTAAGTTAGGTTTACCTTTCACTTGTACTAACATATAATCTATATCATCATTATAATACCCTCAAATTTATACACACTTACCATTAACCTTTTATTATTATTATTATTTATTATTTTCTTTTCACTTTCTACTTAATTAACCATACGTAAGTCACTAAGTCACTCATTGTTATATTGTTTAATTGATCATATTCTATTATATTGTTAGGAATCAATATATATCATATAAAAAAACATCTTACATTACAATCCTATATCTATATCTATATCTATATATATCTATTTTTTTTAATTTTATTTCCGAAGATATACTATATTAAAAATTTTACCATCTATAATGCTCTTAATTTAGCCTTACTTCTCAACACTTATAGTGTTATCCTATTATATATACCATCCTCTCCTCAAATAATTACTTTATATATATATATATATATTAAATTTCAAAAACTCTCTATATAAGATGTTAAGTTGCTTCATTTTCTCTTTATCCATAATTAATACCCTCTTACTTAAAAATAAAATACAATTTATTAATTTAATTGAAATATACAATATATATGATTAGTAATTGTAAATAGATTTTTTTATAGGTTTTCTCTCATCTTACACATAAGTTGCACCAATTATACACTTTTAACTTTATAGATTATTTATTTATTAATTCTCTCTCATTTTACTTAACTTTATCTATTTATTATGTAAATTCTTTCATTATAATAGGTATTATTTAATTGCATTACTAATTGATTATTTATTTAACTGCATGAACCAAGGCGGTCACATCGGACCTGTTCATCGGACTACGTGTCGGAGTCTTCCATTGATGTTTTATTTGGGATAAGTTCCAGCGGGAACCACAACGCTGGAGTTCCATTTCTTGGGTTGTCTATAGACACTGGAGTTCCATTTCTTGGGTTGTCTATTAAATCTCTGTACAGGCCAGATAAATGTTTGTTGAATCTTGAATACATTCTGGCCAGAAGAGACGCCGCTGAATGAATGGACGAATTTTGCTGTCTGTATGAGACTGAGATTGGTTTTAAAAAAGACCAAGACCGAGTCTTAAGAGTGCGAATGTTATATTGACGGAAATATTGGCAATAACAGCGAGTCCTTTGGCTGATTAGGTAGGTATGCTGTGCGTTATTTCTAAAATTTGTTCACCTTAACTAAATGAGCTTAGCAGTCCGAGAAAATGCATTTTCATGGAATCTTTTTTATCATTTTAGTTGTGAAGAGCTGACCAGTAAGGCTTGACACAGTCGCACCAGCAATCTCTGTACGATTGTTTTGATAGAATAGTGCTTTGACAGGGCGTCGCATCATGGAAGCGAGCTCTGCATTTACCTTTTGACAGAGTTTCCTGCATCTATTTATGTGATACGAGTTTTATTTAATCTGTACATGCCGTGATCAATAGAGAGTTTGTCTATGCGATTTCTGCATACCGATCTCTGCCTTAAGAGATAGTATCTCTGCAATGGGTGTTAATACCAATCTCTGCGATCTCATAATTGTTGGGTTAAGTTGTTTTTTATACGGTTTATTTGAATAAATATCGAACTTATTCTAGTTTAGCCTGAATATAATCAATTCAAACTGAACACGTTTTTTCACTTATTCTAGGTTTGCCTGAAGAAAACCTATTCAGAGTGAACATGTTTTTCTAGTTTTGTCTGTCATAATTTGACAAATTAAATTACAATAAAACAAACAAAAAACCAGGAGTCTAAATTCTTTCTCTGCTTATGCTAGTATGTCCTGAAATATTTATACATAACACATAATATAATTACTTTCGTATAACAACTATCAAGCAAATAGGACAGACCTTCATTTGTTTGAGCGTTCGATATCACGAGGTCAAAATCAGTACCGCTGCCCAAATGCTTGGACTCAAAAATTTTGTCTTTCAAATTGGCAACAGAAATGAAATGGCCTTCAATAGGTACAGAGTCACAATCTTTTGCACTTTTAAACTTATAATACACAGCCATAATAACCATTTTTTTGCTTTTTAGGTAAGTATCTCTCAGAAAATTTCGAACAACAATTTTGTCCCAAGACAAAGAACGAAATTTTCAAAAAGGCCAAATGAATTAAGGCCTGAGAGAAAAAAAAATGATCGATAGAAATAAAGATTTTTTCGATATCAGAATCAAAGATTTTTATCGTAGGGCTTCTTCTCTTCTTTCTTCACTGGTACAGAAGAAAGGACCCGCAACGCCACGAAGAAAAAATATTTGAAAGTAGGGTTCTTCAAGCAGTAGCCAATGTCGATCCAAGCGCAAGTTTCCTTTGGATCAGATGGGTTTTCCAGAATCCAGATCTGGTTAGTCTAAAGATCGAAACTCTGATGATTCGCGCAAGGGCTTATTCTTCTCAGCGATCGCCCACGGCCGCTACTGTTGAACAACTAGGGTTCGGCCGATTCACACACGCTGGATCAATCAAAGCAACCACGATCGATCGGGTCCGTGCATGTATCTTAAACAAGATCGGAAACAGAAGCTGGAAAAATTGCTCCTCAGCAAACAATACCGGAACCTCCAGATATGTCGAAAACTGTGCAGCCATGAAAAATAGCGAAAACAGCCCGGATGGAGACCTGCGCAACAACAAGATGGAATGGCACCATCCACGTGCCATGATTCCATTCGCTCTATAAGAAATAGCGGAAACAGCTTGGATGAAGACCTGCCCAGCAATAAAATGGCACCATCCACATGCCATGATTCCATTCGCTCTAAAAGCAAAGAATCTAGTCGAAATGGAAGTTATCCTTCTTGGTGGTGAACGCCTACGACCTAATTAAAACAATTTCCTTACTTTATACCTCTCAAGGATGTTGTTTTTTTAGATATAGGTTAATGTGGCACGATTGAATAAATAAAATAACATTAAAAACATATACAATTTCCAAATATAAAACTTTGGTGCGAAAGCTTAGTGGGCATATGATGCGAAAATAATAAATTTGGAGTGCCAAACTTGTATCAAATAAAATTTTAATATCTAGGACACAGTAATATATATCAAAATTTGGGTTTGGAATTGAACTTTAATTTGAGAATGATAAGTACAAAGTCATGTCCAGTCTACGTTGGCATGGTTTATCAATCGTAAAGTACAATGATTTAGACTTGAGTGGTTTGGCGGCCTGCAGAGATAGCAACCATGCGAGCCACAGATTGGAAGTCATTGAGGAAGAGGGTTTGGGCCTGCAATGGTTTTTGAATGGTAAGTAGTAACTGTAAGTTTGGAGAATGATTGATATGGGTGAATACTGGTATATTTTTGAGTTGTCGGGTAAAAGGTCATTAGGTTAAAACTTTATCTATGAAATACTTCGCTGTAAAACATGGTATTGGTCTATTGTGGTATTGACTGAATCCCGAGGAATTTGGGTAGGAAACAACTGGGAATACACCATGATGGGGACCTCCTGTTACAAATGAGTTAAAAATCCTAGCGGTTAAACATCTACGATTTATCTCGACGACAAGGAAAATCTGTGGTGGGGCTTTTGCAGAAAGGTGTTGTTTGTCCGTAGATCCCTAATGGAACTCAAAAGGGGGTTTTTGTTGGTGAGGGCTCTAATTCAAATAAGAACGACCCGCTGGATGAATGGTGGGAACGGGAAGTCCTACAAAAAACGGATTCAGTATCGGGAACTTTTGAAGAACTGGGTCAACAAGGAACTCCCTTATTCTTCCAAGGCGGGTGGTCACATGCTTGGCATTGGAACTAGGGGCTCTCAACAATCAAATACACGTGCTCGTAGGGACCAGTAGGAAGAGCTAGCTCGTTTCGTCGTTGTAAGAAGTATCATTTAAGACATGAGGGGGATTGTATGACCATTGGAAGAAATATAGGATTAAAGGGGATTGTTGCTTTATCTATGAAAGCATTGGTTGGGAAATTTACTTATAGGGCAATGCATCCACGGGAGATTGCTCACTGGGTATTGACCTCCTAGACTCCTCTTATCAGATATAAACTAGAGATTCTGATACTTAGCAAAGGTCGGTACGGTTTTTACTTCAGAATGGAGGAACATGCATTCATTATACTGGAAAAAACTTGGTTAAGAGGGAATGGAAGTTTAATGCCTAAGCGATGGCATACGGAATTTGATCTTGACCTTGAACGCATCAGATTTCATTGGTGGCGTTCAGAAATGCCTACCTTTTTACAGGTATTAGTTCAAGAACCTTGCTTTAAATATTGACCAGGGAACGTACAAACTTCAAAGGCACTCAACATTATATGTGCACTATTAAGAGAATCTTATCTTTGGATGGTCAGGTTTTAGGGAGAAATATTTGAAAGGTATAAATCTATTCTTAAGGGAGCAAAACATCTAATCGGTTGTAGGTATGAATCTTGATTTGATGAAACCGAAAGCAGAAATTAACCTATTGAAAGCGTGAATCGATTTAACTAAAATCCAAAGCATGACCCTATCTATTTCAAAGCATAAATCTTTTAAATGAAAGCATGGATCTATCTATTGAAAGCAGGAATCTATTTAACTGAAATCCAAAGCATGAACCTATCTATTTCAAAGCATAAATCTTTTAAATGAAAGCATGGATCTCTCTATTGAAAGTAGGAATCTATTTAACTGAAATCCAAAGCATGAACCTATCTATTTCAAAGCATAAATATTTTAAATGAAAGCATGGATCTATCTATTGAAAGAGGGAATCTATTTAACCGAAATACAAAGACATCTAACTAGGAGATTGAATCTAATCTAGTCAATAAGTACTATTTGGGAAATAATTACGTAGATATGGAAACTGCCTTTGCAAAATATAGCTACAGGACTACATACTCTATATATTGGAACTATGGATACTGTAATACAAGACTACAGATAAAAACAACCATGTTCATAATTTAACTTTGGTATAAGAATCAATGTCTTGAATAATCCACACGTATTTGTTCAGAAATAAACCACAAGATGCATAAACTGATATGGAAATAAAGCACAGAACTCATGTTCTACGCAATGAGGGGGGCCTCCTCAATGCGTATTACAAGAGATAATAGTAAAACTAATGAACTCACGGGTGGTAAAGAATGTTGTTCCTTCATTAAAATGTCGTAGAATCCATAACAATCGTGAATCTTAGGTACTATGTAATAAATTCTGAAAAACAAAGAATAGTCCCAAAAATACATTAGGCCCCCTGCTATCCAGGTGCCTCTACTTATTACCATGTTTCAACCCCAGTCACTACATTGGAAATCACGACCTCAATCTATTTAGATTCTTCCCTATAAATCATAAAAAATGATCTTCGTGTCCTTCTCTAGCTTTCGATTGGAGCTTGATTTTTGCCATTCTTCATACTTATCTCTGACCCTGCGCTTGTCTACACATAATGCTCACCCACTTGATTAGTTGATTAAAAAACATGCTAAAACACGGAAAAAGCTAACTACTTAATCACATTGTTTCATAATCAATCAAATTGCATTCTATCCTACATAAAGGAATGATTTCTGGTTGTTTCCTTGCTACTTCATGGTACAACAGGATGTATTTGATACCTATATTGTGGACTCATCAATCATCACTTATGGGTACATCTACTGGGTTTTCTGCTGGCACTTTGGAATTTGGAGGCCTTTACAGTTGTGGCAAATCATATGGGTAGGTTTCTACACATTAGTGAAGCGATGCTTAAAGGCATGGACCATAGGGTCGGCGGGGTCCTGGTGGAGATCAATATGTCAAAAGGGTTTGTAACATACCCTTGTTACACATACTCATAATTACAATGTAAAACTATGCAACTAATTTTTTTTTGATTAAGTATCTTATTAACAGCATCAAAAGACTCAATAGTGGCCCATAAGCAAAGATAGGGAAGACTTTGAGCTAGATAGGAATATCATAGCTGCCAGAGTTAAACCACACCACATGACAAACAATCATATTCATAGAAAAGACTCCCAAACAGGCATGCAAACATATCATCCAGTTGTTGCCTATCATTCTATGAACATCAGGAAGTCAAGCTAATACCCAAGTTAATGCCTATAATTCACTGAATCTCATAACAGCGTCCATTAGGCACCCAATTAACAGCTTCGTATTTCTCATTATTAGCCCATCTTAAACCCATAAAACGAATTGCATATAATAAAATCTACATGAATTATGCGCCCTTCTTAACCCATCAAAAAGGTTTGCATTCAGTGTTAAACCTACAGGGATCTGTGCCTTTCTTAAACCCATAACACGAGCTTCATATGATATAACAATCTATAGGGAACTACGCCCATATTTAACCCATACAATGAATTGCATACAATATTAAGAGCTATAGATAGCCATTAAACATGTCTTACACAAATGAAGTTGAGCCATTCATCCTTCACATACAAATTAATACAACAGACATCCTATGCAATTGAAAGTAGCTACATTCATGAATACAACCTTCTAGTAGGATTCACATAGATTATTCATGAATTACATTAATTTACACATTCATTCCACAGGTTAAACATATCAATCATAATAAAACACAGGAACATTATAAATCATACACAAATACACTTATATGAATTCACATGAAGATGGCAACTGGTTGCATGTGTGTCATGCTCCTCCCAACCTTAGAACTTGTCCAACCTGTATTATTTCAGCTCCCAAGTTCACCCTCGAGCTGAGATCTAGACATTAACCAGATATATCTCACCAATTTTCCCCAACTCACTCTCAGAGTCTCATGTGGAAATAATAGAGGTAAAAGATATATACATAGGGTTCAGCAAATAGCAAAATGGTAACCAATTGCTTGTCAATTCCACAATTGACCCACCTGAGTTCCTTCTCGAAACATACAGTGACACATTTCATTGCAAACGTTAGGAATCCCTCTGGGTCTCTTGCTTCATTGCCAATTTACTGTTTAATTCGACCAAGGAATTCATGGCTAGTTCGGGTTATTTCAGCATAACCAAGTCAGGCTCCCTCTGCAATTCAGGTTTATCTCAACAATTCGGTTTCTCTCTGCAATTCGAGTTCCTCACAGGAAATCTTGTTCCATTTTTCTTTACTCGTAGGAACTTTCCCCATGCTCCCTGCGTGCATTCTCAGACTACACACATACCCAGGCTCTCCCTGTGTGCATTCTTTTTCCTTCCTACGTGCATTCTCTGACTCCTACCACCTACTGGACTCTGGCATCCACACCCAGGCCATGGGTGGCATCAGCATGCCCCCCATGTCCGCCTGGATCAACGAGGCAACCTCGTGTCCCCTCTGGGTTCCCATGTGGCTATCCCAGAGGCACACGTTGTTGATGTATATGTAACTTCGGAATGTATTTCACATATATGTATATTGTATTCCTATAGAGATGTTATTATTTCTCTATACGGAAGTGTCGTCATTTATAATGTAAGTGTCGCAACTTATACTTGATGGGTTATTAGACCACCTTGTTGGGGTCGGCCCTGTATAAGTCATGTGGGTCAAAGGGTTATTAGACCACCCTATTGGGGGTCGGCCATGTGGGTCAAAGGGTTATTAGACCACCCTAGTGGGGGTTGGCCCAGTCAGCATTATGTTAAGTGGTTAAGTTGAGACCGACCTAGTTGAGTAAAGGTCAAGTCAAGTTAGTGTATAAATAGAGAGTGTGTCTCTCTCATTTTATACATTCTATTCTCTTACTCACACTTTGGAGAGTGGCGCACTTGTGGAGGAGGCGGCTCTGCTGCTAGGAGAAGACTATCTCTTGTATTCTGGTTGTATCATTGCTCTATCTATCTCTGAGGAAGTTATTGGGGTTTTTCACCTTTATGGTTTTCCCCTAGTAAACTCTGTGTCTCTTGTGTGCTTGAATTATTGTGTCCATGATTGATATGCTGTAGATTTGCTGTACATGTTGTTTTCTCAGTTAAGATCCTAGATCAGATTGGAGTAAATTCTTAAAATTTAACATGGTATCAGAGCTAGCCTGAAAGAAGGCATGATATGGCATGTATGACACTTGTTGCACTTACGATGCTAGGGCTTGATATAGAAAAAACCAGTCATCGTAGAACTTTCGCTATAAATCTGTTTTGGCGAATTTTTCAGATCTGAAACTTTTACAGGTTGAATATCAGAACCCCATGTACCTTGTGTCCAAAGGACAACCTCTAATTCGTTTTAATTTGTGATTTATGATCTATACAATATAGGGTTTCTACCTCTTCAAGATCTGAGTCAAAAACAGGTGACCTTGGGAAAACGGTCATAACTTGGGCTAGGAAGCTCCAAATGAAATTTCATAAAAAGTGACAGATAATACACAGACTATACTATCTCAAGAAAGTTTTTCAGAGGCTGAAGTTGAACCAGTGACACGTGGCATGCCATACAAGTTCGCTCGCCTGTATTATCCCATAAATAGGTCACGTTGCGACACGTGGCATAACTCTCTCTTAGAGAATCCAATTGAGGTCAGACCTATCGAGATGGAAAGATAACAGGTTAGGATATCTCAAGGAAAGTTTTTAGAGGCCGAAGTTGAACCAGTGACATGTGGAACGCCATACAAGTTTTCTCTTCTGTATTATCCCATAAACAGGTCACGTTGCGACACTTGGCATAACTCTCTCTCAAAGAATCCAATTGAGGTCAGACCTATCGGGATGGAAAGATAACAGGTCGGGCTATCTCAGGAAAAATTTTCAGACCCTGTAGATCGAAAAGTTCAGAGTTACACCAGAAACAATCAGGTACATAGTTCTGTCAAATCAGAATTATTTTTGAGCACCTTCATTCATGGCTTCCAGAATTTAGGGCTTCGGAGAAAGTTGGAATTTTTGTAATCGGAGACCACGGCTGAATGATACTCATAAAATTCGAAATTTAGAGACCAAGATCAGAATTTTGGTTGGGCAGAAGGCCAGGCTTGATCAGACCCTAGTTCGGGACTTTGATCAGAAAAGTGGAAAATTAGGGCTTCTGCAAAAATGGGAATTTTTGAAATCTGTGACCACAGCTGGAAGCTCATCATAAAAATAGAAGCTTAGAGCTTTGGATCAAATCTTTTGATTGGGAAGAAGAGTGGGATTCATCAAACCCTAGTTCGAGGTCACGTCCAATGAATCTGAAAGTTTCAAAGGCAAAATTGAGGAGTGAAACTTTGCAGTTTTCAAATTCTGAATATACCAGCTTGATCAGCTCATCAAGGTGCTTATTTCTATCCTTTCGGAAGTTTGAAATTCAAAGTTTGAATTTTTGGGGTTTCTTTGACAAATCCTAATCCAACTCCAGGTCCAGTTCTTGCAAATCAAGTGGATTGGGTTAATCCTAGAAGAAGATGGATTGGTCACCTGCATAAGTGAAGAAGTTCCTGTTTCAGAGGGAGATGAGGCTAAGGCCTTTCATAAGAAGATTACAAGCAATCTTGACAGGTATGGCTTACAGGTATGTTTCGTGGTTAAGTTTATCATATGTTTGTCTTCATATCATTACAGTACAATCTTGATTAATTACTAGACTTGTCGTATCACCTTAATAGAAGATATTCATTGATTAAGGTTTTGCCACTTATGAATGTACTAATGCATTGTGATGTTGTATGAGGTTTATGTTGTTTGCTAACATAAAAGGTACACCAAGAAAGACAAATCATGTTCTACTTCAAGAACATATGATCATGGTGACATGAAGACAAAGATTCATCCATTGTCATGGATCACATATAAGATCTACTTTCGAGGTATGTATAACTTGGTCCTACAATGGTTAACCTATGAGACATGCAGGTTACTAGCACAAGTCACTAAAGAGAACCAGAAGACATTATGCGGGTATGTTAGACATAACTAGATAGCATGCTAATCCAGGTATGTTTTTCCTATATCAAGCTAGAATCCTACCTTGTGTTAGGATCTTATTCTGTTGTGTTGTTGATAATGATTATTCATGAAGTAATAGGTTTGAATAGTCATGGCTGTATGCATATTATGTTTCTTACCATAATTGATGATTTAACTAATCAGAAGAGTCCTATGATCAAATAAGAATATGCATGAGTAAAAGAAGACTTCCCTGAAACCTTGAATACTAATGTTTATTATCTGTGAATGATCATGACTATACATGTTTAAGATTATTGTGTTTTGATAGTATTAAGATTATACTAATAAATGTGTGGTTATGTATGAGACCTCAAGGATAACACAATGATGATACTAATAAGCATGCATAGTGATTAAGTATGGATGTAAGTTCAAGGATAGGTAATCTAGGAAGCAAAGATCAAGAGGGAGCTCACTCCAGTTGTTCCTGCAAGAAAGCAAAGGAGCACACTTCAGTAGTTTCTGCAAGGATGCAGATATTCAGAGGGAGTTGACCACTTCTCACAATCCACATCAGAATGGAGTTACAAAGATTCAGAGGGAGTCTACCCAGCAACCAAACAAAGATAAGTATTTGAATTGTCATTTCTTACATAATGTTATTCAATGATGTATATGCTTATGTTCCTAGAATTAGGTTGTGTATTATGCATAGTTGCATTGATGAACAATATACTACTAATATACATGGCTAAGTGGCCTATGGAACTGTACAACATTCCATTTCTACTTATCTAGAATGAAACCTCTTTGCTGACATGTTAGGAGTTGTGCACGCTTTTAACAATGTTCTGGTAGAGATTGGAAGGCATCTAGAAAGTTACGGGATATGGATAAATGTTGTATTGAAGCATTGGCTAAGATAATTGCAAGACTGCATGACATATTTCTTTATGTGTAAGAATTTGTTCTGAAAACTATGAGATGTTTTTCTAATCATGCAATTTAACTTGTTGTGTAGGAAAGATCGTATGCCATCACCTACAAAAGAAGAACTACAACATTTGTTCAGCAACAAAATTATCTATTGAAGATATTGAAGTTCCCAGGATATGGGAAGAATGCCATGATCCGTCGATCATGAAGAATGATGTTTGGGATGTAGTCCCAAGACCTGAAGGGAAGTTTGTTATGACTTCCATATGGATCTATCAAGATCAAGCATGTTGTAGATGGCAGCATAGAGAAATATAAAAGTGATGAAATAGAAGATACACCAGATGGATTTCAAGACAGCTTTCTTGAATGGTGTAGTTGAAGAAGAAGTGTATGTGGAGAAGCCACTTGGTTCTGAGACGCATGACAAGGAGTCATATATGTGCAGAACTTGGGGATGATGCACCACTTTCTAGGTATGGAGGTGTGGCAGAGTGTAGATGGAATCTTCCTTGGACAAGGGAATTATGCAGTAGAGATCCTAAAGAGGTTCCGGATGATGGACTGCGAGCCTATGGCATCGAACCTGAAGTTTCTGTGTGATGCTTCATCTGATCCGGTTGATGTCACTATGTATTGTTAGATGATTGGGTCCTCTATGTACTTGAAGAACACTAGACCAGATATTTGCTTTGCGGTGAACACATGGAGCCAGTTCCTGACGGATCCGAGGGGTGTTCACCTGGTTGTTGTAAATCATATTCTGAGGTACCTGAAGGGTACAGTTGATTATGCGCTCAAGTATGAAGCGAATCAAAAGTTTAACCTGCAGGGTTATGTTTATTCAGATTGGGCAGGCAGTGTTGGAGATAGGGATCAGGTGTGATCTCTTGGTTTAGCAGGAAGCAGTTCTGCGTAGAACTGAGTACAGCCGAAGCAGAGTATGTTGCAACATATGAGCAGGTTGCAGATGTATTGACCAAGCCGTTGGCCAGAGTGCAGTTTGAGTACTTCAGAGAGAGGCTTGGTGCACTTCAGATCGAGGTTCCTTCCAAAGGGAAGTGATGAGTCCGGAAGATGCAGATGCGCGTGAGATTTTCTGACATGGTTGATGTGTTCTCCCTTGGTCATGATGTAATTGCTGAGCCATTTTTCACATGGTGGTAGATGTGTTCTCCCATGGTGAAAAAGTAAGGGCTGGAGCCTTCCTTGAATGGTGGTAGATGTGTTCTCCCATGTCAGCGGTGTAAGTGCTGGATGATGTGCATATGGGCTGTGCTTCGTGGACGATGAGATGATCTGAAGAGGACAATGCTATGATGATCAGGAGGATCATGGATGATGAGCATAAGGACGATGCTCCAGTTACTACTCTGTATATGTATATATGCATCATGTTGGATGCTTGTTATGATCAGTTGGATCATTTATATATATGCATCATGTTGGATGCTGGATATGATCAGTTGAATCATTTATGTATGTATGCATCATGTTGGATGCTAGATATGATCAGTTGGATCATTTGTATTTATTTTGTATATGCATCATGTTGGATGCTTGGACCATGTATCTGTATATGTATCAGGTGGATACTGAGATCATGTATGATGATATGTATCAGGTAGATACTTGGTATGCATCAGGTGGATGCATTGTATGATCAGGATGATCGTGGATGATGAGCTTCTCCAAATGACATGCAGCAGGATGTTGCAGTGATGATGATCAGGATGATGTATGGTGAGTATCAGGATGATACTTTGTGGCCGTGGATCAGGTTATGCAAATGAGCATGTCTGGGAGATCCTATAGGTCAGAGTTGTGTACCCGTAACATCCTGGGATGCTCTTTCGAGAAGTTGCTCTAGGAGAACATGTAATTTGTGCCCTGGGAGATCTTCAGGTCGGAGTTGTGTACCCGTAACATCTTGAGATGCTCTTGCGAGGTTTTTTCCTATGGCATGTAATTTGCTCTTGGCAGATCTAGATAGGATGAAAAAGGCCTCAGATGCTTCAGCTAGGTTTTGCCATGACCACATGTAATTTGCTCCTGGGAGATTTGGACAGGATGAAAAAGGCCTCAGATGCTTCAGCCAGTTTTTGTGGTGGACCACATGTAATGTGCTCCTGGGAAATCCAACAGGTAGAGTTGTGTGCTCGTAACAACCTGGGATGCTTCATCCAGGTTTTGTGGTGAGATCACATGTAATGTGCTCCCGGGAGATCCGATAAGTAGAGCTGTGTGCTCATAACAACCTGGGATGCTTCAGCCAGGTTTTGTGATGGGTCACATGTAATGTGCTCCTAGGAGATCCGACAGGTAGAGCTGTGTGCTCGTAATAGCCTGGGATGCTGCAGCCAGGTTTTGTGACGCACTTAATAAGTCCTGAGGATTCCACAGTATGGCCAGTGATGATGAAGACCTGCAGGTGGTGGGCCTACATCTAGTATGAAAAAGGAGTGGCTCTGTAGAACTTCCTATGACGAGTAGATTCAGAGATTGATTGAGATAGCAGCAGCAGCAGTGACGATGATCCAGAGAAGATGACTTGTGCTCGAAGACCTATGTTGAGAAATACCTTCCTAGTTAAGAGGGAGTGTTGATGTATATGTAACTTCGGAATGTATTTCACATATATGTATATTGTATTCCTATAGAGATGTTATTATTCCTCTATACGGAAGTATCGTCATTTATATTGTAAGTGTCGTAACTTATACTTGATGGGTTATTAGACCACCTTGTTGGGGTCAGCCCTGTATAAGTCATGTGGGTCAAAGGGTTATTAAACCACCCTATTGGGGGTCAGCCATGTGGGTCAAAGGGTTATTAGACCACCCTAGTGGGGGTCGGCCCAGTCAGCATTATGTTAAGTGGTTAAGTTGAGGCCGACCTAGTTGAGTAAAGGTCAAGTCAAGTTAGTGTATAAATAGAGAGTGTGTCTCTCTCATTTTATACATTCTATTCTCTTACTCACACTTTGGAGAGTGGCGCACTTGTGGAGGAGGAGGCTCTACTGCTAGGAGAAGACTATCTCTTGTATTCTGGTTGTATCATTGCTCTATCTATCTCTGAGGAAGTTATTGGGGTTTTTCACCTTTATGGTTTTCCTCAAGTAAACTCCGTGTCTCTTGTGTGCTTGCATTATTGTGTCCATGATTGATATGCTGCAGATTTGTTGTACATGTTGTTCTCTTAGTTAAGATCCTAGATCAGATTGAAGTAAATTCTAAAAATTTAACACACGCTACCTCCCCCCATCCTTAAGATGCATGATTAGTCACTAAATCATTAGATTAATTAATAATTAATCCCCCCACTAAGGATAAGGCTTAGGGGTATGGGTTTTGGGTTTATCATAAGGTTATAGGACAAAGGTTTAGGGAACAAGGTACATAAGTATGCCTTACCCCCTCACAACCCTTGGTTAATATCTGGATCCCCTCTTCAGCGTATCATTCCTCATGCAGCCAGCTGGTATTTTTATTAAAATATAATATCTCGCTATGTACATACTTCATAGAAAATTGTTCAAAATACAATAACAGCTCTAACCTGGGCCAGGGGGTGTTACAATTCTCCTCCCCTTAGAGTCTTCATCATCCTCGATGATTCACATTGTATCAAAATATATATACAAAAATTAACTACAGTAATGTTTTAATATATACACATTTTCAAAATAAATGCGGATACTCTTCCTGCATTATATCTTCCAGTTCCCAAGTGGATTCCTAAGGACTGTAATGGGTCCACTGGAACTTCACCTATTCGATGAATCTGTTCGTGAGTATCTTGCTTCTACAATCCAAAATGTAGATTGGTTGAACCTACATTTCCCCTTTTGGTTCCACCTTTCCAAACATTCTTTACTTCCATCCTATTTCCTTTGAGTCTTTCCACCTGGAACGTTTCTTAATGGGCTGATTGGACGAATGCTTCTTCATTGATCCACTTTCCTTTCCACTGTTGATTGTTCCCAGAATGATTTTTACCTCTCTTTGCAGACAAATAGTGTCCTACAAAGCCTTTTGGTTCATCTCATTCTGCTTCCTTTGTAACTTGAGCATCTCCCCAATATTTTCTTGGGTCTTGGAAATTGTTTGCAGAAGGTTTTCAGCCAGATCCAATAGCCTTTGGTCTGCTTCCATGGTCAATGTGCACAGTTGGCTCTCACTTTGTTCACAAGTAGTACTTTCTTTGTAACAACTGCAACAAATTAACTTCAATTTCTCACCTGTGAAATACATCATTGTAATTCTGTTAGGCCCAGCATAACATAACATTAAAATCAGTCTATTAATTTCCCAAGTGACAGGGAAAAGTCCATGCTATATCCATGAGACTTTCACACTTTTCATGCTTTCCCAACATGCACATGAACTCATGCATGTTCATCTTTCACAAGGAATTAACTAATTCATCCTTCACAAGTATTTCAAGCAATCAACCACAATCATTTCTCAGCCAAAACATGCATTCAATCAATTTTATGTTTCTAAAGTATAAAGAAAGATAAGAGTAAGAGTTTCCCCTTTTTAATCTTATTTCTCATCCGGAGCTCCACCACCATTGTGGCTCCATGCTCCTTGATCTCTTTCAACTTACACTTGAATGCTTGACTTGAACTTTTCCTATTTGGCGATGACACTTAGTGTCTAAGGTTTGTCTAAGGCCTGTCAACTAGGGAACCTTTCCCTATTGATTCCTATGGAACCCTTGGTTGCTAGGACCCACAAAAGTCCACTAGCACCATTCTTTTCCATTAACCAGTATGCTGACTGGGTTTATCAAGCATACCACATCCATTTCCAAACCAACGCCTCTGCTGGGTTTATCAGGAAATAAAACAAAATGATACAATTTTATGGGTCTTTCTCCTATGAAAACCAGTGGTTCCTTCCAGGAAATCCATAGGTGACTCACTCGTTTGTCGGCTAGCATGACCCCTAAATACCCACTCACACCACACAAGGATGATACCCCTTCTCTGCTGCTCAGTCCCTCGGGCATACCCATCCCTTCCAGTTCTCTTCAGTGTGAGCGTATAAAGGTTACCAATGCCTATGCAGCTTCCTAAGTACCCATGCTCTTACTAGGTTTAACAACATTGTGGAGAAACAAGCACACATACATAATTTTGCAAGGTTTCTCAAACCCAAGCCACTCTTGGCATTTCCTTCACATTTTCATCCTTCGCAGCTGACATCTGCCCCACTGGCATACTTTCACTATCTCACCTGCATCTCATACAATCATGTAGTTCACATGAGATGTCATTATAATAATTCCCATTAAAATTGAAATTTGAAGCAATACATGTTCTATTGCATTGCCATGAGATATTTATCATAACCATTTCACTTAGAATTCCAAATTATGTTTTGCACAGAAATTAGATTTCCCAACATGAGGTCCTTCTCATGATGTTTGGCTCTTGCAGGCCATGACATATGGTCCTCCTGACACAATTCATAGTCATTCAAACAGTCAGCAACATTAGCAATCCAATTCAAATTCATATATGATTTTCCATACTCAGTCAAAAGCATTAATACTCCAATTCAATCATGAATTTACAATTCTGTTTACTACAGAAATTGGGTCTATTTAACCATGAGTCCAAGATCCTATTGTTTGGCTCTTGTAAGTGATAATTCTATGTTTATTATGGTCTTATGCACTTACTTACATACTGTTGGGATATCTCATCATTAAGTATGTACTTTGCATGCATTTTGCATGCATGCACCCGCATGCTGCCCAGTCACCAGTTTGATGCCTCCCACACCTAGTCCTTAGTCTTCCAACACTCGAGAGATACTTTCCACTTAGATTTATCCCTCCTATCCAGGGAGGCGCCCACTTCTCACCTTCCACTGCAAAAGGGTGCCTTTTCTCACCTACCAATCAGTTTCACTTCAGTTAGTTAGTTGCCTTTCCTTGATTTGAGGCTAGACTGACTCCTAACTGTTGTTACCACTCCGATTGACCTCCAATGAGCCTTGACTACCTATTCTGAGTGTAGTTAACCCCTCATGCGCCCTCCACTGAGCCTCCATCCCTACATTAGTGCCACTTACCATCAGTTACACTTATTACACTCAGTTAGACTCAGTTTGACACCTGTCTGACAGTGACTTGTGCATTGATGACCACCACTGATTGATGATGAGGAATCCTAGTTGGAGCCAAGCTACACCATGCAATATATTCGAATGACCTCCTTGGATAATTAGAATTGCTTACTCATTGTGACAATATTGTATTGTAATTCTACCATTTCTAGAGTATAGAGGACTGATGCATCTCTCTTGCACAGTTTTTACTCCAAATTGTTTTACATCTTTGTGATCGATATTCTTGTTCAATAGATCTACTGTGACTAATTTTACAGGGTATCAAAGCCATTGCAGGGACAAGATCTCTCTCCTACAGGTGTTCTACATGAAGAATTGAGTGCATTTGCTCAAAATTACTGAAGTTTTGGAATGCAAAATCTCATGTGCATTCACTCATGTGCATGCAAAGCAGAAAATACACTCCAATCCACTCCAGAAGCTTGAGTTTTCCACATAATTCCTGGATTTGATACATTGGATCCATTCAAGCTTGCTTGATATCCAATCCCAGGTGTGATGCAACTCTAAAAGGGTGGATTGTTCGACCTTACTGTTCTTGTTTTGATTGTGATTTGCAGGTTTATCATCTCCATCAAGTGCATTCGCTATCTTGTGATTTGCAGGTTCTTCACAATCAATTGCACTCGCCATCAGGGATGGAATACTCTTCTTCAAAGCCTATGCTAACTCCTTTCAATTATTTTGATTGGAAAGGAGACATGGATATCATATTGCACTCTAAAGGGTTCTATAGAGTCACCATGGGCCTCGAATTGGAGCCAAACACATTGCTTGAGAAATCAAAACACTTCAATAAGCTTGATGAAGCTTATGGTCTTCTTTGCCTCTCCATATCCAAGGATCTTCACTTCCATCTCAGCGGATTGAACTCTCCAAAGGCGGTATGGGAGCAACTTGACAAAAAATTTGGCAAGCAGGACGAGCTTAGGGCTTTTCAATTGGAAAATGAATTGATTGCTCTTAGTCCTGAGAATTTCGAGACCATCAATGAGTTTTTCACAAAATTCAAGGACTTGGAATTGCAGTTGAAGAACAGTGGTGTTGTTAAAAAGGATAAGCAATTGATCCTCTCCATTCTTTCAAAGCTTGGTAAATATTTCTCGGTATTTGTCTCTACTTTCAATTCCGGTCAGCTAACTATCCCGAATTGGAAGATGCCTACCTTGAATGCCTTCATTGAATCCGTTACCAAAGAGCATGACAAGTTGATTCAAATGGGGTCCATAAGCTCCAAAGATTCAGCCCTATTTGTTCAAGGATCTAAGAATTCGAATGGCAAAGGAAAGAAAAAGAAAGAGAAGACCAAATTCGAACCTAACAAGCAAAGAGAAAAAAACAAGCAAGTGGATGCACCATCCGGTTCAAGGAACAAGCAAAAGGGTAAAGAGGGTAAAGAAAAATCTAACTGTTCATATTGCAACCATGGATTTCATCCTGAAATTTCATGCATGAAGAAAACAATAGATCAAATGGCCCTCATTTTGGAAAAGAACAACATATGTCTTCTCGACGGTGCATGGAAGAAGGATAGAAATGATGATCATGAAAGAGGTCAAGCACTCATGGAAACTGTTTCGAAACCCACCACTCTACTGATAGATTCCAGTTCCTTGAATCATATGGCTGCAAATATTGACTCCTTCTCTTCATTCGATCCAAATAGCGCCATTCCCATCCATTTGAGAGATGACTCAAAAATTTCATCAAAGGGTAAAGGTACCATCCATTTAGAGCATGGAAGTTTTCAGAATGTTCTCTATGTGCCTTCCTTTGCTTCAAATCTACTTTCTGTGTATCAAATGACACACACTGGTGAACCGAAGAAAATTACATTCAACCCTAACAAAATTTAATTTATGATATCAAAAGTGAAATACTTATTGCAGTTGAAAAGGAAAACTACACTGCAAAATACTATGAGTTTTCTCACTTTGTGCCGCTTGAAAAGCCCACTGCTCTCCTCACTCATGGAAACGGGGTTAGTAGGATTTGGCATGAAAGGTTTGGACACCTTAATTACAAGTATTTGCTACTGTTACAACATAAATCCATGGTTGATGGTCTTCCGCAACTCCATTCCTCGAAGGGAATTTGCCCCGGTTGCATTGTTGGGAAGCACCCTGAGCACAAGTTCGACCATGACAAAGCTAGCAGAGCTTCTACTATTTTGGGCCTCATATATTCTGAAATCAATGGTATGCTGCCAAATATGTCCATGAATGGTTCAAGGTATGTTTTGACATTCATCGATGACTTTTCCCGCTTTACTTGGGTATTTTTTCTCAAAAACAAGTCAGAAGTGCTTGGAAAATTCAAGGATTTTAAGGCTTTTGTTGAGACCGCCACTGAGAGCAAGATCAAATCTATTAGATCTGATAATGGTGGAGAATATATCAATACTGATTCGCTGCAACTTTGTGCTGAAAGTGGAATTCAGATCCAACATACAGTTCCCTACACACCCCAGCAGAACGGTGTAGCGGAAAGGAAGAATCGGTCATTGAAAGAGATGGCTACTTGCATGCGTGAGTCAAAAGGTTTGGATGCAAATATTTGGTCTGAAGCCATTAATGTTGCTGCATATATTCAGAACTGAGTTCCAAATTCATCCGTGAAAGGTAAAACTCATTTCGAAGCATTCACTGGTCGCAAACCGGATGTGTCCAATTTGCGGGTTTTTGGCTCCACTGCATGGGCTAGAATTCCTTCTGATAAGAGAAAGGCTTTGGATCCACAAAGTATTGAATGTATCCTGATAGGATATGGGGAAGAATCAAAAGCATATAAACTCATGAATATCAGATCCAAAAAGATATTCATAGAGCGAAGTGTGAATTTTGAAGAACCACTACTAGATCTGAAACTAGTTGAGGAAAACACTGCCGATTTGCAGCCTCCACAAGAAGAAGATTCGAGAGAATATGAAGAAAGCATTGGGGCTGATATTTTTGATATTTTATCAAAATTTTATGGCCATGACATATCAAGTTCAGAATCAGACCATAATGATTCTCCTCAGTTACCAAAGTGGGCCCAAAACACTCTACAATCTGCTGCTCCAAACATTGGAAATCCTGCTGATCCAAGGAGAACAAGAGCAGACTATCAAAGAGTAGGTATGGCTCTTTCATTTTCTGATCCATTATTATATGAGAAATTTTATTTGATGATTGGTTCAGATCCCAAATCATACTATCATGCCCACCGAGATCCACGATGGAAAACCGCCATGGATGAAGAGTACAATTCTCTTCAAAAGAACAATACATGGGAGCTAGTTTCTCTTCCAACTGGAAGAAAATTGGTCCAATGTAAGTGGATCTACCGCAAAAAAGTTGCTACTAATGGCTCTATCAAAAAATACAAAGCTAGGTTGGTGGAAAAAGGTTTCTCCCAAGTCCAAGGAGTGGAATACACTGAGACTTTTGCACCGGTTGCAAAGATGGATTCCATCCGCCTAGTTTTGGCCATTTCCGCATCCAAGCACTGGGAAGTGCACCATATGGATGTGAAGAGTGATTTTTTACATGGATACCTTGATGAATAAGTATATATGAAACAACCAGAAGGATGCATATCAGATCCATCATTAGTTTGCAGGTTGAAGAAATCTTTGTATGGATTGAAACAGGCCCCAAGAGCTTGGTACGCAAAGATGGACTCCTTTCTTCTTTCTCAGAATTTCAAAAGATGAAAATCTGATCCGAACGTGTACCTACAACAAGTTAAAGGTAATTTTATGATTGCTGTTTTATATTTTGATGATCTTCTCATTACTGGTATCACTCTCCTTACAATTAACAAGCTGAAAACCGCTTTAAATCTAGCTTTTGATATGAGCGATTTGGGCTTGCTTAAGCAATTTTTGGGCTTGGAGATAGCTCAAAATTTTGATGGGATCACATTATCTTAGAAAAAATATGCTAAAGACATGCTATTAAAGTTTAATATGGCAGAATGTAAGGCTGCTCCGTTTCCATTCCTCTCAGGAATCAGTCTTGAGGAGGGAAATTCTACACCACTTGCAGATTGCACTATGTATCGACAGTTGATTGGTTCACTACTTTACTTGACACACTCAAGGCTTGATATTTCATATGTCATGAGTGCTGTATCAAGGTATATGCAGCATCCCCATGAGCTTCATTGGTGGGAAGCCAAGCGGATCTTGCAGTATGTGCAAGGTACAAGACATTTTGGCATACATTATGCTGCAGATTCTGAGCTAGATTTCATTGGTTTCACTGATTCAGATTGGGCGGGTGATAGTATAGATCAGAAGTCCACTTATAGATATGTTTTCATGATTGGCCATGGCCCTATTTGTTGGTCAAGAAAAAATCATGCATCCATTTCACTTTCTTCAGTAGAGGTAGAGTATCGAGGGGTAGTCAATGCCTACATTCAGGAAGTTTGGTTGTAGGGTATTCTTTCCGAGTTTGATTTTGGTAGCACTACTTTGACTGTCCTATTTTGTGATAATAAAAGTGATATTAAGATCTCCACCGATCCAGTTCAGCGGCAAAGGACCAAGAACATTGAGATTCATATGCACTACATCCGAGAGTTGGTGCATGATCGCACCATCATTTTGCAATATTGCCCTACTAATGAGCAAATTGTAGACATCTTTGTTAGTTTTTCAGAATTTTCAATCTGATCTAAGATCTTAACTGAGAGAATAACATGTAAAACATATCTACAACATATCAATCATGGACACAATAATGCAAGCACACAAGAGAGACAGAGTTTCACCGGGGAAAACCAAGAAGGTGAAAAACCCTGGAACTTCCTCAGAGATAGAAAGAGAAATGATACAACCAAAGTACAAGAGATAGTCTTCTCCTAGCAGCTGATCTTCCTCCTCACATGTGCGCCACTTTCTGAGAGATGGAGGAGTGAGTAATGAGTTGATCAAATATAGATCTTCTGATCTCTATTTATACTTGTCCTGTCCTGCCCAATAAACCAGTGGGGCCGACTTGTCTAACTTAGCCTATTAACCCATGGTTACATTAATCCGGGTCGACCCCACACTTGGTGGTCTAGCAACCCATTTACCCACATGACTCATACAGGGCCGACCCCATCAAGGTGGTCTAATAAACCATCGGCAAGTTACAACACTTGCGACATTTGTCAATACAAATGACGACACTTATGTATAGAGGAATAATAACATCTCTATAGGAGTACAATATACATAGATGAAATACATAGGTGAAATACATTCCGAAGTTACATATACATCAATACTCCCTCTTAAATAGGAAGGTATTTCTTGACACAGATCTGCTAGCACAAGTATTCTTCTCTGGATCATCATCACTGGATCATCGTCATCGAATCATCGTCATTGCTGCTATCTCAATCAATCTCCAATCTACTCGTCATAGGAAGTTCTATAGAGCCAGTCCTTTTTCATATTGGATGTAGGCCCACCACCTGCAGGTCTTCATCATCACTGGCCATACTATGGAATTCTTAGGACTTATTACGTGCGTCACAAAACCTCGCAAGAGCATCCAGGCTGTTATGAGCACACGGCTCTACTTGTCGGATCTCCCAGGGCTGTATTATATGTGACTGTCACAAAACCTTAAAAGAGTGAGGCTTGACAAGCAAGATATCTAAAGAGCATTTGAGGCCTTTTTCATCCTGTCCAAATCTATAGGACTTATTACATGTGACCCCTACCACAAAACCCTTAAAGAGTGTCTTGAATAGAAAGAACTCTAAGGAGCATCTGAGGCCTTTTTCATCCTGTCCAGATCTCTAAGGCGTATTACACGTGGTCATGGAAAAACCTTGAAAGAGCATCCCAGGACTAATTATGAGCACACAGCTCAACCTATCAGATCTCCCAAGGCTGGATTATATGCCATAGGACAAAACCTCGAAAGAGCATCTGCCAGATATCCCAAGACCAGATTACATGCCATAGGAAAGACCTCGAAAGACTATCTGCAAATCTCCCAGGGCCGGATTATATGTCCTCCCAAAGAAAAACCTCAAAAGATCATTTTCCAGATATCCTAGGGCCACATTACATGCCATAGGAAAAACCTCGAAAGACTATCTGCAAACCTCCCAGGGTTGGATTATATGCTTATCTGCAACACCTGTTCCACGGCCACAGAGTATCAACCTGATACTCACCATATATCATCCTAATGTACACATGATCATCATCACTGCATTGTCCTGCTGCATGTCATCTAGAGCAACATCCTGAAGCGCGTCATTGATGATCATCCTGATCATACAATGCATCTACCTGATGCATACCAAGTATCTACCTGATACATATCATCATACATGATCCACCTGATCATACAATGTATCCACCTGATACATACATAGATACATGATCCACTTGATCATACAATGTATCCATCTGATATATATCAACATACATGATCTACCTGATCATACAACATATCCACCTGATACATATACAAATACATGGTCCAAGCATCCAACATGATGCATATACATATACATGATCCAACCGAATTAAAGAGGCCACTATTTCCTGGGCTCATGACAAAAGGGCGATTGATGATCAGAATTTGCGGGTTGCTGAGCTGAATATCGATCGGATTCTTATTAGTCTAGGCATGGGATATCTGGATGATCAGCAGAAAGGCGAGCTGATGGAGTGGGAAAGACGCAGGAATGTGATTCTGTGTGAGAGAGAAGAGATGTGGAGAATAAAAAGTAGGGCGATTTGGCTTCAGTGCGGTGATGAGAATACAAAATTTTTTCAAGCATATGCTAAGGGGAGAAAATTCAGAAACTCTATTTGGGAACTATCTTCAGAAGCAGGGGAATAGGTCTCCAGCTTTGATGGATTAGCGGAGTTGGGTGTTAGACATTTTGGAGATTTATTCACTGCTCAACCTGGAGCCTCTATTGCTGAGGTTATTCGGGTGACTCAGCTTTTCCCTCGTTTTGTCGGGGAGGAAGATAATAGACTGTTGATGGAGGAGGTGATGCCGAATGAGCTCTCGCTGGTCATGCAATCCTTTCAAAAAGATGAAAGCCCGGGGCCAGATGGCTGGCCTATAGAATTCTTCTTAGGATTCTATGACTTCTTCGGGGCGGAATTATTGAATGTGGTGGAAGAATCGCGAAAGGCTGGGTTTGTCCATGGCCCCTTCAACTCCACCTTCATAGCTCTTATTCCAAAGACGGACAAGCCTGACAGCTTTGATGAATTTAGACCTATCTCTCTCTGCAATTGTATCTATAAGATCATCTCTAAGGTTATGGCGAGGCGACTCAAGAATATTTTGTCTCAGCATATTTCTTGTGAACAATTTGGCTTCTTGGAAGGTCGTCAAATTCATGAGGCCATTGGAGTTGCCCAGGAAGGATTACACACTCTGAAAGTGCAGAAGCAGAAGGGTTCAGTGATTAAGATTGATCTCTCAAAAGCATTTTATAGGGTTAGCTGGCTATATATCCGGATGCTTCTAACTCACCTGGGGTTCTGCTACGAATTTATTAGGTGGATTATGGCCTGCCTCACTACGGTGAGCTTTGCTGTACTGATTAATGGTTCTGCTAGTCCATTCTTCCAAGCGGGAATGGGTCTACGACAGGGTTGTCCCCTCTCTCCGCTGCTGTTTCTCCTTGTTGTTGAAGGACTCAGCCATTTTATTCTGAATGCAAAAGCTGATGGATCCTTTCAGGGCATATCCATTTCTCAGGTATTGTTTATTACACATCTCCTTTTTGTTGATGACATTCTGATATTTTGTGATGGCACGCGACAGGATATTGATAAGGTGGTTGAAGGTCTCCAATTAGTGCAAGTTACAGCGGATATGTTAGTGAATATTGACAAATCTACTATCACATGCTCGAATTTAACCGAGCAGGAGATCCTAAGAATGGCTAACAAACTACCTTTTAGGACTTTGGATATTGATGATGGATTAAAGTACCTTGGCTTTCACTTGAAACCGAATGCTTATCTAAAGGCTGATTGGCACTGGTTAATAGCAAAATTAGAACAACGCCTTCATGGATGGAATCATAAATGGCTCTCTCGAGCTGGGAGGCTGGTCTTGGTTAAATCAATTTCGGAAGCAATTCCGGTGTATTGGATGTCTCTTGCTTGGATACCCATAGGAGTCCTGGAGCAGATCTGGAGGTTGTGTTTTGCCTTTCTCTGGAAGGGTATGAGTGAGCTTCGTGCATTGGTGTGGGTCAAATGGGAAAAAATTGCTGTCCCAAAAGCACTGGGAGGATGGGGGTTAAAGAATATTTTTCTGTTTGCAAAATCCTTGGGGGCCAAAGTGTCGTGGCGACTTATCCATACATAGAGTCTCTGGACAAGAGTGGTATATCATAAATATATTTCCCCTCTTACTCTTCTCGAATGGATAAGGCTGGGCAATAAGTCGAGGGCAAATTGCTCTGTGGTCTGGAAAGTGGTGGTGCAGCATTTTTCTTTGGTCGGTTCTGGATTAGTGTGGAGGATTGGAAATGGGCGTCTCATCTGTATTAGGCTGGACCCTTGGGTTGGCTGCAAGGGAGGTCATGTCCTTTCTGTGGAATTGAGGACTTTTTTGGCTGCTAGAGGTTGTCATTTTCTGGCTGATATTGAGGATCCAGGATCATCTACTCTATGGAATCAGGGGTGGATCTCTGCACAGTGACTTGAGATCTCTGCAGAACTGCAGGGGGCTTGGGAGGATTTTCTGCAGATCTTAAGACTTACTAATATTCAACTGACCAACAGGGTTGATGAACTTATCTGGGATCACCATCCCTCGGGTATATACTCACCAAAAAATGGATATATCCAGCTGAATGTGGAAGTTCATAACAGGGAATTGGTGTGGTGGTGGAAATATCTGTGGAAGTTAAGGTGTTCGGGTAAAGCAAAATTACTCTTCTGGGCTATTCTGGAAAATAAGGCTCCTACCTGGGACATTCTGCAAAAACGTTTACTCCAGGGACCAGGGATCTGTCCACTTTGTAGGGATGTGGAAGAGACCATCGCTCATCTTTTTGTTCAATGTCGGTTTTCACAAGCTGTTTGGGATGATATTAGCAAATATATGGATTTTAAGGTGAGGTGGAGGGGAGAGAGCATCCTGGAAGCGTTCCATTCATGGTGGTCTTTATATAAGTCCTCTTCCATCCGGGCCTTCCCGTGTATATTCGCCTGGGGCATTTGGATTACCAGAAACCAGATTATCTTTCATGATAGCAGGGTTCGGATGGAGTCTGTAGTGGCTCACGCTGTGGCGGTTTTACAACACTACAAGGCACCTGTCCAAGCGATTAGAACACGACCTGTGCGTGTGGAACAGTTTGACAAATCCATGTCATGGGATTTTTTTGATGGAGCTTCATTAGACCATCAATCGGTGTGTGGAGGGGGGGGAGTCCTTTACAAAAATGAGTCCCATTTCTTTCATCTCGTGGCTGGTTTGGGGAGAGGATCAAATAACTATGTTGAACTTATGTCTCTTAAGTTGTTGATGTTATTTGCACTTGAACAAGGATGCCTATCTCTATAGATTTTTGGCGACTCCATGTTAGTAATCGACTGGGCAAAGGAGACAACACATTGTCATGTGATGGTACTTTTACCTATCCTGGAGGAGGTGATCCAGTTAAAGCAGTCCATTAATCACATTACATTTACACATATTTACAGGGAGCGGAATGGGTTGGACGATCAGCTCTCCAAGGAAGCGACGCAGTAGGACTTAGCACTTGGCACTTGGAGGATTACTATTCATGGACCTTTTCATGAATATATTGAGGCACAACATTGAGCAATTGCTCAGTTTTTGTTGACAAATGATGGTTACGTTCTTCCATTTCTGTTACAGTATATGATTTTATGTAATAGGATATATGCAGGTTGTATGGACAGCAGTAGTTTTGTTTTTGATGTATGTATGGGACATTAGATATGATGATAATATGGGACAGTAAATATGTGACAATGTAGGGATCTCAGTGATTCTACTACATGTGCAGAGTGTAATTTTGTTCATCCATTTGAAATAAAATTACGATTTTTTCCGAGGAAAAAAAAAACAAGCATCCAACATGATGCATATACAAATATATCAAGCATCCAACATGATGCATATACATATACATAATCCAACCGATCATACCAAGCATCAAACATGATGCATATACAGAGCAATAACTGGAGCATCGTGCTGATGCTCATCATCTAGCACTTACATCCATAGCCATGGGAAGGATCCTCCTCTCACCATGCTTGGAATGGCTCCTGCAAATGTGTCCATCACTTCTTCCTCGAAGTGTCATCAATCTGAAGAACAACAAGCCTCTCTTTGAAGTACTCAAACTTCACTCTGGCTAGTGGTTTCACCAACACATCTGCAATCTGCTCATCCGTTGCAACATACAGGAGCTTCACTGCTCCTCTCTGCACCATATCCCTGATATAGTGATATTTGATCTCAATGTGCTTCGACCTGTCGTGGAACACCGGGTTCTCAGACAGCTTCACACAACTCTAGTTGTCACAAAATATACTATTAGCCTCTAGTGAGAGATCAAATAACTTAGACAGTAGCTTCCAGAGCCATACTGCCTCACAACTAACCCAACATGCTGCAACATACTCTGCCTCGGCTGTACTCAGGGCTATGCAGGATTGCTTCCTGCTAAACCAAGAGATCAAACCTGATCCAATAATGAAGCAACACCTAGATGTGCTCTTCCTATCTACAGCATTGCCTACCCAGTCCGAATCAACATAACCCTGGAGGTTAAACTTTTGATTCGCATCATACTTGAGCCCATAGTTAATTGTACCCTTCAGGTACCTCAGAATATGCTTTACAACAATCATGTGAACACCTTTGGCATCCGTCAGGAACTGGCTCAATCTGTTCACTGCAAAGAAAATATCTGGTATCGTTTTCGTCAGGTACATCCAGGACCCAATCATCTGATGACACATAGTGACAACAACCTACTCAGATGAAGCATCACACAGAAGCTTCAGGTTCGATGCCATAGATGTGGCCATGTCCTTGCAGTCCATCATCCCAAACCTCTTCAGGATCTCTACTGCATACTTCCCTTGTCCAAGGAAGATTCCATCTGCACTCTGCCACACCTCCATGCCTAGAAAGTAGTTCATCATCTCCAAGTTCTTCATCTCGAACTTGGCAACAAGATTCCACTGCGTGTTGGCAATCAATCTATCCTCACCTGTAACAAACAGGTCATCCACATAGAAAAGTAGTATCACTGGATTTCCTTCCTCAACCTTATAGTAAAGGTTGGAATCCGCTTTACTCTTGGTAAAGCCCAAACTGGATAGAAAGCCATCTATCCTGCCATACCAGGTCCTGGCTTCATATTTCAAACCATACAGGGCTTTCTTCAGTTTGCACACATGTGAATTTCGGTCATGTGTCTCAAACCCGAGTGGATGCTCCACATACACTTCCTCTTCGACTACACCATTCAAGAAAGCTGTCTTGACATCCATCTGGTGTATCTTCCATTTCATCACTGCAGCCAGAGCAAGTACTAATCTGATGGAAGTGTGCCTGGCTATAGGTGTAGAATTCTATTCATACTCAATCCCTCTTTCTGGGAGAAGCCACGAGCTACAAACCTCGCTTTGTATTTCTCCATGCTACCATCTACAACATGCTTGATCTTATAGATCCATTTGGAAGTCACAACAGACTTCTCTTCAGGTCTTGGGACTGCATCCCAAACATCATTCTTCATGATCGACTAGTACTCCTCGATCATGGCATTCTTCCCGAATCATGGGAACTTCAATATATTCAATATCTTCAATAGATAACTTTGTTGCTGAAACAAATGTTGTAGTCCTTCTTTTGTAGGTGCTCGTATATGATATTTCTTACAAAACAATTTAAATTGCATGATTAGAAACTTCTCATAGTTTTCAGAACAAATTCTTACACATAAAGAAATATGTCATACAGTCATGCAATTATTTTAGCCAATGCTTCAATATAACAGTCATCCATATCCCGTAACTTTCTAGATGCCCTCCAATCTCTATCAGAACATTGTTAATAGTTTTGCACTACTCTCCATGTCAGCAAAGAGGTTTCATTCTAGATAAGTAGCAATGGAATGTTGTACAATGCCATAGGCCACTTACCCATTACATTCATATTAGTAGTATGCTGTTCATTAATGCAATTATTCTAGTATGCCAAAATACATAGCCTAATTCTAGGAACATCAGTATATACATCATTGAACAGTATTATTTAAACAATCAAATATGCGAGAAATGATCATTCAAATACTTATCTTTGTTTGTTTGTTGGGTTGACTCCCTCTCAGTCTTTGCTTCCTTTCTACAACTCCATTCTAATGTGGATTGTGAGAAGTGGTCGACTCCCTCTGAATGTCTTCATCCTTGCAGAAACTACTGGAGTGTGCTCCCTCTTGATCTTTGCTTCCTGGATTACATGTCCTTGAACTTATATCCATCCTCGATCACTATGCATGCTTACTAGTATCATCATTGTGTTACCATTGAGATCTCATACATAATCATACATTCCTTAGTATAATTTCAATACTATCAAAACACAATAATCTTAAACATGTATAGTCATGATCATTTCAAACACAGATAATAAGCATTATCATTCAATGTTTTAGGGAAGAATTCTCTTACTCATGCATATTCATATTTGACCAAAGGACTTTTCTAGTTATTCATATCATTAATCAAGGTAAGAGACATAATATGCATAAACCCTTAATTACTTACATTTCTAACTTCAAGAATAATCATTATCAACAATACAACAGTATAAGATCCTAACACAAGGTAGGATTCTAACTTGATATAGGAAAAACATGTTAAATATTGTAACTTCAAAGAATATTATATTTGTACTTTATTATTCCGGAGATGTTTCATCCCTCCGAGGTAACCCTATTATGTATCCGGAGATGTTTATTCCTCCGAGGGTCAGTATTAACTAGGGTTATTAGACCCACCATGTGTGGGTCGGCCCTGTAGTTATGTTTTAGGGGTTATTAGACTTCTCCAGGTGAGGTCGGCCCCAACAGGTCTTTTAGTCAGTTGAGAATCAAGTATAAATAGAGGAGGTGAACTCCTCATTAGATCATTCACTCACTTGTGGAAGAGTGCGCACTAGTTGAGGAGATCTGCTAAGGAGACTTAGAAGGAAGGAGCACATCTTGTATTTTGGTTGATCATCTTATTGAGGAAAGCTTTACTGGGTTTTCTACCCCATGAGGGTTTCCCAGGATATATAGTGTGTTTATCTTGTGATTGTGTTTCTATCAGAGATCTTGCTTGTCTATTTGGTTTAAATTCAACATGGTATCAGAGCTAGACTGAATAGGACATCTTTCACAAGGTAAGATTCTCTCTCTCTCTCTCTTTGGTGAAGTTAGGGTTTCAGCCCAAAGTTGGTATTTTTGATTTTTGGTTGCATGGCTGGATATCCCTCCTCAATACCTTTCTTTTAAGCTCTAGATCGAACTTTTTGGTTGGGTAGAACTCCGGGAATTGCAAACCCTAATTCTACCAAAAGTGCGATACGTCAGATTTTGGTTTCAGAAAAAAGTTGGAATTTTTTATTTCTGATTGCATGGCTGGATAGCCCTTATCAAGAGCATTCTTTTAAGCTATAGATCGAACTTTTTGGTTAAGTAGAACTCCAGGAATTGCAAACCCTAATTCTACCAAAAGTGCGATAAAATTCTGTTTCAGTTTCCGGAAAAGTGAAAAGTAACTTTCCAAGTTAGTCTACTCTGTCTCTTGGACTCCCCCAAGAGAAGATGGCTCCAAATACTAAGCTTGAAGACAAGCTAGAAGGCATAGAGAATTTCCGGGCATGGAAATACAGAATTGGTCTCATTCTTGAAGAGAATGACCTTGCTCATTATATCAAGGAGGAAGTTGCAGAACCAGAAGAAGATGAAGCCAAGGAAAAACACAGGAAGGATATGATTAGGGCAAAGAGAATCATAGCTGATTCCATTAAATACCACTTGATTCCCCAAGTGTCTTCCAAGAAAACTCCAAAGGAAATGTATGATGCCCTAGGAAGAATGTATGAAGGAAAGAACATCAACAGAAAAATGAATCTAAGGACTCAGTTGAAGAGTACCAAGATGCACAAAGGAGAATCCATTCAAGACTACTTCTCAAGGGTCTCTCTAATCAAAGAGCAACTAGATGCCATTGGTGATACTCTTGATGAAGATGAACTTGTGATGACAGCTCTAAATGGTCTCACTAGATCATGGGAATCTTTCATCCAAACCATGTGTGCCAGAAAAGAAAGCATGAAGTTTGATGTAGTATGGGAGGATTGTGTTCAAGAAGAAGCTAGGGTTGCCAACAGAGAGGCATTGCTCAAGGAAGATGACCAAGCCTTGGCCACCCATACCAAGAGAAGAAAGAATCGATCCTACTTTAAGAAGGATAGTCAAAAGGAGTCTCATCCTCCACAGAGATTTCAAAAGAAAAGAGGATCCTTCCAAGGAAGAGACTACTCCTCATTCCAATGTTTCATTTGTCACAAATTAGGACACATTGCCAAAGACTGTCCTAGCAAAAAGATTAAGGGTACTTACCACAGAAGACATCATGCACATCTTGCAGAAGATGAGAGTGAAGAAGAAGTTGAAGAAGAAAGGCCTCTCAAGAAAAGATCTAGAAAAGAAGAAGAAGATGAAGAAAGGACTTTCCCCAAAAGAAGATCTAGAAGAAATGAAGAAGAAGATGCAGAAGAGTATGTTCTTTTCTCCGCACTCTCTGGATCTATAACACCAGGAGAAGATACATGGGTCATTGATAGTGGTGCCTCAAAGCACATGACAGGACAAAAGAAGACTTTATCAAGTCTTGAAGAAAAGACCTCTCCACTAAAGGTATCTCTTGGAGATAACTATCAGTATCCCATTAAGGGAGTTGGTGAAGCAAACTACAAACTTGATTCTGGAACCCCCATGAAAATGAAAGAAGTTTTGTATGTTCCAGGGTTGAAGAAGAATTTACTTTCAATATCAGCTTTGGACAAGAAAGGCTATAGAGTTGCATTCATTGATGGACAAGTGTTAATGTGGTCCAAAGGAAAATCCATTAAGGATGCAATTGTCATTGGTGAAGAAGAAGGAGGTTTGTATAAACTCAAGGGTCATCCAGAAGCTGCCCTTGTTCATGAAACATCTAGTCCCAGTGAGCTATGGCATAGAAGACTGGCTCACATTAACTACAAAGCCTTACCCTATGTAAGCAAGGTAGTCATAGGACTACCAGATTTGAAGGTGGATCATAATGGCTCTTGTAAAGGATGTAAGAAAGGGAAGAATGTCAAGAACCCCTTTCCAAAGAGTGAAACAAAAACTAAGAGTATCTTGGAGTTAATACACTCAGATGTATGTGGTCCAATGCCCACCACCTCTTTAAGTGGTTTTGAATACTACCTTTCTTTCATTGATGATCATTCAAGGAAAACTTGGATTTACTTTCTAAAAGGTAAGAATGAAGTCTTTGGAAAGTTCAAAGAATTCAAGGCTCTAATAGAGAATCTCACAGAAAAGAAAATCAAGATTCTCAGAACAGATAATGGTGGAGAATATACTTCAAAAGAGTTTGAAGAATTTTGTAGAGAAGCTGGAATCAAGAGAGAACTAACCACTCCCTACAATCCCCAACAAAATGGGGTTGCAGAAAGGAAAAATAGAACCATCATGGAAGCTGTGAAGACTATGATACATGACCAGGATCTTCCCATGTATCTATGGGCTGAAGCAGCCAAGACAGCAGTTTATGTGCAAAATAGATTATCTCACAGTGCTCTTGAATTCAAAACTCCAGAAGAAGTGTTTACAGGTAAGAAGCCTGAGGTAAGTCATCTTAAAATATTTGGGTGTCCTGTGTACATCCACATTCCAAAAGAAAAGAGAACCAAGTTGGATCCCTCAGGAAAGAAGGGAATGTTTGTTGGTTATTGTGAAACTTCCAAAGCCTTCAGAATCTACATACCAGGTTTTCATCATATAGAAATAAGTAGAGATGTAACCTTTGATGAGGAAGCAGCTCTCAAGAAATCCAGGAAGTGTCAACTTGAAGAAGTTTATGAAGAAGATTCATCTCCCAGAATCTCAGAGACTGTTCATGTCCCTGAAAAGGATACACCAGAGGATCATGACATGCTGGAACCACAAGAACCTCCTGTAGCAGAATTATCTAGGAAAAGAAGACCAGCATGGGCTAGAGATATCATTCAAGGAGCTGAAAGATATGGTGCTCCCGAAGGCTCCACTAGAGAAAGGAAGAAACCAAAACTAGTGACCAACTATATGGCTTTGATGTGTGATCTTGTGGATCAACTACCTACCAGCTATGAAGAGGCAGCTCAAAAGAAAGAATGGGTAGAAGCAATGACAGAAGAATATCAATCAATAATGAAAAATGATGTTTGGGATATAGTTCCCAAACCAAAAGACAAAAGTGTGGTTTCCTCCAAATGGATTTTTAAGATAAAGCATGCTGCAGATGGTAGCATTGAAAAGTACAAGGCAAGATTTGTAGCCAGAGGATTCTCTCAGAAGGAGGGAATTGACTATGAAGAAACTTTTGCACCTGTTGCTAGGTATACTTCAATTAGAACTATCATGGCACTTGCATCCATGATGAAATGGAAATTGCATCAAATGGATGTTAAGACAGCTTTTCTGAATGGTGTAATTGAAGAAGAAGTTTATATAGAACAACCTCAAGGTTTTGAGGTCAAAGACGGAAGGACCCATGTATGCAAACTGAAAAAGGCACTATATGGCTTGAAGCAAGCTCCCAGAGCTTGGTACGGAAGAATTGACAGTTTCTTATTAAGCATGGGCTTTACCAAAAGTAAAGCTGACCCCAATCTCTATCTTAAAGTAATGAATGATGAACCTGTTATATTGCTATTATATGTAGATGATCTATTTCTAACAGGAAATGAGAAACAAATCATTGAAAGCAAGAAGAAGCTTTCTTCAGAATTCGAGATGAAAGATCTCGGACTAATGCACTACTTCTTAGGCCTAGAAGTGTGGCAAGAGCCAAAAGGGATCTTTCTAAATCAAGGTAAGTATACTGTGGAGATCCTCAAAAGATTTGATATGTTGGAGTGTAAAGCTATGGCCACTCCCATGGACTCCAACTTAAAACTGCTAGCTAATGATTCGTCAGAAATAGTGGACATAACCCTATATAGACAAATCATTGGATCATTGATGTACTTGAAAAATACTAGGCCTGATATATGCTTTGCTGTAAATACTCTCAGTCAGTTTCAAGTAGAACCTAGAAAGGTTCACCTCATAGCTGCAAAGCATATCATGAGGTACCTAAAAGGTACAGTGGACTTTGGCCTTTACTATCTTGGAGACAATGAACTCAAGTTGCATGGTTTCTCAGATTCTGATTGGGCAGGTAGTGTCTCAGACAGAAAAAGTACTTCAGGTGGATGTTATGGTCTTGGATCTGCCATGATCTCCTGGTTCAGCAAGAAACAATCTAGTGTGACCCTCAGTACCGCTGAAGCAGAATATATAGCTGCTTGCTCTGCCAGCTGTGAAGCGGTGTGGCTTCGGAAACTCTTATCTGGAATCTTTGACTTAGAAATGGATCCCACTGTGATTATGTGTGATAATCAAAGCTGCATTAAGATGACTGAAAATCCTGTGTTCCATGATAAGTCAAAACACATTGAGATCCGTTACTTCTATATACGAGACATGGTGCAGAGAGGAGCCATCAAGCTCGAGTATATAAGCACTGAGAATCAGGTTGCTGATATCTTGACTAAACCTCTGTCTCGAGTGAAGTTTGAGTACTTTCGAGACAAGCTTGGTTTAGTCCAGAAGGACCTTCCTCGAAAGGGGGAGTAGTATAGTATTACTATCGTTTACTTTCTGCTTTGATAACTACTTAGATTTAGAACTCTTACATATCATTTATGCTAGATGTATACATAATTTGATGATGTGATGTAGTGATGTATACATGTTTTGATGTACACATGTTTTGATGTGATGTGTACATGTTTTGATTAGTGATGTATACATGTTTTGATGTACACATGTTTTGATTAGTGATGTATACATGTTTTAATGTACACATGTTTTGATGTGATGTGTATATGTTTTGATTAGTGATGTATACATGTTTTGATGTACACATGTTTTGATGTGATGTGTATATGTTTTGATTAGTGATGTATACATGTTTTGATGTACACACGTTTTGATGTGATTAGTGATGTATACATGATTTGATGATTTGATGTGATGTATACATGTTTTGATTAGTGATGTATACATGTTTTGATGTACACATGTTTTGATGTGATGTGTACATGTTTTGATGAGATGTATACATGGTTTGATATGATACATGATTGTACCTGTATGGATAAGAATACAGTTGAGGGGATTGGATCATCCCTGGACTTTCAGTCCTAAAGAGAGCCGTAGACGTAAGGTCTCCGAGAATGAAGTCCTTAGTGGACAGTTGAGGGGATTGGATCATCCCTGGACTTTCAGTCCTAAAGAGAGCCGTAGACGTAAGGTCTCCGAGAATGAAGTCCTTAGTGGACAGTTGAGGGGATTGAATCATCCCTGGATTTTCAGTCCTAAAGAGAGCCGTAGACGTAAGGTCTCCGAGAATGAAGTCCTTGATGGACTTGAGGGGATTGAATCATCCCTGGACTTTCAGTCCTAAAGAGAGCCGTAGACGTGAGGTCTCCGAGAATGAAGTCCTTGATGGACTTGAGGGGATTGAATCATCCCTGGACTTTCAGTCCTAAAGAGAGCCGTAGACGTGAGGTCTCCGAGAATGAAGTCCTTGATGGACTTGAGGGGATTGGATCATCCCTGGACTGTCAGTCCTAAAGAGAGCCGTAGACGTGAGGTCTTCGAGAATGAAATCAGTGGATTAAATCATCCTTGGACAGTAAATCCAGTAATTCCGAAAGGAAGGATAGTCCTAAATGAATTGTGGTTGGATTAAATCATCTTTGGACAGTAAATCCAGTAATTCCGAAAGGAAGGATAGTCCTAAATGAATTGAGTGGATTAAATCATCCTTGGACAGTAAATCCAGTAATTCCGAAAGGAAGGATAGTCCTAAATGAATTGTGGTTGGATTAAATCATCCTTGGACAGTAAATCCAGTAATTCCGAAAGGAAGGATAGTCCTAAATGAATTGAGTGGATTAAATCATCCTTGGACAGTAAATCCAGTAATTCCGAAAGGAAGGATAGTCCTAAATGAATTGTGTTTGGATTAATCATCCTTAGACAGCAAATCCAGGAGGGATAGTCTTAAATACGATTGTGATTGGATTAATCATCCTTAGACAGCAAATCCAGGAGGGATAGTCTTAAACGAGATTGTGATTGGACTAATCATCCTTAGACAGCAAATCCAGGAGGGATAGTCTTAAATATGATTGTAGTTGGACTAATCATCCTTAGACAGTAAATCCAGTAATTCCGAAAGGAAGGATAGTCTTAAATATGATTATGATGAGATCGATCCAGTAATTCCGAAAGGAAGGATCATGTACGATGCTGCTGATCGTGTGATGACGATGCTGCTGATCGTGTGATGACGATGCTGCTGATCGTGTGATGACGATGCTGCTGATCGTGTGATGACGATGCTACTGATCGTGTGATGACGATGCTGCTGATCGTGTGATGACGATGCTGCTGATCGTGTGATGACGATGTTGCTGATCGTGTGATGACGATGCTGCTGATCATGTGATGACGATGCTGCTGATCGTGTGATGATGATGCTGCTGATCAAGTGATGACGACGCTGCTGATCGTGATGTTGATGTTGATGTTGACAGTGATGTACCAGTAACTGTTTGAGTTACTGATGAAGACAATTTGAAGAAAGCTTCCGATGATTTATAGATGTATCATGTGTAGTGACTCCTTGCTCCTGCAGATGCTGTTATAATATCCTTCTCGTTAAGGGGGAGTGTTAAATATTGTAACTTCAAAGAATATTATATTTGTACTTTATTATTCCGGAGATGTTTCATCCCTCCGAGGTAACCCTATTATGTATCCGGAGATGTTTATTCCTCCGAGGGTCAGTATTAACTAGGGTTATTAGACCCACCATGTGTGGGTCGGCCCTGTAGTTATGTTTTAGGGGTTATTAGACTTCTCCAGGTGAGGTCGGCCCCAACAGGTCTTTTAGTCATTTGAGAATCAAGTATAAATAGAGGAGGTGAACTCCTCATTAGATCATTCACTCACTTGTGGAAGAGTGCGCACTAGTTGAGGAGATCTGCTAAGGAGACTTAGAAGGAAGGAGCACATCTTGTATTTTGGTTGATCATCTTATTGAGGAAAGCTTTACTGGGTTTTCTACCCCATGAGGGTTTCCCAGGATATATAGTGTGTTTATCTTGTGATTGTGTTTCTATCAGAGATCTTGCTTGTCTATTTGGTTTAAATTCAACAAAACATACCTGGATTAATATGTTAGTTGGTTATGTCTAACATACCCAAATGATGTATTCTTGTTCTCTTAAATGACTTGTGCTAGTAACCTGCATATCTCATAAGTTAATCATTATAGAACCAAGTTATACATACCTTGTAAGTAGATCTTCTATGTGATCCATGACAATGGATGAATCTTTGTCTTCATGTCACCTTGGTCATATGTTCTTGAACTAGAACATGATTTGTTTTTCTTGATGTACCTTTCATGTTAGCGGACAACATCAACCTCATACAACACCACAATTCATTAGTACAATCATAAGTGTCAAAATCCTAATCAATGAAAATCTTCTATCATGCATTCATATTTTTATTAAGGTGATACAACAAGTCTAAAGTTAATCAAGATTGTACTAACCTTAATGAAGACAAACATACCATAAGATTAATTATGAATAGATCTCGAAACATACCTAGATAAGGCATACCCATCAAGAATGCTTGTAATCTTCTTATGTAAGGCCTTAGCCTCAACTCCCTCTGAAACAAGAACTTCTTCACTTATGCAGGTGACTAATCCATTCTCTTGTAGGATTAACCCAATCCACTTTGATTTGTAGAAACTGGATCTGGAGCTGGATTAGGGTTTGCTAGAGAAACCCTAAAAATTCAAACTTCTAAAAGGATAGAAAGATGCGCCTTTTTGAGCTGGTCAAGCTGGTATACTCAGAATTTGAAAACTGCAAAGTTTCACCCCTCAAAATTACCTTTTAGATTTTTGGATTCACTAGGGAGGACCCTGAATTAGGGTTTGCGTTTCCTAGAGCTTCACCCATCCAAATAGTTTGATCCAAGGCTCTAAACTTTGATTTTTCCAGGGAGCTTCCAGAAATGGTCACATATTTCAAAAATTCCCATTTTTGTAGAAGCCCCTATTTTTTTACTTTTCTGATCAAAGTCCCGAACTAGGGTTTGATCAAGCGCAACCTTCTACCCAACCAAAAAATTTGATCTTGGTCTCTAAATTTCGATTTTGATAAGTAGCATTCATCCGTGGTCTCCGATTACAAAAATACCAACTTTCTCGGAAACCCTAATTCCTAGAGCCATGAATGAAGGTGCTCAAAATCCAATTCTGTTTTGATAGAAATATGCACCTGATTGTTTCTGGTGTAACTTTGAAATTACAAATCCATAGGGTCTGAAACTTCTACTTGTGGTATCTCGGCCTGTCATCTTTCCAACCCCATAGGTTTGACCTCAATTGGATTCTCCGAGAGAGGGTTATCCCAAGTGTCGCAATGTGACCTGTTTATGGGATAAAACAAGAGAGAGAACTTGTACGGCATGCCACGTGTCCCTGGTTCCCTTTCGGCCTCTAAACCTTCATCCTATGAAAGTACAGTCTGTGACATACCTGTCACATTTTACTAAACTTCATTTGGAGTTTTCTATCCCAAGTTATGACCTTTTTTCCTAGGTCACCTATTTATGACTGAGATTCGGAAGAGGCAGAAACCCTAGATTGTACAAATCATAAAACACAACGTACAATGAATTAGAAGTTGTGCTTCGGATACAAGTGACATGGGGATCTTATATTCGACCTGTAAGAGTTTCAGATCCTAAAACCTCACCAAAATGGATTTATAGTGAAAGTTCTATGATGACTGGTTTTTTCTATATTAAGCCCTAGCTTCGCAAGTGCACCAAGTGTCATAAATTCCATACCATACCTTATTTCAGGCTAGCTCTGATACCATGTTAGTTTTTCAGAATTTTCAATCTGATCTAAGATCTTAACTGAGAGAATAACATGTACATAATATCTACAGCATATCAATCATGGACACAATAATGCAAGCACACAAGAGACACAGAGTTTCACCGGGGAAAACCAAGAAGGTGAAAAAACCTGCAACTTCCTCATAGATAGAAAGAGCAATGATACAACCAAAGTATAAGAGATAGTCTTCTCCTAGCAGATGATCCTCCTCCTCACATGTGGGCCACTTTTCAAGAGATGGAAGAGTGAGTAATGAGTTGATCAAATAGAGATCTCCCGATCTTTATTTATACTTGTCCTGTCCTGCCCAATAAACCAGTGAGGCTGAGTTGTCTGACTTAGCCTAGTAACCGATGGTTACATTAATCCGGGCTGACCCCACACTTGGTGGTCTAATAACCCATTTACCCACATGACTCATACAGGGCCGACCCCTTCAAGGTGGTCTAATAACCCATCAGCAAGTTACAACACTTGCGACATTTGTCAATACAAATGACAACACTTCCGTATAGAGGAATAATAACATCTCTATAGGAGTACAATATACATAGATGAAATACATAGGTGAAATACATTTTGAAGTTACATATACATTAATACTCCCTCTTAACTAGGAAGGTATTTCTCTACACAGATCTACTAGCACAAGTCTTCTTCTGTGGATCATCATCATCGAATCATCATCACTACTGCTATCTCAATCAATCTCCAATCTACTCGTCATAGGAATTTATATAGAGCTAGTCCTTTTTCATACTAGATGTAGGCTCACCACCTGCAGGTCTTCATCATCACTGGCAATACTGTGAATTCTCAGGACTTATTATGTGCGTCACAAAACCTCACAAGAGCATCCAGGCTGTTACGAGCACACGACTCTACCTGTCGGATCTCCCAGGGCTATATTATATGTGACTGTCACAAAACCTTAAAAGAGTGTCTTGACAAGCAAGATCTCTAAAGAGCATCTGAGGCCTTTTTCATCCTATCTAGATCTCCAGGACTTATTACATGTGACCCCTACCACAAAACCTTTAAAGAGTGTCTTGACTAGCAAGAACTCTAAAGAGCATCTGAGGCCTTTTTCATCCTGCCCAGATCTCTAAGGTGTATTGTGGTCACGGAAAAACCTCGAAAGAGCATCCCAAGACTGATTACGAGCACACAGCTCAACCTATCGGATCTCCCAGGGTTGGATTATATGCCATAGGACAAAACCTCGAAAGAGCATCTACCAGATATCCCAAGACCAGATTACATGCCATAGGAAAGACCTCGAAAGACTATCTGCAAATCTCCCAGGGCCGGATTATATGTCCTCCCAAAGCAAAACCTCGAAAGAGCATTTGCCAGATATCCTAGGGCCACATTACATGCCATAGGTAAAAACCTCGAAAGACTATCTACAAACCTCCCATGGATGGATTATATGCTTATCTGAACAACCTGTTCCACAGCCACAGACTATCAACCTGATAATCACCTTACATCATCCTGATGTACACATGATCATCATCACTGCATAGTCCTGATGCATGTCATCTAGAGCAACATCCTGAAGCTCGTCATCCATGATCATCCTGATCATACAATGCATCTACCTAATGCATACCAAGTATCTACCTGATACATATCATCATACATGATCCACCTGATCATACAATGTATCCACCTGACACTTACATAGATACATGATCCACTTGATCATACAATGTATCCATCTGATATATATCAACATACATGATCTACCTGATCATACAACGTATCCACCTGATACATATACAAATACATGGTCCAAGCATCCAACATGATGCATATACATATACATGATCCAACCAATCATAACAAGCATCCAACATGATGCATATACAAATATATCAAGCATCCAACATGATGCATATATATATACATGATCCAACCGATCATACCAAGCATCCAACATGATGCATATACAGAGCAATAAATGGAGCATCGTCCCGATGCTCATCATCCAGCGCTTACGTCCACAGCCATGGGAAGGATCCTCCTCTCACCATGCTTGGAATGGCTCCTGAAAATGTGTCCATCACTTCTTCCTCGAAGTGTCGTCAATATGAAGAACACCAAGACTCTCTCTGAAGTACTCAAACTTCACTCTGGCTAGTGGTTTCATCAACACATCTGCAATCTGCTCATCCGTTGCAACATACAGGAGCTTCACTACTCCTCTCTACACCATATCCTTGATATAGTGATATTTGATCTCAATGTGATTCGACCTATCGTGGAACGCCGGGTTCTCAGACAACTTCACACAACTCTAGTTGTCACAAAAGATACTAGTAGCCTCCAGTGAGAGATCAAATAACTCAGACAGTAGCTTCCGGAGCCATACTGCCTCACAACTAGCTAAACATGCTGCAACATACTCTGCCTCAGCTGTACTCAGGGCTACGCAGGATTGCTTCCTGCTAAACCAAGAGATCACACCTGATCCCATACTTAAGCAACACCTAGATGTGCTCTTCCTATCTGCAGCACTGCCTTCCCAGTCCGAATCAACATAACCCTGAAGGTTAAACTTTTGATTCGCATCATACTTGAGCCCATAGTCAATTGTACCCTTCAAGTCCCTCAGAATATGCTTTACAGCAATCATGTGAACACCTCTGGGATCCGTCAGGAACTAGCTGAATGTGTTCACCGCAAAGCAAATATCTGGTATCGTGTTCATCAGGTACATCAAGGACCCAATCATCTGACGATACATAGTGACATCAACTTGCTCAGATGAAGCATCACACAGAAGCTTCAGGTTCGATGCCATAGATGTGGCCATGTCCTTGCAGTCCATCATCCCGAACCTCTTCAGGATCTCTACTGCATACTTCCCTTGTCCAAGGAAGATTCCATCTGCACTCTTCCACACCTCCATGCCTAGAAAGTAGTTCATCATCTCCAAGTTCTTCATCTCGAACTCGACAACAAGCTTCCACTGCCTTTCGGCAATCAATCTATCCTCACCTGTAACAAACAGGTCATCCACATACAAAAGTAGTATCATTGGATTTCCTTCCTCAACCTTGTAGTAAAGGTTGGAATCCGCTTTACTCTTGGTAAATCCCAAACTGGATAGAAAGCCATCTATCCTTCCATACTAGGTCCTGGCTTCCTATTTCAAACCATACAGGGATTTCTTTAGTTTGCACACATGTGACTCTCGGTCATGTGTCTCAAACCTGAGTGGCTGCTCCACATACACTTCCTCTTCGACTACACCATTCAAGAAAGTTATCTTGACATCCATCTGGTGTATCTTCCATTTCATCACTGTAGCCAGAGAAAGTACTGATCTGATGGAAGTGTGCCTGGCTATAGGTGTAGAAGTCTATTCATACTCAATCCCTCTTTCTGGGAGAAGCCACGAGCTACAAACCTCGCTTTGTATTTCTCCATGCTACCATCTGCAGCATGCTTGATCTTATAGATCCATTTGGAAGTCACAATAGACTTCCCTTCAGGTCTTGGGACTGCATCCCAAACATCATTCTTCATGATCAACTGGTACTCCTCAATCATGGCATTCTTCCCGAATCCTGGGAACTTCAATATATTCAATATCTTCAATAGATAACTTTGTTGCCGAAACAAATGTTGTAGTCCTTCTTTTGTAGGTGCTCATATACGATATTTCCTACAAAACAAGTTAAATTGCATGATTAGAAACTTCTCATAGTTTTCAGAACAAATTCTTACACATAAAGAAATATGTCATACAGTCATGCAATTATTTTAGCCAATGCTTCAATACAACATTCATCCATATCCTATAACTTTCTAGATGCCTTCCCATCTCTACCAGAACATTGTTAAGAGTTTTTCACTACTCTCAACATGTCAGCAAAGAGGTTTCATTCTAGATAAGTAGAAATGGAATGTTGTACAGTGCCATAGGCCACTTACCCATTACATGCATATTAGTAGTATGCTGTTCATTAATGCAATTATTCTAATATGCCAAAATACATAGCCTAATTCTAGGAACATTAGTATATACATCATTGAAAAGTATTATTTAAACAATCAAATATGCAAGAAATGATAATTCAAATACTTATCTTTGTTTGTTTGTTAGGTTGACTCCCTCTCAGTCTTTGCTTCCTTTCTACAACTCCATTCTGATGTGGATTGTGAGAAGTGGTCGACTCCCTCTGAATGTCTTCATCCTTGCAGAAACTACTGGAGTGTGCTCCCTCTTGATCTTTGCTTCCTATATTACCTGTCCTTGAACTTATATCCATCCTTGATCACTATGCATGCTTACTAGTATCATCAGTGTGTTACCATTGATATCTCATACATAATCATACATTCATTAGTATAATTTCAATACTATCAAAACACAATAATCTTAAACATGTATAGTCATGATCATTTCAAACATAGATAATAAGCATTAGCATTCAATGTTTTAGGGAAGACTTCTCTTACTCATGCATATTCATATTTGACCAAAGGACTTTTCTGGTTAGTCATATCATCAATCAAGGTAAGAGACATAATATGCAAAAACCCTTGATTACTTACATTTCTAACTTCATGAATAATCATTATCAACAATACAATAGTATAAGATCCTAACACAAGGTAGGATTCTAACTTGATATAGGAAAAACATACCTGGATTAATATGTTAGTTGGTTATGTCTAACATACCCACATGATGTCTTCTTGTTCTCTTAAATGACTTGTGCTAGTAACCTACATATCTCATAGGTTAATCATTATAGAACCAAGTTATACATACCTCGTAAGTAGATCTTCTATGTGATCCATGACAATGGATGAATCTTTGTCTTCATGTCACCATGGTCATATGTTCTTGAACTAGAACATGATTTGTCTTTCTTGATGTACCTTTCATGTTAGCAGACAACATCAGCCTCATACAACAGCACAATTCATTAGTAAAATCATAAGTGTCAAAACCCTAATCAATGAATATCTTCCATCATGCATTCATATTTTTATTAAGGTTATACAACAAGTCTAAAGTTAATCATGATTATACTAACTTTAATGAAGACAAACATACCATAAGATTAATTATGAAAAGATCTCGAAACATACCTCTCAAGATTGCTTGTAATATTCTTATGTAAGGCCTTAGCCTGTTACTGGACAATCCACTCGACCAGAGGCGAGCTGGATCTCCCTAGCTCAATGCGAGTCTAGAACAAATAGAACAGACTACAAACACGTTTCCTAGATATACTTAAGGATCAAGTGCTATATGTCTTACCTCTTTGATTCGCTATCCTTTCTCCCGAATGTTGCTCCACTTCCCACGGTCACCAGATCCAAGGTGCAAGACCTGTAAAGACACATAAAAGAGAAACGAGCAAAGAGCATCTATACAATAAGAGATCTATGTAAACAGTTAAGCAAGTAAACAACACAACATCATCACATATAAGAGCAATATTGGTGGAAAGAATTTGTATTACTGCAAATAGAGGAGTACACAATAGAGATATAGAACTACAACCAATGACTTAACGTAGTAGCCCTTCTCCACGCAAGCCAATTGTCAAGTCCTTCCAACGAAGCATGAATTCTCCAAGAGGTGAGTGAAGGTGTTCTTAAGAGAGATTTCACCAGCATGTAGATACCATAGACTTCCTCCCCTTGGTATGGGAGTGAGCCTCATATATATAGGACTAAGTGGATGAGATTATGGATAGGATAGGTTGAGAGATGGTAGGAGAGAGACAGGGAATCTTCCCAATGAGTTAGGGGTCGAGTACCAGCTCTCCAAGAGATCAAGGATAAGCTCCCAAATGGGCAAGCTTCGAGAAAGAACTTGAAATGGCTATTTTTGCCCATTAACAGACCTTGTCGCACCTTGATATGGAGCAACCTGCGACGTTGCATGTTGCTAGTGTGCAACCTGCGACGACCTCTCAAAAGGTTGTACAAACTGATTACAAATCCTCTCAAATGAATACTTGGTCCAGATGACTTCAGGGATGTATACACTAAATCATGATGATGGGTATATTTTAGGTGTAACAGAATGCCCCCCAAAGCATGAAGCTGTTAAGGATGTACAGGTGAAGTTCTTTGATAGAAAAAATGGCAAAAGACTTGTCGGATGAAGGATGCTGCTGCAGTACAACTGACTCTGAACTGACATTCTCATATGTAGTACAACATAGCTTCCAACCAATACATTGCAGATCCATGGGAGTAATGACCGACTGAACACAATCATGGCTACTAGACACAAGCGTAGATCCATGATGAGATGATAACATAGCCACGACCAATACAAAAGTGGATCCATGTAATATGACTCAATACAAACTCCATCGCAACCTGGGTAAAACATGACTCCCCAGGGTCTTCAAGCTGAACCCGCAATGATACGAATCTATCCATGTGATTACAAATGTCTTAACGTCGAACATGGTAGAAACCACTTGATTACCGGTCATCGATGTAAACCGTTAACAAGTGTGAGGGAGATCACCATTAATGTCAATGATTCCCAAGGTATCACAATACATATCATCAAGCGTGAATAAATGAGTTGAAGTTGAATGCAAGATGAAATCTTTCAATCAAGAGTCAATGATGTAAACTCATGACGAAAGCGAGGTGACCTGCCATTGAGGCATGCAGGGCCAAGGTACTTGACTGGTTTCTAGATTCAATCCTTGGATGATGAGTTGAAGTCGACAAGGATGAATCCATCAAAGGAGGGCCATAATGAATCCCCCATCAATCGACACGAAACATGACAAAAATGTGTAGAGTAGATTGGATGGTACAATAACATGTGAGACTGACTCAAAGTAACAACGGCATGACGATGCATGTACTGACTGAAAATGATGAGTGAATGTGTTCTTGAACATGGGCATGGCAAGACTTGGCAGTATTGACATGAGAATGACACAAACTTCTAATGCAATTGATAGTGGAAGCTTTCTTCGAATGACTTAGAGGAGTAACGGGACTCAGAAAGTAAGCAGGGACTCATAGACAAACAGATGACCCAAGTACTGTATGCAAATGCAGATGAGTGCCATGTTCAAGAACGACTATATACTGCCACTAAGGTATGTAACACAAACACTTTTTTTTCCCCATCATGAATGATGAGTGCCTCATGTGTTTTCTAACGAGTTTGATGAGGGTAACCAGATGCTCGGTATAGCTCATCTCATAGATGAGTCCAATCCCAAATATTTTCTGAACCTAGGATAGGAGGGGTTCGTCCCATGACGGGCCCTTCAATGTGAAAATTTAACGAGTCCATAGAAGGAAAACTCGGTCGTCATTTCATATTTAGAGAGTCTGAAAAGAACTAAAGAAGACTCCAACGGTCCTTTTTCGTAAAGTTAGCCTCATCGCCCGAAAAAGGGTAAAACAACGCGGGAGAGGACTCTTCCAATCATGATTGGCTAGAGTATTCCTTTTTCGTAATTAGTGCTCCCTGGTCCGAAAAAGGGGTAAACTATCACCAGGAAGACCATTCAAATACTTTAACAAGCGTGAACAAGACAAGTTCACTTGGCAATCTTTTCAATTTTAGGGAGTTTGAAAAGAACTTAACTATGGACTACGGGGGGTGTCCTTTTCCGTGGAAGTTTAACGAGCCCGAAAAAGTGATAAATCATAACTCGGTACTTGTTCTCATGATTTGGTGAGTATGAGAACAAACGAAGAGTAAACTCATCCTCATGCAATAATTATGACTTAACCAAAAACAATAATGACAAAATGTTCAAAGGAGTGTTCATACTTGTAATTACCGTTGGTAATGCGAGAAACGCTACAAAAGACCACTTTACGACTCCTGTACACTAGAGAAAGTGTCAAATAGTCCCAAATGTAATGACAAATGGTCGAAACTATAGTAAATGGCCCAAAAGCATCAAAATATTTGAAAAGGAATATTCCATTCTATTCTATAAATAGAAATATGGACCAAAAATAGAAACATTGTTCAAATTGCCAATTTGGGTGGAGAAGTACCAATTTGGAGACAAAACTTCCTTTGCCGATTTCGGGAGCTACGATCCGCCATTTCACCAGCCGTCCGGACCAGGTAGGCCTAAATCTCAGCCAACAACTTTGTAGTGGTTTAGTTTTCCAATTTTTGTTCATTTTTTGATGATTTGGGGAGGGGCCATTGCTCCCTCAGCTCGTTGCAAGGGGCCCTTTAGGGACTTGCGACGAGCCCGAATTGTTGCAAGCCTCGAAAACGAGACCTGCGACGAAGTCGCCTTGTACCTGAAGGTGAGGTGCGACGACGGAAACCCACAACTCAAACATAAAAAATATCCCAAAAAATGAGTTTATGCAAGTTGGGAAAGGACCTAACATGTTTTAAATGCCCCTTTTGGCAGGTTATCAGCAAGCAGAGATGGTATTAGAGTGGCGAGAAAGAGAACATGAAGTGGAAGATGAGCAAGCTGCAAACGATCCACAATGTGTGGTTCTTTGTGAAACTGTGGGTTGCTTAAATTCTTCGAGATACAGGGGATGAGAGCCCAGATCTCGTTCTTGACACACATGTTCCAGAGTTGGGATGCGGCCCAACAATACTTTGTTATAGGTGAGCATATCCTCACAATTGACATTGAAGATATCTACTTTCTGACCGGTTTGTCCTAGAGAGGGGACGTTGTACAACTCACTGGGACACGAGCCAGTGATCATACAGTGGAGGACATGGTGGCATAGTGCTGCATAGCTTCTTCTCGTCTTTCCAGTGGGAAGATACTCATCAGAGATGTGGTGAGTTGTCCGCTGAGGACAATACTGCTTACTATTACTAGGGTGGCGGGTAGCCAAGCTCCACATACAGCTACTCGGACTCAGATGTTATACGCGAAAGACTACATGTCTCCCATGGTTTTCAACTGGTGCGAGGGTCTCCTCGCCAACATTCGAGCTCAGCTGACCAAGTGTCGGTGCGGGGAGCGCAGTTTGGATACGGATCGATCCTAGTGTCGTTCCTCTTGAAGCGGGTTCCTATCTTGCACCCGCAGGTGGTACTGGATGATAGGGATCTGAGAGATCCACACATGCTCAGGTGGGAAGAGGTGATGACCCACCATGGTGGGGGTCCCATCATCAGTTTTGGTCCCGATTTCTTTAGCTAGCTGGAAGGCCAGTTACTCATGGTCGAGGACTTTCCATATGGTGGCACAGACTTCCGGGAGGATCCCAACTTAGTGCTGCCAGAGGGTGCAGCATGGGGTGATATCGGTAAGAACAAATCCCTTGTACTTTTAGTTTTGTGAATTATATTTTTTTTTTGATGTAGTGCTGACAAATACATTATATTTGTGTGTAGATGTTGGTCCCGTGCGACCAGTAGGTCTCTCTCTTCTGGCGAGGAGAGACAGAGGTGGAGAGGCAGTGGTTCCTGCTGGTGCTCATCCTGCCGTTGAGGAGATGGAGGAGGTGTACCGGAACCTATCCAGGCTGACTGTGGAGGTACCAGAGCCAGCCATCGACGACCTACCGAGGCCCATGCTTAGATTTAGGGTTGGCCCATGCTTAGGCCCAGGAGGTGCCCCTGAACTCATCACTTTAGGAGCCTCCTGCAGTGAATATGAGATCGGAGAGTACAAGAAACTTTTCCAAGAGTTATGCGATGTCTTTACCTGGTTCTATACCGAAATGCCTGGTCTTGACCCTGCTATCATAGAGCACCACATTAACACCTCTGAGTTAGGGGGAATAATAGATTACCTTGACCCTGGGATAGGGAGCATGATCAATCATTTTGAACCTACCCCATCACATCTATCTCAGCACGTCAATGAACCCATCATTCAAAACAACACATATGTGATCCACAATCATAAACCCCATGCAGATAGCATGGGGGTAGGTCATTGAACCTGCTCACTTTTTCACATGGGTGACCTCAACCATTTTTGAGGTCACATGCCACTTGTATATATGATTTGATTCGATACACCTAGTATTCTACCCCCGTGGGTCATCATTTCTCCCTACCACTGCATCCTTGGCTTGGTGGGCTCACCTTTATTTGCAACCATTTTTTAACCTAGTTATTTCCTTTGACCATTCCGGAGTCCTTACAACCTCCGTTTTTCGCACCATTTGCACTGCCAGATTCATTTTTCCGCGCTCGTGATGATGCTTGAGATCATTTCTTGCTCTCATCAAGACCAATATCAACATTGTGTCCCAACACCTTGTCGCCTCGGTTTGCGTGCCACTTCGGCTGCTCTCCGTTTTTGATATATTTTATATCATCGGATTCATTTTTTCGAGCCCGTGATGATGCTTGAGATCATTTCTCGCTCTCACCCCCATATATTTTGGGTATTTTTTCCAAAACGCCCCCCGTCCCCTCGGTTTACATGCCACATTGGCCGTTATCCATTTTTTGACACTTTTTATATCGCCGGATCCAGTTTTTCGAGCTCGTGATGATGCTTGAGATAATTTCTCGCTCTCACCAGGTACAATTTCAACATTGTGTCTCGACACCTTGCTACCTCGGTTTGCACGCCACATTGGCCACCATCGGATTGTTCCACATTTTTACATGAGCCATTCACTCCTTCCATACTACAATTATTTCATTATTTTTCCACCATTCATTATCCCGCAAGGAGGCCCACTAGTGTTCCCCCCCTCCCTCATTCTTGGTCATCATCAATGTTCCTTGATTGAGCACTTCCTCCTTTCCTGGTCATTCCTTTTGTTCGGTATAATTTTATCCCTTTTTTAGGCCAAACAAGTCCTTTACGAAAAAGGCACTTAGGGAGTTTTTGTTAAGCTCTTTTCTGACTCCTAAAACAATGAAAAGATCACCGAGCAATCTTGCTTCCTTTCATGCTTGTTAAAGTACCTGAAAGGGCATCTATCTGGTATAAGTTTAACCCTTTTCCGGACTTGGTAGACTAATTATGAAAAAGGAATACTCTAGTCACACCAGCTAGAAGAGTTCTTCATTGCATCCTTTTATGCTTCTTTAGACCTTGGAGACTAACACACAAAAAAGCAACCCCCTGGAGTCTTCTTATCGCTTTCAGAATCTCTAAAATTGAAAGCAACCATGAGCATGAACTGTCTTGGGCTCGTACAAATCCACACGACACTACCATTCCATTATTTCAGAGTCTTCTTATCGCTTTCAGACTCCTTAAAATTGAAAGCAATCATGAGCATGAACTGTCCAGGGCTCGTACAAATCCACACAACAGTACCATTTTAAACACATTTCTTTTAGTTCCTTAACCCATGAAGAAGTCCCCCCATGCCTGTTGGCACTATGATCGATCATCTCGGCAGCACCCCCAATCAGGTCGCCTTTGTTCAGAGTATTCTACAATCTCCTGCCATTTTACACCAACTCGAGTATCACTCACCCCAGTCACTATCCTTGATCCAGTACAGCTATGATCCCTTTCCCACCAGTCAGTTCCATATGCTGCCCGATCATCCCCACCATCATACTCTGAACAAAGGAAGTTTGAGTCCACCCACTCTACTTGCCCAGTTATCCCCCACAGTATGATAGTCCTACCATCAGTGCTCTCACACTTCAATTCTCCACCTCGTGCTCCTATCAAGGAAACATCATTGCCTTGCTAGTTGCAGGTCTCCCTCTGTCGACGACAGCCCCTCTATTCCAGAGGATAGACCCAGAGGTCCCTGCGCCTTGGACCCATCACCATCTGTGGTGAGTGCCTACGGACCACTTTGACAGGAGTCATCATTGCCTTTCCGAGTGGTTGCTTCTCACATGCTCGACTTCAACACCTTGATCGCATCGTTGAGAATCGCGTAGGGTTTATATCCCTTCAGTTCTTGGTCGAAGACCCCGGATTTCCCTCGACTCTAGCACATTGGTGAGTCACTTCGGAACGCCCAGTTATATGTTACCGTGGATTTCTGGGTTGCATTGGCGATTGTATTCAGAAGCCATTCAGTTATATGCTTCCTTGAGTACCCAGTTCAGTTCCAGTTCAGTGTACCATTGAGGATATGACTCCCCATCACTATGCTCCAGCAGCTCATCAGTTCCTTTGGTACCCCACTTAGCAGCCATGTTGTTATTCCAGTGTATCAGTTCTTCAGCTCAGACATGGTCAGCCCAGCAGTATGTCCCAGATTGGTGTCCCCTCTGGACCCTTATGATGTACACAGTGGTTCTCTATGTATCTTACAGGTCCCTCTTTTTCGGGCCTCACAGTTATTTATGTATCTTGATATGAGCATGGGTATGCCCGCCTCGTCCATATATTGAGATTCTTCCTCATTCATTATTTGAGGCCATGTATATTCCAGGTCCCCATATTTTAGACCCCATTGTTATTGTTGTTCTATATCTTGATACGAGCATGGGAATGCCCGCCTCATCCATATGTTCAGATTATTCCTCATTCATTATTGAGTTCATGTACTTTCATTTTTTGCAGTTTGTTCGGGACTGCTGTTCCGGGCTTTAGTTCGTTTCTTCTCTTCTCCACACCCCAGGAAAACCATACAAGACTTATGATGTCTATCGGCCATATGATGAGCTCCTGCCCTCACACATCAGGGGGCAATCTTTTAACACCCAAAAAGTGCTCACTGCCTCATCTACCCCATTACATGACTCATTTGTCCATATTTCCTACCATATTTGCCTCCAAAACCTAAAAATCCCATTAAAAAGCCTCCAAAAGGCCACAAAACCATTAAAAAGGCCTCCAAAAGGACAAAAAACCCCTTTTCCCCCCAAAATAATCCAAAATTCCTCCAAAATAGCAAAAACCCTCTAAAAAGGGAATAAAAAATACAAAAAAGAAGAAAAAGAGGGAAAAAGGAAGCAAAAACCCTATACAGCTGACCTAAACCATATGGTGCCCAAAATCATGGGCCAGCACTCCATCACTAAAAACCTATAAATAGGTGATGGAGGCCCCTCATTTCATATCCACAGTCAACCACACCCTTAATCTGCCAAAATCACTCTTGAAACCCTAGCTCACCCTTGAGCTACTTTCACATTTGAGTGTCCCTTTGGCCCATTTCCAAAACCCTTTGGAGAAAGAGAAAGGAGCAAAACTGGAAGCTTGGAGGCAACCCTCTTAGACTGCTGCAAAGGCTTCACCAACCTTCACATTGGAGGTATAATCAATACAAAAAACCCTTTTTATTATCTTGTCTTTTATGTTTTATGCACATGTTTAGAATAGTTACTATTTTACTGTACTGTCTTTCATTTACTATTTTTCTGAACTGCTACTAAGGAGTCCCTTCTCCTTAGTAGGTGCTCATTTGCACAAGCTAGGGTGAAAACCCTAGCTACAACATTAAACTCTGTATGAATTGTGGTTTTGGGACAAATACAAAGGGAGAGTTATGTGCACTCTGGTTACTCCTTCATTATGCCAATCTTAGGCATATTTCACTTCAACAGGTTGCAGTGGACTCGTTGTTTATTATCAATTGGGCTCGTGGTATTGGATCGATTCATGCACTGGATTTGTCATCATGGATGGCACAGGTTCAAATACTTATATAGGACTTGAAGGGGATCCATTTTTCACACATTTTCCATGAAGATAACAGCCATGCAGATGTTTTGTCTCGTCGTGGTATGTTGGCACAGGAAACATATTTTTTTTAGATTTGTGAGGACCATCGACTGATAGATGCGAGATCTATCATTATCTATCCTGTTTAGTACTGTTTTTTCCCACTATCTTTTCGTACATATTATATTTTTACTGTTGTTTCTCCAGCGAATCTTATAGATCCTTTATACATATTTACTTTTTTGTTTGCTCTTTAATCAATACTAGTTGGGGGAGGTATCTTCATTGTATTATGGCTGGTATGCCATTGGTTTATATGGGCTTTCAATTTCTTATATTGTCTAATACTTGAACAGTGGGTGTTTGGATCCATTTGATATTGGTCACTGTTTGATCTCGGTTCTGACACATTACCTACTATGATGGATTTCAACTCATCTGTAACTTTTATATACTTTACTATGAAGTGTATACATTTTCCTATGTGAAAAAAAGACAAGTAAAGTGACTCATAAAGTTTCATTATAGAAAACTACAAGTACAATTACTCATAAAGTTAGCTGGGCTTATCACTTAATATATAATACGTATAGTGATTCATAAATGATGAATGTTATTCGTGTTTTTTTTAATAAAGAAAAACTTTTACTTATATTAAGTATATAAAAAATTAGGCATTACATCTGTATTCCAATTATACAAAATGATAAAATAATTGCTAACACAAACACAAATATATTCCAAATGAATGTTATTAGTTCATGTTTATATGTTTCACCTTACTCTATTAGTTTGGATAGTAATACAAAAAAACCAAAAGCATTTTTAAACTCTATTGGTTTGGATAGTAACACAAAGAAAACAAAAACATATTTAAAATTTGTGAAAAATAATACTAATGTGTTTTTATTTATATAATGTATTTTCATATGTGTTGAATTCTGATTGGTCTATAGGTTTTGATAAGAACATTTTTATCATTAACCAAATTAGATAAAAATAAGAAAAAAAAGTACATACATTATGCAACTTGTAACGTCCCTCTCACCCAATCCGACCATCGGAAGGGGACGCTAGCCAAATCTGGGCTCTCAAATTTCGCCCCAGATCCATAATACGAATTTCAACAAAAAGAATGTGTGCAGAAATGCAAATAAACATGCACAATGGAATAAAAAATCTATCTACACACATCTATCATGCAAATACAAGCATAAACATTACAGGCGTGAAAGTAAAACATTTCAGATTGAAATGCATGAGAATACTTATCTTTATCCAAGGTAGATCCAAGCAACTGGTTGTGTAAGAGTGCTTTTTCCACCCAACCATGGGCACTCCGTCCAGCATATACTCTTTCTGCTGGGAGTCCACCCCCAAGCTGGGATATGAGGCCACCAGGGTGAAGGAAACACCTACAGGTTTCTCTCTCTAATCCCACAACCCATTTTTCTCTCTATGTTTATCCAAATGCTCATACAGAGCTCTACAGGGGTCTCACCCATCCCGCATAGCCTTGGCTTCCACAATACATGCCCCACACAACACCCTTGTAGCTCAGGAATCCCCTTCACCGATCCACTGTTCTCAGTGGGCGATCCATCTTGTTGGGTGCTCCAGTGTGTACATAGAATAAGTCCAACCTGGTATTGGATACTATAGAACCACCTGTAGCCTCAATCTGTGGCTTCTCAAGCACCTACAAGCAACAAAACTCAAGGGTAAGGGTTCTTAACTTGCCCAACCTCTCTGCTCACCTACAACCAACAATATTCACTTCCAAATTTGTAGCATTGTCTCCAAATTCGAATTTCTGGGTTCAAAACAGCATGGTAAGTTCATGGACAACAAGGGAGAGCTCTGCATCTTCTAAATATGCATGTAAGAATGAGAGAAAATGAGGGATGACTCCAAAGGATATGAGAAATTGGTGAAAAGACAACTGAAATAACTTATGGCAGTAGGGAAAGGACTCCTGGCAGCTATAGACTGGCTTCTGTCATGACATAACTTTCACAAAAGTGCAGTCAGCCCCATGCTATAATAACTACATGAGGTGACTTTTCCCACCAACCACACACATGCATTAATGATTGGAAAATGGTCAAAAAAGGAGATATTGGCTTATTCAAGGCACATGACAGAATTTTGGGTAAGTTCTAAGGTTGACACTTGGCAGCAAGGATTTAGTCACCCATGGACCCCCTTTCATCTTCCCATCTAGTGGAATCATAGCCCCTTTGGTGCTCTTTACACAACCAGTCTTGGACCATTTTATTATTTATGCACATAATATTTACATATATTCTAAATCAACATAAAATCCAACCAAACAGTCCAAATAAAATATATACATCATACATGCCTATCCATTCACTAGTCGGGCCTTGGCCTTGAGCTCTGCATTAGGAATTCACACTAGCATATTTACATCATTTACATAAGTTTGGATAAATACATTCCAAGTCAAAACTAGGGGTATTACACAACTTTACAAAGTTTATGAAATATTTATGTGAGAGTGTTGTACTGTTGTCACTTCATAGTGTTGTATTGTTGTCACCTCTATCAAAATTTTACTATTTGCCTCTCTTCTGGCATCGACAAGTTCTCTCTCTAAATTTCTAGTCAAAAGGAAATAGAAGAACCAACCCTTGGTATGATAATGAATGTAAGCATGCACGTAAAGAAATTAAGAAAGCCATTGAAGATTCCCTAAAAGCCAACAAGATAAATAAGTACAAAGCACTAATTAAAAGAATAAAAGACCTACTATATAACTAAAAGGAAGGAAAAACTTTTACACTTGTCTAGATGGCTCCTAATAAATTATGGAGGCAAATTCTAACTTGTAAAACTAAAGAAAATAATAAGATCTCTTTGGAGGACTGGAACTCATATATTAAAAAGATTTACAAATCCTTGGATGTCGTGGATAACATTCCAACCCTCCTTACAATTGAGCAATTCTTTTCTTTAGAATACATATACTTTGGAAAGAAGCACCTAACTAATGGAAAAACTAAAGACAATGAAGGGTACCAAGTAGAAATCTTAAAAATCATAGCACCTGTCCTCATCTCCTACATCCACAATCTTTTTAATCTAGTATTCAATCATGGATCCCCTAAGCCTTGGACTAGGAGCCTTATAGTTCCTATTTTGAAATGTGGATATAAAGATAACCCCTCTAATTATCGGACCATTATGATTAGACCTCTTTTAGCAAAGCTATATGGTATTATTCTGGAAAATAAGATTAGCATATGGCTAGAAAACAAAGGAAAGTGGGGTAAAGGCCAAGCATGCTTCATAAGGCATCACTTAACCACGGACCACCTCATTATGCTTAGGATCATTATGGAGGAGCGTTGTAATAATAAATCCAATATTTTTTGTTGTTTCGTGGCTTTAGAAAAGCTTTTGATAGAATGCCTAAAAACAATCTATGGAATAGATTAGAAGAGTTACAGGTTCCTTTCAAGCTGAGAGTTGCAAATACAAGGTTATATGAGAATGTCATTTCCAACTTCAAAAACATTGCGGGATGGTTGCAGGATATTAACTGTAATATCAGAGTTAAGCAAGGGTGCCCCCTCTCCCCTACCCTTTTTGGCATTTACATTGATAAGCTAGAAAGTTGTTTAGAAGAAGCACGTTGTGCTGGAACGACCTTAGTAGATATATTCATTATGCTTCTTCTCTATGTTGATGATATCATTATGATGGCAGGGTGCCCCTATGATCTTGAGAAACAATTAAAATTCTCAAGGATTTATGCTTCAATATGTGCATGAAACTGAAAAAACAAAGTCATGATTATTAAATCCAATAAGGATACTTGTAACAATTTTGTATATGACAATAGAAGCCTAAAGGAAGTAACTTCTTATAAATATCCAGGAATTGACTTCCATCGCAAGCTCAACTAGAACTATATCATTTAGAAGAGGATTAATGGAGGGTGGAAAGCCTACTTCGGTCTTGGAAACAACTGTAAATAAACAAACCTTCTTATGTGGGACAAAAAGAAATTGCTCTTTAAAACGCTCGTCACTCCGTTATCTTATATGGTTGTGAAACTTGGGGATGCATTATTTCTAGAGAATCATGGAGAAGAATTGAGCAAATCCAGAAGCATTTTATTATTTATAATCTCAAAATTAAGAACAATACGCCCGATCCTATTCTCCTCTTAAAGAGGAGCATCCATAGCTCGCCATAGGAGATCACCAACTTCCTAAAATTGCTCTTAACTCCAGCCAGAACTACCTACACTTTAAGCGGGGGTGGCTTAAAGATGCCATGACTTGGTTAAATTATTGGAGGATTGACGAAACTGCCACTTTGCAAAATATCGATAACATTAAAAATATTATTACTTCTACCTTCAAAAAGAAAATGTGGTGTAAGGAAGATTTAGAGGTTAAAATGAAATTATGATACTGTACAGAGATCATTAACCCTAATCTTGAGGATCAAAATTATCTTTCTATATTAATTAGCTCAAAAAAAATTAATATTGCCAAGATTAGAACGGACTCTCATGAGATTCATAGTGAAATTGGGCGTTGGACAACCCCTAAAACATCGTGGGCTGAAAAATTTTACTATCTTTATGAGTCTATGAGCATGGAAGATGAAAATCACTTTCTGTTAGAATGTCCTACCTACACCCACATTAGATCCAGGGATGATTTTAGGGGCGAAATTTAGCCCAATGGCGAATTTAGAAGGTTTCCAATTTTTTTTAGGGCGAATTTTAATGTAAAAGAGGTTTTTGAGAATTAATTTTAATAGCCCACTATTTATTGTTTTGTAAATATTCAAAAACTATATAGCCAAAATCGTATTTAGCAGGAATTTATAGGAGAAACTAGTCGCCCGCGATTTTTGTGGAAGAAATAGGAGAAAATTGATTTTCGCCAGTTTATTTTCCTTGATTTTTCCTTGGATGCACCAGTCGCCCCCGATTTTTAGGGATGTTGTTTCCTATAAATTCATTCACCCGTGATTTCTGGCATGGCGGTTTTTGGAGCTATTGTTCGCCCTCAATTTCTAGCATGGGTTTTTTTGGAGCTATGGTTCGCCCTCAATTTCTGGCATGGGTTTTTTTGGAGCTATGGTTCGCCCTCGATTTGAGGAAATAGCGGTTTTGGAGTCCAATTCGCCCGCGATTTCGCTGCTAGAGTGCCAATAAAACCCCTAGAATCGCCCATGCTGAATCAAGGCTGAATCACATTGGTAAAATTCTTGATTTTCACCCATACGAGGCTCATTTTTACTGTTTGTTTCAAAGAATCATGTTACCAGTTTGTAGCGTGTATCTGGAGGTTTGCAAACTGCTTTGGCTGTACATTTCAGAAGGGTTTCGAGCATTCAAAGGTATGTGACAATGTGAAATCTCTACAATTCAATTTTAGTTGCCATCTTAGACCCTGCGTGTTTCATTTCGATCCATGATTACACTGTGAGTTTAATCCCCAAATTCTTAATGCTGTCAGACTTCGAAATCTTTTATTATAACTCACCCTTATCAATCACTGCGTATCCATCTTTTATTTAATAGCTTTTGCATATACACTCCATTAATACATTAGTCCATATTCAGTTGCAGGAATACCTTAAGTTTTTTTTCTTGTAGATGTATTTCAATAGCATCAACAGTAAAAGAAGGGAATGGGAAAGAAGAAATCTCAAAGATATGCTACAACTTTTCCATTGCACTCACAGTAAAACATTGCTTTGTTTTTTCAAGCTAAAGAAGTTACTTTTTAGGTCAGATTCCATTCTTACAGATGTACATTAATAGCATCAATAGCCTATAGAGCAAACAAAGGCATGTTCTGTGATAATCCATAAAAAATGTATACCTTGTGATACCTTGTAGAATCCTGCAATCTTTGGTTGCTAGCAGCTCATCCTGTTTCAACTTCTCCATATTATAATCATTTGTGTATAGCAAGTATTTAAATTCTCAGTGTAACAAGCTCCACATTTGACCTTTTCCTCGGGAAAGTCATAGCTTCACAATTTTAGGAACTAGTTTCAACTAAGTTGTTATTTTCGCATATTGAGATACCCCTCAAAGTTGTAACTACACATAATAGTAACCTGCAATAATGCCATAATGTCACCCATCTGTCCAATATTTATTCATAAATTAGAGTCACATATATAATGTCTGAGAAAGAAGAGCAAATATTTCATTCATTCTAACAGAATTTTCAGATAATTCTATGACAATACACCCTATAGTGAGCAACAATGTTCTGACTCTCAACCTGCTGTCATCTCCTTCTACGAATCCTTGCAGTAGATCTCAGAGTCCACACAAACCCATTCCATGTTTAAAGGATTGAACTTTGTCTTGGTTTTCACACTCAATATCCATCTCATCCTCCGCAATTTGTGAAAAGGACGAAACATTATCAACAAATTTGTTCTGCACTTGCTTCTCAGTTTTCATATTCACACCAATACTTTTAACATTTTGTTGTAACGTACCATTGTCTTTTATATCTACAATATCTTCCATCTCATTTACAGGGCGTGCAGCCTCTTCCTCAATTAGATCCTCTTCCACTGTACTTGATTTGTTCACATTTATGTTCTGATCAAGTTGATCAGCAGTTGCAGCACCTAATGCTTGGGAATTATCCTTTTTTCTTCCAACAGAAATTGGAATTCATCTCCTCCATCAATTTCCAGTTCCTTTATTTTGCTGGAAATTTCATTTGTTTTATGATCTTCAGATTTGATATCTGATATTTTTACTCTCTCTTTCCAGTCCTTCAATGCATCACCAATACTGTGGAAAGGATTTGCATTCATTCTTTCCAATGATTGCAATTCTTTTGCAGATGAAGAGGACAACTTAGGATCAGAACTAGGATCCATTTCCATGACATTATAAGGGACTATTGATGGCTCGGAAACACTTTCACTAAATCCACCTTTCATAAAATCATGCCCCTCTCTATGAATATCTCCAAGAATAATATCATTCTCCATATCAGAAATAACACCATTTGGTAAGGCCTGGTTCACTGCATTTAGATTTTATAAAGCCGAATCCCTGAAAATTGATAATGTACAAAGCTGATAGCAGATGATTTACACTTATATAACACAATTTTTCCTTTAAATATTTTTCTTTCTGCTGATAGTTTCATGGAGTACATAGATTGCAATTACATGGCAGAAATTTCCGTTGTATATGACACATATTTTCCTGTAAATATTTCTCAGATTTTCTTTCTTGTAATAGTTTCATAAAATTTAAAAATAGCTTAGGAGCCTTGCCATAACTAGTTTTACCTTACCCATAATGAGTTCGAATGAGTTAGTTCCGCCCGAGATAGATCATGACATCTCATACGCTACACATTGTGATTGATTGATGAGCTACTCCTTATTCATGAGCCATGAGCTACTCATTGTTTTTAGGAGTTATGAGATAGATAGTTGCCTGAGAGAGATAGCTTAGGAGTTATTCGTTATGATGAGCTAGTAAGCCTGATTCATGACTGATTGATGAGCTACCCTCCTAGCTAGTTTCTGAGTTTCTGAGTTTCCTTTCCTTGCCTTGTTTATTTTATGGGCGTTCAACTGATAATGATTCTTAAGTATGCCCCCCCATAGTTGTTAGTTAGTTTATTTTATATAAGATATAACAACTAGTTTCACCTTACCATCAACTAGTGCTAGGAGTTATCATGAGGGAGTGAGTTATCCTAATTCATGAGCTACTCCGATTGATAAGATTTATATAGATGGGAATAAGCATTACGTAACCACCAAATAGTATTTTACTGAGTGGGCAGCTACTTGCCAGATAAATATAAATAGATGGGTATCGGGCTCCGCAGGACACAATCATGGGAGTTAGTTTAATAAGACATATAAGAGTAATTACGTCACCGCAATCTCTCACTCAAGGCTCCTTTTCCTCAACCTAAATAAATCCTTTGTTACTAGTTCAGGAACAAAATGCATTGACAATTAGTTGATGAGATTGAGTGTATGTGGCGAAATGAAATGCTTATTCATGAGGTTCTGGATCACTTAAATATGGCTGCTATGGCCCACCCATTAGAAGTAAGGAAGGCGTTTGTCATATTTGAATGAGATGGCTTGCTGCTATGGCCTATTATATATAGATGGCTGCTATGACCTATTTATATGGCCGCTATGGCCAAAGCCTAACCAATCATTTGTTCATGGATTCGTGGGATATATGCCATGTAAGCACATCATGAAATTTAGAAAGCTTAGTTTCTGTTTCCAAAGTATCTAAAAACATCTTTAATGCCCTTACATTTCATCTGCATTAGACAACATAGAGAATGGGATGCGCATTAAAAACTGTTTTTCCAGAACCATTGAACAGAAAGGACAAAAATTCAAACACTAGTTAGCACTGTCCTTTAAAAGACTTTGCTAATGCCACCATTTCCAGTCCCTTTAATGAGCCTCTTTAATAAAGTAGTTGACTCGATAGCCAGTTACAATTTCTACATTGAACCATATATGCCCCTACAATTAAACACCTCTGCATGGGCATGCTGCAAGATGGCATTCTCAATGCCTTGTTCTCATCATTAATGTTCAAGGACAAGCTGCAAAAAAAATTCATTCCTGCCAGTCCAAGCTCAAAAATCTTACAGCTTTGAATTATTGGATCCAAGATGCATTTAAAGCCTGTACATCAACAATGATTTTGTTGTGTAGCATTCAAATTAAAGAATAATCCAATACTTTGAACTCCCTTTGACAGATTTGGATTCAACTTTTCACCGGCATTTCATTCTTGTGATAACCTGAAAACCTTGGATTTACAGCAGGGATAGATAATTTGTTTACATATAGAATATGTTCTCCTAGGCAAAAACTAAAATTTCGCCATTCAAGCTCTTTGGTTGGTGTTACCAAGGAACTTGGGAGATGAGAACTCAAGGACAATGATCAATATTTTTAGCACTGTACAAAACAATATCCTATATCAATGGATTTTAGTAAGATCCAAGCATTGTGTAGAAAGCAGACAGCATTAGCATTAGTAATTGAAGGGAAATGTAAACAGTAAATGTTGTCACCAAATTGACCATTATCACCTCACCGATTACAACAATACATAAAAATTTCTAATTCCCAGGGAACAGGCTACTTTCTGAACTTGTAATATTGACCTTTACCAATGATACAAGTTCCAACTTGGAACATGGAAACCGCATGGTATCGTTCTCTGATTTCACCAGATTTAAAAGCTGCATTGCAGCACCTCTAGAAAATTTCCTTGCAAAAAGGAAGCATGGAAGTGGTTTTCCATTGCTACTGCACCATTCTGTTCTAAACTCTATCTCATAATAGACATGATCAGTGCCCTGTACATAAGAAACACTTGTAAGTAGAAAAGAAACACTTCTAAGAAAAAAAGGTATTTTTTATATGAGTAACAGGTATATTATGCAATAAAACAACAATCTTGAATTCAAGAGCACAACGGATAAATAAATTAAGCTGCAATACTATGTTGTTGTTAAGGTTGACCTAGTCATCTTTATGTAGGGCCATAACTCCTTGATGAAAGTGCCTTTAACTACTTGAGTTGTGTATAAATACACAACTCTCTCATTTGTAAATCAACTTGTGGTCTTATTGATCATTCTTTACCCTAATGGCATCATTCTTTTACATATGTGTTTAAGCCCACCGACACGATATCAAGTAGAGCTTGGTGATTCTCTTTGGTGCACTTATGGTTCAACTCTAGCGTAGTGCTGTTTTTCCCCTTTCTATTGCAGGATTTTGAGATTGTTGTTAGTTCCATTTGATCCCCTCTATTCTCTTGTGATCTCAACATGGTATCAGAGCTGGTGTGAACCTTTCCCTACTCATCTCACTACTGGTTAGGGTTTCTTTTTCTCTGTTCATGCTGGTATGTTTTGAGATTAGATTTTGACATGTGGAAGAGTACCTAACTTGGGGACTTTGGGGGAAGTTTTCATGGTGTATTGTTGGCTGGACAAAGGTGCCTTATTTACAGCTATTTGAGCCTATTTTATGCATTTGTTTCAGAGGTCTTGTCCATAGATTGGAACTGATAGCATTAGGGTTTACCTGTTGATTAATTTCAGCCATCTTTTCTTGAGCTAATCCAAGGCTATGAACCAGTGGCATCACTACTTTTTATGAATGTGGAACCAAGGTTTCACGGCATCACTTCTATTCTTATTTCCACCAAGAGTTTCGATATTTTTGGCCTAGTGGCATTGCCCTAAGTGCTGTCGAACTACAGTTTGCAAATCTGATTATTTTCAACAGCTGATCGAGAGATTTTTGGCTAGTGGCATTGCCCTATGTGCTAGAGAACTAGAGTTTCCAGATCTGATATTTTTAGCAGCGGTTCTAGAGATTTTTTCCTAGTGGCATTACCCAAAGCGCTATGGAACCAGGGTTTCCATTTTTTATTTTATTCAGCAGTCTATCTGAAGATTTTTTATTAGTGCCATTGCCCTAAGGGCTACAGGATTAGGATTTCCAGAACTGAATTTTTCAGCAGCTGATCTAGAGATTTTTTGGCTGGTGGGATTGTTCTATAGGCTGTGTAACTAAGGTTTCCAAATCTAATTTTTTCATCCACTGGTGCAAAAAAAATTTCACTAAAGGGATTGCACTTAGGGCTTCCGAACTAGGGTTTCCAGATCTCTCATTCTGGGTTTTAAAAACCCCTATTTCAAACCCAACACTATCGCTCTTGTTCATTTTTACATAAGATTTTTTTCTCTCCAAACTGCACTCTTTAGCTAAGGCTTGCACCATCCTATTGTAGATTCCATACAATGCATATTTTGGAGAAGATGTTAGTACTATTTTCCTTCTTTGGCCTAAGAAACCTATATGCAAGTTGCAACTTATGTCATTCTAATCTTTGAGATTAGAATGAAGCAGATGAAACAACAAGACAGGGCAGTGCACAGCTTGAAGCTATATAAGGTATGATTCATAACATAACAAGGATTAAGCCTCATCTAGGATAGTCCTCATGAAACCTCCATATTTTGCTAAGAACCTAAAGCAGGCCCTCCTCCTCTTCCATCATTTGATATCAAGTATGATATAAAAAAAATTATGATTCCTATGCCTCTCTCTCAAGTTTTGAAATATCCCTCTCCTAGAAAAGAAGTCACATCCTACCTAGGGTTCAAAGAGGCCACCAATATGCCTATTTCTAAGCCTCTTAACACTCATTATAATCCTCCCCCTCAATATTCAAACGTAATGATCTTGAGTGATGAGACCCCCTTGAAAGTTAACCTCATAAATATCCAAGATGACATGCCTAATATTGTTTTGGGAAACCTTCCTAATGAGATTGATCAACTTACTCGACCATTCTATATAACCCTAGAGATTCAAAACTTACATGTTCATAATTGCTTATATGATTATGGTGCAAATAAACAATTGCTTACATGTTCTATATAACCCTAGAGAGTCATACGAATTGAGGCAAATTACAAAGGGGATAATGGATTTTTGGTTCGATAATGGGATAATGGATTCCATGTCCATCTTGATTCTTAGCATATATAACTTGTCTTGTTTTCTCTGAATAGTTACAGATATTCTTGTAGTTTATGAAGCTTGGATTTCTTTTTTAATTTGAGTAGAAGTCTGGGCCTTTGGGGCACTACACCCATTAATATGATAAAAAGTTAAAAAGCCTAGTTGACTACCCCTCTGTTTCTACCAAAGTATCTCCTTATTGGTCTTCAATAAATATCTTGTGAAAGCTATTATGCCACCATCAATCTTCAACTGTCCTGGTTGTAACTTTGAGCATTTTGTATACGCTTCTGCACACATCTAGAAGAGAACGGCTTGAACTAGTTAATCCTGAACATTAGTACTTTATGACAGAAGACCTTTCAACAAATTATAAGCAGGACCTTTACAACAAGTAGGAAATTCTAGGAACGAGAAAGCAGTACTAATAGTGACCAGAAGATAGTGTTTTTAGTGGCAGAGACTGCAACGAAGAGGATAAGTTTCAAAATTGATAAAGGAAAAGAAAATATCATGAGTACAAGCAGAATCTCTTAAGCATTGATGTATTAAAACTGCAAGAAACTATGCCAGCTTTATCATCCATATCATGAAAACAAAGGAAACCCATTTTCCCAAAGGGTTAACACCATTCACTATTACCTTGTATCTTGGTTCATAATCATCTCAGATCAATAGAGAACTTCCTGCACTGAAGTGGAGTGGTATTCATGACAAAACATCACAATCCTGTTAAACCATCACCAACCCTGAAATTTAATAGCAAAAACAGAAATTGTTAAAAGAGAAAATAGAAGAGAGATCCAGAAATAAAGGGATCCAGTCTTTTGGGAATCAATTTTGATATTTAATTGTTTTACAGTAGAAGAGAAGTCCTAAAATCCTCTGGATAATCACATATTTTTTTCTATAGATGGAAAGTCATAATGCATCAAATTGAAAAAAAATCGAAAACATCTTCATCACCTTTCAAAACTGATTTGGTAGATTAGAATATGTTAATGGATTTGGCTCACAGCTGCTGGCCATCATCTCTTCAAAGATTGCATATGCACGATCCACTATTCCCACTATGCTAGATGCCCGAATTAGTGCAATGTAGGTAGCGACATTTGGTTCATACCCCCTTGAAAGGAGTTCTGCATATACCTTGCTAGCTTCCTCTATCATACCAAGCTTTCCAAGGTGATCTATCAAGGAATTGTCAGCAAACAAGTTTGGAATAGAATCATTGTTCTTCATTTACTAAAAACAATTATGTATTTGCAACAATTTTTTTGCATCAACTGGATACTTGTGTGGTTTTACAATTGTTGTGAAAGTTGACTTTCTGTTGTTGTTCATTGCAAAATGTGAAGATTTCGAAAGATTTCAAGAAAAACCCTTCTAAGTGGAGATTTTCCTACTGTCAAACATAGTATTTCTCCTTATTTGAGGTCATTCCTTACCACTGTTATCAAATTTGCCACTTCTGAATACTTAGTTGTTTCTTTCATGTAAAATTAACCTGACACATTAAAGAGACCACTACTGGAAGATGATGTTGTTTCTATCTTGAAGAGGTTGCTACTTCTGATAATAGCACATTGTTGCTGATAAATCAACATTTTGTTCCATTTTCTGGAGACTTTTGTGACCGGATACCAATTATACAAGTTTGTTTTTGCTTCTGTCCAATGGCTACTGTTGATGTTTACTGTTAAATGTCAAGGCAGCTGGTTGTTTCTTCAGATTCCAAGCATTCTTAAAACTTAATCTTCAAAAAACCAAAGAGGAAGAAATTGAAAGCGTTGTATATGTTCATTTCTTTTGGTTGATTGGAAAAAACATTGTTGTTTGCATGGTATGTTGGATGAATGTGGGTGACCACTAGTTGATTCTAGTGTTGGAAAGCAACTCGTATGATTAGAGAGTTGAAACTCGGAAGGAAAGTGTTGTTTAGTTAGTTAGTTAGTCATTTTTTATTTTTGTTTGTACTTTATAGTATGATTAGAGTTAAAAATATAAAATAAAAACAGTGGTTGTTTCTGTGCCAATTAGTCTGTTAGGTTGATCATAGTATAATTCATTCCTGTAGAATAGATTTATTCCAACTCAATTTTAAGTTGTAGGTTTGCATTAAAATCGATCCTTCTTTGGCATTCGATTTAGTCCATTTTCCAGCACTTTGTTTAGTGATTGATTCTTGTACTTAAACATTGTTTGTGCTCAGTTTATTGAATCATAATTTAGTTGATTGTTCTTATATTCTTTCCAGTAAATGAAAAAATGAAAAAGAGCTTTGTTGTAGAAAGTTTTGATTTTATGGCACTTTTGTTTCCTTGTTGCAACCACGCCACACAAAAGCACTACCCTTTTTGAGTAATAACAACCCTAAAAACTTTTTAATAAAATGAAATAGAAACATTTTTATTTTTTAGGGTACACTACACCAACTAGTTTTGGTTAGGATCTTGAGTTTAAATCACCTTAAACCACTCAAGATCACACATTACGCAAAAATCGTAGTGAGACTATCACAGGTAAACCCATTTCACTCAAAACTTGCCTGGGATCTATGCAGTAGGTCATTGCGAGATAAGATTGTTGGGAATACTCCTCCTACTTTCTGTTCGAGCATACGCCAGGATTGGATTGCGTATTGGGGACTCTTTCGAGTTTCGGGCTTAGCTACCCTGCCCACGCTTTCTGATTCCACCGGTGACTGTTCCCCCAGGAGTTTTCGGTGTTGTGGTATCCTTAGTATCTGACTCTAGGTTCATACACAGGTGACAGCAGAGGGTATATCTGCTGTATCTAAGACAGACGTGGGAGGAAATCCCTTGCAGGTCTTTGGGAGGGCGGTTGGGTGATTCCAGTGCTTGCAGCCTTAGTCATTGTATTGTGGACCCCGGGTAACTGTCTTTCTTCCTTCGTTGATCTGTTCTGGGCCCTCATCATCCCAGACTCTTCTTCGGAAGGCATCTTTGTTTGCCTGGTTTGTATACTTAGGACTTTTTAGTTGGCGTGCTATTTTCCCCCTAGTTGTAGTGGCCACCAGTTTCTAGTCTGTTATTTTATATTTATAATCACGGAGAATCAAGAGCTTCGTAGATCGAGGAGGTTTCAAAACCTTCCACCACTTAGAACAGAACCTTTTCAGCCAGCTAGACGACAGCGGGTAAACCCCAGAATTTCTTCAGAAACTACTCCTGAAACAAAATTTCCTGAAGAAATTCTTGCAACAGAAAACCTTGAAATAGAGGTTCCTGAGGAACCACTACCAGGTACCACAGATCAGCGACACCCTGTATTCAGCGACAACAAAGTATTCACATGAAGGGGCATGAATGAGCTGTCATTTCCCACAGATGGTGTAAAATCTTTCCTGTTAGAAAACACTCATATCCAATCCAACAAGGGGTGGAATCCCCCAGTTGACTCATACCATTTGGACTATCTAGAGGGATGTGTCAAGTAGAGCATCTTGTGTTCATGATCTGAGATCACTATGTGGGAGTTGATCCTTTATGTCATCCAATTTGTCTTAGTAAAGCCTGGATTTTTTTTCTATTTAATGAATTTATCTTTTCCTCAAAAATATAATAAAATGCTTAAGAGAAGAACTCCTCCAATTTAACCCATTGCTAGAAACGTGATAACACACAAGACTTTGGGAGCTCACTCTGCATTTGGAGGGCTTCTTGTTAAATGCAGTAAGCATATCAGTTACCAAAACAATTTCATTCAATGCAATACACTATGCCTTTCAAGTTTCAATGATTGTGATACACCACACGAGACTAAGAATACTGCCGATGAAATAAGAGTGTTCTCTCCCAGAGAGGTATAAATTATGAAAGACATTTGGCAGCAGGTTGACAATCTAGATTCATAGGATGGGTCCAAGAGTGTTGTTGAAGGTAGCAATGCATAACTTTAGATTAAAGTTTCGAACCAGTAATGGTGGCCACCATGAAGGGGCATGTAGCTCAATGGTCAGTCGAGGGTAGGTCATGGGATTGACTCCTAGCCTATCCAGTTTTCAACATGGTATCAAAGCCAAGTAGGTTGAGGTGGCTAGAAATCCTAAGCCAAAGTGTAGCTTAGTGGGAGAGGGGAGGGTTCAGAGCGGTGTTGGAGGTGGCAATCTGCACCCTTAGATCAAATTGTTAAAGCTGCTCATCATGAAGGGGTATGTAGCTCAATGATACAACAGTTTGTCGACAAGGGTAGTTCTTGAGTTTGATTCATAACTTGCCCAGTTTTCAAAGTGGCAACATACCCAAGTAGGCTTATATGGCTGGAAATCCCAAGCCAAATTGTGCACTTAAGGGGGGTGTTGGAGCCTGGAGGTAGCAATCCACATCTTTAGAAAAAACTGTTGAGGGTGTCCATGATGAAGGGTCATGTAGATCAAATGATAAGGCAACCCATCATCCAAGAATACATCATGGGTTTGAATCCTGTCCAGTCTAGTTTTCAACATGGCATCTACAGTAGGTTGAGGTGGCTAGAAGGCCTGGGAAAGTGAGGCTTAAGGGGGTGAGGAACCACTCCGTCTTTCAATTTCAATACTGGTACATTAGGTATGCCAAGTTCAACAATGATGGCATCTATTCCTACACCTACTGTTGGACCTAGCAGTACAGCCAACTTTGCACCACCTCCTGCTTCTCAACTGTTATATCAGATACCTAGTACTTGGATTTCCACACCTGTTGTAGGACCAAGTGCTTCTGCAACCATGCCAGTCATGAGCACCATGACTGCACCATCCACATCAGCTTCCACTGGTTTCAATACCTTTGTAGGCCCTGACGTGAATCAATGTAGTATGCCTACAGGTAATGTCCCTTTTTCCTTATTCATAATATGTGCATCAAATTTATAGAATTTTATTAGGAAAAGCTGTTCACTAGATATCAATAGTACCCAAGCTGTTCACTGTATGTCTCTCTCCAATCCCAAATAGAAATGTGACATAGATAAGAGGAAACCCTTTGGAAGCATAAATCCCAAATTAGATGGTTGAAAGGAGAAAAAAATTCCAAATTATTTCATCGATCAATGATCCAATATTAACATCATAATCATATTAGTTCTCTTCTTAGTAGCCAAGTCAATAAGCTAGTTAAACATGAGGATATATAGAGAGAGTTAGTCTCCTTCTAACAATCTTTACTCAAGGAGCCACCAAGGAACATAATGGAATCCATTCACAAAATTACTCAACGGATCCCCAATTTGGTCACAGATGCTAATAATGATAGACTACTTCAAGAAATAAGTATGCAAGTCATAGAGCATGCTGCTAGCAATTGTCTGAGGCCTAACATCCCTCAACAACTACTTGTTTCGGAAATCCCTACAATCCATCTTTTCACTGAGCTTCGGTTCTTTGGAAGAGTAAGTTTGCTTGCTTGAAATCTCTAGGGAATTTTTTAATGTGTGGACACTTTTTATTTTTGTTGAGTCTAGAGAGCCATAGGATTGTTTGATTATATTTTTCAAAAATCTTTTTAAAACACATCCTTTTATCAAAATTTCTTCAAAGTGGCTACTCTCCCGACCCGCCAGTCACGGCGACAGCGAGGTGAGTTCATCAGGAGCACAAGGGACCCCATCACCACAACCTTAGGAAAATTTTTATTGTGGTGTGTTGTTTGTTCCCTGTTGTTCTAGTGGCCCCTAGGTTAATCACTTAGTATATTTTTGGTGCAATTGTGGAGGACCAACCTCCTCGTAGGGAATTGCAGTTGTACTAATTTTATATCATTTTTCTCATGTAGGCCTCCTTCTGGTTTCTATATTGATTTGGAATATCAATTGTGGAACATTAAGTAAGAAACAAGATGTCAAACATGGATCATGGAGAGAAAAATAAAACATTAAGACAAAAGGATGTAATATCATATTTTCAAAAACATCAATCCAATCATCCACATCATATTCATGGTTCAAGCTCTCTTGAGCAAGGTATCGGTGAGAGAGATGTCAACACTTTGGAGGATGCATCTGCAAAAAATACAATGGATGGTAGAATACATTCCTCTAGTGATCAAAGTGAGGCAAATGCATTTTCATCAGAAATTGGTAGCTCAAATGTTGAAGATTTTTCCTTGCAAGGTGACATAGACCATTCACTGAAGAGGAAAAAAGGTCGATGGGACTTCGGGAGACAATTCCAATCTGATTGGGTATCAAGATTCCCATTTATTGAACCGATACCTCCAACAAATAAGAATGAGACCTCACGAGAAGTTAAATGCATTTCATGTAGTTGGAAACTTGGCAAGGTAGTGAAATTGCAAATGAAGCTGGACACAATAGAGAAGCATGTTGGGAAGGTGTATGATAAGAAAACTGGAAATGATGAGAAGAAATCTACTGCTAGATGGAAATCTGTTAGCCGACATCTCCAATGTGAAGAGGAATACAATAAATACTTAATAAATAAGAGAAAAATAGATGAAAGTGGAGGAACCATCACTTCTCAATTCGGAAAGATGATGGAAAAAATTTTGTTATCGAAGTCGATACAATTAAGCACTGTATTTCACATCCTATCCAATGGTTGTCCTATGACAGATTATCCAAAAATGATGAAATATCTATCTTTTATTCAAGTGCCAAATTTTCCATCTTCTCATTGGTCTTTAACGAGTGGTTGGGAATGGGGAAAATATCTAGCTCAAGTAGAAAAGGATGATATGAAAGAGAAGATTGTGAATGCAACATTTTTGTCACTGTCCTTGGATGAAGTTACAGCTGTTGATAATACTGCAATTACCATATCAGGAATTCCTATCTACTTGGAATTCATAAAATGAGCAAAAGTTCTACAGCAGAAAACATTTATGAACTTGTTATTAATACTTTGAAGGAAACTGGTGGTATGGATCATTCAATGATCGCAAAAAAGTTGGTATGCATTGGAGCAGATGGAGCATCAGTAATGCAGGGACAAAGGAACGGCCTTTGTGCTAGACTACAACTCTCAGCTTCACCGTATATGATTGGTATTCATTGTATGGCTCACAGAATGAATCTTGCATTTAAAATAGTGAGCAACTTTCCATTGGTTTCAAAAGTTGAATATCTTGTACGTGAGGTTCATGCATACTTTTGTCGGAGTCCCAAACGGTTTTCGGAGTTTAAAAAATTTGTCGACAGTGTTACAAATGGAAACAAACTATTAAAAGATGTTGATACAAGATGGATATCATTGAAGGGACCAGCTCAAAGACTATTCGATGAATATGCATCCTTGGTAGGGGTGATGTATGAACATCGCCTAAGTGTAGAAAAAGCTCAAACTCTTCTCTTTCTATTAACTAATATAGAGACATATTTAACATTGGATGGAGTTCTTCCTCTGCTTCATGAAATGAATAGCCTCGTGAAGATGTCTCAGAGTCGCACGATGTATATTGCTGAATACACAAATGCTAGAAAACTAGCATGCCTTGCATTAGATAATTTGTATATGATGGCAGATTCTTTTACAGGTCTAGCATTTACAAATTGAGCTAAGATAATCAATATTGAAAATGATGAAAATTTATTGAAGTTTGATGAAAAAGGGTTTCTATGTATGGCAGTGCATGGGTATATGGTTCCTTTTTATTATAATGACAAAATAGGAAGAACCACCAAAGAGTGCCCTGTGTCAAGAGAACAATTTGACAATGTTGTGATTTCAGTGAGGCACAACTTGATAGAAATTGCAAAATCACTATCATCAGAGATAAGAGAACGATTTATTCGAGATGAATTGTTGGAGGCCATGTCTGTGGTATACCCTCAATATTGGAACCATCGTCAATGTTCAAAAACTATAAAGGTTGACTTTATAGCTGAAATCAAGATTTTGCAGAGCCATTTTTGTTGAGAGACCGAGATACAAGGAGAACATATTCAAGGTATTTTAGATGGAAAAAAATTGAAAGATCAAGCCCAATGCTTTGCTGATACAATGTGGGAGCAATTTTCTAAGTTGGATAATGCTCTAGAATATGGTGCAATTACAAAATTATGGACTACACTCAGTGGTAGTGAATTTCTACTGCAAAATATGTCAGAGTATTTCAAATTAGTAGATTTATGTCAAACCATGATTTTGGGATCAGTGGAGGATGAGAGAATGTTTAGTGCATTAACATTTTTGAAGTCAAAGTTGAGGAATAAGCTTGATAAAAATGTGGATACATGCTTAAGATTATATGTAACAAAGTATGAGGTTGACAATTTTCCATATGAAAGAGCAGTAGCTCTCTGGCGATCAAATTGTGAAAGAAGGGGAGAAAACAAGCTGGCAAATTTATCTAATGAATTTGATATGGAACATAATGTTGTTGAGGCTCATAATGACGGCTCATTCGAAGAAGGTCATGTTTAGAGTGCCGAAAATGAGGACCAGTCCTAGAATGTGAATTGGGAAATGGATTTCACCTAAGATTGTATATGATCCAATACACGTGAGAGACTCTTGAGTCTTATTTTGGTATAGGTGTTCCATGGACCCTTGCGGGTGATCATTATATGTAAATTTGAGCTAGCATTTTAATTAAAAATAGATTCTACATTGTACTTTTTTGTTATAACATTGATGATATGACATACATTTCCTTGATGCAGTTTATTTTAAGATTGATGTTTTTATATTTATCTTTTACATTGTCTCTTTTTTTATGTGATAGGAAATGACACTGGAATTTGACAAAGCTAGGCCTAGGAGCTATCTCTTCACATAGATAGTGTCCTGACATTAAAGGATAAATAACTAATTTGACTACACTTTCTCTAAGCAAGAATGAGCTCATTCAAGTACATACAACCATGTTGGTGTTTATCTCAAATATTTTGTGCAAATTTTTATGGTTTGTTTATTGCTTTTATTTGAAACATTTTGTCGATTTGTGGAGTTTGCATGTATTTTGGTTAATTATTGTGTTAGACCCTTGAATGCTTCTAGTTCTCATTTGATGCTTGATTTAACCCTTTGTTGTAGCTTGAATCAATATTAGATTTAGTTGATTTCCATTGATTTAGGGTTCGAGAAAATAAGTTTTTATTACCTTTTATTTGCATGAATTAATTGTCTTCACTTTTTCGATTTGTTTATGCTGATTGTATATTTTCTTTGTAAATACTTATCGTTATTCAGAAAAATAAATGAGCTCTACATAGATAAGCGAAGAGAAAAATGGTCTATGCACTAGGTTCCTATGCATTGATCATAGGAGACCTATTGGCACGAGACCAACATTCCTCTAGTCCAATTGGCATAATTACATTTCAAAATTTTCCTAGCCTCCATGGGCATAATTGGCTAGTGAAGGCCAAAATGATGCATAATGTCTGATTCTATTAGTTTATCGGTTTGTCAAGGTCCAAGTCCCCACATGTCATGGAAACTCTAATCAATAGAAAAAAACAATTTGTAATAAAAGCTCTAACATGGGTTATAATAACATCTACACACCAATATCAACAAACAATACAACATCTACAATCAAAATCAACTACTAGACACATTTAGATATGGTATCAACAAATGGTATAACATTTAGATATGGTACTAGTGTTGAGGAATTTAGATGGACAAAAGTTACATTGTCCAAAAGTATGACACAACAATAAGATAGCCCCCAATAGTCGACACTACAGGATGCCAACAAAATCACTATAATGTTATTCAAAGTATGTGCCAAGAAAAATACTTAAGGAACATGCCTAGCTTAAAACCTATGTACAAACTTGCCTTGAAGTATCAAAAACAGTCTAGGGTAGCCACACAATCTATTGAAGGATAGTTTGTGGGTGCAATTCCTTTGTTGATTTAAGCAATTCAAAAAAGTCATCTCCCAAGACTATTAAAGAAGAAAAAGAAGAAATCTCTAATAATTGCAGGGAGGACTACAAATAGATTCTAGACACTCAAGTAGTAGAGGAAAAAATTGTAAGTAAGAAGAAGATGCAATGCTATCGTCATCAGAGCTATGAATGACAATCTCCACCCGAAGAACCCCTCTGATAATGTTCCTCCCTTCCATGTCCATGTTGAGCACATCTTGAAAGCATTGCATTCAATAAGGCTGTATTTCGCTTTGGCACTTGGCCAAACACTTTATGTGCATCCTCCAAACACCCACATTTAGAATACATGTCTCCAAGATCTACTCGGCTTTGCTTGGATATCAAGGCTTCATTAAGGCCACCACCATTTGGTATTGAGGCCAAAACTTGAAATAGAGCAATTGAACTCAACATTTGAAGAAGCCTTGAACTCATAATTAACAAGCAGAGTGTCATTCAATGTGTTTTATAGATCAATGAAAGATTCGCCAAATTTTTACAATATTTTATAATTCAGTGAAATATTCGCCAAATTTTTACAATATTTTATAATTCAGTGAAATATTCGTCAACTTTTTACAATATTTTATAATTCAGTAAAATATTCGCCAAGATTTTACAATATCTTATAATTTAGTGAAAGATTCGCCAACATTTTACAATATCATATAATAAAATGAAAGATTCGCCAAAAAATTATATATACATATTATATTATTGATAAAATCGCTTTCAAATTTTCCTATATATCGGGGAGATTCGCCAATTTTGTTTTACATATAAATTTCGGGGGGGTTCTTAAAATCATCCCTGATTAGATCTCAATTCCATAATATTTGCTCCAACACTAAATTCTCTAACCTTCTAGCTCCTCAAAACTATGGTGAGATAGGGAGGCTCCTCTTTAATCTTTTTGAGCATAAGAATAATATTTTAAAACAAATCATATAATTTATGTATTGTCATTTCTCTTAAGGCTTGATAAATCAAATTTGGTCTTAGTGAACGTTAAAAACTATAATCATCATCATCATCATCATTATCATCATATATATATATATATATATATATACCCTACCTATTTGAAAAACTTATACAACTTAAATCCATATGTTTACATTGAAATAACACCATTAACATTCTTAATCTTCTCTTCTATATATAACTTAAAGTGTAGGTGGACACACACACACACACACACACACACATATATATTCCCTACCCATTTTTAAAAACTTGTACAATTTAAATTGATATATTTTATTGAAATAATGTCATTAATATTCTAATTTATTTTCATTCATATGGTGAGGATTTAAGGTATTCTGATCATTTATGACGTATTCGGGGGTCTTCCAAAGGCACTGGGAGATTAGTTTCCAGAGGGAAAACACTACTTTGGCCTTGAAAATTTCAGCAATATGTGCTACTGTATTAGCGTCCTTTAGGAATGTTTGAAATCGAAGGTAAAACATTGAAGGCTTTAAATTATGGAACGTCCTGAAGTGTAGTTGCGAATTTCAATGGGGTTTTATTTTTTATTTTTAATCTTCAAAAATTTTTAAACCAATCAAAATTTCATCATGATTCAACTTCCATGTCGACCACAATGAACTCATTAAATAAATAAATAAATCATATTCCCTACCCATTCCAAAAACTTTTACAACTTAAATATGTATGTTTCTATTTACATTAACATTCATTTTTTTAAAATAAATAGTATTATTTTAATATATGTTTATGGGTGATATGAGGTTACTATGATGCCAAATGTGCTTACAAAGGTCATTATGACTAAACTATATTGAATTTATTAATTATTTTATTGAATTTTTATTGTTTTACTGATATTTAATATTGAATTTTGTTTCTATAATATATGATATAAGGCGGGAACTAAGTTGCACACAACTCTTTTTTTCATGGTTAATGATTATCAAATGAGATCTTAAATGTTTTAATATTATTTTTTTAGAAAATATTTTTAGGAAATAAAATACTTAAATATATATAATAAACAAGCACACACAATAATATTTTTATGGGGGAAATCCAAACCCCCCAAAACCCACCAAACAATAAATTTATTACACTTAACCAGCGGTAAGGCATGATCGCCATCACCCACTCCCACTCACAAGAACCCACTCAAGTCTTTAAATAGACTTCATCACATGAAATATCATAGGACACCCAAAACCATAAACAAAAAAATCATCAATAAAAAAACTCATTTTTTACTTTTTTACTAAATCAAATTTAACCTAACAAATATGTAATATTTTATTTATAAAAAATTAAAAAGTTAAATTCATTTTAATGATTAAATTGGAAAATCTATTTGCAAATTAACAAATAAAGTAATTCATAAATAATTAAATTCAAAAAAATTAATGTTACATAACCTAACAAATATGTAATGTTTTATTTATATAAAATAAAAAAGTTAAATTCATTTTAATGATTAAATTGGAAAATCTATTTGCAAATTAACAAATAAAGTAATTCATAAATAATTGAAATAAACTATTTTTAATCATTAAAAATAATTGAAAATAAATTATTTTTTAATCATTAAATTGACCTTTACTATCATCATAATCACAATCAAATAATTTAATATTAATTTATTTTAACAAGTTATAATGTTTTATTTATTAAAAACAAAACAAAAGAAGTTATATTCATTTTTAATTATTAAATTGGAAAAAAAATTAAATAAAGTGATACACAAATAATTTAATATGATTTTTTAAATAACTTTTTATTTAAAAAATATTCCATATTAAGTAGATCTTCTTTATTGAGAATTAATTATAATAAAAGGTTTATGAACATTCATTTATTTAAGATAAAAGGATGAGGATGGAAAAAGAGAAGAAGAAGAAATATAATGACGAGCTACATATGGTCGAGGGATTAATTGATTAATTTTTCTCACATAACTCTGAGTGCACTCTCTTGGAGGAAGGTGGGAGGAAGAGAGATTGGAACTAATGGAATTGGATAGAAGGAAGAACGTTTTGCTTGAACAAGAAGAGATTTTTTTGGTGATTGAAGGGTAGGGTGGTGTGGGTGGCCCTTGGGATAGTAACACTTGTCTTTTCCATAATTATGTTTTTTTATTGGAGGAATGTGAATGTTATTGGGATCTAAAAACAGAAGAGGATAAGATTATACATTCTGATAGTGATTTAAAATCAGTTTCTAAAGAACATTTCCATAAACACTTCAAAGATCCTAGCACAAATGAAATTAGTTCTTTGTTAAAAGTAATTAGACATTTTCCTTTCTTCTTCTCAAAGGAAGAAGGATAGTAGGTTGGAGACCATGTCTCCTAGGGGAGATTGAGCATGTACTCAAAGATTTTTCCAAGGACAAAAGTCTTGGGCCTTATGGCTGGGCAATTGGGCTTTTTTTGGATTTTTTCGACATCATGGGTGAAGAGCTTATGAAAATGGTCGAATTTTCCAGGTAGGGAGGTTTTGTTTCAAAGAATCTAAATTCAACTTACATTTCCCTCATTCCTAAGTATAGTAAACCTGAAAATTTCAATGACTATAGGCCTATTTCTCTTTGGAATTTGTCTTACAAAATTATTTCAAATATCATTGCAAATAGACTAAGGACAAAATTACCAGAAATGATGGCATGTGAGTAGTTCGGTTTTCTAGCTAATAGGAAAATATTGGATGCTATGGGGGTTATGTAGGAATTTATTCATTCGATCAAAACAAAAAATCTTGATGCCCTGGTGCTGAAGATGGATTTAGTAAAGGAATATGATAGGGTTAATTGGACCTATTTGAGGCTCTTACTTATCCAGATCGGTCTGCCAATTAAGGTGACAAACTGGAGTATGGCTTGTGTTACAAGTGCAAATTTTTCAATCCTAGTAAATGCTACTCCATCCAACATCTTCAACAGCTCCCGGGGGTTGAGGCAAGTGTTATACCAAAATATCGTCATCATGAGTTATGTGTCCTTTATTTGCCTTGATTCCTAAATCACTTAGGCCTTATTGCTTGAAGAGAGAGTTACAGTTACTCCTTTTTCTTTTGTTGTCACCCCGACACACCTTGCACGTTGAAAAAGTGCATCAGAACCCTGGTGATGCACTCTGCACATTAACAGAGTGTGTCGGTGACACCTTCTGCCTTTGGACAACGTGCTTCACCCTCCAAAGACTCATGTTTCCTGTGAAAAAAGTGCAGCACTATTGGTTTAAAAGGAGAAAGAGAAGATTCGAGCGGCTTCTAGAACCCATGGTTGCATGGAGGCTTATCCCTATGAACTAGGAAGGGTGGTACTCAATCCCCTTACGTCGTGGGATGATCCCTTGAGATTCTCCCACAAATCCTCAACCTCTCCTATCCCTTTAGGCCTATAAATACAAGCCCTCTCTCCATGGCTAGGGGAGAAGGATAAAGTACTTAAATGCTGGTGAAACTATGCTAGAGTGTGTTTCCCTTTCATCCTTTAGGAGGAAAAAAGCTTGGATCTTTGAGGCTAGTACTATTTGGAAGAAGTTGCAATGTCAAATATCAGTTGTAATCTCTCCCTATGTACTTCTCATATTTATAGTAATACAAATTCTTTCCATAAAAATATTATTGTTTTAAGATCTTTAGAATTAACTTGTTTGACTGCTAGTGTAGATTGATCTATATTTGCATGTTATTGGTATTTGCATGTTTCCTCTTTTTGTGTACTATTTTGCAGCTGGAGATATAAAGATCGGAAGCTACACCAAGCGAGGAGGTGGCACTACAATCATAAGGTAAGTCATCCTTCCATACCTCTTGCAATTTGGTTAATCTAGGGAAGATATATGTGTTTTGTATTGCTTTTGTTCTAGATCCGAACCATTCAGTGTGAAAATCCTCACAGCTGATCTAAGAGATGATGTATACCTCACAATGAAATAATTTAGGAATAATATTAAGAGTGGTCAATGCAATAAGATGAGAAACAGAATAATAATACAATAGAACTCAGATAGAAGCAAAAATACTTCACACACACTAATTAATTAATCACAATATGGAAAAATAAGTAGTACAATGCATGAGGATTCGAATGCCAAGGTGACAATTTGAATTAGCCTTCATGGAGTGATCAAAATATCACTGGAGTGTCATCGGAGCACAACTAGAAGTCTATCTCATCATCAATGGAGTCATCAATGCTCAAGTAACTATCAACCATCAGTCAAACTGAGTCTAACTGAGTGTAGCTGGAACTAACTGAATGAAGAAGGCTCAGTGGAGGGCGCATGAGGAGCTAACTGGAGTCAAAATGAGCAGTCTAGTCACACTGGAGGTCCATCGGAGTGGTAAGGTCAGTTAAGAGTGAGTCAAGCCTAAAATCAAGGAGAGAACTCAGTTAACTAAAGACAACTGGAGTGGTAGGTGAAGAAGGACGCCTTTGTCAAGTGGATGGTGAGATGTGGGCGCATCACTGGCTAGGAGGGCTCAATCTGAGTGGAAATAAGCTTTTGAGTGCTGGAAAACTAGGGACTAGGTGCTGGGGGTATCAACCTGATGACTGGGTAGCATGCGGATGCATGCAATGCATGCTACATGCAGGAATGCATGCAAGACTGAAAATGCAAAGGATGAAAATGCTGGTAGGACTAGGATGGAGTATAGGAATATCCTAACACCCCCCCTTAATCCATCCTGGGCCCTGGTAATTGAGACCAAAGGTCACCCAATACAAATGAATAATAATAACAGTCAATAAACCGAGGAAATGGGGAAAACCTCATGGGAAAAAACCCCCCCTCAAAATAGACTGTAAGGCACACACAAAAATAAATGCTCCAAACTCAAGCAGGTGTGATGCTTGGTCATATGTCTGGAGGTATCTTCTTCTTGGGAAGAAGTGGATCATGCTCATAAATCATGTGCTTGTACTTTCTTTTCAGATCGAGTGTGATGAGAACAATTCCAAAAGTATGAGGATGATCCTTGAACCCGTGATTCGAATCAGTTGAGGTAGGATCAAATCTATGAATGTGCAGATAGTATTTTGTCTTCTCCTTCGAACCATCATGGGTGAGATTATGCGAAAAAGAACCATCACATGATTGCTTGAAATCCAAATCAGATTTTAGACTTGAAGAATAGTTTCTTGAGATCTCATTTGAACCAGCAAGGGTGAGATCAAAACCATCATATGCATGAGAAATTATCCCACGTAGTGATTGCTTAGAATCCAAATTAGATCAAAGACTTGAATCATGGTTTCTTGAGATCTCCTTTGAACCATTAGAGGTGAGATCAAAACCAGTAAATGCATGATAAATTATCCCAAGTGAATGGCAATGGTTTCTTGAGATCTCCTTTGAACCAGTAGAGGTGAGATCAAAACCATGATATGCATGAAAAATTATCCCAAGCGAATGGCAATGGCCATAATCTTCAATAACCTTCTGAAAGCATGAAATAATGATCATATAATAGTACATAAGAGGTGAGTGATCAAGGAGAGCGAATGCATTACCTCCAATGGCTAATTTGACCTTTGAAACATTCAATAGATCATGATGCAAACCAACAGACTCTGGTGCAAGAGAGGATTTAGGACCTTCTGCAATTTCTAGAGTGTGAGTTGGCACAGAATTTGAAATAGAAGAAATTTGGAGCATGAGTGTAGAATCTGCAAGTTCTTCTTCTTTGTGGACAACTTCAATATGAGATATGTTTGATACTAGTTCATCATCAATGATATCATCAAGGAGGGCGAATGCATCACTTTGCTTGCTCTCAAAAGGGTTTGGACCAATCCCTTCATTCTGTCTGCCAAATCTTTCATCCAGGTAGGCCCATAGCTCTTTTGGAGATTCAACATCATCAATTAATTGATGTACCAAGCATCGAGACATAGCAAGCATCATGGTTCCCATGGCCCTGTCACCATTATTTAACCAGTCAATCTTTTTTTTAGAGGATTCGAACTCTCTTTCAAAACAATAATCAAAGAGACCATTTCTCTTCAAATGTGATATCATCTTTGGTTTCCATTCATCATAGTTGAATGGAAAAAGAGGATCATAGTTGAATGGAGGAGGATAGATTTCTTCTGAATACATGGAAGTTTTAGAAGAACTGCAAAAACAATAGAAAATATCTGCAACTGCTACTGCTGCAAAAATGCAGAAACTGCTGCACTCGAAATCTTGATAATAACCTACAAAAAACTCTCAGGAATGGAGATAAACAATACTCTCAACATGCTCTGATACCATGTGAAAATCCTCACAGCTGATCTAAGATATGATGTATACCTCACAATGAAATAATTTAGGAATAAGATTAAGAGTGGTCAATGCAGTAAGATGAGCAACAGAATAATAATACAGTAGAACTCGGATAGAAGCAAAAATACTTCACACACACTAATTAATTAATCACAATATGGACAAATAAGTAGTACAATGCATGAGGATTCGAATGCCAATGTGGAAATTCGAATTAGCCTTCATGGAGTGATCAAAAGATCACTGGAGTGTCATTGGAGCACAACTAGAAGTCTATCTCATCATCAGTGGAGTCATCAATGCTCAAGTAACTGTCAACCATCAGTCAAACTGAGTGTGGTAGGTGTAACTGAGTGTAACTGGAACTAACTGAATGAAGGAGGCTCAGTGGAGGGCACATGAGGAGCTAACTGGAGTCAGAATGAGTAGTCTAGTCACACTGGAGGTCCATCGGAGTGGTAAGGTCAGTTAAGAGTGAGTCAAGCCTAAAATCAAGGAGAGAACTCAGTTAACTGAAGACAACTGGACTGGTAGGTGAAGAAGGGTGCCTTTGTCAAGTGGATGGTGAGATGTGGGCACATCACTGGCTAGGAGTGCTCAATCTGAGTGGAAATAAGATTTTGAGTGCTAGAAGACTAGGGACTAGGTGCTGGAGGTGTCAACCTGATGACTGGGCAACATGCGGATGCATGCAATGCATGTTGCATGCAAGACTGAAAATGCAAAGGATGAAAATGCTGGTAGGACTAGGATGGAGTATAGGAATATCCTAACATTCAAACTACAGAGATCAGTTAGTGTCTGCACTGATGGATTATCCGTAAACAAAACTGGTGACTCCACTGGGAACACCCATTGTCTTTGATTTGTTTTGTTTGTGATTTATGTTTTCTTGGTTTTTCTCCAATAGCCTCTAAATTTCCTCCTTCTCTTGGATCTATTTCTCAGAGAGTTACTGGGTGATCCAGTCTCTGACTAGGATATGTAGCTTAGCCATTTACCTTTTTTGTTCTTGGGATTTTTCATTTTTTCAAAATTGGGTTTCTCCTGACGCACCTGGGCAGTTTTGTCCCTGTGTCACTGTAATTCTAACGCACTTTTTCTTTAGGAATATTGCATCGCTAACATGTTTTGTCTATGTTCAACCCATGTCACTGACACACTTCTCATGGATGAAACCCATGTTGTTGGTCTTCCAACGACCTGGAGTATACTTGCAGAGTGCGTCACCCTGCAAAGCCTAGTGGATAAGGTAAAAACAAATCCACAAAATTGGTTTTTTCTTGGTTTTCTGAGGTCTGTGTCTTACCCACTGCAACCATAGTATTCCTCATATTCAACGTGCTTTTTCCTTTGCTTATTTTTGAATTTAGAGCTTGATTTGAGTCCTAGTTAGTCAAGCGGTTGTTTCTCCAGTCATGGCAATTTCAATCCCTCACGAGTACAACTAGTCTTGTGACTCCTTTTAGTATCTCCGATTTGTTGGATCTGATTTCTAAGCCCTCCAAAAGTTAGGTTGTTGTGATTCTTGCACAATTTGGTGTGAATTTTGGGTTATAGTACATTTTTGGGTGATTAACTTCTTGAGAACTTATAGTTGCTTAAATATTGCAGTAGTAAGTGGTTCCTAGTATTGTGAATCAAATTTAAGAGAGTGATATCAATCTCAGATTTGTTGAGTACATTCGTTTGAAAAATAAAAAAATATTTATCCTCTTCATTTTGAGTGGATTACTTGAGATTGTTGAGTAGAGTGTTTTATGCTTTTGATAGTTGTTTAAGAAACTTTGAAAAAGCTCAAAAATTGTGAATGCTTATGTTTTCTTGGTTTTGAAAAGTTCATCTTCATCTCCTTGAAAATATTAAGTGGATTTAGGCCTACTCAAAGTATTGAAAAAGTTAGTGAATGCTCTCATATTTTTTATTTATCTTTTATCTCTCTTATTCCTTTATTTCAAATTGAAGTTAGTGCAATCAAAAAGAGGAAGTTCATCTTTTCATCTTTCTCATAGATCTAGCTTAGTTGAAATGAAAAAAGAAAAAATATTTTTGGTTTGGTGTGTTGTTTTCATTTTGTTGGGTTAAATGAAAGAGCGTTTGTAGTCTTTTGGTTTGATTGGAAAATAAAGTAAACAGGGGTACTTTGGTCACCTATTCTCGGAAGAGAAAGATTTATCCTTCCTTTAGCTAGTTTTCATCGAAAAACGAATGACTTGTACTTCATTTAGCTTAGTTTTCCTTTTGTTTACTTTACAAGTCTACACTTCATGCATTCACCTAACCATATAAGATAAATCAAGTGGTAGCCTAGGTTAAAATTTTATAAAAACTCATGTGATAGGGTAGAGACATGTTATGGCATCTTAAAATGTAATAGCTGTCATTATTTACCTGCACTGCATCTCGGGGACTTGTTGTTCTTCCATGTACCAGTCGGTATATCAAACGGCCTTTCACATACCTTTAGGTATATAGAAAGGTACTTCACATACTTGATAGTATATAGGAAGGTTTCTGTCGTACGGTTTTGTATTAGATAACACTACTATAGATTGGATCTCCCACGTACCTTGTGTATATAGGGAGACCCCGCTAGGTTCCTGAAACCATCCGAGTCAACCATTGGTCGTCTTGGCTTGGAAATACACCGAGAACAACACTCAGGGAGCTACTACGCACATACTACCAGGTAGTCGGGTAATACAGTCAGGGGTACAGTCCTAATCCTCCCTGGTTAGTGCTATGAAATATTCGTCCAAGTATTACTGTTGGACCCTGTTAGTCCTAGAGACGTTCTAAGGCTGTATTTAGAACTGTGCCTGGGTAGCAATATTTCTCACTGTTTATCTTTTTCAATTCTTAGCCAATAATCATGTCATTGATATCCAATATAGTAATAATCAGGTTTCAGAGAATGTGGGAAACACTTCTGATATGTCAATATAAAATTTCGATGAATTATGTGAACGATCTGGCATGAGAAAAGGTACTTGCTTAAATTAAATATTTATCTCATGTTTACAAAGAACGTACTAAGCAGAGTGAATTCAGTAGTCATAACAAAATGACAACAAAGTAAAACCCAGTCCTTATAGGAATGATACAATTAGAACTTTATATCATGAATACTTCACAACATACATTACCCATCAACGATACTTAAATCAAATATCAATTAAACATAATCGCATCAGGATATGTGCTAACTTTTTCCAATCATAGAATAAGTGTGAGAAGAGATGAGATTAGAGAAGAAGAGAATACTAACTATACACATCAGAGTTTACAATCCATATAGATGCAATATAAAGCTTGAAGGTTCTTTCTCATTCCTTGATCAAACTGAAATCATTAGAAGTTACACTTGTTAGAAAAAGAGTCGACCCTTTGGCTAGATTATTTCCTCTATATATATAACCCTTACAGCCTTTACAAAATTTACAACAAAAGATGTTATAGCCCAATGGCTTTCAGATTTTTCTCATTTGCTATCAACAAAATTGGTTACAACAACGTATATATGGTAAACTAATGTTGACTCGCTGGTAGTGGGGACTGGGGTCCTCCTTGATGAGGTGGAGGATGATTCAATTGCATTGATGACGTTCCAACTGCTGACTGTGTTGTTGAATTCCTTTCCAGCTGCTTCACTTGAAGGAATCTTGTGATATTCTTCCACTCCTTTCCCATTGGATATTGGTTTCGTGAGTTTCATGTCTAACTCATAATAATGTCCAAAAGTGGGCTTAGGTAGAGCTTTGAAAATGGCCTGAAGTCGATTAAGGATATCAAAACTTGGGAGCAACTTATCTATAATTGCTCAGCCATTTAGTTCTTCGTGAATGTCTGCTAGATGGACTTCAGAATTCCTTGCATCTAATATCATGGCATTATAATGATCCTTGTGATATAACTCTCCATGTCCATCCCAAAAAGATGAAAGACCGAGTGGGAAGACATCTCTGAATAACTCTTTGAATGAATGGACACCTTGCTTTAGTTGAGCAATCATATCAGCAACATTCTGCGCCATTAATCCTTTTGTAATAATTTTATTTGCTTCCATGATTACCTTCATTCTATCTCGAACAACATATTATTGAATCTCATCGAAGTTTTTCTCATTCAAGAAATCGATTGCAGCCTTAGCTATATCTGTCTTTTTGCTTATAATGTTCAGAATTGAACGAGAATCTTGAGCAGCTGCATTGGAGATTTCCCACTCCTCTTGGGATACAATGAAATGGATCCATTGTGCTGTTATCAATGCTTAGATTTGTTCCCAAATTACAAACTTGGCACTTTTTAATAAAGTCTTACCTGATAGCTTTCTTGATAAATCCTGAATGCTTTTCTGGAGATCTTCCTTGGATTGGTGCAACTCAGAGATGACCAAGTTCCTTTTATCTAACTCTTCATTGATATTACTTAGCTCATCACATTTGAATTTGAATTGATTATGTTCATGATTCAGTTGGGAATCCTTAAGACTCATCTCTGTGATCGCCTGTGCGAGCTTGTCAGTAGGGTCTGCTGAAGAGGTGGCTTGTAAAGCTGCGGCCTTTTGAAGAAGGGTGTCTTGAGTTTGCTTCCTGAGCTCATTTAATTCATTCTCTAGAGTAATTATTTTTTCCTTGAGCATCTGGACATAAGCTAGATCTTTTTCTAGCTCATAATGTATTGCCAAAATTTCAACTATTTGTGAATGCTCAACCATGGGAATGCTGATTTTTTTCTTCAGGATGGAAATCTCTTTATATGGCTTGAACCAGAGTCACATCACTGGGATCTTGAACCGACATGATAATCTGTTTCTCTAGGTCAATTATCTTCAATTGTTTTTCTTTATTTGATGACTTCTCGTTCTTTAATTGTTTCTCCAGCCTTTGGACTGCAACCTGTAGCTTGTTAGTGCTCATAGTGTACTTCATCAAATGTCTATATACTCCTTCACATGTTTTTCGGTGAAGCTCCATGATATCCTTTGAAGGAAATGCATCTAAATTGACTGTAACCTAAGTAGTTTTGAAATTTGAAGGTATTTTTATTCCTCTGGGAATGAGTGGTTCCAAAATTTCCATCTTTAGGGTCCCTTGCGTAAAATTTGATGCATACAACATCCTGGACTGGTGTCCTATCTCGAGATCTTTCTTTGGGAAAAGAGTCTTTTGGAGATCAATATTTTCAACTTTGATTTGAGAGTATAAGCCAAATAATTCAACTTTAACTAGCGATGTTATGACCAAAGAACCCTCTAGAGACAATGTCTCCTACTTTTGAAGCCACGTTGTAGATGGAAATTTTTCCAAGATGATAGGTGCCAAAGATGTGGGATTTGGTTTAATTTGCAGTGTTGAGTTGGATATGACCTCTTTGATTTTGACTCAATACTCCCTAATTTATCCTTATCAGCGTCAAAGGTCGATTCAGGTGTGCTTCTTATTCCCAAAGTATCTACTTTATGTGGCATAGGGATGACTGGTGCCATGGTGGAATGGCTTGGATCCAACACTAATTTAGCCTTCTCCCAACTATCTAAGTTGGAAATCTTATCAAAAGTTGGGTGCGGCTCGTGGGAGTAAGCCGTTGCTCTGGAAGACTGTCTTTTTTGAGAGATGATCCCTTTAGGATCATACTTGCATGTAAAACTCACAAGGAAGCTATAGGTGGCTAACATTTCTTCAACCACCTTCTGATCATATCTACTTCTCACTTTAAAAGGTCCAACTTCATTTGGGACCTTGAAATTCCTGGTGTTGTTACCCTTCATGAAATGTACGTTGTCATAGTTGAACCTTTGGCGAATTTATTCCAAGGCGAAGAAACTAGGAGTCATGATTATAGGTAACGTATATTGAGAAAGCTCCACTCCATATACTCGAATCTCAATGTGGCTCTCAAAGAAAAACCTATCCCCAACTGAGTTGTTAGGATTGAGCTGGAGCAAATTTTTGCATTCTGGAAAGATTCTAGGAGGAGGACAGTCGAATAACAATGTATATATTTTAGTCACGACGGTGTCCATAAACACGGAGAAACCTTCATGAAGCAAAGTAGGAGTAATTGACTTATGGAGGATCTCTCGACTGAAGAAATCCTTATTGTGATAGATGATCATATAAATTAGAAAAGAATTGTATCGAAATAGATTTCTGGAGGAAAAAATCTCAAACTGCAAGTGAATGGACTGAGCAAGGAAAGATGGCAAGTTCAACTTAACAGGTGCTTCTTGCTGAGATAATTACCTAAAGCAACATCATCAATTACCAAGTCATGATCATACCCGAGGACCTAACAGATCATGCATAGAGCTGGTATGGCTTGATCTGAGAATACTTACAAACTAAACATTAACTGAGTACTGGGAAGGTTGGCTTCTGGGGGAATTATCATGCGAATGAATGCTTCCCTACTCTCTGATTATATTTATCGAATCTTCCTTGCCAGGACCTCTTCATCGAACTGAAAGTTGTTAGTGTCTTCCCCAGTGTCCACTAATTCCATGATGAGTTCTCTAGTGATTGGGAAAATGGAAAATCCCAGCCGAGAAACAATCGCCTTTCTCTCTGGAGCATATCTTTCTGCACACCACTACACCAGTTCAGGGAAGGGTATGGCCTGTGGTAAAATCATCTTCGCCAATCCGGAGCTCCATAGGTTGAAGAAGTATTTTCTGTTTTTGGCCTGATCTTCGACTTCTCTGGACAATTTATGCGGGTTGGAGAATGAAGATAAAGGGTCATGACTATCAAAATTTCCATCTCCCAAGTGTTCTTTAGGGTTGAGTGTAGCGGCTGCATAGGGATATGTCACAAGGTTGGAGATAGAAGTCACGGTGACGTTGGTAAGACAAAAGAAATGATGATGGATTCTCTACTTTGGTTGCGAAGAGGATGGTACGATGGCTGATAGCGGAGCAACTCGAGGTGGTAGGAAGAAAATGTCCGATAAACTCTTTTGAAGAATACTTATAGCAAAAATTCGAAAAAGGAGGGATTTAATGAGATTTATACGTGGCCTTTAAGGGTTGGTCCTTTGTGTGAGGGGCACAGGTATTTTAAATGCACGGGGACCATTTCTTCTGAAATGGCGGTGGTAATAATTGTTAGACAAATCTTAGGTGAATCAGCTAAGGGAGGAAGGTGAAAAACCTTGGGATCAATTTCAGGGCTCATAATGAGTGGTTTGGGGAGACCACTTTTCGGGCCCTGAATGATCCTGAGATTGCCACGTGACCATATTGGTTTCTTTTTAGGGTTTCACCTGGATCTTTAAACATTGAGCTATTAACAAATCCTGAAAGAAGGACAACCATAGATTACTTCTCATATCACCTTGATATTTGTACCTGGCTTGGAGCGGCTTTATGAGATAGGGCCCTCTTTCCCTAATAGACAACTGTAAAAGGGGAAATGATTGTCTAATCTACTGACATTGACAAGAGTAGTTTCAAGGCTCATAATGATTGGTTTAGGGAAACCACTTTTCGGGCCCTGAATGACCCCGAGATCGTCATGTGGCCACAACAGTTTCTTTTCAGGGTCGCGCCTCTCACAATAAATATTGTGCACATCAGGCCCCTAAACCAAGTCTCCACCATTGATCTGTACTTGATCACGCTATTTTGTGGATGTCAACTTGATTCATCGATCCTCGATCATACGGATCTGGGTGACCAATCTTAGAATCCCTCTTCCCGTGGAATTTCGCTTCGATCTTCAAACTGACACAACCGGCCTCGCCTGCGATCAACTGTGTTGTTCGCTTCCGAATGTGTTGAAAATATTTGTACTAAAATATCATGTAGTATATCGCGAGTTGCGACGCCTTGATACTCCTGTTAACACCCAAAAAGTGCTCACTAGCTCATTTACCACATTATATGGCTCATTTGTCCATTTTCCTACCATTTTTCCCTTAAAATCCCAAAAAATCCCATTAAAAAGCCTCCAAAAGGCCTAAAATGCCTCCAAAAGGCCACAAAACCATCAAAATAGCCTAAAAAAGGCTAAAAAACCCCCTTTTCCTCCAAAAATAGCAAAAATCCCCTAAAAAGGGAATAAAAAATATAAAATAATGAGGAAAAGGAGGAAAAAACCCTATACAGCTGCCCAAAACCATGTGTTTCCTAAAACCATGGGTCAGCACTCCACCACCAAAAAACTATAAATAGGTGATGGAGATCCCTTATTCCATATCCACAATCACAAGCACCCTTACTCTGCCAAAATCTCTCTCGAAACCCTAGTTCACCTTTGAACTATTTTCACCTTGAGAGCCACCTTTGGCCCATCCCCAACATTGGAGAAGGAGAAAGGAGCATTCTGAAGCTTGGAGCATCCTCTTGGACACTGCAAAGGGCTTCACCAACCTTGACACTCAAGGTAACATTAATATAAAACCATTTTTTACATCTTTTATTTATGTCTCATGCAATGCTTAAAGTAGTTTGTTAATTGTTGTTTTTAGCTTAATCATTTAATCATTATTGAACTGCTACTAAGGAGTCCATTCTCCTTAGTAGGTGCTCATTGGCACAAGCTAGGGGTAAAACTCTAGCTACAACTCCCGTGAGGTTCCAGACCTTAATCTCACATATCATATAAGCTTGATTGTGGCTTTAGCTTGAGTAGGAATTGAAGTTTGTTTTTTCTTTAGAAGAATTTTAGGAGAAGCATTTCATCAACCACCTTGGTTGAACAACCCTTAAGAAGATCCCACATAATACTAAATTTTCCACCTAAATATCCCCTTATCCAGGAGGAGAACTCAAGAGCAAGCATGGATCAACCAACAACATCTGGATCACACAAAGAAGAAATTCCTATCACTGAATCAGGAGGAAACTTTTCTCCTCCTGTAAATCTACCCACCACTAATCCTATAGGACCATTGTTGGTGGAACAACGTCCTTTGCATGACACATCTTTTCATCACTCGCTTGAAGGTAACCCTGGAGCCATCAATTGGATCTTCACTCGACCCCAAGATTACCCGATAGAAACCACTTTTGATCCAAATGCATCATTTTGGGGGACCTCCTTAGGTCTTGTTATTTATTATTTTGGTTCACCTACGATTGTGGAAAATCCACCACACCCATTACCTACCCAATTTATTCCAAACGAGGAATTTCTTGCACCGGTTTACGAGACTATCAAGCGTTTACACACACTCAGAGAGCGGTTAAGGCGCCATATTTTTCCTCCCCGACCCACCCCGAAGGGACGCATTCCCGAACATCATTCCCCTATACATTCTTTTACTCTCCCTTCACCAGGAATATTTGTGCCCAATACGACCACCTATGAACCAGGCCAACCTTTTTTTCTGTTTAGTATGCCTCAAAATCATTTGGTCGATTCTACACCCCTGTTGACCCCAACGACTGGAGGGCAACCTTTAGCTACCATTAACTTCGTAACTGGAACACCACCTCCACCTCAAAATTTGAGTGGAGGCTACCCTCTAGTTAGTGGTCAATATATGCTCATAGGTCAGCGTATGGCTAGTGGTCAACATATGCTTACCAGGCATACTCCAATTTGTAGACAACCTTCAACTGGGGGGAAACCCCTAGTCAGTGGACAAAATCTAACTGGGGGGAAACCTCTAGTTAGGGGATAAAGTGTAAGTGGAGGATATCCTTCACACATGAACTACACTATTGTTGGAAGTTCACTCCCAGCCATGGGACAACCAACATGGGTGTATCATGTGGGGGACCGTCTACTTGGACCCAACCCCCATGGGGGCATCCATATCCGGGAAATCACAATGTCGCAATAGGTCAAAATTACACAGGGAATATTTATCCAAGATTAACTTATCCCAGAAATATGTACACCACATGGGGGCATCATAATGGTCCACTGAATGGACCTCCAGCTAGCGGCCCACCCCCCCCCCCCCCACCACCTATCCCACCCCCTCCTCCACCACCTATCCCACCTCCACCTCCACCTCCACCATCCGGAGGTGTTAGGATATTCCTATACTCCACCCTAGTCCTACCATCATTTTCATTATTTGCATGCATTTCTGCATGCATGCTAGTCATCAATCCCAACACCTAGCCCTCAGTTAGCTAGCCCCGGGAGCTTCTCACTTATCAGTTTCATCCCTCCTAGTGCTTAGTGCGCCCTGCATGTAGTTTCATGCATTTCATTCACCCTCTCTCACCTACCATTTAGTTGTACTTCAGTTATCTTCAATTCTTTCCTTGATTTAAGGCTAGATTGACTCTCAACTGACTGTATCACTCTGATAGACCTCCAATGAGACTAGACTTCCCATTCTGACTCTAGTTAGCTTCTCATGCGCCCTCCACTGAGCCTCCTTCATTCAGTTAGTGCCAGTTACACTCAGTTACACCTACCACACTCAGTTAGACTCAGTTTGATTGATGGTTGACAGTTACTTGTGCATTGATGACTCCACTGATGATGATGAAGACTTCTAGTTATGTTTTGATGACACTCTAGTGATCTTTTGATATCTCCATGAAGGCTAATTCGAATTGTCACCTTGGAATTCAAATCCTTATGCATTGTATTATTTATCTGTCCATTTGTGATTAATGAATTAGTGTGTGTGAAGTTATTTTATTTCTATCTGAGTTCTACTGTATTATTATTTTGTTGCTCATTTACACTGCATTGACCACTCTTCTTCTATCTTCCTGCTTAATCATAATCTTTCTTGTGAGGTATACATCAGCTCTTAGATTTGCTGTGAGGATTTTCACATGGTATCAGAGCATGTTGAGAGTATTTTTTATCTCCATTCCTAAGAGTTTTTTGCAGGTTATTATCAAGATTTCGAGTGCAACAGTTTCTGCATTTTTTTGCAACAGTAGCAATTGCAGATATTTTCTATTGTTTTTGCAGGTCTTCTACAGTTTCCATGAATTCAGAAGAAATCCCTCCTCTTTATCCATTCAACTATGATGAATGGAAACAAAAAATGATAGCACATTTGAAGATCCATGATCTCTTTGATTATTGTTTTGAAAGAGAGTTTGAATCCTATGAAGAAGAGAATGACTGGTTAAATAAAGGTGACAGTGTCCATGTAGTCATGATGTATGCTATGTCTCGTTGCATCGTACACCACTTCGTTGATTCTATTGAATCTCCAAAAGAGCTATGGGCCCAACTAGATGAAAGATTTGGCAAACAAAATGAAGGGATTGGTCCAAACCCTTTTGAGAGCAAGCCCAGTGATGCATTCACCCTCCTTGATGATCTCATTGATCATGAATCAGTATCAAACATATCTCATATTGAAGTTGTCCACAAAGAAGAAGAACTTGCAGATTCTACACTCATGCTCCAAATTTCTTCTATTTTGAATTATGTGCCAGCTCACACTCTAGAAATTGCAGAGGTTCCTAAACCCTCTCTTGCACCAGAGTCTATTGGTTTGCATCATGATCTACTGAATGTTTCAGAGGTCAAATCAGCCATTGGAGGTAATGCAAACGCTCTCCTTGATCAATCACCTCTTATTTACTACTGTAAGATCATTATTTCATGCTCTCAAAAGGTTATTGAAGATGATGGCCATTTCCATTTGCTTGGGATAATTTCTCATGCATTTACTGGTTTAGATCTCACCTCAAATGGTTCAAAGGAGATCTTAAGCAACCATGATTCAAGTCTTGGATCTGATTTGGATTCCAAGCAATCACTGATATTTGATGGTTCTTTTGGGCATAATCTCACCCATGATGGTTCAAAGGAGAAAAAAAAAGACTATCTCCATATTCTTGGATTTGATCCTACCTCAATTGATTTGAATCACGGGATCAAGGATCATCCTCATACTTTTGGATTTGTTCTCATCACATTCGATCTGAAGAGCAAGTACAAGCACATTTTTTTTAGCATAAACCTCTTCTTCCCAAGAAGAATATACCTCCAGACATATGACCAAGCATCACACCTGCTTGAGTTTGGATCATTTATTTTTGTGTGTGCCTTACAGTCTATTTTGAGCGGGGGTATTTTTCCCATGAGGTTTTCCCCATTTCCTCAGTTTATTGACTGTTATTATTATTAATTGTATTGGGTGACCTTTGGTCTCAGTTACCAGGGCCTAGGATGGATTAAGGGGGGGTGTTAGGATATTCCTATACTCCACCCTAGTCCTACCATCATTTTCATTATTTGCATGCAACATGCATTCTGCATGCATCCCAGTCATCAATCCTAGCACCTAGCCCTCAATTAGCTAGCCCCGAGAGCTTCTCACATATCAGTTTCATCCCTCCTAGTGCTTAGTGCGCCCTGTATGCAGTTTCATGCATCTCATGCACCCTCTCTCACCTACCATTCAGTTGTACTTCAGTTATCTTCCAGATTTTTGTGCTTGTTTTTGTATGATTACGCAGACTTGACATATAGGTTGTACATCAATTCTGCGTAATCATACACAGATAGGCACAAAAATCCGGAAGATAACTGAAGTACAACTGAATGGTAGGTGAGAGAGGGTGCATGAGATGCATGAAACTGCATGCAGGGCGCACTAAGCACTAGGATGGATGAAACTAATCAGTGAGAAGCTCCCGGGGCTAGCTAACTGAGGGCTAGGTGCTAGGACTGATGACTGGGATACATGAAATTGCATGCATGCATGCAAAAATGCATGCAAATAATGAAAATGATGGTAGGACTAGGGTGGAGTATAGGAATATCCTAACACCCCCCCTTAATCCATCCTGGTCCTTGGTAACTGAGCATTTTCATTATTTGCATGCAGCATGCATTCTTCATGCATGCATGCAATTGCATGCATCCCAGTCATCAGTCCCAGCACCTTACCCTCAGTTAGCTAGCCCTGAGAACTTCTCACTGATCAGTTTCATCCCTCCCAGTGCTTAGTGCGCCCTGCATGCAGTTTCATGCATCGCATGCACCCTCTCTCACCTACCATTTAGTTTTACTTCATTTATCTTCAGTTCTTTCCTTGATTTAAGGCTAGACTGACTCTCAACTGACTGTATCACTCCGATAGACCTCCAATGAGACTAGACTGCCCATTCTGAATCCACTTAGCTCCTCATGCGCCCTCCACTGAGCCTCCTTCGTTTAGTTAGTGCTAGTTAAACTCAGTTACACCTACCACACTCAGTTAGACTCAGTTTGACTGATGGTTGACAGTTACTTATGCATTGGTGACTCCACTGATGATGATCAAGACTTCTAGTTATGCTTTGATGACACTCCAGTGGTCTTTTGATCTCTCCGTCAAGGCTAATTCAAATTGCCACCTTGGCATTCGAATCCTCATGCATTGTATTATTTATTTGTCCATTTGTGATTAATGAATTTGTGTGTGTGAAGTTATTTTTCTTCTATCTGAGTTCTACTGTATTATTATTTTGTTGCTCATTTACACTGCATTGACCACTCTTCTTCTATCTTCCTGCTTAATCATAATCTTTCTTGTGAGGTATACATCAGCTCTTAGATCTGCTGTGAGGATTTTCACAGGAGGACAACCCTACTTCGAAGAAGGACCTCCACACTACGGAGAAGGACCCCATCGGGTCCACCTCCATATGGACAACTATATATGGGAGGACCTTATGGTCAATCGAACCATGGTCCTACTGATACTCAGATGCCTTATCAATATTACCAGTATCCACAGCCAAACTGATAGTTACCATTTTTTGCCACTTTAGATCTATCGGATCTGTCACGTTTGACTAATGATCCCATCCAACATGGTATGAATTGACCACCCATTCCTGTGAAGTTACCATCGGACATACCCAAATTTAGCGGAAAACCTGAAGAGGATCCTAAGAACCACGTGATGACATATCATTTTTGGTGCTCCTCAACCTCATTAATGGTTGATTCTATCCATTTGAGGCTTTTTCAATGAACCCTCACCGATACCGCCACAAAGTGGTACATCGAGTTACCGCCACACTCTTTCACCAATTTTAGATCTTTAGCTATGGATTTTTTGACCCATTTTCAATTACCAATCTGCTAGGAGACCGGCATAGATCTTTTGACTTCTTTCCGACAATCCACCTCCACTCACATTTCAGATCATATTCATGAGTGGAGAAGAATTCATCGTCGCATTAAGGCTCCCATTCTAGATCAACTACTCACCGATTGGTTTACGAAGTCATTATTGTTGGGTGCTAGAAATGCCCTTTTTTCTCAATCCTATTCAACCCTTTTTCTCTCATTTTGTCTTTTACTTTACAAACAAGTCATTATCTTTTCAATATCAGGCATGTATTCGAACAAGTATATTTTATTATTACCTTGCTACATTAATGCTTATAAATGCTTATGATTATGGATTTTGTTCCTCGTAATACTGACTTGTGTTGAATTTATAAGAAGTAAGTAAAAGACCTCAGGGAATCCAAGAATCTTGGGCTGCTAATACACACAGGCTGCTCATACACATGGGCGCTAAAACACTTAGCAGCAGTTGCATATTTCCATAGATTGGTTTGATCATTGTTGAAATAGCTCACGCTACTCCTCTATGCGGCCAGTTGAGACTCACTTAGCGTTGGATCAGTTCTAGATTGTAAGGGCAGAATTGATTATGAAACAAAATCCATTTTAATGTAACAAATCTTGTAATTGTTTCTATTTTTTGTTATATATTCGGCAGCATGAATATCAGAGATATTCATTACTGCCTGAATTAAGGGACTTGAACTATCTTGCCTCACTATATATAGGAAGACGAAATCATACAGAAGGTTAGGCTTAATTTCAAGAGAATTGTAATAGAAAGATGGGGGGTCTTTTGCAATCAAACTTATCCATGAATGAAAGAAGTATTATTTCTCTTATTCGTTGTTGTTCAGTTAGTTTGGCAGCCTCTAGTGGCGTCTATGTTGGAAGGCCAGGGCCCGCCTTCTCACAAAGATTTCCGAGTTAAGTAGATGTTTTAGTTTTAATTTATTTTGGTTAATGTGGAGTTATAGTAGGAGTATTTTTGGATTGCTACAACAATAGTTATTGGATGATTGCATGATTATAATTTCCCCTTGGTTTGCTGCAAAAGTGTGGTGTGAACAGTCGACTGTATAGTGTAGTTTTTCTTTTTATGCAAGTGTGTTAAATTGCTGTTACGTTCAAGCTCAGCTTATGTTTATTATTGTTATTTATCTTTCTTAGAATTTGTTGAATTAGATAGGTTAAGGTTCTAATTCATCTTTCTTAGAAATTGTTGAATCATATAGGTTATGGTTTGAATTACTTTCTGTTTGATATTTTAGGATTTAAATTCTTGCAAAAGCAATTCTAGTTAATTCATTCTTAGATCAATTGTTTCAGGATTGAAGTTGTAAGAAAATAGGAATCGTTTGACTTCTTAGATTGATAATTGAGATTGGTTTTCATAGTGAGTTGATTTTGGCTTAGCAGTTAAGTAGGATGAATGATCTTTATTTATTTAGTCAGCTACTGAAGTGTTTATGCATATATTTTTCTTAGTTACCTTTGAAACATTAAGACTTTATTGGGTTGACAATTTATATTGAGCACTCTGTTTGTTAATTGAATTAATTAGCATATAGAGTGACCAAAATTTTGGTGTCGTTGCCAGGGAAGGTAATTGGTAGACATAGATGTTAGTTGATTAAGTTTGATTTCATTAGCTATGAATATTTGAAGCTTGCATTAATACGAGAAGAAAAGGTCGGGAACCCCCCCAAAATACTAATTATGCAGGTGGAAGAGGTCGTGGCAGTAACCAGGGTTTAGGAAGATAGACATTCATTTATGAATTGATCGCTAAAGCTAATTCCTCTACCAGACTACCACGTACATCTTCATGAAGAGGGAGCTTCGTTCCCCCTAAGCTTGAATCATCATTATCAAGCGTGGAGAACGCAACGGGACCTTCAACTCCCATTTCGGAGAAGAAACCTCTTGAAGATAAGGGAAGTGTTGCGGGTGCAGGGATTCCAGAGGAGATTTATAGAATCAACAGACACAAAGTAACTAAGGAGGAGTAGTTATATTATCATAAAGAACTAGAGGAAGAGAGAAGGGGAGAAGAAGAAGAGAAGAGGAAGAAAGAAGGAAAGAAGAATAGGATAATCAGGGAAACATGGATAATGAAGATCATGGAGAGCATCAAGAACGTCCCAATAACCATGAAGAGGAAGTAGGGGATAATTAGCATGGAGACACTGTTGTCACACTTGAATTCTCTATTCAGTAAATGCCTGGGGTGGCTCCCATGAAGAATATTTCACCCTCAGTATTGCCAAACTTTTATGGTGAGTCCATAGAAGATCCAAATGGATTTATTTTCGAATTTGATATCCTCTGTCGGAGCTATGATTATATTTCCAGTGCACAGAAGCTGAAACTTTTCCCTGCTACTCTAAAGGGGAATGTCCTACGCTGGTTTATGATCTTGGGTGGTAGGACTGTTACCACTTGGGATCAGATGAAACAAATTTTCCTTCCTAAATATCAAGACTATTGCAGAACTAAGGATAGAAGGGAAAAGTTGTTCAAGATTGTCCAAAAAGAGGAGGAAAGTCTGGAGGATTTTGTGGAAAGACTCATGTATACTTTGCGGAGATCTGGTCACGCTGATATCGGGAAATATGTTCTCAAAATCATTCTACTATGAGGAATCAGAGAAGACTTCCCATAAATGCTTAATTTGCTGGGAAAAAGAGATATCTCTAGAGAATATTTTGATCATATCATAGACCTATGTCGAAGATACTTCAGGGGTCTTCTAAAACCAGCATCAGAGATCGAGATGTCCTAAGAAGATCCCAGAAGTCAGCTAGTGGAGGGCTACTCGAGCTGAGATAGGTAATCTTCTTGAGAACTTTAAAACTAATATGATGAGCTCAATTTCCTCACGACTGGATATTTTGAAAGCAAAGCAGAGGCAAGCAAAAGAAATCTGGCACTTGGTGTAAATGTAGGAAGAAGCACCCATTGAGGGAATTCTCTATTTTAAAGGTGGAGGTATGTCTATTATGTGAATTGGATCATGATACCAAAGAATGTCCTTCACTTCCTAAATTCAAAGCATTCCTTCAAGAATCTACCTCAGACATGGAGCAAGCTTACTTCATCTCACAAAAGAAGCCTTGGCAACCTCTTACTCTAGGTATGAATCTAGATCCTACATCTTTCAATTCTTGGAATAATATGAATAATCAATTTTCTTCACAATATTCCTATCCTAATACTCAATGAAATCCATGCACTCAACCTACAATGCTATATTCTACTCCTTGGACTCCATGGGCACAACACTCAAACCAACAAGCTCCTTGGTCTCTGTTGTAGGTACAACAGATCCCATATTTTCATTACAACATGGGAGCCCCAAATTTTTATATGCAAAGGTAATGATTAAATTCCTAAGTCATTTTGGGGTTTTCCATCCTACTCATCATGTTATTTTGTCTTTGTCATGATTTAATTTAATTAGTAATTTTTCCTTTGAAAATTTCTTGCATTTTTTAGTGTTTTTGTGAGTTGCAGAAAGCATTGGTTTTTCTCAAAAGATAGGTTCTTTCCGCAACCCGCAATGCGGATTGTGGAACCTTGGTTTTCGGATTTAAAACACTTTATTTACACAACCCGCAAATGCAGATTGCGGATGCGGAAATATTTTTAGATAATTATAGTTTGCGCTTTGTGTTTCTGCAACCCGCAACCCGCAATTGTGGATTGTGGAAAGTGTCTGAATAATTAAATTTGCGTCACGCTTTTTCGCAACCCGCAAAGTGCGGATTGCGGAAACTTTTTGTTTGTAAATATTTAGAGTTGTGATTCCGTAACCCGCAATTGCAGATTGCGGATTACGGAAAGAAAGTACATATTTGTGAAATAAACACCTGCAACTTTTCTTCGGAAGCCTGCATGTTTAATCTTAACCATTGATTTGTCTTGATATTACGGATGTTATTACGTTGTTTGATTCTAATAACTGTTTGGGTTTTCCATTTTTCTTCACCGATTTTCATTCTTGCAATCAGGTTCTTAACTACGATTTTCACCCTCAGCCAAACATCAAATTGTAATCATTGATTCAACTGATTCATAATGATCGAATGTTTATATTTGGCATCAAATCATACATGATATATTGAAAATATTATCTCTTCTTAATCCAAATTTCATTGACACATGCTGTGTGTTATTTCGTTGCAGACATGATAATTTCAATTCTCGGGCCGTAATATTTTAATCATGGAAATTCATTACACTCATTCATTTTGGAATCTCTATTGCTCTCTTTTTAAATACAAACATCAATATAAGCAATTCGTCAATCGTCGTATTGCACAGAAAGGTTTGGTTAGTTACTTTCCAGAGATTTCCTTCTGACGAATTACATACTATGAGCAAGATGCAGAAAAGTCACAAATCTTCGGTCAGATCTTGTGAAGAGAAAGAACTTCAGCCTCTTCAATATCATGAACCTGTGTTGCCACCTTTTAAAGTAGATCTTTTGGATGCCAGCAGTGGTAGTGAAGGAGAAGACTCTGAGGTTCGATTCATGTATATATGGCTCCCTCAGAGGAAGAGAAGGAAGATCACTGAAAAACATGTTGATCAAGATGATACAATTATCCGAGATTTTATAATCAATGCAGTACCTGTGGCTCCGCCAATCCCTCTGAAGGAAAGGAAAGTGGTCGATTTTTTTGTTTTTGAGGACGTTGTCGATCATCCTCAATCTTCTAAGAAAGATCTTTTAATTCCCTCACCATTCGTCGTAGGCAGCTAGTAGATTATTGTTATCGCCCACAGTTCATTATGGGATACTTCCCCGAAAGTGTGTGATGAAATATTTTGGAAATTTTGTAAGGCTCGACAATAATCACTCCTGCAGATGATTTAGCAGTAGATTAGTTGATTTTTTAATCCCTATTTCATGGGAGATCTATCTTTTGTAACTATTTTGTAAGTATTATTTAAAGGATAGAGGTCTCATGGGGTAAGGGGGGGAGAAAATCGCCAGAGAAGGATTGGAGAAACATTGTTTCACTTGAGATCTTATAATTTATTGTAGACCTAATGAATCAAAGTTAGTTTCTTTTGGCATCTTCTTTGTCTATGTTGTCAAATTTCTTTGATGATATCTGATTTTTTTCAGCTTAATCATGGAATGAACACTGTTTGATTTTGCAATTACTATTTATACATTGATCACTAGTTTAGATTTCTCTTAACTCATGGTCTGTGTACATCATAATGTTTTAAGTGAACTTATTTAATTAAAACATTTATCTATTTCTGCAAACGATTAACAGAAATTAATTAATTCATGTTAATTTTTCAATTAGCATTTCAACTTCATGATACTCTTGTGTGTGCCTAATCCTTAAACTATTATCAGTTAATTTTCATTTGCTAATTGTATTTTGAGCTAATAAGTAATAGATCCACTTTCACATTTTTGTCAAACTGGTGAAAGAACTTATTAAGTTTTCAGACCAAGTTATCCTGCACACAAACAAAACACTTCCTTTAGATTAGATTTAACTTAGTTTGGATTTCCTTTAAGGTAGATTTGTTCTAGGTTTAGATGCATTTTTAGAGTTAGAACACTTTAATATTCCCTCAAAGGAAGACTGATCCTATCATAATCAAACCCCATAAGTGCCAGTGGAGGCCTGTATATCCATGGGAGTTAACCATACCAAACAGACTGGGGATAGAACTGCTCTTGCACAGAGTTTTTTGAAGCCTTTCAGGATGGGTTTTCACCCTCTGTTGTTAGTCTTGGAACCCATTCCAGCAACCTACACACCCGAGGCTTCAACAAATGGCACTAGAAGGAGGGAAAAAAGCAAGATATGCCTAAACAAAATACCAATAGACCTCCTCCAGCAAGATCACCAGCTGTCACTCATAGCCAAACTCAGGCATCAACATCTGCAGAACAACCAGTGAAACAACCAACTGTGATTCTTGCCACCCCTGTGGTTGAGCAGGAAACTAGAGGGACCAAAATTGTTTTCACATCACCCACTAGGGGACCCCTCATGCTTGAACAACTATTGAAAGGTTCTTCTGATAGTGTTTCTAGGTTACAACAAAGGATCACATAAGAGCATATTCTTGGACTAGCAGCAATTCAACATCACCAGAACAACGATCCGCAGACAAATAATCAAGATAATCAAAATTCAAGTGACTAGAATACTGAACATAATGATTCATCTAACCGCCCGTTGTCCTCTAAATATAATCTTGATTTATTGTTCGAAGAAACTGAACAATATCGGCCTAATGTTGCCACAGGTGGACCACCACCAACACCTCCTTCATCTTCCTCATCCTCATATGAAGAGTCATCACATAGTGAGTCATCCTCTAGTTCTTCTTCAGAAGATATACCCATGGCACAAGGTGGAAATAGACCCTGGCTGGACCAGGATGTTGTGTTTAGTATTGGAGAACAACACAAAGTCCCTAAGAACCCTGAAAAGGGGCTACCTAAGTTTGATCTTGAGGAGAAATCACCTGCCCTTGATCATATCCAAACCTTTATGCAAACAATCAGACTTAGGAATTTCATCCATGAAGATGTAGTTTGTATATTGTTTCCTTACACCTTCCAGGGAAAAGCATCCACTTGGTACTTTTCCTTGGAAGCTAGATCCATCTCTTCCTGGGATGACTTTGAAAAAATGTTTATCCAGAAATTTGGAGATGACAAGACTCTAGAGGACTTGGTTATAGATTTATCTTCCATGAAAATCAGAGGTAAGGAAGGAGTTAAAGATTACTGTAGCTAGGGTTTTCACACTAGCTTGTGCAAATGAGAACTTACTAAGGAGAAGGGTCTCCTTAGTAGCTGTTCAATAAACAGTAAATTTAAACAGTAAAATCTAAGCTAACATGTGCATCGACAGAAATAAAAAATGACAATATAATAGAAAGTTTCTTTTTGTATTATGATATGATCAATATTACATTTACCTCATATATGGAGGTTGGTGGAGCTCTTGCAGTAGTCCAGGAGGGCTGCTTCCGTGCTCCAATGGGTTCTTTCTCCTTCTCCAAGGTCTTTGGATGATGGGCCAAAAGGGGCACTCAAATGGGAAAAACTAGCTCAAATGGTAAGCTAGGGTTTCAAGAGTGATTTTGGCAGAGTGAGGATAGGATAGATTGTGGATATGAAATGGGGAGCCTCCATCACCTATTTATAGGTTTTTAGTGGTGGAGTGTTGACCCATGGTTTTTGACACCATATGGTTTAGGTCAATTGTATAGGGTTTTTGCTTCTTTTTTTTCTCTTTTTCCTCTTTTTTATATTTTTTATTCCCTTTTATTTTATTTTTGGGAATTTAGGGCCCTTTAAGAGGGTTTTTGTTATTTTTGGAGGAAATTTAAATTATTTTGGGGAAAAAATGGGGGGTTTTGGCCTTTTGGAGGCTTTTTAAAGGTTTTTTAAGGTTTTGGAGGCAAATATGGTAGGAAATATAGACAAATGAGTCATGTAATGAGGGAGATGAGATGGTGAGCACTTTTTGGGTGTTAACATATTGCCCCCTGATGTGTGAGGGTAGGAGCTCATCGTATGGCCGATAGACATCATAGGTCTTTTATGGTTTTCCTGGGATGTGGAGAGGAGAAGAAACGAACTAGAGCCCGGAACAACGGTCCCAAACAATTTGCCAAAACTAAAAATATATGACCTCAATAATGAATGAGGAATAATCTCAATATATGGACAAGGCGGGCATACCCATGCTTGTATCAAGATATATAAAATAACAATGAGGCCCAAAAAGGGGTCCTGAAAGATACATGGAGAACTACTGTGTACATCATAAATGTCCAAAGGGGACACAAATCTGGGACATACTGCCGGGCTGACCATGTTTGAGCTGAAGAACTGGTATACTGAAATAACAATAGTGTTGCTGAGTGTGGTACCAGAGGAACCGATGAACTGTAGGATCATAATGACGGGGAGACATACCCTCAATGGTACATTGAACTGTAGCTAAACTGGGTACTCGAAGAAGCATATAAGTGGATGGCTTCCGAATACTGTCACCAACACAACCCGGATATCCACGAGAACATATAACTGGGTGTTCCAAAGTGACTCACCAATGTGCTAGAGTCGGGGGAAGTCCGGGGTCTTCGACAAATAACTGAAGGGATATATACCCTGCACGAATCTCAATGATGCGATCAAGGTGTTGAATTTGAGCATGTGAGAAATAACCATCCGGAGAGGCACTGAAGACTCCACTCAAAATGGTCTGTAGGCACTCACCACAGATGGGGATGAGTCCAAGGCGCAGGGACCTCTAGGTCTATCTTCTAGAATAAATGGGCTGGCGTTGACAGAGGGAGACCTGCAACTAGAAAGGAAATGATGTTTCCTTAATAGGAGCACGAGATGAATAACCGAAGTGTGAGAGTACTGATGGTAGGACTGACATACTGTGGAGGTGGGGAATAACTAGTCAAATAGAGTGGGTGGACTCAAACTTCCTTTGTTCAGAGTATGATGGTGGGGATGATCGGGCAGCATATGAAACTGACTGGTGTGAAGGGGATCATAGCTTTAATGGATCAAGGATGGTGATAGGGATGAGGGATACTCAAGTTGGTGTAGGATGGCATGAGACTCTGAGGATGGTATATCGCATAATACTCTGAACAAAGGCGACCTTATGGGAGTGCTGCTGAGATGATTGATCATAGTACCGAGAGGCACCAGGAGGGGATTCTTCATGGTTTTAAGGAGCTGGAAGAAGTGTGCTCAAAATGGTATTGTCATGTGGATTTATACGAGCCCAGGACAGTTTGTGTTCATGATTGCTTTCAATTTTAAGGAGTCTGAAAGCGATAAGAAGACTCTGAAATAATGGAATGGTACTGTCATGTGGATTTGTACAAGCCCAAGACGGTGCATGCTCGTGGTTGGTTTCAATTTTAGAGAGTCTGAAAGCGATAAGAAGACTCTGAAATAATGGAATGGTACCGTCATGTGGATTTGTATGAGCCCAGGACAGTGTATGCTCGTGGTTGCTTTCAATTTTAGAGAGTCTGAAAGCAATAAGAAGACTCCAGGGGGGTTCTTTTTCGTGTGTTAGTCTCCAAGGCCCGAAAAAGCATAAAAGGATGCAATGAAGAACTCTTCTAGCTGGTGTGACTAGAGTATTCATTTTTCGTAATTAGTCTACCAGGTCCGGAAAAGGGTTAAACTTATACCAGATATACACCCTTTCAGGTACTTTAACGAGCATGAAAGGAAGCAAGATTGCTCGGCGATCTTTTCATTCTTTTAGGAGTCAGAAAAGAGTTTAACAGAAACTCCCTAAGTGCCTTTTTCGTAAAAGACTTGTCCAGCCCAAAAAAGGGATAAAATTATACCGAACAAAAGGAATGGCCAAGCAAGGAGAGAGTGTTCAATCAAGGGACACCGATGAGAACCAAGAGCGAGGGTTGGGGGGAACACTGGTGAGCCTCCTTACGGGATGATAGATGGTGGCAAAATAACAAAACAATTGCAGTATGAATGGAGTGAATGGCTCATGTATAAATGTGTAACAATTCGATGGCGGCCGATGTGGCGTGCAAACCGAGGCAGCAAGGTGTCGGAACATAATGTCGAAACTATTTCTGGTGAGAGAAAGAAATGATCTCAAGCATCATCACAAGCGCAGAAAACCGAATCTGATGATATAAAAAGCGTCAAAAATGGATAACGGCCGAGGTGGCGCGCAAATCGAGATGACTAGGGACTGGTAAAAAATGCCCAAAAAATCTGGGGGTGAGAGCAAGAAATGATCTCAAGCATCATCACGGGCTCGAAAAACTGAATCCAATGGTATAAGGAATGTTGAAAACTGACAACGACCGATGTGGCGCACAAATTGAGAGGGCGACGTGTATGGAAAAAAATTCCAAAAAAGGGGTTTGGAGAAAAATAGAAACCTAGGAGACCATTCTAAAGGTCTCATCGTTCTGATTCCAGTGGTGGAAACGGTTTGGAAAATGGACTCGGTATGGATCCATAATGGCCAAATCAAAAAAAAGTCAACTGTCTATAAATAGTAAGGGGACACATAATGCCAAGTGTCATTTGTGTGGTTGACTTTGATAGGAGAGTGTGGTGGGATAGAGTGGATTTGAGATTTTTGGGCGATTGGACCGGTGGATTTCATTTCCGCGAGTTGCAGGTATTACACTGAACTCATACCTTTAATTTTTTCTTGATTCAGGTGGGTAGTGGGCTCTCAGGGGGGGTTGTACGGTCCACGTGGGTGTGTATAGCGGGTTTTGAGGCGATGGCTGCGATCTAGGATCGCGGATATGGCCTGGGTAGTCTCGATCTGCGCCCACGGCTGTGGCCTGGACAGTCGCGATCTGGGATCGCAGCTATGGCCTGAACAGCCGTGATCTGCAATCGCAGCTGTGGCCCCCACAGGCGCGATCTACAATCGTGGCTGTCGTCCCGATAGCCGCGATTTGGGATCGCAACATTGGGCCCCACTGCTGCGATATGGATCAGGATTGTGGATTCATACCGGGGGGGGATGATGGTTTATTTGATGATGTTCTAATGAGTTTTCATTGTGAGATTAACAGGATGCTGAGAGTACTCTGGAGAGAGCGTAAGATATCGGATGATCTGATGGACTACATACGGGATGACCATCATGTCTGGGGGACCTTGGGGTTATGCGGACTGTTGAAGTTCGCATAGGTGCCGATGATGCGTTCAACAACACTACTATTGAACAGGTTGGTGGGCTTCTAGGAGCCCAATAGTCTGTGCTTCATGGTGCAGGGGGAGAGACTAGAGCTCACCTTGGCAGACGTATATTTTTTGACGAGATTACCTTGTTTGGGTAGGGTGGCGAATACTCAGCCACGGGTGTCCACGGATGTGGACATGGAGGATATGCTAGATCGGTACTTCCTCCCGATGGCAAGAGTGCATAAGAATGCACTCTTGATTTGTGACTTGGAGGAGCCATCAGTTCGAGCGATCGCAGCATGTGTGGTCCAAGTGTTGGGATCGCAGGGACCCAACCGGGTGTCTAGGGGACAAATACAACTGGTCGAGAGGGTACTACAGGGGACATATTTTGCTTGGGGCCAGATGTTCCTCACCTGTGTTCAGCGGCAACTGAGCTCGATGAAGGTATCTGGAAAGTGGTTATGTTACGAGTCATTCTTGTGCTCTTTCTTTATGGAGCAGGTTCCGACACTGCGACTGCGAGTGCCGGTCCAGGCTGGGGGTTTGAGGGAGCTGCGGATGGTGCGGTGGGGTGAGATGATGTGCCGGAGGGGTGGGAGAGAGGTGGGGAGGTACTTCACACAGGAGCTCTATTTGCAGTGGTTGCAGCTGCCGTTTACTTTTGATTACTATCCATACAGTGGTATGGACTACCAGTGAGATCCGAAGGCACCACGACCCCCAAGGAAGGCTTGGGGCCCAGATGGTATGTATCTAGCTTGTGCTTGATGTTTTTATATTGGATGTTTTCATGTTAGAGATATATGATGATTCTGACTAGTTGTGATTTGGTTTGATGCAGACGTGGGACCGCTGCCACCACGAGGGCATAGGGAGCGTTGGGGGCATATAGCAGTGCTAGCCTTTCCAGATCGGGGGGAGGTACAACAATGGGATGCGGAGGGGAATTTGGAGGCCTTGCGAGTTACCTTCGATCGACTGCTGGTTGGGGTCTCCGACGAGGGGTGGAGGGAGCTGGATCGGGATGTAGTCGAGGCCTGTCACGAGGTTCCACGGGATTGGCAGTCTATCTTGAGTCGGGTGGCAGTTATGGCCGAGGAGAGGAGGGGTCAGGAGTGACAGGGGGATGAGGAGGATCTAGAGGAGGATCCAGAGGAGGAGCCGGAGGAGGAGCGAGGAAAGGAGGAGTCCGCAGCAGAGGAGGTTGGTGAGGAGGGTTCAGATGGGGGATATGACTCTCATTAAGGAATGTTGGGGACTCCCCGCTGATGCATATGGGAATTCGGGATTTTTTGTGTATACAGCATGTATTTTATGACAGGGATGCTCTTGGGGCTCCTTGATGTATATTTTTTGTATAGTTGAGTGATGGGACACTCATGACATGTATATGACGATGATATATTTATATATATATTCACATGGATGCATTTTTTGCGGTGATTATTTTGTGTATGCACGTGGATGCGCCTGTATTGTCTTGTATGTGTTTATTGCATGTGGATGCAAAATGATGTGTTATGATAGGCACGTGGATGCCCCTGTATGGTTTTGTGTTATGTTATTGCACGTGGATGCAAATGGTTTGTTATGATAAGCACGTGGATGCCCGTTGTTGTAGACGTCTTCTTTTTGGGATTTTTATGTTTTTGATGTGATGATTATGCATGATGGATGATTTACATTGTAATGTCCCCTCCTACCATACCAGCAGGATAGGGAGGACGTGGTGCTCAATCCAGGCAATTTGCCCCATATCCATTCATTAAACTTATTGACACAAGACATGTATATGTGTAGGCTATAGAACACAACGGAAATTAAATAAATCCTGTTGATATCTAACATACATTCAAGCTATTCTGTGACAGCCATTAAATAGGGACCTTTGCAGAATTATACAAGATCATATGGAAATGCATAAACTTTTAAAAACACAGCGGAAGTAAATTCGTTTAACACATCCACATACATTCATAATATTCATCAAATGATAATTGCCAATATACACAAGAGAATACTTATCTCAATAAGATAGTCCCAAGCAACTGGCTATGCAACTGCAACGTTCCACCCAACCATAGGCCAGTGTGCTCCTGAATATCTCAGCACCACTGCCACCCCCGAGCTGGGCATGATCTCTACAAGGAACCAGGGAACAGCAAACTCACACATAGCCAAGCATACACCAAGATGAGCCAAGCCAATCTGCAATTAGGTTTATCAGGCTGCTAGGACATGGAAGGGAAGAATTGCTAAGCTAGTAAGCTCAACCACAGAGCTATGGGTACCCCTCCCAGATCTATTCGGCTTGGCACTCAAAATGCCTACACACCCAACACAAGGAAGTATTCTCTTCACTGCCACACAGTCCCTCAAGCCATACCTTCCTTTCTAGTGCTCTCAGGGTGTGCATAGAAAAGTAGCCGGCCCTCTTGATCTTCTTGAGAGGTTACTCCCTACACTAGGTTTATCAAGCCAATTATGTCCACTACCATTCCAATTTCTTGCTTACAGGTTCAAATCAAACAAGGATGCACATAGCAACAAAACTACACTTGCTGAGCATGAGAAAACGTTTCCAACAGTGGGATGCATGAGATGGGGTTTCCTGAGCTTCAGAAAAACATGGGTAGACTCAAAACATATTGGCACTTGGAAAATTCGACTGGGAGAGCAAAATCATTCCAGAAAAATGCTCCAAGGGCAAAAATGACCTCTCCCTCAGTCCCAATTCGCGTCCCTCCTTCCCAACTGTTGCACAATACCAAAAACGAGTTCCTGGGCATGGAAAAATGCAGGGTTATGGTGAAAAAAGTGAGGATAAATCCCAGTGAGATCAGTCTGCGTGAGAGGAAGAACTTTATGCATGAATAATTGCCTTAGGAAGCATTTCATGGGGGTTTTCTTGCCCAGCAAGCCAAAAATACGATTTTCAGGTTGGTGGCTTGCCCATGCACGAAAATATGACTGCCATACTTCTCCAATCCCAAGACATTAACTGCCCCAACCAATCTTTGGAAGAAATAAATGATTGGGTGCATGAGACAAAATGGGTAGTTGGTGGTTTATGGGTTTCCCCATTGACACATGGATTAACACCATTGGCTCAAGGGTTTGAATAATTTCCCTCCCTATTCCTTGTAGAATCATGCCCCATCTCTTTGTTGCATTGCATAGCTAGTTGTGGGTATTTTTCATTAAAATTCATATTTACAAGATGTCTCATTTACATTGTGCCCATCTAGCACAAGAGTCATAAGCATCTAGTTTATTTGCCGATACATAAACGCTAAATCAATGGTGGGGCCTTGGCCTTGAGCTCCTCACCATGATTAAATATCAGTATTTACATCATTTACGATTTAATACAAAGGGGGTCAAAATGGGGACATTACATACATGGTGTGATTGATATGCCAATCGAGGATGTTGTTAGCCATTTGATCTACGACACTATTCTGAGCTCTTGGGACATGGGTGAATGTTATGGATTCAAACTGTCGACTTAGCTGTTTTGTGCGTAGGAACTTTCTGAAGAGGCAAGGATCACACACTTGGTAGCAGTTGTTGAGCTGAGAGACAAGTAGCTGGGAGTCAAGGAACACATGAAGGTGACGTATACCCATCTAAAGGGCAGCAGTCAGGAGACCGGTCACAGCATCATACTCGGCCTGGTTATTGGTAGCAGCGCTTATGCACATTCCGTCAAGGTGAATCAACTCATGTGAAGGGGAATATAAGACTCAAGCTGCAGAGGCCAGGTTTGGAAACCAGCAGCTTGCTCCATCACCGAAGCTAATGTAATAAAGTGGAAGATGGTCCATCTGTGATCATGCAAAAATGACGAATGTAAGGTTGCGGTAAAAAAGGTGAAAAACAAAAAAGAAAGCAAACTATACAATACGGATCAACGGGTCTGCGGGATTGTTAAGGATAAAAGTGTTTAAGATACAACCCATTATGGAGGTTGCGCAAGGGGTGGCCTTCTGAGTCTGTTAGAATATATGCCCCATGTCCAAGGCAGGTATGCACTATGTAAGGGCCTTGCCACATGGATTCGAACTTCCCTTTACCGGTCTTGTCGTGATATTGGTCATAAACGAGGACTAGATCGCCTTCACGGAAAGCGCGTGGGTGTACATGTTTGTCATAACCAGCTCTGGATCGGTTCTTGGCAGCTTCAATGGTTTGGAGGGTTGCGTGACGGTCCTCGTCAGCCTATTCTAATAACAGTAGGCGTTGTTCAAGTGGGGAGGTATAAAGGAGAAGTTCAATGGAGATGTGTAAGGTAGGTATCTGATACTCGATGGGGAGGCCAGATTCGACACCGTGAACTAGGTGAAAAGGGGTGAAACCGGTGGAGGTCTTAGTTGATGGGCATGTGAGGCCACGCAGAATCATGTCTGATGGGATCGTTGGTTAGTCTGGCCAGGTCAGGAAGGTTCATACTAGCCATGAATGAAAAACTAGTAGAAGGATGTGACATGCTGGTGGTCGTGGCCATGTTGGGGCCGATGCCCCCAAGTGTAGGGGCTGGGTGTGTGATAGGGATGTGACCCCCAACCAGGGGAGTGGAGGTGGTATGGGAGGGTCCTGCGCAACTAAGCATAGTGTGAGTCACTAGTGGGGTTGGGTTGGGTATGCTAGCCACTGGAATGAGCACAGTAACCGGGATGGTGGGTGTGGGCCCCATCGAGGGCATACCTAGGGCAGGTGTGGTGGCTGGGGTGGTTGTGGACTCTCCACCGATGGTCCCTACAAAGAAGGGGTTGGAATTCATGCCAGCCATGGGGCTGGTTGGTGCAGTGTAAGTGGAGTTCTCAGACTCTACCTTAGAATCAGATGTGAAATAAGGGGCGTCAGAGCTGGGGGACAGAGCTCTATGTCGTCGACGAGTAGAGTCAAGTGACGAAGCTCGAGGTCTATGACGAGTGGTATCAAGTGATGAATCTCTACATCTATGATGGGTGATGTCAAGTGAACCGTGCTGCAGCGGCTCACCCCGGAGGTGCCGAGAGTGTCTCAAGGACTCAATGGTGACAGATGGTGTCAAGTATCTGGGGGTTGTGTCAAGTAAAAAATAGCTCAAAAACCCTAATGCAATCGAGTGTGCAAAAGGAGAGCACCAAAAAGACGGCACTCAGGCCAACAACCAGCTTGAAATGCTCACTGTAACAGCTGTGCTACAATAAGTGGAGCGTCAACAACAATGGTCAAAATACCAACAAGCAGCAGGTTTCCTAAAAAATAAAAATAGTGGACTCGCTAGACCAAAGGGAAGTAAGGGAGCATGCAAACACCTAGCTAAATAGTATTCTGACTCAACGCGACATATCCTCTGCAAGGTGATGAAATCCAAGTCAGACAATATGGATAGTAGAGCGAAGTGGCTAAAGATATCCCCCTACCGGGAGTGACACCGGGTAATACAATCCTAGAAGAAAGGAAACTAAGATACCCCATTCATGACACATCCATAAAAAGTGAATTTGCAGCTCCAGTCCTATCACCGTGTGGGCCTAAAAGGAATCACCACACGCAGACCAACGAGTACGTAGCCTTCGGTTACTGAATGGATTGCGGTATTCCACTTAGGCCTCCGGAACCAATCTGGCTACTTCAACCCTCCTAAGGGAGAGGCCCTTTGATAAACTGGTTGTGACCATGTCAAAAATACTAGGGGATTTCGATCCCTAATGGACAACAACTATGTCTCAAGTGTAAGCAACCAAGGGGTGTTATTTGGATGCCTATCCCCCCTGTCCTACCTAACTACAATATTCTTATGTATTCCGCAAGTGGGGTTAGAATGTTGGTTGTGTTAAGTAGTTTTTTAAGGCTCACTTGAATTAGGTGACAGAGTGTGTGCATGTGAGGTAATGAACCCAATCAAAAGTGCCACGGGGTGGGCAACTTTTTTAACCAATAATAATAATGCAGAAATTTAACTTGCAATGCAAAATTTTCTTTTTTTTAATGTAAATGCTTAAACTTAAAAATGATGTAAATGGAACAGAAAGCAAACTGTAGAAAAAGCCTGTAGGGAAGTGTGGCTGCAGATAGAACAGGTGGCTGTGCAGGTGCAGAAAATATTACAACAAAGTTATGGGTTCAAAAAAGGGTAAAAATGCAGAAAACAGATCGCAGGTTTGTGACTGAAATGTGATGCCTGTAGCGTGGTTGTACGAGTGAAACCTGTGATTGAATCACGGGTCTGTGGCTGAAAGGCACAGTTTGGGGCGTAGCTATAGGGGAGAAACCTGCGGTCAAATCACTGGTCTGTGGCCGAAAGGCGTGGTTTGGGGCGCGGCTATAGGGCTGAATCCTGCAGGTGAATCGCAGGTATGGGGTCAATAGATGCGGTCTGGGGTGCAGCTAAAGGGGGAAGAGCTGCGGTCAGATCACGGGTTTATGGCCATAATTCACGCTTTGGAGTGCGGCAAAGAGGCAGAAGGTCGTGGTCGGATCGCAAGTCTAGGGCTAAGAACTACGGTCTGGAGCGTGTTGGTTGTGGAGCCTGATCTCCAGATTCAGAGATATTATTATTCAGCCATGTTTGTACCCCAATATTATATGATATGTAGGTGGACTGTACACTCACCCCAGCGGCGGGGTGTGGGGGGGCATCGCCCCCCCACGGGTTCCAAGGGGGACCATCCCCCCTGGATGGGGGGTCCGGGGGCAGCGCCACCGAGAAAGGGGGTTTGGGGGAAAAGCCCCCGAAGGAAATTTTTGGGGTTGTTTTACGGGCCCATGGTTTTGGGTAACCCATGGTATTTTCCCATTGTATCTCCCTTATAAAAGAAATACATTGTAATACGGCTAGGGTGGATGTATTAGGTTTTATGCATTGTAAAGATATCTGAAATCTGAAGAGAGATTGTGAGACAGTGAAGAGTAAGTGCAGTGGTTGTGCTGCAGGTTGTATCCCTTCACTTTGCTGGACGGAATAATAATAATAAGGACTAGCAACTTCAGTGTGGATGTAGCCCAAGTTGGGTGAACCACGATATATCTATGTTTCTCTCGTAATGTGTGTGTGATTAGTTTTTCATTTTTGTTTATTGTTATTGCTCTGAGATCCTATTTTTCTAACAATTGGTATCAGAGTCAAAGGTCTATTTGGAAGATAAGCCCGCAGGAAGCTAGGGTTTTTAGTTCGAGTGGGAGCAATGGCAGAAGATGGAAAGTTTAAGGTCGAGAAGTTTAACGGCCAAAAATTCTAGTTATGGAAGATGCAAATGGAGGACTATCTGTACCAGAAGGATCTATTCCTACCATTGGGAGGAAGAGCAAAGCAGTCCGTGACTATGAAGGATGAAGAATGGGAGGTTCTTGACAGAAAGGCTCTGGGAACAATACGGCTGAGCCTGGTGTTAGCACAATATTTTTCCAATGTGAATGAAAGATTGCCAATCCAAAAAATTGGTTGTGATTTCTCCTAAGTTCGGTGAGGAAGACACCAAGTCCCAAAAAAAAAAATGATCCATATGACCATTGGCCATGCCAAAGAAGAGCTAAAGAATTAAATAAAGTACCTTGTAATAGCATATAAAGTAATCAACGGTCACGATCAAGGTAGAAAAAGATCAAAGGCTGTGACTAGGAGCTAGTGGAAAAAATCTATATTTAGCAAAGCATATAAATGAATTGACAGGGCTTCTAAATTTGGCCAATATGGTAAATTAGGCGGATAAAGCATTGGTGAATCTCTAAAATAGTTAGTGAAGCTCTAAAATGGTGGAATGGCTAAAAGATGGCGGATCTCCAAAATGCCCAAGTCTTTGTTTAAAAATTTAAAAGTTCATAGTTATTAATATAAATATTTTATATTAATATTCAAACCCAATCACCAAAGTCTTGGCACGAATCTCAAAAAATGTCAAATTAAAACTTTGAAAAAGACAAAGTTTGGATAAGCTACCATTCATTCCGCTCACTCAACTAGCTCGGGGGTTAAAATGATGAGGGTGGTGTGGAATATTTACTGTGGTTTTTACTTTTATCACGTGTCACTAGCATATTATTCCACTAGTCAGAGAAGTGGTAAGGTAAACCACTACCTAATGGTTGCGGAGAGTTCAAATAATACATTGCCCAAAAGTTTAAAAGATATGTTATAACATTGGATTTTTGGGTAATTTATTTGGAAAGAAATCACGTAAAAATAGGAATGGAAATATTTAAGATGAAAATATTTTCCAAGATTTGAAAATCCAAAACCACGGGGATCAATCAAAACCATGGGGAAAAAACCAGTGGATTGTTTTCACAGGAAAATTGTTTATGAAATTTCATTTATTTCAGGAAATGATTGTTTTAGTCACCATTTTCTAGCAGCTGTTTCCGCCAAACCTGGAGGCATTTGAGGAAATCGAGAGACGTTTTTATTTAGCACAAGACATTCTCCAATAACTTCTCTCGAAATTTGCACAGGTATTATGGGTTAAGAGAATCGAAGTCATCTTTAGGGGGCAATTTTCCATAATTTCAGTTTATTGTTTTAGTCATTAACTTCAAAGAGATGTTTCTTCCAAATGAAGAAAAATTTTCAGAAACTGAAAGAGACTTTTCTTCAGCACATGCCCAATTACAAAATCCTCTCTCAAAATGTACACAGCTATCTCCATCTGAGATATACAGCTAGGGCTTTGAATCCTATTTTTCAGCAAATTTACTTACTGAAATATAATAAATAAAAAATTAAGTTGTAACTGTTTCTATTTTTAGAGTTTCGGTAGGTTTTGAATTCAAGACTAGGTATAGGCCATCTTTCTATATATTGATATGTAAAAAACATGTAAAGGGGGATTTTCAGTAGGAAGGAGCCCATTCTGGGTTTTCAAAGTTGTCTCCAGAAATTAATAAAGATCTCAGAACTGAGCAGATTTTTTATCAAAGATTCATGTGTTGTTTCAAAATTATAGTATGTACCTTTTCCCTTTCTCAACATGTGCATGTTTAATTTCTTTGTCATGCTTTTTATTATGTCATTTTCTTCTATGCTTAGATGAACATTCATATAGATTGAGATTCATGTTTTATGCCTCGATTTATCTACATCTGAGTATCCATTTATTTCTCCAAAATTAATAGTGGATTCATTTGAAAATTGATGCTCGTTGTTAGTGGACTGTCTTTATTTCTTTCCTTGTCACCTGCAAAATCTTATTGACTGTGATAAAATAGATATCTTGCCTTTCTATGAAACATTATTTGGCTGCTGATCTATTATTTTTCTGTTTCTCGACTCCATTGCCCAATGGTATCCTTTTCCTGTGTATATAACCACCTCATTAAAAATCCTTAGGTATTTATTTATTTTATACATTTGGCCATTGAGTTTATTGTCAAACTGCTGTTGTGGTGACATTGGATGGTAGATTTGCTGAGAGAGCCCTCTCTGGCTGAAGGACGCCAATTTTCAGTCTAAAGATTGGTTTGAGGTTACCTCAGGATTTCCTTGATACAGCCCAAGAAAAATATGAGTGCTAAAACCTGGCTTCATCGGTGGCTTTCAATATCTCAAAAGAAACGACAACGGAGGGTTTGATGAGCGCATTGGGTAAGCTGTATGAAAAACCCTCATCCTCCAACAAGGTATTTCTAATGAAGCATTTATTTAATATGAAGATGTATGAAGGTGGATCTGTTACTGATCCTTTAAATGAGTTTAATACGGTTACAAATCAACTAAGTTCTGCAAGTGTGAACTTTGATGATGAGGTTAGGGATTTTCTAATCTTGTGTTCATTGCTAGAAAGATGGAATAGCTTAGTCATGGTTGTAAGTAACTCTGTCTCTGGTTCAAACACCTTGAAATTTGATGATGTTATTGGTGTTATTCTTAGCGAGGAAATGCGAAGAAAAAGCATAGATAAGACATCAGGTAATGCGTTGACCATGGAGAGCATGGGAAGACAAAAGGAGAGAGGAAAGAGCCAAGGTAATCATGGCAAGTCTAAAATGGGCAGATCCAAGTCCAAATTGAAAAAAATAGAGTGCTGGAACTGTGGAAAAAAGGACATCTGAAGAAAGACTGCAGATCTCTAAAGAAGAAAGGAGATGCACAGAAGGAAACTACCCAGGAAGCAAATGTAGCAGGTGATGTGTTACAAGATGCTTTGATTCTTGCATTAGATAATACTACTGATTATTGGGTAGTAGATTCAGGAGCTTCATGTCATGCTACACCCCATAGGAAATACTTTCATGAGTATGTTCCTAGCAATTTTGGACATGTTTTATTGGGTGATGATGAGCCATGTAAAATTGTTGGAATGGGTAAGGTATGGATAAAAGTTAAGAATGGAACTTACTAGCTGTTGAAAGATGTTAGGCATATTCCTACTACGAAAAGAAATCTGATCTCAACAGGGCAGTTGGGAGATGGCGGTTGTCTATCTACATTTGGAGAAAAGTGGTGGAAGATCACTAAAGGATCAATGATGATAGCAAAAGGAGGCAGGATATGTACGTTGTATTTATGTCCTCATAATACTAACCATTCTATCTCTTTAGCTTCCACAGGAACAGATACAGCATTGTGGCATCATAGGCTTGGCCACATGAGTGAGAAGGGGATGCAGATTCTCCACTCAAGGAATTTGCTGCCAGATTTGAAGCAGGTAAGTTTGGAATTCTATGAAAACTGTGTTTATGGAAAACAGAAGAGAGTCAGATTTCTCAGGGTTGGGAAACAGAATAAGAATGAAAAGTTAGAGGTAGTCAATACAGATGTATGGGGATCGGCTCAAGCACAATCTCTTGGTGGCTCTCATTATTATGTTACATTTATTGATGATGCAACTAGGAAAACTTGGGTTTATTGCATTAGATAGAAATCTGATTTGTTTGCTACTTTTAAGAAGTGGAAAGATTTGGTTGACAATGAGAGAGGAAAAAGGTTGAAGTGTCTCAGATCTGATAATGGAGGGGAGTACTGCGGCAAGGAGTTTGATAGTTACTATTCATACCATGGGATTCCTAGAGAGAAGACAGTTCGAGGAACACCACAAGAAAATGGTGTGTCAGAAAGGATGAACAGAACAATCATGCAGCGTGCAAGGTGTATGAGACTGCATGCAGGGTTTCCCTTACAGTTTTGGGCGAATGCTATAAATACTATTGTTTATTTAATAAATAGAGGACCTTCAAGTGCTTTGGATGGTGGTATTCTAGAGGAGGCATAGACATATAAAAAGGTAAACTACTCATTTATGAGAACGTTTGGTTGTGAATCATTTGTCCATATTGGCTAAAAAAATTGAACAAAGCTTGAAGCTAAATCCAAGAAATATACCTTTATTGGATATGGGGTTGATGAATTTGGTTATCGCTTATGGGATTATGAAAAATAACAAAATCATCAGGAGTAGAGATGTGATATTCAATGAAAAGGTCATGTATAAAGATCAGTTGCAAGGAAAGAAACAGGAAAAGGAAACCACGGAATACACAGTACTTGATCAAATTCAAGAAAATGAAGTTCCAAAGGTGCCAGAAAATCAAGAACAACAGCAAGTACCTGAAACTCCTACAACTACAAGAAGATCTACCAGGTTAAGTAAACTCCCTGAACGATACTCTCCTTCAATGTATTATTTGTTGATGACTGATGTTGGTGAACTAGAATGTTATGAAGAAGCAATGCAGGTGGAAACTAGAAAGAAGTGGGAGCAAGGAATGAATGAGGAGATGGACTCATTGGTAGGAAACCAAACTTGGGATCTGGTTCATTTGCCTATTGGTAAAAGAGCATTGCAGAACAAATGGATTTACAGGTTGAAGGAAGAAAAAGGAGGTAAGAAGCGGTACAAGTCCAGACTTGTTGTAAAGGGATTTGCACAGAAGAAAGGTATTGAGTTTGATGAAATATTTTCTCCTATTGTTAAGATGACTTCAATTAGGACTATCTTAAGTCTAGTGGCGGTAGAAGATTTGCATCTTGAACAGTTAGATGTAAAAACAGCCTTTCTCCATGGGGATTTGTAGGAAGAGATATATACGCAGTAGCCACAAGGGTATGAGGTCAAAGGTAAGGAGAACTTGGTATGCAGATTGAAAAAGAGTTTGTATGGATTGAAGCAAGCTCCAAGGCAATGGTATTTAAAATTTGACAGGTTTATGACAAAACAAGGTTATAGTAGATGTCATTCTGACCACTATGTTTATTTCAAGAAGCTAGACAATGAAAGATATATTGTCTTGTTATTATATGTGGATGACATGCTTGTTGCAGGGTCTAATATGCAGGATATAAATGTACTCAAAAGGAAGCTAGCTAATTCATTTGCGATGAAGGATTTGGGTGCTACAAAGAAAATCCTTGGTATGAGAATAACGAGAGATAAGAAGAATTGCAAATTGACATTGTCTCAGAGTGAGTATATACAAAAGGTGTTGGAGAGGTTCAGAATGCAGAATGCAAAACCAATTAGTACACCTTTGGCCAGCCATTTCAGTCTAAGTAAAGAAATGTGTCCCAAGACACAGGAAGAGACATATTACATGTCCAAGATTCCCTATCAACCAGCAATTGGTAGCTTGATGTATGCCATGGTGTGCACAAGACCATATATTGCACAAGCAGTGAGAGTTGTGAGCAGATATATGAACAATCTAGGTAAAGAACATTGGAAGGAAATACAGTGGATTCTCAGGTATTTGAGAGGTACTACTACTCAGGCATTATGTTTTGGAGGTTCAGACACTGTTCTACAGGGATATGTTGATGCAGATATGGCAAGTGATAAGGATAGCAGAAGGAGCACCACAGGGTATGTGTTTACTGTAGGTGGAACAATGGTAAGTTGGATTTCAAAACTATAGAAGGTTGTTGCACTTTCAACAACAGAAGCTGAGTATGTTGCTGTTACAGAGGCTAGTAAAGAGATGATTTGGTTGCATAGGTTTATGGAGGAATTGGGTAATAAGCAGAAGGTTAGTAGGTTGTATAGTGACAGCCAGAGTTCCATTCATCTTGCAAAGAAATCAGTATTCCATTCTAGGATTAAACATATACAGCTCAAGTACCATTTCACACACTCTATTTTGGAAGATGAACTGTTGAAGCTGGAAAAGATACACACTAGCCAGAATACTACAGACATGTTCACAAAGGTATTGACCAGAGAAAAACTGAGTTCCTGCTTGGTTTCAGTTGGCCTTCTAGCATGAAGGTGAAGAGGAGAAAGTTTCCAAGTCCAAGTCCAGCAAGTGCAACAGTGGTGGAGTTGTTGTGATCAGTCTCCAAGTGGGAGATTGTTGGTTGTGGAGCCTGATCTCCAAATTCAAAGATATTATTATTCAGCCGTGTTTGTACCCCAGTATTATATGATATGTAGGTGAACTGTACACTCACCCCGGCGGGGGGGGTGTGGGGGGGCATCGCCCCCCCATGGGGTTCCAGGGGGGACCATCCCCCCTGGTTGGGCGGTCCGAGGATAGTGCCCCTGAGAAAGGGGGTTCAGGGGCGAAGCCCCCGAAGGAAATTTTTGGGGTTGTTTTACGGGCCCATGGTTTTGGTTAACCCATGGTATTTTCCTATTGTATCTCCCTTATAAAAGAAAGACATTGTAATATGGCTAGGGTGGATGTATTAGGTTTTATGCATTGTAAATATCTCTGAGATCGGAAGAGAGACTGTGAGACAGTGAAGAGGAAGTGCAGCGATTGTGCTACAGGTTGTATCCCTTCACTTTGCTGGACGGAATAATAATAATAAGGACTAGCAACTTCAGTGTGGACATAGCCCAAGTTGGGTGAACCAAGATATATCTCTATTTCTCTCGTAATGTGTGTGTGATTAGTTTTGCATTTATGTTTATTGTTATTGCTCTGCGATCCTGCTTTTCTAACAGAGTGCGGGAAAGAGGCAAAAGGTTGCACTCAGGTCGCGGAAAAAGAGCAAATAGTTGCGATCTGGATCGCGGAAAAATGATCGAAAACTTAGTTCTGGGTCACGGCTGCAAAGAGAAGAACCATGATCTGCGACAGAAAACCCAACTGGCGTAAGCCACAGCCGAACGGGGAAAACAGAAAAATACTTGCAGAAAATAAAAACTTTTTTAAAAATTTTAACCAGAAATTCAAAGGAACACTAGTGGAGTCGCCAAAACGGTAGCTAGGGTTTTCACCCCAGCTTGTGCAAATGAGCACCTACTAAGGAGAAGGGCCTCCTTAGTAGCAGTTCAATAAACAGTAAAACTTTAAAATCTAAGCTAACATGTGCATCGACAGAAATAAAAAATGACAATATAATAGAAAGTTTATTTTTGTATTATGATATGATCAATATTACATTTACCTCAAATATGGAGGTTGGTGGAGCTCTTGCAGTAGTCCAGGAGGGCTGCTTCCGTGCTCCAATGTGTTCCTTCTCCTTATCCAAGGTGTTTGGATGATGGGCCAAAAAGGGCACTCAAATGGTAAAAACTAGCTCAAATGGTAAGCTAGGGTTTCAAGAGTGATTTTGATAGAGTGAGGATAGGATAGATTGTGGATATGAAATGGGGAGCCTCCATCACCTATTTATAGTTTTTTAGTGGTGGAGTGTTGACCCATGGTTTTTGGCACCATATGGTTTAGGTCAATTGTATAGGGTTTTTGCTTCTTTTTTTTCTCTTTTTCCTCTTTTTTATATTTTTTATTCTCTTTTATTTTATTTTTGGGAATTTAGGGCCCTTTTAGAGGGTTTTTGTTATTTTTGGAGGAAATTTAAATTATTTTGGGGAAAAAATGGGGGGTTTTGGCCTTTTGGAGGCTTTTTAATGGTTTTTTAAGGTTTTGAAGGCAAATATGGTAGGAAATATAGACAAATGAGTCATGTAATGAGGGAGATGAGATGGTGAGCACTTTTTGGGTGTTAACAATTACAATCAAAGGTTTTCATACTTGAAAAACAAAATCCCTACCACTGTTCTTCCTGCATAAGAACTTCTGGTTGCTTATTATGTTAAAGGTTTACCCATTCCTATTATTATGTGGGTAAAAAGAGCACGAAAATATAACTTGCAGGAGGCCTTTGCTGAGGCTATCCAAGTTGAAAAAGATATATTCTGCTTGAAGGATAACCCTGATGCTTCAGCAGATCAACCTTCTACCTCTCGTAAGAAACCAAACAATCCTCCAAAACCCACTGTATAGAATAAGGACCCTTTTGAAATGAATGGTATGAAGAAAATCCTTCAAAATATTTCTAACAAAATGGTTGACCTAAAAATGTCTAATACAGAAAACTAGATTAATAATAGGGGATTCAACAGACAACCTTTCAGAAGACCTTATCAACCTCCACAAAAGCAAGTCCCACCCAATCCTAATAAGGGATTGAACTCTAAAGAAATTCTTTCTATCTTTAAAGCTTTGGTTTCAGAATCACATAGTTCTTCTGATCATCCATATGAAAACCAACCAGAGAACCAAGATCCTGAACCAACAGATAAAGTAGAAGATCAGCAGATAAACACTATCAGTTTTTTCTCAGAACTTCCTATGGCTGAAGAGGAAAATGAGCTTGAGGTTGTCTTCAATGTATAACACCCCTATAATACAAGGAGCAAAGGACATCCTGCACAGGAAGCTTCCACTTCAACTCCTACCCCAAACAGAGGTAAGACATCAGCACAAAAGGACACTCTCATTCCAGATGACTTGAAAAGAGTGAAAGCCAATATTTCTCTCTTTGAGCTTTTGAAAATCCCTACCATGAGAGACAGTCTTCCCAAAATCATGATTTCCAACAAACCCAAGGAGGCTCAGAACAACAATCTAGAGACATACTCTAAACTTGGAAATTAGAAACCAGGTAGCAAGAAAACACCTCCTTTCTTGCTCACTTTTGAAGTTTTCAATAGGAATGTCCATAATTGTATGATAGATTCAGGGGCTTCATCCAATGTGATGCCTCTATCTTTTTGCAAAAAGTTAAATGTATCTTTGGATCCCTGCCCTACTCAAATTGTTCAACTTGATAGATCTAAAGTTAGGGTAGTGGGAGAACTAAAAAATGTATTGTTAACACTATTTGCTAACCCCAGAATCCACTAGACTATGGATATTATTGTAGCTGACATGCCTGAAATGTATGGAATGTGGTTGAGCAGAGACTGGTCATAAAAAATCAAATGCTACTTTGCTACTGACTGGTCCCACTTATGGCTTCTTTACAATGGAAGACCAAACAGAATCAAAATCAGCAGGGAACCTTACATGAAACAAACTGTTACTGATTTAAACGATCCTAGTGAAACTGCTGCATATTTTAGCTCACATGTGGAACATTACACTTTCGATACACTCTTTGGGGAGTTACCTGCGGATTTTTCACCCACTGAGAATGCACAGAACCAGTCTCAAATTGTTAATCTAACTACTATACCATTCTCAGGTTCTATTGTACATAATGTATACAAAATAAATGCTAATTTTAGGATAGATTTGAATGCATGGACTCTATTTTTTTATGGTTCTAGATCTAAAGATGGAGTGGTGTAGGTTGTGTCTTAATTGATCCAAAAGGAACCAAAATAATGATTGCCTGCAGGCTTGAATTTGAATGTACCAACAACATTGTTGAGTATGAAGCCAAAGTTCAAAGACTCGGGAAAGCAATTCACATGGGTTCCCAGGTAATTGAATGTTGTGGAGATTATGAGATCATAGTAAAATAGGTGAGAAACAAAATTCATTGTGTATCTCCTCGTTTGATTAACTATCAGAAATTGGTAAGGGACTTAACGAACTCTTTTACAACATTTAATATTAAGTCAGTCCCAAGGTTGTTAACACCCAAAAAGTGTTCACTAACTCATCTACCCCATTACATGGCTCATTTGTCCATTTTCCTACCATATTTCCCTTGAAAACCCTAAAAATCCCACTAAAAAGCCTCCAAAAGGCCTAAAATGCCTCCAAAAGGCCACAAAACCCTCAAAAAAGCCTCAAAAAGGCTTAAAAACCCCTTTTCCCTCCAAAAATATCCAAAATTCCTCTAAAATAGCAAAAACCCTCTAGAAAGGGAATAAAAAATATAAAATAATGAGGAAAAAGGAGGGAAAAACCCTATACAGCTGCCCTAAACCATATGGTTCCCAAAACCATGGGCCAGCACTCCACCACCAAAAAACTATAAATAGATGATGGAGACCCCTTATTTCATATCCACAATCAAGTATACCCTTACTCTGCCAAAATCTCTCTCAAAACCCTAGTTCACCATTGAACTACTTTCACCTTGAGAGCCCCTTTTGGCCCATTCCCATCATTTGGAGAAAGAGAAGGAGCAAGTTGGAGCTTGGAGAAACCCTCTTGGACATTGCAAAGAGCTTCACCAACCTTCACATTGGAGGTAAAATTAATACAAAAGCCATTCTTTACATTTTGTTTTTTCTGTTTCATGCACATGTTTAGAGTAAGTTACATTTCTGTTTTAGCATAATAATTTCCATTTACTGAACTGCTACTAAGGAGTCCCTTCTCCTTAGTAGGTGCTCATTCGCCCAAGCTAGGGGTAAAACCCTAGCTACAAAGGTCTCAGAATTTTGATGCAGACCTATTAGCCAATACTGCATCAAGGTTGATACCTCCTGAAGGTTTATCCCCTAACACTTTTTCAATTGAACTTATATACAGACCTTTTATTCCTGATAATGTGACTAATTGGAAAGTATTTGATGATGACCAGCAAATCTTAGATTTTTTCACAGCTCAGGACACTTTTCAGGTTGTGGCAATAGATGAAACAGAGCATGAGAAGTCTCTGTTTGATCCCACCTACCCTTCCAATTTGATTCATAAGTAATTTATCAACCTTGAAAAATTTTATCATCTGCAAGATAAGTTCAAGCAGAAGACAAATAGTAAAACTCAAAGTTCTTCCCTCAATTATGAGCTTGTCAACCTAGGAACTCAACAAAACCCTCGGTTAATCAATATAAAGGTTGATTATTCCCCTGAAGAAAAGAGGGCTTTCATCAAAGTGTGCAAAGAGTTCAAGGATGTGTTCGCTTGGACATATGATGAACTAAAAAATTTTGACACCAATGTCATGCACCATAATATACCTATGAAACCTGAAGTTAAACCCTATCAGCAAAAGTTGAGGAAAATGCATCCCAGTCTTGAACCTTCTATCAAGAAGGAGCTTAAAAAACTGCTAGCAGCAAGAATTGTTTTTTTGTCAATCATACACAGTGGATTGAAAATTTAGTTCATGTTCGGAAGAAGAATGGGGAAATCCGACTGTGTGTTGATTTCAGGAACAAAAACAAAGCTTCTGAAAAGGACAATTACCCTGTTCCTCCTATGGAACAGATTTTACAAAAGGTAGCAGGAGATAAGATGTTTTCTCTCCTTGATGGCTTCTCGGGATATAACCAAGTCCTAGTTGCCCCTCTTGATCAACTGAAAACAACTTTCAGAACCCCTTGGGGAACCTTTGCCTATAGGCGGATGCCTTTCGAGATGATAAATACAGGTGCCACGTTCCATAGATCTATGGACATAGCTTTCAGAGGTTTAATGCATAATTCAATTGTTGTTTATTTAGATGATATCACTATTTATTCTAAAAAATGACATGGCCATTTGTATGATCTGAGACAGGTGTTCAAGTGCTGCAGGAAGTACGAAATTGCATTAAACCCCATGAAATAAATATTCGCAGTCACTGAAGGTAAGTTGTTACATTTGATTGTTTTGAAAGAAGGCATGATCATTGATCCAGAACGCACATAATCCATTGCAAAGATAGGCCTACCCAATTCGCGTAAAGCCATGCAATCTTTTCTAGGTAAGATAAATTTTGTTCGTAGATTTGTTCCCAATTTTGTTAAAATTGTCAAACCACTACAACAATTGATTAAAAGGGTTTCCCAATATAAGTGGTATGATTAACAAATAAATGCCTTTGTTGAAATCTGGAAGGCTATTGCAGAATCCCCCTTTCTGATGTCTCTTGACTTCAGCAAATATTTTATTTTATACACTTTTACTACTGATTTCTCCTATGCAGTTGTTCTTACACATAAGCATCCAGATGATCTTGAAATTCCTATTTCATTCATGAGTTCCACGTTCAAAGGGGTTGAACTCAACTACTCCCATATTGATAAACAAGCTTACGTAGTCTATAAATCGGTAAAACATTTTAGACCATATTTATTGAAATCTTGGACTAAAGTGATTTTCCCCTATGTAGCTATTAGGAATGTTCTAGTTCAGAAAGAGCTGGGTGAAAAGAGATCTCACTAGATGACAGCTTTGAAAGAATATGACTTGGAGATCAGACCAGCAAAGATTGTGAAATGCCAAGGATTGTGTCTGCTCACTGCTCAATCCAATGATCATGTACAACAACAAATTGAGTGGGAGCAAGAGGAAAGTACAACAACAGGTTTTGTCAATGTTATTACCACTCAAACATCTGAATGGTATGATGGCATTAAGTCTTTCCTAACCCATGGGTTTTCTCCTTAAACCCTTGACTTTAAAAAAAGTAGAGCTTTAAGGTTAAAAGCTACACCATATCAATTCAGAGATGGTGTTTTATTTAGGAAAAACAATTATGGTGTTTTTCTCAAGTTTTTGTAGAAAGCTGAGACTGATAGTGTTCTTTTGGAATTTCATGCAGAACTTGCGGGAAGACACTTTTCAGGAGACACCACAACTCACAATATCTTGAGGGCAGGCTATTATTGGCCTACTTTGTTCAAAGATGCATATTCTTATGCCATGAGATGTGAAGCATGTCAAAAGTGTGATGGGAAAATGAAGAAACCTGCTTTTCCCTTGCATCCAGTCACAGTCCAGTTTCCATTCCAACAATGGGGCATGGATTTTGTGGACCCATTAACCCTGCTTCCTCCCTACAACACAAGTACATCTTGATAGCCACAGACTACTTTACCATATGGGTAGAGGCAATCCCTCTCAGACAAGCCAACACAAACCAAGTGATGTCCTTCCTTGATAGTCATATAGTCACTAGGTTTGGTGCACTTGAATTCTTAGTGTTTGACAATGCCTCTTATTTCTCTTCAATTGACTTAACACAATATGCCCTTGAAAAGGGGATAAAACTGAAGTTTTATGCAAATTACTATCCTCAAGGGAATGGGCTAGCAAATTCTTCCAACAAAAACTTGATCAATATCCTAAAGAAGATAGTAGAAACCCACCATAAATATTGGCATACCCAACCGTACAATTCTCTTTGGGCAGACCGTGTCACCCCAAAAGCAGCCATAGGAAACTCCCCTTACTGTCTAGTTTATGGTAAGGAGGCCATCTTTCCATCCAACCTTTTGATTCCTTCACTGCAGCTAACACATTCAATACAAGAAGATGATTCTTCCCCACTTCAGCAAAGGATAGATACATTACTTAAGCTAGAGGAAGACAGGGAAAAATCTAAGAACAAGTTGTATCAACACCAGCAACTAGTAAAGAGATGGTTTGATGAGAAGTCCTCATCTGATAGGGATTTTACTATGGGGGACTTGGTGTTAAAATGGGAGAAGAAACACAAAGACAAGAATGATTACACCAAGTTCCATCACTTATGGCTAGGACCATTCATTGTTACAGAAAATCTTGGTCCTAGCACTGTCCGGTTGCAGACACTGGAAGGTATTTCAGAAACCTGTCCGTTGAATGTCCAGCTGCTTAAGAAGTACTTTGTTTAAGAGGAGTATATGGTCTCATTTGTACATAAGATTGGTTTGTTTTCTTCCTTCTTTGTTTTCATTTGATTTTCTTTTGTACATTGGTTTTCTTGTGAATAATGTCCACACTTTGGTCAAAGGAAGTTGATTAGTCTGTCTTAGATCAATACAGTCTGAGGTTTTGAGGTAGCAATGTCAGTTTTAATTTTTCTTAGCCTATGTATGAAAATGTTTTTCATGAAATTGATAGTCAATATTTGTAGAGCTTTGATTGATACCTTCCCACCTCGATCACTATCTTTACAGATGTTTTATTTGGTTAATTGAGGTTATAGAAGTAGTTAGGATTCTTTATCTTATGTTTTATTAGTGATGGGAAGCATATCCTTATAATATGGTCAACCTTTATCTACTCTAGATCCCATTATAGTCACCTTTAAAATAATTCATCTTAATAATTGTAGATTACAAGATGGGGGGTCTTATCACAAGCCAACCCATTATGTTCATAGATGTTTAGTGGAATGACATATCCACATATGGTCATCAAGCTAGGGAGATGACTTTCAGTTACTGCTGGAAGGTGGAAGATCCTATCACAGGTTGGTCCACTCATGATCTACAAAACATCGGTGAGTAACACTACTAGTATATGGTCACCAAGCCATGGTAGTGTCTTGTAATTTACACACCAATAAATCTTTGTTTTCCTTTTATAAGATCATTGTTGTATATAGGGATATGGGGGTCTTATTACAAGCCATCCCTACCATGATCATGAAGTTTTTTTTGGACTGAAATTATCACTTTATGGTCACCAAGCCATGATAATTGCTTTCAGTGTCAAAAGATGGAAGACAAGGAGTCTCCTTACTGAGCTAGCTTGTTTATTTCCGTATCAGGTTTGTGAATGGCATTGCCAACATCTGATCACCAAGTCAAGGCAGTGACCTTATATCAACAAAGTCTTATGTGTATTTTCATTCTATTTTCAAAAGAAAAGAAAAAAGTAAAAAAAAAAGAGAAATGTATATATTTTCAGTAATGCATATGCACATAAAAATAAATGAATAAAGTCAAGGTGATTCATAATTTGGATTTTCATAATGGTTCTATGTTTTCTCTCAGGTTCAACTCAAGCCTCCTATGACTGCATGATGGTAAAGGATTCTTGTTTACTCCTAGATTTCCTTATCAAATTTACATCATCTTTATTTGGTTTTGGATGGGAATATATCAATCATGTGATTAACTTTGTTGTTTGGTTGTGTTTTTACGAGAACATTTTCTAAATTTCAAGTTGAAACATCAGTTTGCTGACATATCTTCCTTTTAACTAAATATTTTATCCACAGAGATAACTAGTTCGTCACATCCAGTCGCCATTTCTTGTAGGTACAACAGATCCCATGTTTTCATTAAAACATGGGAGCCCCAAATTTTTATATGCAAAGGTAATGATTAAATTCCTAAGTCATTTTGGGGTTTTCCATCCTACTCATCATGTTATTTTGTCTTTGTTATGATTTAATCTAATTAGTAAATTTTCCTTTGAAAATTTCTTGCATTTTTTAGTTTTTTTGTGAGTTGTGAAAAGCATTGGTTTTTCTAAAAAGACAGGTTCTTTCCGCAACCCGCAATCTGCAATTCGCAATGTGGATTGCGGAACCTTGGTTTTCGGATTTAAAACACTTTTTTTCCGCAACCCGCAACCCGCAAATGCGGATTGCGAATGCGGAAATATTTTTCAATAATTATAGTTTGCGCTTTGTGTTTCAGCAACCCGCAACCCGCAATTGCGGATTGCGGGTTGCAGAAAGTGTCTGAATAATTAAATCTGCATCATGCTTTTCCGCAAGCCGCAAAGTGCGGATTGCGAATTGTGGAAACTTTTGGTTTGTAAATATTTAGAGTTGCGATTCTGCAACCCACAACCCGCAATTGCAGATTGCTGAAAGAAGGTACATATTTGTGAAATAAACTCCCGCAAGTTTTCTTCCGCATCTTGCATGTTTAATCATAACCATTGATTTGTCTTGATCTTGCGGATGTCTTGATCAAACTCCTCACCCACAGTATCAGTAGCCACAGCTGCAAATCTTTAACAATGTTGCATCAATGAATACACCACTATGACCTCAGCTGCCTGCCCAACCTAACCCCAATCCTAATAATAAGGCAATACATCAATTTGAAATTCCTAACATGCCAGCTTATTCCATTTCCCCTATCCCTTGCAATGAATTACACCTACGATCAGGGAGGGTAATGGAACCTATTGTCATTGAGGATGTTCCATCCCCTGTGACTGAAGAGAGAATGAATCAACGATTTGAGAATCCATTCAATACAACAATCCCCATTATTGAGGATGTTGAAACACCAATTGGGACACCTACCAAAACACTTGCAGAGACACACATTGAAACTCAGCCTACACAATTGTCGAGAGAATTGTTGTATCCTGAACATTTGGCCTTACAGAAGGCAGTGGAACAACCTCGTTTCAATCTCTTAGGATAATTGAAGAACCTTTATGTTAAGATTCCACTATTACAAGCCCTACATGATGTACATATTTACGCCAAAACTGTTAGGGATTTGTGTGTGAAAAAGCTAAGAAGGAATCCTAAGGATCCTCCTACAGTCCATGTTGTGGGGAAGTTGTCTGAAATAATGCTGGGAAGGGATCCACTGGCCAAATATGATGACCCAAGTAATCCCATTGTCATAGTATATATTGGGCATACCCAGATCCCCAAAGTTTTGGTTGACATAGTGCAGCGATCAATGTTATGACCATCGAGACTGTAAAGAAGTTAGGACACACTGATCTCATGCCTACCCCTACCGTACAAGAATTGGCTGATAGATCTAAGATCATACCTGAAAGAATCTTGGATGAGTTGGTAGTCTCTGTCGACTCATGGGAATACCCTGCAAACTTCCTTGTGTTGCAGCCTAAATCGTAGTTGGGGGGACACCCCTTAATCTTAGGGAGACCATGTTTAGCTACAACAGATGCATGTATCAGCTTTAGATCAGGATCCATGACGATTTCTAATGGAACTAATATCAAGAGCCTAACCTTATATCCTCCATCCCGACCTAGATTAGATGTCAAAACTCCATTATGGATGAATTTGGAGGAGGAGGAAGATACTCAGGCATTGTTAACAATTGGGAGAGCCCTGACTTTCAAAAATGAAACTAAAGATGACACTATCAATAGTTTTATTAGTGAGCCAATGTCTGTCACTAAACACACATATCAAATCTTGGATAGTACTTTAAGCGAACTGTAACAGGAAGAACTCACCGAAGAGACCCTAGTTAGTAATGCCGAAACAGCCCCAGTAATTGAGAACTCAAAAAGTAATCCAGTAGAAATCGAGCCTGGAAAAACTCTGAATATTAATCCTAATCTTGCGCCCGATGAACTTGAACATCTAGTTACATTGCTGAAAAAGCATAAGGGGGCCTTTGCGTGGGAGTATACAGGCATGAGAGGTATTCCCTCATGAATCTGTACTCACCATATCTATATCAAAAACTATTCCAGGCCAGTATGCCAACCACAATGCAGAATGAACCCAAACTTAAGAGATATTGTGAAAGAAGAGATTCAGAAACTCTTGGAGGCAGGATTCATCTATCCTATTTCAGAAAGCGAGTGGGTTTCCCCACTGGTGATCGTACTTAATAAAAATGGGAAGAGGCGAGTTTGTGTAGACTATAGAGAATTGAACAAAGCAACACAAAAATATCATTTCCCTCTACCATTTATCGATCAGGTTTTGGATACCTTGTCTGGGAAAATATTCTTTTCCTTTTTGGATGGTTTTAGTGGGTATAATCAGATCCAGATAGCCCTCGAAGATCAAGATAAAACCACTTTCACTTGTCCTTGGGGCACCTTTGCATCTATGGTGCTTCCTTTTCGGTTATGTAATGCACTAGCTACATTTCAACTAGCTGTAATTGGATTTTTTTCTGAAATGGTCAATGATTGCATGGAGATCTTTATGGATGATTTTACTCCATATGGTCATAGTTTTGACGAAGCCTTAAGAAATCTGGAAAAAGTTTTAGAATGTTGTGAACAGACCCAAATATCCTTGAGTATTGAAAAATGTCACATGATGATGAGTGAGGGTATAGTTCTTGGGAATTTTATCTCTACTGTAGGAATCCAGGTAGATCTAGCTAAAATAAAGGTAATTGAAAACATTCCTACTCCTGGAACACAGAAAGAGGTACGTAGTTTTCTTGGACATGCTGGTTATTATAGATGATTCATAGAATTTTTTTCTAAATTAGCATCTCCTTTTTTCACTTTGTTAATGAAGGATGCAAAATTTAATTGGACAAATGCATGCCAGACTGCATTTGCAAAACTAAAGAAAAGGTTGTCCACGACACCTATTTTAAGAGGGCCCAATTGGGCATTGCCTTTTCATATTTCCTCAGATGCTTCGGATACTGCTATTGGAGCAGTTTTGGGACAACAAGAGGGCCATAGTCCATATGTTATCTATTATGTTAGTAATAATTTGGCCCTTGCTGAACTAAACTACACAATGACAGAGGAAAAATTCCTTGTTCTCTTTTATGCCATTAATAAGTTCAGACATTATATCACTGGGTATTCTACTTTCGTGCATATTGATCACTCAGACATTAAGTATTTAATGAATAAACCTATCACTAATGCTAGAGTGACTAGATGGTTGCTGCTATTACAAGAATTTGATATTTCTATTGTAGATAGACCAGGAAAATAAAATGTTGTTGTTGACTTTCTTTCTTGACTAACTAACAATGATGATAATTCTCCAGTTGAGGATTCTTTTCCTGATGAGCATTTTTTCGCAGTCTCAGCACACTCCCCTTGGTATGCAGATATCGCTAATTATTTGGCTATAGGCAAGTTTCTAGTGCACTTATCAAAAAGAGAAAAGAAAAAAAATCATACAGCAGTGTGCAAGATACTGTTGGATAGAAGGACATCTCTTTTACATGGGCCCAAATTTGGAGATCAGATGATGTGTGAGAAAAGATGAGATTCATAGCATCCTTAAAGCATGCCATGATGATCCCTGTGGGGAGCATTTTGCTGATAAGAGAACTGGTCATAAGGTACTGAGAATGGGATATTTTTGGCCTACTGTGTTTCAGGATGCAAAGAAATATGTTCAAGCCTGCAAAAACTACCAAAGGATGGGCTAGCCAAACAGATTGGATGAAATGTCGCTTCCGCCACAGTTAGTGGTTGAACCTTTTGATATATGGGCTTGGATTTTGTAGGGCCTATCAACCCTCCCTCAAAAAAAAAAATTATATCATGGTTTGCATAGATTATATGACCAAGTGGGTGGAGTTTGTGGCTCTGGTAAGAGCCAATGATCAAGCTGTGATAGATTTCTTATATGAGGAGATCTTTAACCGCTTTGGAGTACCCAAGGAAATAGTAACAGATGGAGGACCACAGTTTGTGTCCCATAATATTGAAGCCCTATTGCAGAAATATCATATTCAGCATCGGATAACTTCACCATATCATCCACAGGCCAATGGCCAGGTGGAAAGCACGAATAAGGTAATTGAAGCTATCCTTACAAAAACAATGAAGAGTCACTGCAAAGATAGGGATAAAAGACTTCCAGAAGCATTATGGGCATATTGTACCACATGGCGCAACACTACAGGGTTTTCTCCATATGAATTGATATATGGGAAGAATGTTGTCTTTCCTATCAAATTTGAGATCAAAACCTTGAAGAAATATATAGAAGCAAATATGGACTTAACGGAGGAACCAGTTGAATCAGTTGAATGAATTAGATGAGAAGCGCACAACTGTTGTACATCAGACAACATTAATTCCAGATCAACACTCCAAATGGCATGGCAGGTTCATAAAAAGGAAAGTATTATGCAAAGGAGACTGGGCGTTACTATATGATTCATGGTTCAAGAGGGATTTTAAGGGAAAATTGCGTACAAGATAGCTGGGACCTTACAGAATAGACAAGGTATTGGACAATGGAACCGTCCACTTGACCACCATTAATGATAATCAGACACCTTTATTTACTAATGGTCATCAACTATGGATTTATCATAAGCCTATTTCAAAGGATGCGTTCATTTCCAGTGTTGCAACTGATCCAAATTGTGAATTGGTACAGGAACATGAGCCTCCTCATGTTTCTCCAATACTTTACGTTTGTTGCGTATTTTTCATAAGAAATCTTGTAAATAAATAAATTCATTTTGATTTTCTATTTTGGCTTTAGTTTATGGATTGCTTCATAGTTTTTATTTTTCAGATTTAATTGTTTCTTTTAGAAAATGGTGTGCAGGGATGAGATGCGAAGGACCCGATGGGAACGATACAGTCGTAATGGGACAATTGACTATGAAAGCCTGAGAAGTCCTCTGCACCTACTAGATAAGTCAAGGATTGGAGAAAACTATGGCTGCAAACTCCGCTATTTTCCCCGTTTTCTATTGAAACTCTGCCATTTTCCCTGCTTTCTGCTAAAACTCCGTTATTTTTTCCACTTTTTGCTGAAACATTGCTATTTTCTCCGCTTTCTGCTGAAACACCACTATTTTTTTCCTCTTTCTACCAAAACTCTGTCAAACTTCTCGCTTTTTGTCCAAACTTTATTCGCATTTCTGTTGGCGGTTGTACTTTGTTAGCTTTCTGTTGAAACTCTGCCATATATTCGGTTAAAGCTTCACCGAATCTTCCGCTTCTTGCTTAAACTCCACCAATTCTCCACTGGAACACTGTCAATTATCCCATTAAATTGATTAGAATGCCTATTACAATTTTTCAAAAAAAAAGAATGGAGTTGCAACCCGCTAAATGGCCACTTATCCATATAATTTATGCTGACATAGACAAACTTTGGGATATGGGCCAACCGACTTTATGAATCCGCATGTGAAAAGTTGTCTTCATCAACTGATTTGACAACAAGGACAGGCCACCAAGGAGAATGACAATTCATCACGATAAGTATGGAGATATGAGTTCTAATCATAAGTCTGACTAGGCATAAAGTGGTAGAATAATCATGATTATATCCTATTTGTACATCCATGTTAGCAAATCTTAACTAACCTGTCCATATCACTACCCAATCTGTATTTATTGACCACCACCACCTTGCCCAATTCACGAGAAAACTTTCTGGCACGAGCTTATTCCATAATACACCAAATTTCTAAAAATACTCAATGAACTCTCCATTGTTCAGCACTACCACTGCATGTTGCAACTCCAGTGTCTGAATTAGGAAAGTCTTCGCTTGTCTCATTGGATATTATCAAAGAGAAGGAAGTATGGGAGGTTCTGTTGTTCGCCATGAGCCAAAATAAATGGATGACCTTCACAGAAACAAAGAGGTCTTCAGTATTTTTGAGGAGGTCGGATGGACTACATACTTTGAAAGGTTGAGTGGACTTAATGGGGAAATAGCATTGCAGTTCACTATGAATTTAAGAGACGATCATTCTACATTCAGGGGTCTGAGGGTCGATGTTTCGGAGCATGTGTTAGCATAAGTCATGGGATTGCCGAGAACTGGGAGAAAATGGTTCGACCGGAAGAATCCCAACCCAAATGTAGTCGAATATTTCCTCGCAGCAGGGGAGATCGTTCAGCCAAGACAACGCGGCACAGCATTGGAAAGTTTTCCTCAACCTTCGGACCAGCTAGCCATATTCCTGAAGAAATACATTACATGTGAAGGTAGGTACAAAGTTGTTTATACTTACAATTTTGTGCTACTCTCCCACCTACATCACAATGCATTAATCAATATGCTCTATTTTCTTCTAAGAACTTTACAAAACATGGCTCATTATGCCTAAGGGTCTCACCATCCTCAGGCCTCCATTACCAATCATGGCCTCATTAAACTATTAGTCCTAAGATCCCTAGAGAGAAGGAATCAACCCTGGGCACATTTTCTTGTTGGGGTCAGGGTAGACCCGATGCCTATAGAAGAGGGAGAGGGTAGCAGCGGGGAAGATGACACGCATAGCTTGTCAAATTTAGTTGGGGGGAGAATGGAGACCCTGAGGAAGTCGGTAATGCCCAGGAAATGACTTTGGAGGAAGCTGAAACTACAGAAAATTTGCAAAATTTAAACCCCCTAGAGCCTGCTGAAAACCCAGCCCAGCAAGCAGAGGCCAATGTAGAAGAGAAAAGGGAGGAAATTGAAAATTCAGCCCAGTAAGCAGAGGCCAATGTAGAAGAGAAAAGGGAGGAAACTGAAAACCCAGCCCAACAAGCAGAGGCCAATGTAGAAGAGAAAAGGGAGGAAATTGAAAATTCATCTTAGCAAGCAGAGGCCAATGTAGAAGAGAAAAGGGAGGAAATTGAAAACTCAACCCAATGAGCAGAGGCCAATACAGAAGAGAAAATGGAGGAAATTGAAAATCATAATGTGGAAATTCATGAGATCGAGTCCTCTGCTAAGAAAGGGGGCATAATTCAGGAAGAGGAACTTCATGTTGAAGGGGAGGAATCGGTATCAAAGGATGATTTTCCTTATTCTATCCCAGTGGAGATCGAAATTCTTCCAGAAGAACCCACACCCTCTACATCACAAAGAAAGAAGAGGGGGTCCATAATTCTCCTAGAAGAAATCACACCCTCTACATCACAAACGAATAAGAGGGGGTCCATAATTCTTCCAAAAAAACCTACACCCTCTACATCAAAAGGAAGGAAGAAGAGGACCATCACCCATAAGCAGTCAAGTAGTCCATCAAAGAGAGCGAGGACCAGAGCCACTTTTGCAGTAGAGGCATTAAAAGGAGCTCATGCAGATATTGAAATTCCAATCTTAAAGACTTGATCATCCCCTGTAACACAAGAACCAGGGGGCAACTCAAAATCCTTACCAAAATATGTCGATCCACAAGAACTTGTTGCAGAAGAGGAGAGAATCCGAATGGAAACCTTGCTCTTTGAAAATGATTTGTTGAAATAGGATGTAGACGTGCTTAGGAAGGAGTTACAGGAGCTGAAAGAAGTGTTAAGGAAACAGGCAATACAGAGATTAAGCACGTTTGTTAATGCAGGGAGATTAAGCACGTATTCAACCCCCTTTCCCACCATCTCCTGAACCAGAAAATGGGGGTTTTAAACACATTGATCACTAGGGCCCTAAGTATTTCTGATAAAGACCACATAGATGTTGAGAGGGAACACTTATGCACTGTCTTCCTAAGCAACGGATATAACCTAGCTAAAATTAACAAAGCCTTTGCTAAAGTCGAAAACCACCAAAATAGACCTAAGGTTTCATCCAAAGAAAGGAGGGTGGGGGATCACAAGGCATTCCTTCCCTACATACAAGGAGTCATAAACAAGATAGCCAAACACCTAAAAAAGAAAAACATTGACTCAGTGTTCTCACCGCCTAATAGAATTAAAAATCTTATGAAGTCAGTAAAAGACCCCATAGACCTGTACCTAAAAAAGTGGGTTTACCAGATTCCTTGTGATTGCGAGAAATCTTACATTAGCGAAAATGGGAGATCCATTTGAACCAGGGTTAAGGAACACTGCACATATATTCTTCTAGATCGAACCCACAAATATGCACTAGCGAAGCACTCCCATGACACAAAGCACCCAATTAGGATAGAGGATTTGAAGATGTTAGCTCAAGTTGATAATTGATCCAAAAGAAGAATTAGAGAGGCAATTGAGATAGTTAAGAACCCTAACTACTTGAATAGGGATGACGGCTTGACCATTAGTAGAACCTGGCTCCCGAACCTCACAAAATAGACTAAGTTTCTAACTAACTCTAATTAAAGTAAAATAAAAAATAAAGATTTTAACTATAATTAATTAGGAATTTAAAATATAATAATTATATATAATATTATATTAATTAATAAATATTTAAAAAATTAATTATTAATTAATAAATATTTAAAAATTTAATTATTAATTAATAAAACTTTAACTTTATAAATTCAAATCTAATAAACCTTAAACCCTTATTAAAAACTTGAAAACTATGGGTTAGAGTCGAAAATTAATAATTATTAATATAAATTAACAAAAATTTTAATTTAAGAATTCAAATTTAATAAACCCTAAACCCCTATAAAAACTTTAAAACACTATACATTTAATAACTTTAAGAATTTAAATTTAATAACTTAATAACTTTTTAAATTTAAATGTAATAAACCCTAACCTTAATTAATTAATTAAAATTATTTAATTAATAATTTAAAATAACTTAATGAATTTAAATTTGAATTTAACAAAACTAATCAACTAAATGTGAATTCAACATAAAGCTCACTATTAATGAAATTTAAAAAATGAATTAATTTAATTATTAATTATCAACTAATTAAAACTTAGTTAATTGATAATATTAATTAAAATTAAAAATTAATTAATAATAAAATAATAATTTCAAACTAATAATAATTAATTATTATACCTTTTCAATTAATTAAAATTAAAATATGAATTAATATAATTTTAAACTTGAATTTTTTTTAACTTTATGAATTTAATTTAATAAACCCTAACCCTAAAAAACTTACCATTAATAAACTTATCATTAAATTCAACTAAAATTAATCCCCAAAACCCTAGAGTCAGCTCCAGTCCATTAAAATATTTTTGACTACTCTATATTAAATAATTGATGAGGGAGAAGATCTTCTCAGGCATCACTAATGTCCTGATGGTGAGCCAAGGATGGCTCGAAACGTTGACTACATTAATTCACCTACCGCAGACTCTCCACAAGATGCCATGATTTTTCAATGCGGATTCTCAGCTAATTCTATTTTCAGAAGGTCGGGATTTAAAGTCACACTTATGGAACCTTCGGCCTGGAAATTGGGCCAATCAAGACGGGAAATGGATGTAGCAGAACAGAGAGAAGCTGGGAAAGATTCAGAAACAACGAGTTTAGAAATGGATGTTGAAACACAAGAACCAACAATCTAGGAACAAGTTGCCGAAATAGTGGCACAACAAGAAATCGTTGAATTTCCTCAACTTGTGACTGGGAAAGAGGACAATGTTGAAACAATGGCACAGAAGGAGACTGTCAAGTCTCCTTACGTGCTAGGTCATGAAGGCTTTGATGAGACTGTGGCATTAGAAGAGAAATATGCTGAACCACAAGAACCAGAAGTACAAGTAGAGTTTGATGATGTTGTTGTACAAGTTCCCAAGCTAATGGATGGAGGAGAAACTGCTGAAACACAAAATCCAGCAGTACATATGGAATTTGTTGATGTTGTTGTGTAAGTTCCCGAGCCAATGGATGGAGAAGAAACTATTGAAACACAAGAACCAGCAGTACATATGGAATTTGCTGATGTTGTTGTGTAAGTTCCCGAGCCAATGGATGGAGAAGAAACTGCCGAAACACAAGAACCAATAGTACATATAGAGTTTGTTGATGTTGTTGTGCAACTTTCCGAGCCAATGGATGGAGAAGAAACTGCGGAAACACAAGAACCAGCAGTACATATAGAATTTTTTGATGTTGTTGTGCAAGTCCCTGAGCTAATGGATATAAAGAGAAATGTTGAAACATAGGTTCCGGTGTCCCCGGATCAAGCCTTGACAGAGAAACCTGATGATAAAACAAAAATGCAAGAGCCACAGGAGATCATTGAGTTAGACATCGAAGATGAGGAAGACACAAGGGACAAAAGAATGCAAGAATTGGTAGAAGAGCTTTCATTTATGAAGCTCGAAGTAAGTAAATGGAGAAATCATGTTGACCTGTGTAAGTAAGGGATGGTCCCTCTTTATGATCATATAAATACCATTAAAGAACTTAGAGAGAGATGGGCAGAAGAACTGATTTTTCAAAAACTCCAATGAGAAAATTCAAGTCTATGCAGAAGGATAAAGATTAGATGCACACTTTAGCTCAAAATTTGTTCAACTACAGACCCCCATATCCTTCTTATTTTGTGTTCCTCTATGAACAGATGACTCTGTTCAAATTGAGAGCTTTGAAGGAAGGGAAACCTTATCATATTATGACCACTCCTCAATTTCTGGAGGCCTTCTTGCAGAGTGATTTCAGTGAGTAGAATTTATTGTGTGAATTGTATCTGCATGAGATGTCATGCTTCATGTATTTTCGTTCTAAACCTATTCCTTATCTAGGAGACATTCACTTGAGGTCTTTCACCTCTTTTGTCACCAATAAGATGTAATGGTGGAATGCTTTCCAGACCATTCAGAAGAATGAGGACAACTCCACTCTCTGGATTAGAAGTGAACCTCAATCCTCTATGGTCCTTATTGCAAAACATGAAAGGTACCTTTCATCTCCTATGAAGGCTTATCAGTTGATAGCTTTATAGAATAAATTCATCTCTACTTGTGTTCAAATGATCTCTCGGCAACAACCTTATGCCCTGGAAGGCAGTAAGCATAGTGGCAAGCATCTTCTCCATTTTTTACAGGAAAAGACCCTTATTATTTTGAGAACTTCAAGAAGGCTCTGTCTCGGGTGTCTGAGTATGTTAAATGTATGGAAACATGTGGGCCACGATGGTTGGGGATGAAATTCAAATTCAAATTTCCACTGATATGGTTTCCTGAGGGGAAATATAGGAGCAATTACAGGTTGACCAAGAAAGAAGAGAAAAAGTGTTGGGAGGAGTTGATTGCCTGCAATGGATTTTTTAACTGGGGTGAGAAGCCTAAGACTTATTTTAACCTTACTAATCTCCGCAGAAAGAGCTTAGAGTCAAATTCAAATTCAGAATAGCTAGAATTTGTTGCATGTGGACATGCAACAGGATAGTTGGGGGGAGATGTTGGATTCTAGAAATGCCTTTTTTGCTCACTCCAATATAACCCCTTTTCTCTCATTTTGTCTTTTACTTTACAAATAAGTCATTATTTTTTCCAATATCAGGCATGTATCCGAACAAGTATACTTCATTATTACCTTGCTACATTAATGCTTAGAAATGCTTATGATTATGGATTTTGTTCCTCATAATACTGACTTGTGATGAATTTATGAGAAGTGAGTAAAAGACCTTAAGGAATCCAGGAATCTCGGGCTGCTGATACACGTGGGCTGCTGATACACATGGGCGCTGAAACACTTAGAAAAAGTTGCATATTTCCAGAGCTTGGTTTGATCATTGCTGAAATAGTTCAGGATACTCCTCTACCCGACCAGCTGAGACTCACTTAGCACTGGATCAGTTCCAGATTGTAAGGGAAGAATTGATTATGAAATAGAATCCATTTTAATGTAGCAAATCTTGTAACTGTTTCTATTTTCTATTTTATATTTGACGGCATGAAGATCATAGATATTCATTGCTTCCTGAATTAAGGGACTTGAACTGTCTTGCCTCACTATATATAGGAAGACGAAATCATACAGAAGGTTAGGCTTAATTTCAAGAGAATTGTAACATGAAGCTGGGGGGTCTTTTGTAATCAAACTTATCCATTAATGAAAGAAGCAGTATTTCTCTGATTCATTTTTGTTGAGTTAGTTTGGTAACCTCCAGCGGCATCTCTGTTGGAAGGCCAAGGCCCACCTTCTCACAGACATTGCCAAGTTAAGTAGATGTTTTAGTTTTAATTTATTTTGGTTAATGTGGAGTTACAGTAGGAGTATTTTTGGATTGCTGCAACAATAGTTATTGGATGATTGCATGATTATAATTTCCCTTTGGTTTGTTGCAATAGTGTGGTGTGAACAGTCGACTGTGTAGAGTAGTTTTCCTTTTTATGCAAGTGTGTTAAATTGTTGTTACATTCAAGCTCAGCTTATGTTTATTATTGTTATTTATCTTTCTTAGAATTTACTAAATCAGATAGGTTATGGTTCGATATCATCTTTCTTAGAAATTGTTGAATCATATAGGTTATGGTTTGAATTACTTTCTATTTGATATTTTAGAATTTAACTTCTTGCAAAAGCAATTCTAGTGAATTCATTCTTAGATTAGTTGTTTCAGGATTGAAGTTGTAAGAAAATAGGAATCCTTTGAGTTCTTAGATTGATAATTGAGATTGGTTTTCATAGTGAGTTGAGTTTGGCTTATGAGTTAAGTAGGATGAATGATCTTTATTTATTTAGACATCTACGGTAGTGTTTATGCATATATTTTGCTTAGTTACCATTGAAACAATAAGACTTTCCTGGGTTGACAATTTATATTGAGCACTCTGTTTGTTAACTGAATTAATTAGCATATAGAGTGACCAACAATTATTAACCATCATAGCCAAATATGTTTATATGGGAGGGGATGTTACGGAAGAAAAAGCCATCTCATGTGGTCAGTACTTGGAATTAGTATACGCCCAATCTGGCACATTATACGACATAATCCCTAATTCCCCGTGCCCTACGAATGACCCAAAAAAACCTCCTACGGGATCCAATGCCTATGGCATCATTGGTTCTGTTCATACCCATCCTTCTGCCCAATCAGTTGGATCACAGATCCACATGGATCCAAACCCAACTTCGTCACAGGCTGGCAATAATTCGAACCAGTCACCCAGTCCTACTTCCACTGCGGATGTGGATTCAGTCCAATATGCTTCATCACAGAAATCCAATGGTAAAAATAAGAACAAAGGAAAATCCAAGAAGTATTCTAACCATCAGGAGCACAAAATAATCATGATCTCAACAACACAAAACAAGGACGGATGGCCTGTTAAGATTTAGTATGCTAAGACAGAAAATATCAGCATTACATTTCATTTCACAACAATAGCATATACAGGATCACTGAAAGAACAACAAGCACAGCATAAACACAAGAGACACAGATTTATCCTAGGAAACCCTCATGGGCTAGAAAACCCAGCAAATCTTCCTCAATATAGATGACTAGCAAATACAAAGATGCAAACCATAGACATGAGCTCCTTCTCCTCCATAGAATACCTCTCCCTCACCTATGCGCTATTCACAAGTGAGTGTAGTGTGTGTTAAATGAGGAACACACCTCCTCTATTTATACACAACTCCGACTTGACTTTACACTTACTAGGTCGGCCCCAACTTTAACCACTGTGTTAAACACCCCACTACAACTGATTGGGCCGACCCCTCTAGGGTGGTGTAATAACCCTTTGACCCACATAACACATACAGGGCCGAACCCCACTAGGGAAGTATAATAACCCAAGTTACCACATTCTGATGGAGGAATAAACATCTCCGAATATACAATAATGTCTTCATGGAGGAATGAAACATATCCAAAATAATAAAGTACAAATATAATATTCTTAGAAGTTACAATATCTCAACACTCCCCCTTAACGAGAAGGATATTATAACAACATCTGCGGGAGCAAGGAGTCATCAACATACATGATACATCTATAAATCATTGGAAGCTTTCTTCTTTCATCATCAGTAACTCAAGCAGTTACTAGAACATCTTCAATACTATAACATCAACATCTTCAATACTGAATCTTCATCTTCTGCAGCACTTGAACAACTACAGCAATATCATCATCTGGATCCTCACGTTCAACAGCATCGTCGTCCCACGATAATCAGCATCGTCATCTAGATCATCACAATCAGCAGCATCTGGATCATCTCGATCAACATCATCATAGCAGCATACCCTGCAATACACATGATCCAATTACGGGATGATCAATCCCTCTCACTTTAAGACACCTCTCATGTCTATGCACAATGCAATCCAAATCTACTTACAGGATGATCAATCTTGATCCTTTTAAGACAAATCCATGTCTAAGGATGATGCAACCCTTTATCCATTTAAGATAAATCCATGTCTAGGGACGATGCAGTCTGTGATCCATTTAAGACAAATCCATGTCTAGGGATGATACAGTCCGTGATCCATTTAAGACAAATCCATGTCTAGGGACGATACAGTCCGTGATCCATTTAAGACAAATCTATGTCTAGGGACAATACAGTCCGTGATCCATTTAAGACAAATCCATGTCTAGGGACGATGCAGTCCTGACCACAGTGCTAGTCCTTTTTCATACTGGATGTGACCTAGATCAGATCTGGGATTTACCACCACAAAGCCAATCCTTTTTCATACTGGATGTGACCTAGATCAAATCTAGGATTTACCACCACAAAGCCAGTCCTTTTTCATACTGGATGTAGGCCTACCACCTGTAGGTCTTCATCATCTACAGAACCAACCCTTTTTCATGTTGGATGTATCACATCTACAAATCCATTCGTTTTTCATGTTGGATGTATAACATCTACAGAGCCAGCCATTTTTCATGCTGGATGTAACCTAGATTAAATCTAGGATTTATCACCACAGAGCCAGTCCTTTTTCATACTGGATGTGACCTAGATCAAATCTAGGATTTATCACCACAGAGCCAGTCCTTTTTCATACTGGATGTGACCTAGATCAAATCTAGGATTTATCACGTACATTTTGAACTAAAAGCTCAGAGACGATGCAGTCCTATCGTCAATTTTCAGAGACAGATGTCTACGGGTCTATTCAGGGGACCAAAGTCCAGGGATGATGCAATCCCTCTCATCCACTAGGGACTTCTTTCTCGGAGACATATGTCTATGGATCAATTCAGGGGACCGAAGTCCAGGGATGATGCAATCCCTCTTGTCCACTAGGGAATTCTTTCTCAGAGACATATGTCTACGGATCACTTTTAGGACATGTGTCCAAGGATGATACAATCCACTTGTCATCTTAGACCAATTCTAAGGACCACTCATCGACCTCATCATCGATATCACCAATACAGGTGTCCACATCATGGACCTCACTGTCAGTATCATCAATACATGTATCCACATCATCGACCTCACCGTCGGTATCATCAATACATGTATCCACATCATCGACCTTTCTGTTTATGCAGGCAATCTCATCATCAACGACCACATCACTCCCCCTTTTGAGGAGGGTCCTTCTGAACTACACCAATCTTGTCTCGAAAATACTCAAACTTTGCTCGAGACAGAGGTTTTGGTCAATACATCAGCAACTTGTTCATTAGTGCTCACATACTCAAGCTTGATAGCTCCTTTCTGCACCATATCCCGTATATAAATATATCGGATCTCTATGTGCTTTAACTTATCATGGATCACTAGATTCTCAGTCATCTTGATACAAATCTGGTTGTCACACAAGATCACAGTGGGGTCCACCTCTAAGTCAAACAATCCTGATAACAACTTTTTGAAGCCATATCGCTTCACAGCTAGCAGAGCAAGCAGTTATATATTCTGCTTTGGTTGTGCTGAGAGCCACACTAGACTGCTTCCTGCTAAACCATGAGATCATGGAAAATCCAAGACAATAACATCCGTTCGATGTGCTATTCCTGTCTGATACACTTCCTACCCAATCAGCATCTGTATAGCCATACAATCTGAAGTCATGATCTCTAAAATAATATAGACCAAAGTCTAGCATACCCTTCAGGTACCTCATCACATGCTTTGTAGCTATCAGGTGAAATTGTCTAGGTTCCACTAGATACTGACTCAAGGTGTTCACCGCAAAGCATATATCTGGCCTGGTATTCGTCAGATACATTAATGACCCAATAATCTGTCTGTATAGAGTTACATCCACTAACTCTGATGAGTCATCATCTAACAGCTTCAAGTCGGAACCCATGAGAGTGGCCATGGTTGTACATTCCAACATATCAAATCTTCTCAAGATTTCCACAGCATACTTTCCCTGGTTAAGAAAGATTTCTTCTGAGCCTTGCCATACTTCCAGTCCTAGGAAGTAATCCATCAGTCCGAGATCTTTCATCTCAAATTCTATAGCTAGCTTCTTCTTTCTTTCCATGATCTATTTCTCATTCCCTGTCAAAAAGAGATCATCCACATACAGTAATAGTATGACAGGTTCATCATCCATAACGGATCAGCTTTACTAAGCTTGTCAAGAAGATATCAATTCTCCCTCTGTAACTGATCATTCATTGAGTGATCTTCTGCATATCTATCTATGCCATATGAGCCTCAAGATCATTCAAACTCCTTGCATCCATCTAATAGAAGAATGCCATATGTATATAGACACCATCTTCAACCTTGTATCAAAGGTTGGAATCTGCATCACCTATGGTGATCATTAAGCTCATCAAATGACTATCGATCCTGGGTGCCCATACAGAGCTTTCTTCAATTACACCATTAAGAGAATGGTCTTATCAAGCCACTTGGAGCAAACATCTCGTCATGATCCTGTTTCTCTTTTTAAGAGAATCTTCTAGCCACGAGATTTCTATAATATGTTTGATTTGTAAGTCTTCATCCATCACTTGTTTGGTGTTCATCATTCTTCATGATCTTTCCTACAAATCAAAGTTAATTACATGATTAGTAATATTTCATAATCATCAAATCATGTTGACATGATAACCTATTATGCATACAGACATGATTCACATAGTCATGCAACTATCTTGACCAATATTTTGGCACAACACTTTTCCATATCCTGTATGCATACAGTGGCTATCTAGATGCCTTCCATCTCTACCAGAACATACTGTCAAGAGCGTGCACAGCTCTCAGCATATCAGCAAAGAGGTTTCATTCTAGATAAACAATATTGGAATGTTTGTTCAATCTTACCCATCACATGCATGCTATATGAATTCTTACACTATGCATGATATATTCTAGGAATACAAATATGCATACAGCTATTACAAGCAATATCGTTTACTATTTCAGAGATTCAAATAACAACTCAAATACTTATCTTTTATGGTTGCCTCCCGCTTGATCTCTATATGTCTTTGAACTTCTTATCCATCCTGGACCACTATGCATGCTCAAGTGTGCACTAGTGTCATCCTTATGATCTCATACATAATCATACATTCATTAGTATAGTCTCAATACTATCAACACATTATGATTCTAAATGATCTTAAGTATTTATGGTCATGATCATTTCATATATACGTATACTTACCTAAGATCCTAACAAAGTAGGATTCTAACTTGATATAGAAAAACATACCTGGATTATCAAGCTTGGTTATGTCTTAACATACCCAAACAATATCTTCTTTGTTCTCTTCAATGATTTAGAGACCTTGTGCTAGAACCTGCATATCTCATAGGTTAAGCATAGTAGAACAAGGTCATACATACCTCATAAGTGGAGCTTCTATGTGATCAAAGAGTATGAATGATTCTTTGTCTTCATGTCATCATGGTCATAGAACTTGATTTGTCTTTCTTGATGTACCTATATCTTGTTAGCAAACAACATCATCCTCATACAAAACCACAAGTGCATTAGTACAATCATAAGTGTCATAACCTTAATCAATAAATTCCTTCTATCATTCACATGCATTCATTATCAAACAATCATAATTGTACTAATCTCAATAACATGAAGACAAACATATCATAAACTTAACCATGAACAGATTTCAACACATACTTGTATCTCGTCAAGTAATACCTGTTAGGATTGCTTTTAACCCAATCCACTTTGATTTGCTGAAACTGGATCTAGAGCTGGATTAGGGTTTGTCAGAGAAACCCTAAAGATTCAAACTTTGAATTTCAAACTCATGAATGGATGGAAAGATTTTCCTTGATGAGCTGATCAAGCTAGCATACTTCAATTTTTAAATCTCCAAAATTTGACCCCCCAAAATTTCCTTTGAAACTTCTGGATCTTCTGGGCAGGATCCCGAACTAGGGTTTGATGAATCCCACCCTTCTACCCAATCAAAAGGTTCAATCCAAAGCTCTAAACGTCTATTTTTCTGAGGAACTTCCAGTCGTGGTCACAGACTTCAAAAATTCCAACTTTTGCAGAAGCCCTAATTTTTCACCTTTCTGATCAAAATCCCGAACTAGGGTTTGATCAAGCCCACCCTTTTGACCAACAAAAAAATTTGATATTGGTCTCTAAATTTTGATTTTTCTGAGTATCATTCAGCCGTGGACTTTGATTCCAAAAATTCCAAATTTTCTCTGAAACCCTAATTTTCCACAGTAGTGATGATTCCAGAATGGAGGTGCTCAAAATCCAAATCTATTTTGACATAAATATGCACCTGATTGTTTCTGGTGTAACTCTAAAACTACGAATCCACAGGGTCTAAAACTTCTTCTAGTGATATCCCAACCTATCGTCTTTCCAACTGCATAGATCTGACCTCAATTGGATTCTCTAAGAGAGATTTATGCCGAGTGTCGCAACGTGACCTGTTTATGGGATAAAACAGGAGAGCGAACTTGTACGGAGTTCCACGTGTCACTAGTTCAACTTCAGCCTCTGAAAAAGTTACCTGAGATAGTACAGTTTGTTTCACACCTGTCACATTTTACGAAATTTCAGTTGGAGCTTCCTAGCCCAAGTTATGACCTTTTTTCCTAGGTCACCTGATTATGACTGAGATCTGGAAGAGGCCGAAACCCTAACCTGTACTGATCATAACTCACAAAGTACAACTAATCTGAGGGTGTCCTTTGGACAAAAGGTACATGGGGATGTTATCTACGACCTGTACAGTTTTCAGATCTTGAACCTTCGCCAAAATAGATTTATAGTGAAAGTTCCACGATGACTGGTTTTTGTTATACAAAACCCTAACCTTCAAATTATCGCAAGTGAAGCAAGTGTCGTAAGTGCCATACATTGCCTTCCTTTAGGTTAGCTCTGATACCATGTTAAGATTTAATATGATAAGACATAAAATATCAGCATTGCATTTCATTTCACAACAATAGCATATACAAGATCACTAAAAGAACAACAAGCACAGCATAAACACAATATCCTGGGAAACCCTCATGGAGTAGAAAACCCAGCAAAGCTTCCTTAATATAGATGAACAACAAATACAAAGATGCAAACCATAGACATGAGCTCCTTCTCCTCCATAGCAGACCTCTCCCTCACCTATGCGCTATTCACAAGTGAGTGCAGTGTGTGTTAAATGAGGAACACACCTCCTCTATTTATACACAACTCCGACTTGACTTTACACTTACTAGGTTGGCCCCAACTTTAACCATTGGGTTAAACACCCCATTACAACTGAATGGGCCGACCCCTCTAGGGTGGTCTAATAACCCTTTGACCCACATAACACATACAGGGCCGACCCCCACTAGGGAAGTATAATAACCCAAGTTACCACATTCCGACGGAGGAATAAACATCTCCGGATATACAATAAGGTCTTCATGGAGGAATGAAACATCTCCGGAATAATAAAGTACAAATATAATATTCTTAGAAGTTACAATATCTCAACATGGCCAAGTATCCTTGCTTAGTGTGCGATGACGATCACTTCAGGAAAGAATTTCCACATCGTGAAGAGGTCCAAAATTTTCTCATGGGAAACCCCACACTCGTAGTTTTAACTAACCCCTTCCCAACACAACATCAACAAATGGTTTCACAACAACCACCTCCTTCTCAAGGAGAACCTTCCACGATCGCTCATGTTCTCATGATGCACAATGAAATGGTCAACTTATCTACCATGTCACGTATATATGACTCTATTCTTGAAAAGGAATCCAATGGAGGTAATACTGAAAAATACTCCCCGTCTACATACAATATTCCTCTACCGCAAGGTCCCTTAACCATAGAGAAACCCCTACCAGATGCAATATTGCGTCCACCAAAAAGCACATTCCGAAAATCCATTTCAACCCTAATTCCCTGGCCACTCAAAAATACAATATTTTGGAATATCTCGCCCAGACACCTTGTGCTATGTCGACCTTAGAAGTTTTACAAAACTGTCCCAATCAGCATAAGACTCTGCTATCTGCTATTGGAGCAGTGGATCTAGGTTCCTCTAACACAATCATGTTTAGATTGGACTATTTCAAGCCGAGACTTTCCCACCAACTAGCATTTTAGATTATCACCAATGTTTCTGGGAAAAGTATCCATCGTATTGTTTTAGATGAAGGAGCCTATACCTATGCCATGTCGATATCCTATTGGAGAGCCATCAACTCTCCTGAGTTGAACCGTTCCCCTACCACTCTGAAAGCATTTGACAAACGTGGATTTCAACCACACAGGATTTTACAATCTTTAGCCATCGAATTGCGAGGTAATATTGTTTCTATTAACGTGGAAGTAGTCGCCGCCCCATTGGATTATAACCTATTACTTGGTAAAAATTGGTTTTATTCCATGACTGCGGTCGCATCATCTGTATTCCACGTTGTGCAGTTTCCCCATCATGGGAAAATCGTCACTATCGACCAATTAGATTTGTGTACACCGGATATCACTATTCATCCTGCGGATAATGTCCCTCTCTTGGGACACTCATCCCAAATATATGGGAGTGTAGGGGTAGGACTCCTAAAAGACTCATCATTGATGGGAGTCTTTCCAACACCTAATCCCCCATCACATGTTTCCACAGTGAACATGATCTTATCCACGATCTCATCCTCCTCCAAAATGACAGACCCTTGGATTGTGCCTGATCTTAATCATATCAATTCGATTGGAGATACAATGCCTCTCAGTCCTACTGAAGCTGCTTATGAAGCCATCCAATCAGCACCATATTTATCCGATGACCACCACTTGGTGGAATCCGACTCCAATTCTCTTCCCTCTTGACGGAAATCATCCTCACCATCATCAGATAATCTCCTCCAGACTTTTCACTTGATGAATCGATCATAGATACTATGAGCATGGATGAGCCTCCATGGGAAGACCATCATCATTGATCATCTTTCCTCCTATCTCTAGACACGGTAGAGAACACGATTCACACTATCGCTTCACCAAGTTTCTTTCCAAACCCTCAATCTCCTATTCTTATCTAGGATACGGTAATTGAGGGGAACTTGGAAAACATCATGCCTACCACCACGATCGACATCTCGGTAAAACCAGGCATTGTGGAACACATCTACACTAGCCAAACTTGTTATTCTGACGAACTCAAGACTTATACAACCTTGTTTAAAATTTTCTGTGATGTATTTGCATGGAGATATGAAGAAATGCTTGGGATTTATCTTGCTATTATTATGCATGAAATCAAAACATATCCCGACGCAAAACCCATCTGGAAAAAACTTTGTCCAGTACACCCCAAAAATACTGCGGCTATCAAATCCAATATTGAAAAGCTGTTGAAAGCTAGCTTCATTTATCTTGTTCCCTTGGAATATTGGGTCTCTAATGTCGTCCGGTTACAAAGAAACAGGGAACAATCAGAGTTTGTGTTGATTACAGGTATTTCAATAAGGCTTGTCCTAAGGACAATTAACCTACCCCGTTTATCCACCAAATTATTGAAAACTGCGTCGGAAGTGTCATCTTTTCATTTATGGATGGATTTTCTGGCTATAATCAGATTGAGATCTAGCCAGCTGATCAACATAACTGATTTCATCTTCCCATGGGGTACGTTTTCATATCGCAAATTACCTTTTGGCCTTAAAAATGTCGGTACCCACATTCCAGCGGGCCATGTCGTATTCCTTTCACGATAACAAGGATTTTGTGGAACCCTACCTCGATGATTTTCCCACTCATTCAAATCGTTGTGAGTTTCACATCGATCAATTGATGGGTGTGTTTCTTAGATGCCGATGGTACAATATCTATTTAAATCCCCATAAGTGCATATTCTATGTGGAGTCCGAACGTCTCCTTGGCTTCATCATTTCCAAGGATGGGATCCGCATTGATCCCCTCAAGGTAGCAGCCATTATATCCCTACCCCCACCCATAGATATTACGGAACTTCAAAGTTTGCAGGGGAAGGAAAACTACCAGCGTCGTTTCGTGTGTAATTTTGCCGAAAAAACACAGGGTTACATGCGATTGTTAAAGAAGGACGTCCTGTTTATTTGGGATGATTATGCCTAAAAGGCCTTTGACAATCTCAAACATGGTATTACCCATGCACCCGTGTTATAACCACCAGATTACACCAAGGATTAAATCCTTTATCTTGATGCCTCTACCTCAACTATTACTATGGTTTTAGTGCAGGAAGATAGCAACGCACAGGAAAACATGATCTACTACCTTAGTAAGGGTCTCATAGACTCTGAAAATCGTTATTCGCATGTGGATAAGTTAGCTCTAGCAGCAGTCATCGATGTCCATAATTTGTGTCACTATATCTTGCTTCGGACTACTACTGTCATTTTCGATTCTAACCCTATGTACCACATCCTCACACGTTAGGTACTGGGGGGAAAATACTCACGCTGGATCGTGATTCTCCAAGCATTCGATCTCCATTTTGAAAAGGATAAATAAAAAAATTCATTAGTATTCGCAAAGATCATATGTGATCTTCCCCGTACTGATCAAGAATCTGAGCCCATTGACTCTCTCCCTGATGATTCATTGTTTTTTATCAGTACTTTTGACCCTTGGTACGGATATATCACCTTATATCTCCAGAAACAACGCTTTGGACCTCACTTATCCCATGATGAACGTCATCGTATCCACCACCATGCGAAATATTACCTCATCATCGGTGATACTCTATATCGTCATGGCATTGATTCCATCCTACAATGTTGCTTAAATTACGAGGAAGCCAAGCATGTGTTAAATGATTGCCACTCGAGGGAATGTGACAGTCATCTTTCTAGGACGGCTGCAGCCTAAAAAATCTTATGCGATGGATACTACTATCCGTCCATATTCAAATATTGTATGGAAGCGGTCAAGAAGTGTCCTCCCGACCAACTTTTTCATCATAAAAAGCACTCGCACACAACCCCACTACATCTAATTATCGTTGTCGTCCCCTTCGCAAAATGGGACATCGAATTCATGCATTGTAATCCTACCTCGGCCAGGGGGAATGGTTATATCATTGTCGTTGTAGACTACTTTATCAAATGGGCCGAGGCTATGCCAAAATACAAGGAAGACAACGAACTGCGAATCATATCATCGCTAGATTCAGAGTCCCACAAGCCATCGTCAAAGATCATGGATCACATTTCCAAAATAAGATGGTGGATAAACTAAGTGCCAAGTTGGGATTTAGTCATATAAAATAAATCCCTTACTATCCTCAATCGAATGGACAAGTAGATTCCATTAACAAGGTCTTGAAAACCATGATTCATCGCATGGTAGGAATGCACAAGTCAAATTGGCATGCGATGCTTTTTTCAGCCCTTTGGGCATACCGGACTTCCGTCAAAACTGCCACTGGTTTCACACTTTTTCAGATGGTGTACGAACTGTTGGTCACTATAATTGCCTATTAATTTGAAGTTAATAAATAGAGTGCACAATATAAATTGTCAACCCTGGGAAGTTTGGTTATTTCAAAGGTAATTAAGCAAATTCTATGCGTAAACAATTCAGTAACTGATCAAGTAAATGAAATACACCCAATCTACCTAATTGTTAAGGCTGTGCTCTGCTCATTTCTCAATCCAACTTCAATAATCAATTGACTATTAAAATCAAGTAAATTTAAAATCCTTCCACAATCTTAGTTCTGGAATCAATTATCTCAAGAGTAAATTAATAATCTTGCTTTTGCAAGAAGTTAAATCCTAAATCAACTCTCAAAGAAGATTCAATCTATGATTGCAAAAATTAACTTAAAGGAAATCAATCTCCTTCTATTCTGGAGATTATCTATTATCCATCAATTCTATAATTCATAAAGGAAATGAAGTACTCACGATATGCAGAGACAGAGCATAACTATTTGAACCGAATTCAAATAGCACACTTGCAATAAGAAATCACACATTACCAGTCAACTGTTTCAACAAACTAAAAAGCCATGAATGGAAATCCTATTCTAATTACCCACACTATTTCAGCAAAGAAAGAATCAAAATCTAAGAAATCCTACACTCAGCAATTAATTGTTTCAGCAATGAAAATCTAACTAGAAAATTCACACAACTAAATGAAGAAATTAAGCAACTAACTAATTCAGCGGCTCTATAAGAAGACGGGCCCTGGCCTTCCAACAGAGTTGTCGCTGAAGTCTACCAAATTAACTCAACAACAATGAATCAAGAAAACATTGTCTCTTTCATTAATGGATAAGTTCAATTACATAAAGCTCCCAACTCCTGTTACAATTCTCTTTCAAAAAAAGCCTAAACTTCTGAACCTTCTCGTCTTCCTATTTGTATCAGGTGAGACGATTCAAGTCCTTAATATTCGAGAAGCCATGAAGATCTAAGATCTTTAGGCTGTTGAATCAGTACTTCGAAAATAGAAATAGTTACAACATTATTACAATTCAAAATCAAATTTGTTTCACAGCATTGAAACACTTCATAATCCAACTGATCAGATATTCTAGCCGAATCTCAGGGGCTACATGGATGTGCTTTGAACTGCTCCTGTAACAGGATGAACCCAAGCCCAGAAAAGGTGTGATTGATAGCCACATGCTTCTTTCTTTGCGTGTCTCAGCAAGCTGATACACCTGTATTTCATCACTTCTATTTATCCTTCACAAATCAGCTCAATTAGGAATAAAAACTCACAACCACAAGGAATCTCTAAGCATTAAATACAACAAAGCAATAATGAGTTATACCTATTTGAATCCATGGTTTCTCTTAGAAAAGTGATGACTTAGTTATAATAACAGGAAAAGACAAGGAAAAGGATTTTGATGAAAGTGGGCAAAAAGGGACATTTTCAGCATCCGGCATCTCCCCCTAACTGTCGTGTTGCATGTCCACATGCAACAAATTCCAGCTAGTCTGAATCTGAATCTGACTATAAGCTCTTTATGTGGATATTAGTAAGGTTAAAATAAGTTTCAGTCTTCTCACCCCTGTTCAAAAATACATTGCAGAAAATCAACTATGCCCAACACTTTTTCTCTGCTTTCTTGGTCAATCTATAATTTCTCCTATATTGCCTCTCAGGCAGCCATATCAGTGGAAATTTGAATGTCATCCCCATCCAGTGTGGTCGACATGTCTCCATACATTTAATGTACTCAGGCACCCAAGACAAATCATGCATGAAGTTCTCAAAACAGTAAGGGTATCTCCCCCTCAAAGACGGGGAAGAGACTTGCCACCTATGCTTACTACCTTCCAGGGCATAAGACTGCTACTGGGAGATCATTTAGACACAAGTAGAGATGACCTTCTGCTGTAAATCTATTAACTGATGAACCTTCATAGGAGATGAAAGGAACCTTTCATGTTTTTCAATAAGGACCTATTGTTGCAGCAACATCCCCCCGAAAAAAATTTGTAGACATTGGGGTCCCTCCTTTTCTTTTCCTAAAAAGTTTGCTTAAAAAAGTTAAGTCCCCTTTGGAAATTTTTCTATACTTGGTTTTTGTTTCAATGAGAAATATTTTCGAGTTGTAGTTTTTCTTCTAAGTCAAAACTCAAGTTTTCCTCCCGAGACCGCGGAAGCACTTAAAGATTTTCTTCCGAAACCGTGGAAGCACATAGAGATTTTCTTCCGCAACGGCGGAAGAAACTCACGTTTTCCATCCACAATGACGGAAGAAACTCACCTTTTCCATCCGCAACAGCGGAAGAACTCATGACATTTTGCCAAGTCCCTCGACCTTGCACTTTTTCAGAAAAGACTCACCAAATCCATCTGAAATTTCGGAAGAGCTCGTCAAGTCTTTCCGCAATGGTGGGCCAACTGAAGAACTTTCACCGCGACGGACTATTGCCTCGTTCAAACGCCAATTGGAAACAACTCACAAGTTCCTTCCGCAACATCGGAAGAAATCTCGTTTCTTTCCCACGAAGGACGGATGCCAAGTCTCCCACGTAGCGGAAGAAACTCACAAGTTCCTTCTGCAACATCGGAAGAACTCAACGTTCCATGCCGATACGGCAGATGAAACTCACCTTTTCCCAATCCGGTTATCCCGCAAACAATGTATGACTTTTATTATTCATTATTTGAAGATCAATAAGTTTCGGATGTTAGCAAGGATTCTTCCTATTTGACAGGGCTCCCCTAATTGTGGCTCCTTTCTCTTTACAGGCCTCTTTAAATCTAGTCTCGAAGGCTAATCTATCAACAATTGCTGTTCTAAGTGAAGATTAAAAAATATAAATAGCAGATTGTGTCTTTTCTGTCTTCAGATTAAGCCACAATGCCAAAGGCCAGCAAAGGCACCACCTCAAAGTTAGCAACAGCAGCCATGATGCACTGTTTTTTTATTTTGTTTGAAGTCACAGGGACAGCTGTCCCTTTTCTGTTATGTAAAAGAGGCCACGAATTGCTTCATTTTGGAGAGTTTTTAAAGAAAATTGTAAAGAGATAGGGCACACATGTCAGCTTGAGAGGCAATTTGTAAACTGATAAATAGAAGCATAGAAGAGAAGAGCAGGACTTTTGCAGGTGAAAGACATTTCCTGTCTTGTACTGAACTACTTCTCTGCATGTATGAGGAATTCGATTTTACCTAATGAAGTCCTGGAGAGGGCGTTTTTGCCTGGAATTGTATGCTGAATGCTTACTGGACTACTCTTGTGTCATTCACATAATACAGTAAGATCTTTCTTTGCTGCTGTGAATTATTTCTGCATAATGAATGATCTTTCTATTTTCCTGTACACTGATGTCTCTCTCAAATGAGTAATGGAATGTATTTCATTTAAATTAGAAGCTATCTTTTAATATTTTTTACCTCCTGTTGTAGATGCATCTGTATGATTTAATGGCTACCTGTTGATCTTTAGATGTTTCTTTCAGCACATTACTCAGATTTACAGTTTGCTCCTTGCAAGGATAGATTAGATTTGCTTTATTTCAGTTTTAGATAAATATTTGTTTCAGCTCTGCATTTAGATTAGATTAGCTTAGGGCACTTGTATATCATCTTTAACAATAAAATCACAAAAGGAACGGTGGATAGGGCCACAACCGGTGTAGAAGAAAACAAATCTTTAATTCTGACGGTAGCCGGAACCGTTAACTGGACGGATTCCCCACAACGGTGAGCGATCTAATTGGGATTGCCCACCGGGGAGAATCCCTTTCTGCTTGATGCTGCGATTTTTGGAGCATCAACAAGACCATAGGGGATTGAGGTTTGCTTCTAATCCAGAGAGTGGAGTTGTCCTCATTCTTCTGAATGGTTTTGAAATCGTTCCACCACTGCATCTGATTGGTGACAAAAGAGGTGAAATCCCTCAAGTGAATATATCCTAAGTGAGGCACAAGGTTAGAACGAAAATCCATAAAGCATGCCATCTCATGTAGATACAATTCACACAATAAATTCTTCCCACTGAAATCACTCTGCAAAAAGGCCTCCAGAAATTGTGGAGCGGCCATAACCTGATAAGGTCTCCCTTCCTTCAAAGCTCTCAATTTGAATAGAGTCATATGTTCATAGAGGAACACAAAATAGGAAGGAGATGGGGATCTACAGCTTAACAATTCCTGATCTAAAGTATACATCTGCTCTTTATCCTTCTACATAGACTTGATTTTTCTCATCTCTTTTAATTCTTCCTGGACACTTTCGCATTGGAATTTTTGAAAAATCAATTCTTCTACCGATCTTTCTCTAAGTTCTTTAATGGTATTTCTATGCTCATAAAGAGGGACCATTCCTTCCTTGCACTGGTCAATATGACACTTCCATTTGCTTAATTGAAGCTTCATTAACGAAATCTCCTTCATCATTTCCTAATTTCTTTTGTTTCCTATGTCCTCTTCATTTTCTGAATCTAGCTCAATGATCTCCCGAGGTTCTTGGATTTTTGCTTCATCATCAGGTTTCTTTATTATGGCTTGGTCTGGAGACACCAGAACCCGTGTTTCAACATTTTCCTTTAAATCCATTGGCTCGGGGACTTGCACTGTAGCATCAACAAATTCCACATGTACTGCTCATTCTTGTGTTTCAGCAATTTCCTTTCCATCCATTGGCTCAGGGACTTGCACCGCAGCATCAAAAAATTCCACATGTACTGTTGGTTCTTATGTTTCAGCAGTTTCCTTTCCATCCATTGGCTCGGGGACTTGCACCGCAGCATCAACAAATTTCACATGTATTGCTGGTTCTTTTGGTTCAGCAGCTTTCTCTTTTGGTGCCATAGTCTCAGCAAAGTCTTCATGATCCAGCACGTCAAGAGACTTCATAGTCTCCTTCTGTGCCACTATTTCAGCACTATTCTCATGACTCAACACCTCAGGGGACTTGGTAATTTCCTTATGTGTCATTGTTTCAGCATTGTCCTCTTTCCCGGTCACCGATTTAGGAAACTTAGCAATTTCTTATCGTGCCACTGTTTCAGAAACTTGTTCTTGGACTATTGGTTCTTGTGTTTCAACATCCATTTCTTGACTCGTTGGTCCTGAACCTTCCACAACGTTTCCTTGTGCTACTAGTTCTTGTGTTTCAGCAGCATCTTCCTAAAGTGTTTCAGCATTTTCTGAGTGTTGCAATAATGTTTCTTCTAATCCTTGCAATCCCTGCTCAAGGATCAATGTTCCATGTGGCATAACATTTTTAGGTTCTTTATCCATAGATCCTTGACTATCCAAGATGGGAGAGTTTGTCTCCGTACTTAGATTATGCTCATCCTCCACCATTGGTTCTGCTAGTGCTATTACATACTTTTCTTGTCTTGATTGACCCATTTTCCAGGCTGAAGGCTCCATAAGTGTGACTTTAAATCCTGACCTTTCAAAAATGTCCCCACATTCAGGGCACACAAATTCCTCATGCTCTAGATTTTTTGCTTCAGAGGGCGAGTTCTCCACCTGGTCAGCTGCATCAACTAACATACTTAATCTCTGCATTGCCTGTTTTCTTAACACTTCTTTCAATCCCTGTAGCTCCTCCTTAAGCATGTGTACTTCCTGTTTCAACAAATCATTTTCAAAGAGAAGGGTTTCCATTTGTATTCTCCCCTCCTCTGCAACAGGTTCTTGTGGATCAACATGTTTTAGTAATGATTCTTGGGCTACCCCCTGGTCCTTGTGTTACAGGGGATGATCAAGGTTTTAAGATTGGAATTTCAATGTCTACCTCAGCTCCTTTTGATGCCTCTGCTGCAATAGTGGCTCTGGTCCTTGCTTTATTTAATGGACTGCTAGACTGTTTCTGAGTGATGGACCTCTTATTCCTTCCTTGTGATGTAGAGGGTGTAGTTTTTTCTAGAATAATTATGGAACTCTTCTTCTTTCTTTGTGATGTAGAGGGTATAGGTTTTTCTGGAAGAATTATGGACCTCTTATTCTTTCTTTGTGATGTAGAGGGTGTGGTTTATTCTAGAAGAATTTCATTTTCCACTGGGATAGAAAAAGAAAAATCTTCCTTTGATACTGATTCCTCCCTTAACTTACTTCCTCCTTATCCAGTTTCATCATGAAGTTACTCCTCCTGAATTATGCCCCCTTTCTCAATAGAGGACTTAATTTCATGAATTATTGCAGCCTGGTTTTCAATTTCCTCCCTCTTTTCCTCTATATTGGCTTCTGTTTGCTGGGATGGGTTTTCAAAAGGCTCTCGGGGATTTAAAATTTGTAGGTTCTCTACAGTTTCATCTTCCCCTGAATTCATTTCTTAGTCATTACCAGCTTCCTCATGATCTCCATCCCCCCCCCAACTATATTTGACAAGATCTGTGTGTCATCTTCCTCACTGTTGTCTTCTTCTTCTTCTTCTCTTGGAGGCACCTGGTCTATCCTGACGCCAGCAAGAAATTGTTCCCAGGGTTGATTCCTTCCCTCCAGGGCTCTCAGGACTAGCAGTTTAATGAGGCAATGATTGGTAATGGAGGCTTGAGGATGGCGAGACCCTCGGGCATAATGAGCCATATTTTGTAAAGTTTTTAAAAGAAAATAGGGCATATTGATCAATGCATTGTGCCACAGGTGGGAAAGTAGCACAAAATCGCAAGTGTAAACAACTTTGTACCTACCTTCACATGTAATTATTTCTTCAGGAATATGGCCACTTGGTCCCAAGGGTGAGGCAGGATTTCCAATGTTGTGCCGCATCGTTTTGGCTGAACTCTCCTCCCTACTCCGAGGAAATATTCGAATTCATTCAGGTTGGGATTCTTCTAGACAAACCATCTTCTCCCAGTCCTTGGCAGTCTCATGACTTCTGCTAACACATTTTTCGAAACATCAACCCTCAGATCACTGAATTCATAATGATTGCCTCTTAAATTCATAGCAAACTGCAATGTTATTTCCCCATTAAATCCACTCAACATTTCAAAGTATGCAATCCATACGGCCTCTTCAAAAATGTTGAAGACCTCTGTTTCTGCAAAGGGAATCCATTGATTCTGGCTCATGGCGAATAGAAGAACCCCCCATACTTCCTTCTCCTTCATAATCTCCGACGAGACGAGCGAAAACTTTCCTAATTTAGACGTTGGATTTGCAGCATGCAATGACAGTGCTAAACAATGGAGAGTTCATTGAGTATTTTTAGAAAGTTGGTGCATTATTTGAATTAGTTCGTGCTAGAAAGTTCTCACATGGATTGGACAAGGTGGCGGTGGTCAATACATACTGATTGGGTGGTTATGTGGACAGGTTAGTTAAAAGTTGTTGACATGGACATACAAACAAAATATAATAATAATTACCTTGTCCATTTGTGCCCAGTCATACTTGCGATTAGAGATCATACCTATGAGCTTACCGTACCCCGAATGTCGAATTGTGAGGTGGCACACCTAGGTGTCAAATCGAGTGATGAAGGCATCCTTTCGCATGTGGCATCAAGAAGTCGACGGCCTTTATCCGGTAGAGAATTGAACACATTCATATCAGATCCTTAATTATATTAATGAGTGGGAACTTTTGAAGAAAAAATCGGTCTTAAAAACTGTGGCAGAATTCAGAAAAAAGTTGGTGTATTTTTTAGAAGCAGGATTGGCAGAGTTTCGGCACAAGCTGAAAAAATGGAGGAGTTTCAGAAAAACGTTGGTGGAGTTTTCAACAACAGGATTGGTAGAGTTTCGGCAAAGTCTGAAAAACTGGCAGAGTTTCGGCAGAAATTTGGCGGAGTTTCAGCAAAAAGATGAAAAAACTAGCAGAGTTTCAACAGTCGCTTTCTCCAATTCTTAACTATCCGTAAGTTGTAGAGGATATTGCATAATTTCACATTCGATTGGCCCGTTTCGATTGTTCATTTCCTCTCGGGTCCTTTGGGTCTTATTTCTGCACATAATTTTTCTAAAAAAAACAATTAAAACTGAAAATAAAACTGTCAAGCAGTCTATAAACTAAAACCAAACTAGCAAATCAAAATGAATGTATTTATTTAAAAAAATTCTTCTGAAAAATATGCAGCAAGGTTAAAAAGTTGGAGAAACAGGAAGAGATTCTTGTTCCTGTACCAGTTTACAATTCAGATCAACAGCAATGTTGGAGGAAAATGCATCCTTTGATAGGGGCTTATGATACAGCCTCAATCGAAGACCGTTAGTGAATAGTGGCGTTTGATACTCGTCGATTGTGGTCAGTCGAACAATTCCATTATCGAATACTTTATCCACTTTATAAGGCCCCAACCATCTGGTGCGCAGTTTACCTTTAAAAACCTTTTTGAATCGTGAATTGTATAGTAGATCCCAATCCCCTTCACAGAACATTTTCTTCTTCATGAACCTATCATGCCACTTAGAATGTTGTTGTTGAATCACTAAAGTCTGATGCACAGCTGCTGCGCGTTTCTCACCAAGTTCATTTGGCTGATTCAACCGATTCTTCTGAGCTTCTGTTAAATCCAAGTTTGCTTCCAAAGTAGTCCTCAATGTTTTAATTTCAAATTCCATAGGGAAGACAACATTTTTCCCATTGACCAAATCATAAGGAGAGAATCCTATGGTGTTGCGCCATGTAGTTCGATATCCCCATAGTGCTTCGGGGAGTCTTTCAGTTCGGGGAGTCTTTCAGCTCATTCCTTACAATGACTCTTCACTGTCTTAGTAAGAATAGCTTCAATAACTTTATTTGTACTTTCCACTTGGCCATTAGCCTGTGGATGATAAGGTGAAGTTATCATATGTTGAATATGATATTTCTGTAGAAGAGCTTCCATTTTATTAGACACAAACTGGGATCCTCCATTTGTTACTATCTCCTTGGGTACCCCAAAACAGGTAAAAATTTCTCCATACAGGAAATCTATAATAGCTTGGTCAGTGGCTCTCGCTAGGGCTATGGATTCTACCCATTTATTCATGTAATCTATACAAACCAGAATGTAAAATTTTTGTTTTGGAGGGTTAGTAGGTCCTACAAAATCTAAGGCCCATTTCTCGAAAGGTTCCACTACCAATTGTGGTTGAATTGGCAACTCATCTAATCTATTGGGTTGACCCATCCTTTGGAAACTATCATAGGCTTGCACATATTTTTTTGCGTCTTGAAACAGAGTAGGCCATAAATAACCCATTATTAACACCTTATGTCCAGTTCTTTTGTCGGAAAAATGTCCTACACAAGGTTCATCATGGCATGCTTTCAAGATACTATGGATCTCATCTTCCCTCACACGTCGTCTAATTTCCAAATCTGGGCCTGTATAAAACAAATATCCCTCTATCCAACAATACCTAGAACTTTGTTGCACAATCCTTCTTCTTTCCCTTTTTGAGAGATGAGATGGAATCTTCACTACAACCAGATAGTTAGCAATATCTGCACACTGTTGACGTCCATTTTTGTCACTATTTTTTATCATCAAATCACTCTGAATGGCGTTATTTTCATCATCTTTTAGCTAAATAAGTTATTACTTTTGCCATTCAAACCTTCAAACAGACCAAGTATGCGTATATTTACTTATCACGTGAATTTTGATCAAATCTTGTTATATTATGATTTGTTAATTATTAATGTGACATTTTTGGGCATACTTGGCATCTAGTTTTGTTTTACAGGCTGCATTTCTCAAACAGACCTTCATTCAGACTGCATGCTTATATTACTAAGCTCAGCCGCGTCCAGCTTGTCATTCGGCCTCGCATTCAGCCCGCGGGATCAACGGTTGGCATACCTCGGGTCGTTAAACACAAAAAAGGGCACGTGGGTTCTATTTGCCACGAGATGGTCATGGTTAATGAGCCATGGTTCTAGAAGATTCATCCCCAGTCCTGCTAAACTCGATAGCACATCCTACCTCCACGTCAACCCTTCACACTCTGATTCTTCCGCTCGTTCAACCTGGTATCACACGCACCTGTTCACGTTGATGTTCTAGAGGGTTCTAGCCTGCCCACGGTCAACCTGCCAACAAAACTCCTTTCCCACGTCGACGCTACAGCAACCCTCTCCTCTGTCCGTTCATCTCACCAGCATTCACTCTTCCCATGGTTGAAGGAAACGAACACGCAATTGTTCGCATCAGGCATGGTTGATGCCGTGAAAGCAGGTAGATGCCCTCTGCGTTATCACACATCACCAAGTAGCCGTTTGAAGTCTTAAAAGACCTCTATTTTTTTAGAGGTTGACTCTGTCGACCTTCTCACCCATTTGTAAACTTATAAATAGATGCTCTCTCTGAAGAAAATGATAGGAATAGATAACGTAGTAGAACCAGACGTTTATGCTGTATAATTTTCTTAATTGAATGGAATCTCCTGTGTTTTTCTATTCTGTTGGTGGTGACTAAGTTAATCTAGTTTCTACCTCTGTTGCTAGGAAGGGACCCTCATCAACCGGAGGTTTTGTTTATATTTTTTTGCAATTTTCTTTTATGCAAATAGTTAGTTTCTTTTTCCTGTGTATGTAATCAATTTCATTTTTTCATGTACATGTTATTTTCTTCTCTGCTTTGTAATTTGTATTATGTTGCTAACACAGTCTCTTTTTCAGGATTAGGAATGGTCGACCAAAGATTAAATAGTTTGTAGTTTGTTTTCAATTCTTCTTCCATCATCTGTAGATTAAATATTGCTGCAAATTCTTCCTTAGTTAGCATTAGTTTCCTTAGTTTCTTCCATCAGTTTCTTCTTCCTGTAGCTGTAGGTTAATTCCAGTAGTTAATCTGCCTCTTCCTCTTCCTCTGTAGGTTACTTCTATCCCCCATCATCAATCTTCTTCTTACATATCATAGAGATAATTCTTCTTAGACAATGATTAGAATAAATAGTTTCTTGTTAATTTAGCTTCTAACTAATCAATCTATTGCTTCCTTTGCACAGTAGGATCATATGCATAAGCCAGCTGGTCATTAAATCATCCAAATTCTTCTTTTCCTTAGTTTAACTCGTTTTCCTCCATTCAGACTGTTAACACCCAAAAAGTGCTCACTACCTCATCTACCCCATTGCATGACTCATTTGTCCATATTTCCTACCATATTTGCCTCCAAAACCTTGAAATCCCATTGAAAAGCCTCCAAAAGGTCAAAAAACCCCTTTTCCCCCCAAAATAATCCAAAATTCCTCCAAAATAGCAAAAACCCTCTAAAAAGGGAATTAAAAAATACAAAAAAGAGGGAAAAGAGGGGAAAAGGAAGCAAAAACCCTATACAGCTGATCTAAACCATATGGTGCCCAAAACCATGGGCCATCACTCCACCACTAAAAACCTATAAATAGGTGATGGAGGCCCCTCATTTCATATCCACAGTCAACCATACCCTTACTCTGCCAAAATCACTCCTAAAACCCTAGCTCACCCTTGAGCTACTTTCACATTTGAGTGCCCCTTTGGCCCATTTCCAAAACCCTTTGGAGAAAGAGAAAGGAGCAAAACTGGAAGCTTGGAAGCAACCCTCTTGGACTGCTGCAAAGGCTTCACCAACCTTCACATTGGAGGTATAATCAATACAAAAACCCTTTTTATTATCTTGTCTTTTCTGTTTTATGCACATGCTTAGAGTAGTTACTATTTTACTGTATTGTCTTTCATTTACTATTTTTATGAACTGCTACTAAGGAGTCCCTTCTCCTTAGTAGGTGCTCATTTGCACAAGCTAGGGTGAAAACCCGAGCTACACGGACCACCATTCAGACAGGCATTCGGATCGTCATTCGGACCTTTACACTTTCTGCACTATTTTAGGCCTTTTTCAAAATCTAATTTCTTCTACCTTTCAACCATAATTCTTCTTGTTTCTAAATAACAGTTTTTAATGTAATTAAGATCATGTTTTATGTTACATAGAGTTTTAATTAAGTTTTGTCATTCTTCATAGTTTCCTTACTATTTCTTATAATCTTCTTTTCAACTAATTTTCAGAATTATGTCTTTTATGTTGGATTTGCTAATAAGTTACTGTTTTAGAATGTATCAGTTTTATTTTTAAGTACAGTTTATTATCAGTTTTCAATATTTGCTTCAGATAAGATTTAATAATTTTATTTTCTAAGTTATATCAGTTTTAATAATTTCTTCATTAATCATAGGACTAGTTTCCCATTTCATATAATTAATGAAGATGATCATAACATAAGATTTGTATCAGAAATAAATATCCTTATCAAGTTTTCTACTTGTTTCTATATTAAACATCTTTATCAAGTTTTCTACTTGCTTCCAAATCAATTTAGTTCAATTAAACATCTTTATTAAATTTCCTACTCGCCTCATTCGTTAATCCATTTCCTGTTTTCATAGATAGAATAAATTCTTGCATTTGAATTATGAAAGTGATGAAAGTAGTTTAAAATTATATAGTTTAATCTTTAGTCAGCTTAGGTTAGGACAAGCCTTCAATCCTGCACATATAGTGATTGCATCTCACAAGCTCCCTCCTCGGGTTGACAATTTAAATATTGGAATTATTTAACACATAATAAACACCAACACATACCACGATGAGTGAGTTGAAACTGCAAATAAATGTTCATTAGGAAAGGAATCCTCAACTGGAGAATTATCATCGTTGTTTGTTAGTCGAGAAAGAAAATCAGCAACAACATTTTCCTTTCCTGGTTTATCAACAATAGTATATCAGATTCTTGCAGTAACAGTAACCACCTAGTCACTCGAGCATTAGTAATAGGTTTTTTCATCAGATATCTAATAGCTGAGTAATTAGTGTAGATAAAAGTAGAGTACCCGGTGATCTAGTGCCTGAATTTATTGATGGCATAAATGTCTGCAAGGAATTCCTTCTCTGTTACTATGTAATTGAGTTCAGCAGGGGCCAAATTTTTGTTGATATAGTAAATAGCGTAAGGATTGTGACCCTCTTGTTGTCCCAGCACAGCTCCAATAGCGGTATCAGATGCATCAGAAGAGATATGGAAATGTAAATCCCAATTAGGTCCACGCAAAATGGGTGCTATGGATAATATTTTTTTCAATTCTGCAAACGTTGTTTAGCATGCATCTGTCCAATTAAATTGTGCATCCTTCATCAGTAAGGTAAATAGAGGAGATGCTAGTTTAGAAAAAAATTCAATGAAACGTCTATAGTAACCAGCATGTCCAAGAAAGCTACGTACCTCCTTCTGCATACTAGGAACAGGGATGTTCACAATTATCTTTATTTTAGCAGTATCAACTTGTATTCCTGCAGCAGATATGAAGTTCCCAAGGACTACACCTTCACTCATCATCATATGACACTTCTCAGTACTGAGAGACAGGTGAGTCTGATCACAACGTTTTAAGACCCTTTCCAAATTATGCAAAGCCTCATCAAAACTATTATCATAAGGGGTGAATTCATCCATAAAAATTTCCATACAGTCCTTAACCATTTCAAAGAAAATTCCAATTACAGCCCTTCCAAATGTAGTCAGTGCATTAGATAACCCAAAAGGAAGTACGCTATATGCAAAAGTACCCCAAGGACATGTGAAGGTGGTATTATCTTGGTCTTCAGGGGAAATCTGAATCTAATTATACCCACTAAATCCATCTCCAAAGGAGAATATTTTTTTACCGGACTAGGTATCCAAAACTTGATCGATAAATGGCAAGGGGAAATGGTATTTTTGTGTTGTTTTGTTCAATTCTCGATAATCCACACAAACCCGCCAGTTTCCATTCTTCTTAGGTACAATCACTAATGGGGAAACTCATTCACTATCACAAATAGGGTAAATAAATATTTCATTTAAAAGCTTTTAAATATCTTCCTTCACAATGTCTCTTAAACTTGGGTTCATCCTGCGCTGGGGTTGACATATGGGGCAACAATCATTCTTAATGTAAATGTGGTGAGTACATAACTTAGATGGAATACCTCTCATGTTAGTGTACTCCCACTGAAAATCCTTCTCTATGTTGTTTCAACGGTGCAATTAGACGTTCTGATTCTTCAGGTGTAAGATTGGGATTAACATTTAAAGTTTTTCTAGGCTCAATTTCTATTGGGATACTCTTTGAATTCTTAATCAAGGGAACAATTTCAGCGCTTTTAGAAAGGGCTTACTTAGTAAGTTCTTCTTGTTCACATTCACTCATGGCATTATCCAAAATATGAAATGCCTGTCTGGAAACTGTCATTGGTTCGCTAATGAAACTGTTGATGGCATCATCCTTAGTTTCATTTTTGAAAGTCAAGGTCCTTCCTATAGTAAGAAGAGGTTGTGTGCTCTATTCTTCTTTCAGGTCTACCCATAGTGGAGTTTCAACATCTAAACTGGGTCTTGCTAGAGGATAAAGGGTCAATTTTTTAGTATCGGTTCCACCAGAGATTGTCATGGATCCTAATCTACAGCTGATATAAGCATCTGTTGTCGCCAACCAGGGTCTTCCTAAAATGAGTGGATGTCAACCCAACAAGGATTTAGGCTGTAATACTAGGAAGTCTGCAAGATATTCCCATGAATCGATAGAAACCACTAAATTATCCAAAATTCCCGCAGGTCTAATTGTGGATCTGTCAGCCAGTTCTAACACTGTGGGGGTTGGTCTAAGATTGGTGAGCCCTAAATTCTTTACGGTTTCAATTGTCATTACATTTATTGTTTCCCCTAAATCGACTAAACATTAGGAATCTCAATGCACCCAATATGTACTGTAATAGTGGTATTTCCAGGATCATCATATTTAGCTACGGGGACTTTCCCCATCATTAGTTTAGACAACTTTCCCACCACATGAAATGTCAGAGGATATTTAGATTTCCTTCCTGGTTTCTTTACACACAAATCTCTAACAGTTTTGGCATAAATGGGTACATTGTGCAGGGCTTGCAACAGTGGAATCTTAACGTAAAGGTTCTTCAATTCCCCCAAAAGGTTAAAATATGGTCGCTTTGGTGCTTTTTGTAGAGTCAATCGCTCAGGATATGGGGGAATTCTTTGAATTCTTGCAGGGATTTCTTTAGTATGTGGTCGAGCAAGTGTTTCAACCGGTGTTTCAGCAGATGTTTCATCATCCTCAATAATGGGGGTTGTTGTATTGACTGGGTTCTCAAAAGGTTCATTCATTCTTTCTTTGGTCATAGGGGATGGGACATCCTCAATGACAATAGGTTCTACTACCCTCCCAGATCGTAAATGTAATTCATTGCATGGAATGGGGGTAATAGAATAAGTTAGCATGTTTAAGGTTTCAAATTGCAGCACTCCCTTATTGTTGGGATTAGTAATAGGTTGAGTAGGCAGTTGAGGTCGAAGTGGTGCATTGATTGGTGCAGCGTTTCTAGGGAGTTGCAGCTGTGGCTGCTGATACTATGGGTGAGGACCTTGGTTATGAGGAAATTGATTTCATGGGTAAGGATTTCTCCAACCAGGAGACCAAGGGGCTTGTTGGTTTGGGTGCTGGGCCCATGGCATCCAAGGAGTAGGATATTGCATTGTAGCTTGAGTAGGTGGATTCCATTGAGTATTGGGGAAGGAATATTGTGAAGGAAACTGATTATTCATATTATTCCAAGAATTGAAAGATGTAGGATCTGGATTCATACCTGGAGCACGAGGTTTCCAAGGCTTCTTTTATGAGATGAAGTAAGCTTGCTCCACGTATGAGGTGGATTCTTGAAGGACCTCCTTAACTTTCGGTAGTGAAGAGAATTCTCTAGTATCATGATCCAAATCACATAAGCGACATACCTCCACCTTGTCAAGAGGGAATTCCCTCAATGGGTGCTTCTTTCTACATTTAGCACAAAATACACCAAGTGCCAGATCTTCTTCTAATTGCCTCTGCTTTGTTCTCAAAATATCCAACTGTGAGGAAATTGAGCTCATCATATCAGTTTTAATTTTTTCAAGAAGATTACCTATCTCAGTTCGAGTAGCCCCTCCACTGGATGACTTATGGGCCCTTGTTAGGACATCTCGATCTTTGATGTTGGTTTTAGAAGACCCCCTGGAGTATCTTCGACATAGATCTATGATGTGATAAAAAGGTTCTCTTGAGATATCTCCTTTTCCCAACAAATTAAGCATGTCTAGGAAGTCTTTTCTGATCCCTCGTAGTATAATGATTTTGAGAACATTGTTTCCAATATCAGCGTGACTAGATCTCTGTAAATTGTATAAGAGTCTTTCGACAAAGTCCTCCAAACTTTCCTCTTCTTTTTGGACCATTTTAAACAACTCTTCCCTCCTATCCTTAGTTCTGCAATAGTCTTGATATTTATCAAGGAAGGTTTGTTTCATCCGATCCCAAGTGGTGACAGTCCTACCACCCACACTCATGAACCAGTGGAGGGAATTCCCCTTTAAAGTAGCAGGGAAGAGTTTAAGCTTCTGTGCACTAGAAGTATAATCATAGCTTCGACAGAGGAATCAAATTCTAAAAGAAATTCATCTGGATCTTCAGTGGACTTACCATAAAAGTTTGGCAAGACCGAAGGTGAAATATTCTTCATGGGAGCCACCCCGGGCATTTGTTGAATAGGGAATTCAAGTGTAACAATAGTATCTCCATGTTGATCGTTACCATTATCCCCTATTTCTTCTTCATGATTATTGGGATGCTCCCTGTGCTCCTAATGTTCTTCATTGTCCATGTTTTCCGCATTCATCTATTCTTCTCTCCTTCTTTCTTCCTCTAGTGTTCGTCGATACTCTAACCACTCCTTCTTTGTTACTTCGTGTCCGTTGATTCGATAAATATCCTCCACTTTCTTTGTTCCCACAACACTTCCCTTGTCTTTTGGGGGTCGCTTTTCTGAAATAGGAGTTGAATCTTTTGTTGTATTCTCCACGGTTGATGTTGATGATTCAAGCTTAGGGAGAACGGAGATTCCTCTTCTTGAAGACGTACGCAGTAATCTGGTAGAGGAATCAACTTTGGTGATCAATTCATCAATGAATGTCTGTCTTTCCAAACCTTGGTTATGGCCACGACCTCTTCCACCTGCAGGGTTAGTGTATTGGGGGTTTTCCCATCCTTTTCTCCTTGTATTCATGCAAACTTCAATACCCGTTAAATAAATCAAACTAATCAGCTACCATCTATTTCTACCAATTACCTTCCCTAGAAACGATGCCAAAATGTTGGTCACTATAATTGCCTATTAATTTAAAGTTAATAAACAGAGTGCACAATATAAATTGTCAACCCATGGAATTCTAGTTATTTCAAAGGTAATTAAGCAAAGTCTATGCGTAAACAATTCAGTAACTGATCAAGTAAATGAAAGACACCCAATCTACCTCATTTCTAAGGCTATGCTCTGCTCATTGCTCAATCCAACTTCAATAATCAATTGACTGTTAAAATCAAGTAAATTTACAATCCTTCCACAATATTAGTTCTGGAATCAATTATATCAAGAGTAAATTAATAATATTGCTTTTGCAAGAAGTTAAATCCTAAATCAACTCTCAAAGAAGATTCAATCTGTGATTGCAACAATTAACTTAAAGGAAATCAATCTTCTTCTAATCTGGAGATTATTTATTATCCATCAATTCTATAATTCATAAAGGAAATGAAGTACTCATGATATGCAAAGACAGAGCATAGTTGTTTGAGCCTAATTCAAATAACACACTTGCAATAAGAAATCAGACATTACCAGTCGACTGTTTCAACAAACTAAAAATCCATGAATGTAAATCCTATTCTAATTATCCACATTGTTTCAACAAAGAAAGAATCGACATCTAAGAAATCCTACACTCAGCAATTAATTGTTTCAGCAATGAAAATCTAACTAGAAAATTCACACAACTAAATTAAGAAATTAAACAACTAACTAATTCGACAGCTCTGTAAGAAGGTGGCTCCTGGCCTTCCAACAGAGTTTCCTCTGAAGGCTGCCAAATTAACTCAACAACAATGAATCGGGAAAACGTTGCCTCTTTCATTAATGGATAAGTTCAATTACAAAAAGCTCCCAACTCCTGTTACAATTATCTTTCAAAAATAAGCCTAAACTTTTGAACCCTCTCGTCTTCCTATTTGTATCAGGTGAGATGATTCAGGTCCTTAAGATTCGGGAAGCCATGAATATCAGAGATATTCAGGCTGTTGAATCAATACTTCTAAAATAGAAACAGTTACAACATTATTACAATTCAGAATCAAATCTGTTTCACATCATTGAAACACTTCATAATCCAACTGATCAGATATTCTGACTGAATCTCAGGGGCTGCATGGATGTGATTCGAACTGCTCCTGTAACAGCATGAACCCAAGCCGAGAAAAGGCGTGATTGATAGCCACGTGCTTCTTCCTTTGCGTGTCTTAGCAAGCTAATACACCTGTATTTCATCACTTCTATTTATCCTTCACAAATCAGCTCAATTAGGAATAAAAACTCATAACCACAAGTAATCTCTAAGCATTAAATACAGCAAATCAATAATGAGTTATACCTATTTGAATCCATGATTTCTCTTAGAAAAGTGATGACTTAGTTATAATAATAGGAAAAAGACAAGGCAAAGGATCTTGATGAAAGTGGGCAAAAAGGGACATTTTCAGCACCCAACACGGACTAGAGGACGTATTGCCTGTTGAGTGAAAAATTTCATCTTTGAAACTAGCCGTTGAACTTATACCAAACACAACAGATAAGGAAGAGAGATTCTTATACTTATCTAAACTAAACGAGACCCATCGTGATGCAGCTCTAGCCAATGAAGCACATAAGAAACACATCAAGGCTCAATGTGACAAATATGTAAAACCCTGTATCTTCCACAAGGGTGATTTGGTCCCAACTTAACGATAAAAAAAACGATAAGATGGGGGAAGGTAAACTTGAGTCCATGTGGCATGGGGCATACATCGTAAGACTTGTTTTGGATAAGGAAGCTTATGAGATGGTTGACTATGACGGAATCCTTAGGGGATCCTCGAAATGGGCTCTACCTAAAATGATATTATGCTTAAGTTATCTTTGTGTCAGTACCCTGTATATATTGTACATGACATGTGTTTGTGTTGGTGTGATGCTTTCATTTTAGTGTGTTAGGATATTATCTTGATTTTCACTTATACCATGTTTTTCCTGGATGTGCAAATGAAAACTTGCTATGGATTCATGGACGACACTAGCCGACACACCTGGAACCTCGCCTCAACAACTTGGGTACTTTATTCCCCTGTTAGTGAACTGATAATGTAATACCCCATTTTGACCCTTATGATATATTATCTTTTAATGTAAATATTGTATACATGTGATGTATGTTTTCCTAGCGTGGAGCTCAAGGCCAAGGCCCCACTAGTGGAAGCTCAAATTTTATTTAAAAGGCAAGTATTAGACATTATGTTACCCATGTGCTAATTAGCCATGGAACATTGTAAAAATGATGTAAATAAACATCATGCAATAAAATACCAAGAACTGACTATGGGAGCAACGAATGAGAAGGGGCCATGTGTATCCACTAGGGAGTGGTGAGGGGGTTGTGGGATTGAGCCATAAGCTGCCAAATGTCATTGTGAGAATCCATTTGACTTTCCTTGATGACATTTATTTCTATTGTAAGGAAGTAGTTGAAGATTTCAGTCCATGGCTTCAATGGAGCATGGGCCGCCCAGAAATTTGTATTTGCAGGTATGGGCTCTATTTTCTTGTACCACAAGCCACTCTACCTCATGGGAGTTGCTTCTTCCTCATTCCCAATCCAGTGTGGAAGGACCCCACATCAATTTTCATCCAAAAACGAATTTCCAACAGAGATAAGAACCAGAAATCGCAACTGTGAAAGAACCCACGTTTTGAAGAACCATAAACGCCCAGAATTGGTATTTGACAATGAAATCCAATGGGGGATCCATAGATATGAACCTTGGGGCGAAATTGAGAGTATTAGATACCCAAAAATCCATTGGGAAACCCAGTTTTTATAGCCCAGAAGACCAGTGACGGGATTGAGTTATTCGTTGACAGAATGGTGAGAAATCCAAGTGTGGCTGTTTGAACAGAGGATTGGATTGCTTGAATTTAACTTGAGATGTCTGCAACTCTGTGGTTGAGCTCACTGGATTAGCATCCTCCTCCCTTTCCTTTTGGTATGCTTGATAAACCCAACTGTGTGTTGGCTTAGCATGACCGTTTGAGTGAATCCATGGCTGTGAGTGAGCCTGTCTAGTTCCTCTTTAGTGGATACATAGCCCAGCTCGGGGGTGATCTCTCAGCTGAAAGAATATAGGCTAGACAAAGATCTATGGTTGGGTGGAACGTTGCTCTCACATAGCCAGTTGTTTGGACGTTTGCATTTCAAGATAAGTATTCTCTGTGGATTAATTTATATGCATTCTGTGTTCTGCAATGTGTTAATTTTGAATGTTAACTGTTCATGTTAATGAGATGAAATGAATATCTTAATATGGTTGATATGAAGCTAGTGCATAGCATAAGAATGGGATTGATTCAATGTCTGTTGATTCATCATCTACTTGGGATAGATATGCTGAGGCATTCCAGTCTATGTGTGTGTTATTATGTTTTAATTCCATTGTGTTTATAATGAGTATGAATTGCACACAGAAGTTTTAATTATCCATGCATTTCTTAGAAATTGAATGGGGCTGAGATTTGTTAATAAGCCCGGTATATTGGTCATGTTTCCCTTCCTAGCATCGGATAGATGGAAGGGGATGTGACAGATAAGCTCAGGAGGAACCTACCTAGGTCCTGCAACTAACAACATCGTCGAATATCACACGATGATTGGATTATTGACCGATGTTTTTTTCTCTTGGTGTGGACCACGTTGTCATCTACTTGGATTCTCCACTAGTGGTCTCTCATTTGAATTGAGTCTACGCTATCCGCAACCCTACTCTACTTCGCCTATTCCGGCAAGTACGTCTCTTGGAAAGGTCTTTTGAGTCTATTCAATACCTACATATTCTGAGATGTATGAACACAATTGCCGATTCATTGGCTAACTTTGTGTTAGATTGGCACATTGCACATTCGTAAGCAATTTTATTAAAGACGCAAAATTGGCATAACATGTAAATTATTAATTAATGTATAAGCAAACATATATAAGATCCATATCCATCATGAAAACACATTGTATTAAAATCGCTAGATAATCTTTCATATTAAGTCGGGCAAAATGTTGTACAAAAAGGCACTGATACGAAAAATCTGAAGCCCATGGCTTTCAGTATGTCACATCTACAAATATCTGAATCCTGTGGCTTTCAGTACATCATCGCATATACAACCTATCTGTTAGGATATTCCTATACTCCATCCTAGTCCCACCAGTATTTTGATCATTTACATTTTCAGTCATGCATGCACTTTTAGGGTTTGCATGCATCCCAATCAGCAGTCCAACACCTATCCCTCAGTTAGCTAGCCCCTAGGAGCTTCTCACTATTCATTTTTAGCCCTCCAGTTGCTTAATGCGCCCTTCTTCCTTGATTTTAGGGAGCAACTCGCCGTTCTTCACCTACCAGTCCAGTTGTCTTCAGTTTACACTCAGTTACACTTAGTTACACTCAGTTACAATCAGTTACACCTACCATAGTTAGTTTGACTGATGGTTGACAGTTACTTGAGCATTGATGACTCCACTGATGATGATGAAGACTTCCAGTTGTGCTCCGATGATACTAGTTGTGCTCCGATGACACTCCAATGATCCTTTGATCACTCCATGAAGGCTAATTCGAATTACCACCTTAGGCATTCGAACTCCTCATGCATTGTATTATTTATATGTCCATTTGTGATTAATAATCTAGTGTGTGTGAAGTATTATTGCTTCTATCTGAGTTCTACTGTACCATATTATTCTGTTGCTCATTATACTGTATTGACCACTCTTCTTCTATTTTCTTGTTTAATCATAATCATTCTCTTGTGAGGTATACATCATCTCTTAGATCTGCTGTGAGGATTTTCACATGGTATCAGAGCATGTTGAGAGTATTGTTTATCTCCATTCTTGAGAGTTTTTTGCAGGTTATTACCAATATTTCGAGTGCAGCAATTGCAGCAGTTTCTGCATTTTTGCAACAGTAGCAGTTGCAGTTATTCTATATTGTTTTTGCAGGTCCTCTACAGCTTCAATGTATTCATCAGGAATTACTCCTCTTGATCCACTCAACTATGATGAATGGAAACCAAGAATGATAGCAGACTTGAAGATCCATGATCTTTTTTATTGTTATTTTGAAAGAGAGTTCGAATCCCGTGAAGAGAAGATTGACTGGTTAAATAAAAGTGACATGCACTTTGAAGCAATAATGTTTTCTTTGTTTGCACGCCAGAGATTCCAATTCAAATACCGTAATGGTGTTGAAACTCCAAAGGAGTTATGGACTCCAAAAGAGATATGGGCTCACATGGATGAAAAATTTGGCAAAAAGAATGAAGGACTTGGTCCTAACCCATTCGAAAGCAAGCAAAGTGATGCATTTGCTCCTCTTGATGGTCTCTCAGATCATGAACCAGTATCATCTCATATTGAAGTTGTTGACAAAGAACTTGCAGATTCTCCACTCATGCTCAAACTTTCTTCTCTTTCTGTGCCAACTCACACTCTAGATATTGCAGAAGGTCCTAAATCCTCTCTTGCACCAGAGTCTGTTGGTTTGCATCATGATCACATGATTATTTTGGAGGTAAAATCAGCTATTGGAGGTAATGCATTCACTCCTCTCAAGCAATCATCTCTTTTATACTACTATATGATCATTAATTCATGCTTTCAGAAGGTTATTGAAGATTATGGCCATTGCCATTCGCTTGGGATAAATTCTCATGCAATTACTGGTTTTGATCTCACTTCTCATGGTTCAAAGGAGATCTCAAGAAACCATGATTCAAGTCTTGGATCTAATTTGGATTCTAAGCAATTGATGCTTGGGATAATTTCTCATGCATATGATAGTTTTGATCTCACCCCTGCTGGTTCAAAGGAGATCTCAAGAAACTATTTTTTAAGTCTTAAATCTGATTTTGATTTCAAGCAAACATGTTATAGTTATTTTTGGCATAATCTCACCCATGGTGGTTCGAAGGAGAAGACAAAAGACTATATGCACTTTCACATATTTGATCCTACCTCAGCTGATTCGAATCACAGGTTCAAGGATCATTCTCATACTGTTGGACTTGTTCTCATCACATTCGATCTGAAGAGCAAGTACAAGCACATGCTTTTTGAGCATGATCCACTTCTTCCCAAGAAGAAGATACCTCCAAACATATGACCAAGCATCACACCTGCTTGAGTTTGGAGCATTTATTTTTGTGTGTGCCTTACAGTCTGTTTTTTGAGGAGGGGGTATGTTTCCCATGAAATTTTCCCACTTCCTTGGTTTATTGATTGTTATTATTCATTGTATTGGGTGACCTTTGGTCTTAATTACTAGGGCCCAGGATGGATTAAGGGGGGGTGTTAGGATATTCCTATACTCCATCCTAGTCCCACCAGTATTTTGATCATTTACATTTTCAGTCATGCATGCACTTTTAGGGTTTGCATGCATTTTGCATGCATCCCAATCATCAGTCCAACACCTATCCCTCAGTTAGCTAGCCCCCAGGAGCTTCTCACTATTTAGTTTTAGCCATCCAGTTGCTTAATGCGCCCTTCTTCCTTGATTTTAGGGAGCAACTCGCCCTTCTTCACCTACCAGTCCAGTTGTCTTCAGTTTACACTCAGTTACAATCAGTTACAGTCAGTTAGACTCAGTGACACTTAGTTACACTGAGTTACACTCAGTTACACCTACCAGAGTTAGTTTGACTGATGGTTGACAGTTACTTGAGCATTGATGACGCCACTGATGATGATGAAGAATTCCAGTTGTGCTCCGATGATACTAGTTGTGCTCTGATGACACTCTAGTGATCCTTTGATCACTCCATGAAGGCTAATTCGAATTGCCACCTTAGGCATTCGAATTCCTCATGCATTGTATTATTTATATGTCCATTTGTGATTAATAATCTAGTGTGTGTGAAGTATTATTGCTTCTATCTGAGTTCTACTGTACCATATTATTCTGTTGCTCATTATACCATATTATTCTGTTGCTCATTATATTGTATTGACCACTCTTCTTCTATTTTCTTGCTTAATCATAATCATTCTCTTGTGAGGTATACATCATCTCTTAGATCTACTGTGAGGATGTTCACACTATCCTTGAGGGTGCTCGTGGTAGCATATGATGGCCCTAGCCACCCGACGGATTAACCGTCCAAAATGTCCCGAAACTCGAGCTATCCTACACTGATAGTTTCAGGGAAGATCGTTTATGGAGATGTCTGGAATGTCGGCAATCAGTCGCTGGAGGTTCTCCTCCAAATCATCTAGCTCCTCCACAGCCTCCTGATGGATCGCTGCCATCTCATGAATCACTCCTCGCCTCTCGATGGGTGAGGATCTCATAGGTCTCGATTGGCCAATATCTGTGTAAGCAAGATAGGAGATATCAATACTACAACAAAAATAAAAATTAGAAAATACATTAAAACAAGAGATTCTTTTTCTTATCAATCTCTCCCCACTGCTCTCCATCTGGAAGAACTAAATCCAGGTCTCCTCGGAAGTCTTCCCCCGCATACACATAATCCTCAACCACGAGGATTTGGCTACACAACCACCTAAAGAATGTCAGTCTATATGTGATCATTGGCCCACCACCACCATGGCGGGCCATCACCTTGGCCCACCTCTACATACACGGATCTCGTGGATCGAGATCAATGATCTTGACTTGGGGACGGAGAAGTGGAACCCTCTCCAAGAAGAAAGAGATCATAATGGAGCCATAACCAAACTGTTTCAACTCCCCTCTGCGGCACTTGGTCAATTGTTCTTTTAAGATTGCGAAGAGCCCCTCACACCAGTTAAACATCGTAGGATCCATGCACTCGATGGAATACAACATGTGGGCCTTGGTAGCTTGATGTGGGGCCCTACTTCCTGCCACCCACTCAATAGTAAATAGTACAGTCCTCAAGGGACAGTCCTGCACGTTCTTGATGGGGATTTTCCCACCCAACATCTGTGTGCCTGGAGCACAAAACTGTGCAATGAGATACTCATTGGACCAGTCACTACCCCTAGGTACAGATAGTGACACTGGGGCCCCACACTTGGATAATCCTGTCAAGAAGTATATATACTCAATGTCTAAAGTGAGGATATGTGCTCCAACTCTGAAGTACTGTTGGTCTGGATCCCATAACCGATCAAATAGTCCAATAGTTGTATTTGGGCTCTCATTCCTTGTATATGAAATAACTTGAGCAACCCACACTCCCTCAAATCGTTAATGGAGTGAGGATCGTTGGCCGCTTGCACATCCTCTAATTCATGTTCATGTTCCTTCCACTGAACCATTTTGAGTGTCAAACCCTGCGTAAACATCAATGTGAATGGTATTAGCTCCATTTCATGGCAAAATAAATCATCCTTTGGGCCCCATTTCCAATTTATTCAGCCAATTCGCACTGATGCAACCCATCTTTGTATACAAGGCATCATCTATGCACTTAGCCTTTGGGGAAGGCACGTCATCGCTGAGTGATGCACTTCCCCAAGGGGGAAAGCGCGTCACCTAGGGCGTGCAATTTTCCCAATGAAATGAACCCCAAAAACAATAAAAAATGCATTAAAAATCAAAGTTTCAGACATGAAATCAAAGGGAAAGGAGTTTAGAGTTACCGGGAACTGACAGGAGGCTGAATGATCGACCAAGGCTCCTACAATCTTCACCAGAAATTTGAGCTTGGAAGGGCTTTTTTCCACTATTCAACTTGGCAAAAATGAAATGGTTTGAATGTTTTTTACTATTCACCCTTTTTATAACCAAAATGGAATATTCCTTTTTTAATTATTATTGTTCCGTGGGTTTTTTACTATAGTTGATCTTATTTTTGTTTTAAAGATCCTTGTGATAGCTCTTAACTTTGTTCTGAAACTTGCAGGTGGAGGTGAGTAATGTTTTGACTATGGCAAAGACCATTGTTGACTTTTCATACTCTTCGTCAAGTGTGAAAAAACTTTAGAGTGTTCTTGATACCATTATCATGCTCATTAAAAGTAAGTATAAAAGGTATCGAGTTGAGTCTTTGTTCTTGCTCGTGCTCGTAAATACATGAGAATAAGTCACCGAATTAGATTTTATCTCTTTTTCGGACTCGAAAAAGGAACCCCCCTAGATTTATCCTTTGAGCTCTTTTCAGACTCCCTAAATAGAAAAATATTTCCAAGCAAACTTGATTCTTTCGCGCTTGTAAAAGTATTAGAAATGTCGTCTTTCGTATTCTTTCATGCTTGTTTTATCCTTTTTCGGGTGAGGAGACTAAAATTTACAAAAAAGTACTCATTGGAGTCTTCTTTATTCCTTTCATAATCTCTAAACATGAAATAACTTCGAGTTTACCTTCTTTGGACTCATTAAAATCTATCATTGAAGGTCCCTTTTAGGGATGAACCCCTCCTCTCTCAGGTTCGTTAAACATGTGATATTGGACTTGTCCCAAGGATGAGCTATACCGAGCATCTATTATCCTCCTCATGCTCGTTAATAAACAAAGAGTTACTCGTCAATCATGATGGGGAATAAGGAAAGATTTTGTATTTACCTGTATTAATGGCAGTACATAGCCTCCATAGAACATGGAACTCATCTGCATCTCATTCAAACTACTTGGATAATCTGCTTGTCCTTGAGTATCACTAATTCCATGAGTCATCATACTCCTTTGGGTCATCCGAATAATGCATCGATCATTAGTTGCATTAGGTCTCGTTGTAAATATCATCGTGTCAATGTTGCCAAGTCATGCCATTCTATGTTCAAGGGAAATTTGTTGTTGAGTAAGCCTCTGCGGTCATCATACCTTCCATCATGTCGGTCACTCCTGAGTCAGTCTCGAAATTCATTCTATAGTCCAATCTATCTCAAAACATCGTTGATCTTGTTTCATGTCGATGATGGGGGAAACATCATGGCCCTCCTTCGATGGGTTTGTCCTTGTCAACTTCAACGCATCATCCAAGGATTGAACTTAGAAACTTGTAGTCAAGTACCTTGGGCTTGCATGCCTTAATGGTAGGTTACCTCGCTTTCAACAGTAAGTTTACATCATTGACTTCTGATTGAAATATTCCACTGAATGTTCGACCTCAGCTCATTGATTCACATTCGGCAGTATGTCTATGGTACCTTGGGGATCATTGACATCAATGATGATTTCCCTCACACTTGTTAACGGTTTATATCATTAACTAGTAATCAAGTGGTTTCTGCCATGTTCGACTTCAACAAATTGTAATCCCATGGTTAGATTCATATCATTGTGGGTTCGGTTTGAAGACCCTGGGTTAACTTATGTATCTTACCCAGGCTGCGATGGAGATTTTTTTAGTTATGCCACATGGATCCACTCTTGTATTGGTCGTGGCTGTGTAATTATCTCATAATGTATCTATGCTTGTGTCTAGTAACCATGATTGTGTCCAGTCAGTCAATACTACCATGGATCTGCAATGTATTGGTCGACAACCATGTTATGAGTCATTTGAGACATATGTCTCGAAGTTTGTGGTACTGTAGAAGTCTTTGCTCGGCACTTCAACCGATGATCCTTTCCTTGAACTTCCATATATCAAAGCACCTCACCTATCATATTGTGATAGCTGCATGCTTTGGGGGGCATTCTGTTACACCAAAATATCATCATCGTGAGTTATGTGTCCTTTATTTGCCCTGATTCCTAAAGCACTTAGGCCAAATTGCTTGAAGGGAGAGTTGTGGTTACTCCTTTTTCTTTTGTTGTCACCCCGATGCACCTTGAATGTTGACAAAGTGCGTTAGAACCCTGGTGAAGCGCTCTGCACATTGACAGAGTGTGTCGGTGACACCTTCTGCCTTTGGACAACGTGCATCACCCTCCAAAGACGCATGTTTTCTATGAACAAAGTGCGACACTGTTGGTTTAAAAGGAGAAAGAGAAGCTTCGAGCGGCTTCTAGAACCCATGGTTACGTGAAGGCTTATTCCTATGAACAAGGAAGGGTGGCACTCGATCCCCTTACCCTGTGGGATGATCCCTTGAGCTTCTCCCACAAATCCTCAACCTCTCCTATCCCTTTAGGCCTATAAATATAATCCCTCTCTCCATGGCTAGGGGATAAGGATAGAGTACTTAAACATTGGTGAAATTATGTTGGAGCTTGTTTCCCTTTCATCCTTTAGGAGGAAAAAAGCTTGTATCTTTGAGGCTAGGACTATTTGGAAGAAGTTGCAACATCAAAGCTCGGTTGTAATCTCTCCCTATGTACTTCTCATATTTACAGTAATACAAATTATTTCCATAAAAATCTTATTATTTTAAGATCTTTAGAATTAGCTTCTTTGAATGCTAGTTTAGGTTGATCTATATTTGCATGTTATTAGTATCTGCATGTTTCCGCTTGTTGTGTACTGTTTTTCATTTGGAGATCTAAAGATCAGGAGCTACACCAAGCGAGGAGATAGCACTACAATCATAAGGTAAGTCATCCTTCCATACCTCTTGCAATTTGGTTAATCTAGGGAAGATCTCTGTGTTTTGTATTGCTTTTGTTCCAGATCCAAACCATTCGGACTAGGGAGATCGGTTAGTGTCCGCACTGACGGATTTTCCGTAAACAACAAAGCTGCCCCATTTCCCCTCTATTATTTCTGCTAGTAATAGAAGGTTTGAGCATAATGATCCATTCTACCAAGCAAGAAGGGAAACTTTTAGGAATTAAAATATCTCCTTATGTATTTATTTCACATATACTTTTTGTTGATGATGTTATTCTGTTTGGTAGGGGATCAATTGAAGATTAGCAACAATTTGCTGAAATCATAAATGTTTTCTACTCTGCATCAGGAATGGAAGTTAGTATTACAAAATTTACTTTTATCCGCCACAATGTTGATGCTCAAAGCTTTCGAATGATTTCTTCCTTCCTACCATATCAGTCTTCAGATCTTGTGGATGGTTTCAAATACCTAGGGTACTATCTAAAGCCAAATAGTTACAGGATGAGAGACTGGATGTGGCTGGTTAAGAAATTTGAAAAAAGAATTAACAACTATTACTTTAGGCTGCCATCTCTTGGGGGTAGATTAACTTTGTTGAAGTTTTTTCTTGTGGGTATTCTAGTGTATTGGTTCTCTCTTGCACAAATTCCAAAATCTATATTAAATCTCCTGCAAAGATTGATGTTTAATTTTTCGAAGTCGGGTGATGTGGATGGGAGGAAAATACACTTAGCTAGATGGGAGAGTCTCTCTCTTCCAAAAAATCTAGGTGGATGGGATATTAAGCATTTGTACTGGTTCTGTAATGCATTGAGTTTAAAAAGCACGTGGAGAGGCTTATTTGATAAAGGATTGTGGCATAATGTCTTAATTGGGAAATACATCAGGGGTATCTGCTCCAATGGATTGGAAACCCAAATAAGTCTATCATAAATTGTTCAAATTTTTGGGGTGGTTTTATCAAATCCTTTCCTTGGATTAGTAGGGGTTTGGCTTGGAAATTCAATACATGTGTTAATATTCTTATTGGTTTAGATCTAATTGTGGGATTGGAAGGCAATTATTCTCTTTCTTCATATCTTATGGAATACTTGACAGAGTTTGGTTTTGTTATTCTTGCTAAGATAAAGAGACCAATTTGGCTCCAAAATGCATATTGATATTGGTTTACTGCTACAAACCCCGGGCTTGGAAGAATTTGGGCAGTAGAATGGGAAAGGTATATTTCTCTTATCAACTCATATGGTATTAGATTGTCGGATTCCGAAGATGAACTTTTATGGTCTTTTAATAAATCTCCTGGTCAAGTTTCTGCAAAAGAGGCATATTCACTTATTGCTTCTCATTGCAACTATCAGGTTTTGAAATGGTTGTATAAAAAAATTTGGAAATGGGCTCCGCCTCAGAAACTAATTTTTTTTTTGTGGTTAGCTTTAGATATTTTCATTCTGACCCGGGATAACATGATGAAAAGAGGATTTGAGGGTCCAAATATTTGTACTCTCTATGGCATGGAATATGAATCTATTGATCACATTTTCGCTTCTATTCTTTTGCTTCTAAGATTTGGATTTCTGTTTGTAAATTTGTGAACAATCCTATGATCTGGGAGATGGATTCCCTACATAGAAATTTTCTGCACTGGTGCAAAAATAGTGATCAACACAAATTGTTTCCAGTCTTTATCTACTGGGAATTATGGAAGAGTCGTAATTTGGCTATATTTGAAGATTGACCTCTGAAGGTGAGTGTTGGTTGTATAAAAAATTTAAAGTATTATAAGGAGTATTATTGTATTAAGGTGGGAGGGAAGAAGATGCGGTTGGTACAAGATATACCTCGACTCCCACTTGCAACATGTTTCTTTGATGGGGCATCAAAGGATGGCAGATGTGTTGCAGGTGCTTTGTTGAAGCTTAATAGTGATCATTATTTTAAGTTAAAACTTCATTGTGGATCAGGTTCCAATACAAGGTCAATACTTTTGGCTCTTTGGCTTCTTGTTAAGTTTGTAGTCACTTTGGGTATAGATTCCTTGAGGATCTATGGAGACTCTCTTGTCATTATGAAATGGGAAAAGAATATTTTTACCATCCAGTCTATTGATCTTCAGCATTGGTGCAAGCAGACTGAACATATTTTGGACTCCTTTCAAGATTGGGGTATAGACCGCATATATAGATAACTAAACTCTTCGGCATACTCTCTTTCAAAGGATGCCTTATTGCCGGAGGAAGGTTTTCTACATTGGGAAGAATATATTGAAGATGCAATGGAGAGTTGTGGCTCAAAATATTTTTTTGTGTACATGACTTTTCTTTAAAATGTTTAGGGTGCTTTGATATTTTTGTTAGTTTTGAACTCTCATATGAACTTATGGATGGTGAATCATTAAGAATGTAAGGCCTATATGCAGATAGCGGATGTAAGGGTTGTCTGATGTTTATGTTTTTTGACTCAGAATGGGTTCTAGATGATCCCATGATATTCTGGATATTATATGCTTGAAGGGTGTACTTTTTGATTTAGTTGAATAACAAAAGTACAGGTTTTTTCTACTTGAAAAAAGAGTTTCATATTTTAGTAAAAAAATATTTTATTTTAGTAAGAAGGTATACATATGTTAATTGTTCAATCTTCCATCTAACATTTGTTTCTTGGATCACTTGCACAATGGGAAACCATGCCAACCTATAAAACATACTTCAAAGTAATTAGTAGTTATTAAATTGTCTGTATTTAAATGTCTTGAAGGTAGACAAGATAGACCTCTAAACTAGCACAAAAAGCATAACAACATGAAAATCAACCATTAAACATTTGGGATAGTAACCACATGCACCTTGGTGCTGGGAGGCAGGTCCCTAGGTTGGATTTCTATAACCATGGGATTGAAAACCTTACCCGTTGTGAACTGCACGAGAGTGTGTGTTGAACCAATTCCTTGATAGTCGACCCAATCATATTATGATTGGTGTTTTTATGGAGAATTTGATTTTTATTCCATTAATCAAGCGCATCCTCATGCTTACCTGACTCGGACTCATGCCCCTGAGCACTCATTAGGGCTTTTCCAAGTAGCATTTTTACCTTCCAATACAACAACGTGGTCTTCCCCTGCTTTATCTCTCGAGTCTGGGAAGAACCAACATCCACGATCTTTGCCATCCAGTCTAGCTGCTCCTAAACATCCTTAGGAGACTATTGCTTTGCGTCAATCTCCGATTCGGCGCGGTCTAGATATTGTCTTACATTCTCCAAAACCTCCTGAAAATGCTCCTGCTTGGCTTCCCCTACCTCAAACTGAATTTCGGGCATGTGAGAGCCCCGCCTAGAATTGCCCCTACTCTTGCTAGCTCTGGGGCACGCCATGTTATGAAATCCTTTTTCAAGAGTCCCTTCGCTGTCCCAAAGCCACTTTGCAAGTGCCCCTTCCTTCCCTGCTCACTCCACTTGATAGTCAATTGGGAGTTAGCAGAGCTCTTAGAGAAACGCTCGATGTAAACAATAAAATTCCTTGACAACACCACATAATGATAAGTTGGGAAGTACATGATCGCGTTATCATTTCCTTGTGCTCTCACTTTCTCCTCAAACTAGAGTGTTGTCGCCATGACTGCCTCCATGGCTGCCTCCATGAGCGACCTCCCTGTCAAACCATAATTGCAGCGAGTGTCCACTGCCTTCTGTCGCATTCAACTATTCTCCGGGTACATGCTTTGTCGCATCATCCACTTACAAAATCTCCCACTCGTATTCTTCAAGGCCACATGCATGTACAAGACACCTGTATCAACGATGGGAAGGCAGGGTGGCAGAACAAGTGCCAAGTGTCTCAGCACCACTGCCAACTATCCTCCCGCCATTGTACACCCACATCTGAGTGTTTTTTTTTCCAAGTTTCAATCTATCTATAAAATTTTATTTTTAAAAATTAATTATAAATTAGAATTTGGATTTTTATAATTTATGTGGAGTAACAATTCTTTTTATGATATTTTTGTTTTTTTTTTTTTTTTTTTAAGGGAAAATTTGTATTCTAATATTCTCGTCCTCAATATTTGATTCTTTAGTCTATACAACAAAAAAACCTATCATTTTATATAATTCTTGTTTATTAATTTCTACTCTTGATATTAATCATTCAAGAATAGACCTTTACCAACTTTTTAATTTTAGTATATGTCAATTTTCTAAAATTATATGTCAGTTTTCTATAATGAAATGATGTTTAAGAACTAAAAATTTAAACCTATATATTTATAAATAAATTCAAAATAAAAAAAATTATATTTTCTTAATCCAAAACTAAATCTACCTTACTTATAAATACGTTACACTGAATACAAATATTTCAGTGCGTTACAAGGATCTAATCAATTTTAAAACCTTCTTCACAGTTTTAATTGTTATGAAGCCTTACCATTCAACCAATAAGAATCTTTTTCAAGTTGAAGAAGTTGAAACCATGATGAACTTTTAAAATTACTCAATTTATAGATCACAGAAAGAAGCTTTTTCCAGTGATACCGATGATCGAATTTTAAAATTACTCCTTGTAAATTTACGTTCATTAAAAACATTCTGGAACACTCTCATGTAATCCAACAACCTAAAGGCAAAGGCAAAATATATTTTCTTTCTCGACCACAAAATCCTCACCGCAACACAACGAGACATTGCATACGCTTCTCATGGTGCATCACTAGTCAAATCACTAGTCAAAACGTGTACAGCTCAGGGAATATCAGCTTCCAGACTGGATTTCTAAATCTCTCTGGCACCTAGTTCAGTGCAGAACTCATATATCTACTGAAGCATCCCACGCTATATCTCCATCTGGGGTCCGAATTCAATCTAGAAAACTATCACCTGAACATTGTGTATTAGCCCCCTATTGGATATTGTTATAGATAAATACAGGCCAATTGAGTTATGGTCAGAATTCTGTGAATCCGGGTCAGTGCAATCCTAATGGGGCACACGAGGTCTGATTTGGAGCCGGACGTTGTTGATACTGGTGATGTGAAGCAGCCATTGTTGCAACATGCGAGTGAGAGCAGTAGAAACAAAAACGAGAACGATTTTGATGCTCAGAATGTGCAGGGGAGTGCTGCAACTGCTGTTTTTTGTACTGCAGTTGTGGCCTTGGGGCCTTTACAATATGGGTTTTGTGTAAGTTTATTGAATCATTATAATTTAATATATATATTTTTTAAATGTTCAGACCGAGAGCATTTTATAGATTCAGATTATAATGGAATGCTCACAATTATTGGATATTTATGTTGTATGCTTGTGTGCATTCTCATCTTGTTGTCTATGTCATGAAAGCTTCAACACATATGCAGTTTGAGTTTGGGTTTGATCTAACACGTACATATAGCCATGGCTGATTACTTTAAGTCACTGTTATTTATGCATCAGATGCACTCTGATGGATAAAATCTATTTTAATATAATCAGATATGAGAATCATGAATGCTTCTGTGGATTAATTTAGTAGAACATTTATCTCCGATACCCATTAGCCATGTTACTGATCTTGTCTTCATTGCAAGCCTGCGTTGTGCTTCTGTCGTTAAGACTCTATAGTTCTAAGTGCCCTCATGGCTACTTCAAAGTTGCTAGCAAGCCCATGGTAATGGAACCTTGTTCTATGGTATGAAACTCTTTGTTTCCCAAGCCGGCTGGGTTTAATCCATTTTTTCGTTGGTGGAGTTCTTAGTAAACTCAAAAGCTTCAATCATCCATGATTATTTCTATATCTTTAATTGCTTAAATATCGCTGTTGTTTGATATGTATGTGGAGATATTCCGGATGGGATAGTCGCTTCAATTGTCGATCTTATGAAATTGAAGGCATAAGTATAATTAGCCCAGAATTACTGATGGCAGTCATCCTGTTGCAGAATGGATATTCATCCCCAACTCAGACTGAGATAATGAGCAGTCTAGGCTTGACTCTCTCCCAGGTATCTTATTTGATCCTTTTAAAGTTGATTGGTATACTACTGTATTAGGCTACACAGTAAGGCTTGACAAATGCAATTCTTATTTTTTATGACCATAGGAGAAAGGAATCTGAAGCTAAAATTTTCTGACAGTTCTCTTTATTTGGATCATTATCCAATGTGGGTGCAATGGTGGGAGCGATTGTCAGTGGGAAAATTGCAGGCTTCATAGGACGAAAAGGGGTCAGTTCCTTTTGGATCAGGAACAAAATTTTCAAATTTTGGTTCTTGAAATTTTGTTTAGCAGTCTTCAATTTATCTAATTAACATTCAAGATTTGTTTTGATGGTCCTGTTAACCGGGAAATGCAGGCATTAATAGTAGCTGCAATCCCAAATATTATTGGATGGGTTGCGATCGCTTTTGCACACGTAAGTTCTTTAAGATGGAAATGATGAATAAAGTGAATTATCTAATTCCCAATGAATTGAGATCAGATACAGAATACGGTTCCAAAAGACTGTTAAACCGTTTAGAAGAAACCAATTGTGGTGAGGAGAATACTTGCATGATGATATTGTTGATGGATTCATTCCTGGTTTGGTAATGTATGTGGTAAGTCACACATGATGCAGTCGTCTCCAACTGCAGAGTATTCACAGGTCAGGAATAGATTTAGCACAGTTTTCAGGAAAAGAACAGGTTTAACATAAACCGAAAGCAAACGCCATTACATGCGCTTCCACACAATACTCAGGAACAACCTCTTATTAAAATCCAAAACATACAATCTGGCATTCCATTACATACCTCTCGTACTTGAAAGCAAAAAGTTCGGCCTCTTCTCTCAGCCCCCCGAGTTTTTGTAAAACTTCAACTAACGCTCCCAATCCCAACCTAGAAAATAGTCAATTGCTCCCTTATTTCCTAGTCAAAAGCAGAGCAGTTGAACAAACGGCTATTTTTAGTAAAACAGATCCCTAACAATACTGAGCAGGAAAAAACAAACCAATGAAACATGGAAGAAGTCTGTTATTGAAGATACTCAGCATCATCCTCCCCTTTTCTTAGAAATTTTGAACCTCCTGGTTCAATGTCATAGGGTGCAGTTGCTTGGCTGTACTTAAGTAAGTCAGCCTCTGTGATCCAAGTGTTGTAGGAATTTAGCAGGCCTTCCCACTTAACACAATACAGCTTGTATGACCTGGACCGTGTGGCAGCCAATTTGGTATCTTACAATTGTTCAACTTGCTCTCTTTTCTTCTTTAGCAAGTGCTTGGTCTAGTTGTTGTTTTCCTTCTCAGTTTGATCATCATTCATCTGGCCTGGTCATCGTATGTCCTAGCTGAGTGTGAATGAAGGTCAGTGATATTAAAAACAGAATTGATGTCTATGTCCTCCGGCAGATCAATCAGATAAGCATTCTCATTCATCCTCTTCCTGATTTTTCAAGGCCCGATTTTCTTGGGCTTTAACTTGTTGTAGGTATCTTGGGGATACTTGTCCTTGCGCAAATGTACCATGACCATTTTCTCCTTTCTGAAAGACTTTTTTTCTCCTATGCAAATCAGCATTTTTCTTATATTGTTCATTTATTGACTGCAAGTTGTGCTTAACTTGTTGATTTACCTCACAAATATTTTCTAGAAAATCTGTAGCATCTTGGGCCTTGGCTGATGTATGGGTTTACAATCAAATCAGCTAAGTCCATAATTCCTTTAGATACACAGTTTGAAATGCAGACTTACCTGTAGATCTATGTATGCTGGAATTATAGGCAAATTCAGCTTGGGGTATTGCCAAATCCCATTGTTGAGGATTGTCACCTACCAGGCACCTTAATAGATTTCCCAAGCTCCTATTCACCACCTTGGTTTGACCATCAGTTTGGGGGTGGTATGCTGAACTGAATTGCAGCCTGCTATCCAACTTTTTCCACAAGACTCCCCAAAAGTGGCTTAAGAATTTGATGTCCCTATCACTGATTATGGCTTTTGGGATATCCTTTAACCATACTATTTCTCTAAAAAACAAATGTGCCACTTGACTTGTATCATTCGTCTTCTTATAGGGTATGAAATGGGCCATTTTAGAAAAGTGGTCCACCACTACGAACACAGAATCATGACCTCTTTGAGTTCGTGGCAGCCCCAAGACAAAATCCATGGAAATATCAGTCCATGGTTCCCTTGGCATACAGGCCTATACACATATATAGGCCTGTATGCCTTTTTGAGTTGTGGCAAACCCAAGACAAAATCCATGGAAATATCAGTCCATGCTTCCATTGGCACATGTAAAGGCATATATAGGCCTGTATTCTGCTGTCCTCCTTTTGCCATTTGGAACACCCTACAAGCAGTAACAAAGCTGTTCACGTCTCTTCTCATATTAGGCCAAAGTAATTTTTCATTCACTAATCCAAAAGTCTTATCCCTTCCAAAGTGACTGCCCAACCCATTCGAGTGCATCTCTCTCACAATTTTTTCTCACCTTGATCCAAGGGAATGCAAAGCTGAAAACCCTTCAACAAAAATCCATCTACTAAGAAAAAGTCTTCAAATGAATGCAAACCAATATGGTCTTGTCTACTTAGGATTGCATAAATGCTGCCAAAATATGGATCATAGACATATTCACTCTTCATTTCTTCAAATCCAACCAGCTCATTAATCATTACATTGGTTTTACCACTCCTGTGCTGCACAACAAATGTGCATGCCTGCAAAAATGAAGCCCATTTAGCATGTTTGTGAGACAACTTATCCCTGGGAATTTATGTACTTCAAGGCTTGGTTATCAGTAATGCCTCCAATATTTTAAGGCTTGTACCACCACATAGAATTCCATATCATAAGTGGTATACTTATTTTTAGTTTTGTTTAATTTCTCACTGAAAAAGGCCACAGGTTTATCTTCTTGACTTAATATTCCAGTAGTACAGAGTTTCTCAAAGTCTTGAATAGCAAGAATTGGTGCTTCTGTAACCCTTCTTTCCAACCTTACAGCAGCTGCCTTTGTTCAAGTAAAGACTTTCCCTCTAGTGCAATCAGTCAAGTGCACTTTTACTATTGAAATTCCTAATGAATCTCTTATAAAATTTCACCAACCCATGGAGGCTTCACTTCTATGATACTTTGAGGAGTAGGCCAAGCCACCCCATAACTTGTAGGGGTGATTAGAATATTTTTCACTTGCGATTTTCATCACAAATTTTAGTAGGGGTAGGGGTGGCAGTTTGATGGAGCTTTGGAGGCCTATGTTTCATGGTGTTGTGATGACATCCTAGTGTTGTTGATCCCCTGATTTATTTTTGGCCATTTGATGTGGATGATTGAGGTTGTTTGGCACCTATATAATTCTGGCAGCTAGTATCCTGTAGCAGCAACAGTCTTGAAATGATCATTTGAGGAAGCACCTACTGATTGTTGGAGCTGGGGTCATAAAGGGGCAGTGATAGGCCTGTATCGGATTATTATCTCTCCTTCATCCATAGATGGGATCTATTTATGCAATTGGCATAAGCACATTGAGGAGGGCGTCCATCCTTTGGAGTCTTGTTTCACACTTAGTTGAGGGCCAATTTGCTTAGGAGTGTCCACCGTGAAGGTGAGGCAAGGGAATGGATTGTTCATCAACCAGCAGCAAGGAAAGAAAGCTCAAGAGTCATTCTAGCAAGGAATAAAGGTTCGGTCATGATGACAGAGAATGCAATAAGGGAGATCATGATTAAGGGTTATTTCAGAAGAGATTAATAATCATTTCAGACCTATCATGATAGTAGTTAGGACCATAAGGTTTATCCCTGTATAGTCCCATGGGGTTCTGGATGTCCACAAAGGATGTTGCTCAAAAGGTTGTAATAGTGCATCAATGCATAGCACTTCCAGTTAAAGCATGACAAATCTGAGTAGTCATTTCTCTGAGAAGGGAATATGCAGCAAAACTTAGGTCTGGTATGAGAAACACCCTGCCCTAAGATGGAAGAAAAGGTGTATGGAACATTTAGTCCAGGTTCAAAGGCCCTACTGAAAGTCAGTTAAAGGCTATATCCAGCCTAGAGATTGTCAACAGCCACTTATTGGAAGAGAATCATTCCACATTTTTTAAGAGTATCCTGTAGTGTGATCTACCATGACTGAGTTATCAATTGCAGTCCTAGCTCAGCATTAAGCACAACATCCAGCAGTAGTAATGAAGGAGGGTTGAGGGGCTGTGGCAGCATTGTTTTCAAGCCTGTTTTAGCTCCTTAAGCAAATTGGAACACTATTAAAGGAGCCACCTTCATTCACACCAGGAAGTTCACCTTTTGTCTGTAGGATTTGGGGCACGGTGAAGTGATCTGCCTCTCTTGCATGCTTATCCATGGAAAGCTTGGGTACATTTTTGTGGCAACTAACAGTGTAGCCCTGAGGGATGAGATATTCACAAGGAAGCGCCCAGACTTCAAGCAGCCTAAGAAAAGAATGGTGTTCAAAATGCCAGGTCCAGAGGACATTAACCTAGAGATGACAGCCAAAGAAGGGTATGCTTAGAGTTATTGAGGTGGCAGCTAGCTAATCCTTGAAGAAACTCCCACTATACTTTATCTTTTTACCCACTTTTGGATTTGGGTCATCCTCTCTTGTAGGTTCGTTGAACCCTTAGAATGCCTTATTGGATGAGTTTCCCACTTTGGAACTGTTTGCACACAGTTTGAGGTGGATCGTTGCATTTCGTGGAGGATTGTATTGGAGCATCCACCTCTTTGAGGGTTTGTATAGTAATTTTAAAGGAGCTTTTCTCCTTTGGAGGAATTCTTAGCACTTGTTTTGAGGAGATGGTTGAAAATTGGGATTGTTGCACATGTTTATTGAAGATCATTGGTCAAAACCTGGACTTAGGGTTTGAGTTGGTTTCTTTGTGGACAATTTCTTGTTGGAGCATTTGCTTTGTAGAGGATCCCTTCCATGCTTGTGGACATATATCCTTCTTGGAGCGGCCTCCTTTTTTACCATATCTTTCTTGTGGAGTGTTACCAACTTTTTTGTACCATAGTTGGATTTTCTGGAGAGCTTCCATTTGACAAACATGATAAGTGTTTGACTCCAGTGTATCAGATGATTCAACATTTGTGGCTAGCCAGTTATGGTTAGCCTGTTTTGTTTTTTGAGTCGACATGACCATGGCCCCATGGGGGTTTGTAATAAAGTGTGCTAGTAGGGTATGAGTGGCTCGGTTTCCCATGACTGGATTAAACAACTAAGGTATTCCGGGGAGTTTTTTCACCATCAGATTATACTTTGCTTCAGGCGAGATATAATCTCTTGGTTTTTCTCCCGCTTCCTCCAAAGCTGGAATGCCGATTTTGGAAATCTTTGCCATGGGGGGTTATTAGAGTCCAACTATAATGTATAAACCTACTAGACACTATTAGAATAGGTTTTGGTCATGTCCTAAGTCTCTAGGACCCCCAGAAAAAATTTTGAAAAATTTCGAAAAATTTTTACCGGATGCGTCGGAATTGGGGTTTTTAATTATTTTTAAATTTTAATTAAAGTTCTCTATAGTTTAAATAGAGAAATTTGAGTCTGTAATATGTCAGTCATCCTGGGTCCGAATTTAGTGTTTGATGGCTCGTTTCATAAGCCAAAAATCACACATGACCCATGGAGCAGCTAAACCCAACTTTCGGATGTCAATTCAGCCTCATAATTAATATTTTCTCTGAAAAGTCATTTACAGAGAAATTATTAATTAAAATAATAAAATTGAATCTTTTGGAGATAATCCAAATCTCTCCAAAATTAATCAATTTGATTAAAATAAAGGGCTAAATGACATGGCAATAGACATTTATGAGGATTCCAATCAACTCCAAGTGATTCCAGTCAACTATCCAGTCACCAAAAGATTATCCACTTGAGCCAATTCGCCCTCCTCATGCAAAAATTCGATTTAGTGAGTTGTCATGTGGTAAGTGGGTTGTTTGGTTTGCATTTAAAGCTAGGATGGGCGCCCTCATGACTCACCCAATCCATAAGCTTGGCTCCCTTTGCTAATTCGAATTTATACCTACCAAACCACCACTTGTCACCCACCATGCCAACTCGCCATCCTCTAAGCTCACGTCATTCCTCTTTGTCCTCACGTGAATCCTAGTTGGAGTGTGTCTATTGGTTAGTGATTCCCTCATGACTCACCAAGCTTGGCTCCTTCTACCATTCGAGTTAGTACCTACCACACTACACTTGTCTTCCTACCAACTAGCTCGCACTCTCCTCCAATCCTCCCGCCAATCCTCATCAAGCTCACGTTTATCCTTGTTGTAACTCGTTTATTGGATGGTGATACACTCATACCTACCACTAGAGTCGAGCTTGCCACCTCTTCCATTTCACCTACCATAAAATCGAGTCTAGCTCTCCAAGCCTTGCCTTGATTGGAATTCGACCCACTTGTCTATGCCAATTCGACCTAGGGTTTTAGCTTAGGATTTTACTATAAAGAGAGGCCCTTTGGGGTTATTATCTCATGGATCTTTTATGCATCGAAACTCTGATGAAATTGTAAGCACTTTTTATTGTTAATAAAGTTAAGACTTTGGAGGTCAAAAATGTGGAGGCTCTTGATGTGCATTGCTTCACTTGAGATCAAGGTGATATTGTTTTACATTTTATTTGAGGCTCTTAAGTAATAGATCATGTTGTTCAAGATGGCTAACAATCTAGCACAAGTAGCATGTATCTAGTTCTTTTCACTTGAATATTTTGTTTCATATATATTATCTATGCTTAAGGTTCTTGCAGGTATATCTTCACTCTACATAAGGCCAAAGGAGTTCTAGCTTTATAGATCTGAGAAACAAGGGAGTTTGGATCTTCTCCATCAAAAACTCAAAATACTTTCTTGGTTACCTTGTTACTTTAGGCTATCTTCTTCAAGCCTTCTTTTTCTCCTTGAAACCTTTGTATTGATTTGTTAAGCCTTCTCTACCCTTCCTAGATCTTGATCCAAGATTTTTGTTTGTCTTTTCAAGCCATAGATTAGTTAGCCATAAGGTTGAAGTTCCTTCAACCGTGGGGAATAGCTTGGGATTTGTTCCCTTGTGCTCTCTTCAACACTTGTTGTCGGCGTATCACCGGTTAACCGGAGGATTTCCAAGACAGTGTTTTTACCCTCTCAAGTGTTCCACTTGAAACTCTTTGCTCTTGTTTGCTAGCACTTTCCTCCTTGCCCTAGCCTCGTCCTACCTCTTTGTCCCATCTTTTGTACCATCTCCCATTCCCTTCTTTGCCCTTCGTTTCACCCTACCTTTGGTGCCTCTTTCCTCTTCGTTTTTAACCCTTAGATCTCCTCTCTAGCCTCTCGTCTCCCTCCTTTTTCCCTTAGGTCTCCTCTCGTCCATCTCATTCTATGCCCTAAACACAACAAAAAACAACAAAGTGTTAGTAGTAGTTAGTGTTAGTTTTCATACTTAGTTAGTTGTTAGTTATTTTGTTTAAGTTTTAATAGTTAGTTTGCATTGTTGCAAGGTTATTATTGTAGATCTCATGCTTTGTCATTATATTGTTTCATTTTCCAAGTGTTAGATCTAGTTTCAATTTTCTAGTTTTGTTTTATTTCCTAACATCTAATGGGTATTGGAGTTATTTGTTTATTGTAGATCTCTTCTTGTGAAAGAAAGAGACTTCTAATCCAAGAAGCTATCAAGACAAGTGGACAAAACAAACCAAAAAGATTAGTATTATCCTTTGTAATAGACATTAGAAGTTTGTTTCAAAGTTTTTTACAAGTAGTTTATTTCAAAGTCCCTACAAGGGTTTCATTCCCAAGGGCAATTGTACTCTCTTAATAAAAGTTGCAAGTGGGGTTTTTAAGCCCCCACACTCACTTCCCCCCATTTAGGGAAGTCTTGTAGTCTTCATTGAGTGGTTTGATTTTCTAGTTTACATCCGTTATATGCTCTTATATTAGTTTCTATTTTATTAAGTCATATTGTTGTTATTTTTCGATTTACTTACCCCCATGCTCTCCCGAGTACGGTCTTTGACCTGAAAGAGACTCTTGGGTAGATTAGATTTTTTTTTGTTTAATATTATCTTGTCACTTCTCTTCCAAACTTTGACTAGAGAATAGCTAACTTTGGGATTGTATCCCAAAGGCCACATAGTCTTATGGTAGCTTCTCGTTCCCCCATCAGCTTCTTGTGGACATCCAGCTAGCTGGAAGGTTTCTAGGACTGGTGGATTCTAGTGGTTGGTCTTGTTCGGAGATTGATCCCACCTATTAGATTAGAATTTGTGTGGTAGAACACTAGATTTACTCAAGTTTCATTTTATCTTGCGAATAGTATTGTTAGTAATATTCCATATCTTGCTGATCAATCATATTGTTTAAATCTTTTCAAGTTGAGATATCTTGCTTTACAACTACTATCTGCTTCTTAAAACGAACCAAAGTCTCTTGAACTTGGCCAAATCCAAGTCAAGAGAACCCTCTATCGGAGGGCATTTTAGTATTGCATCTTTCCCTGCATTAGGCATTGGTTAATTAGCAAGTCTCTTGACCTGTGGTCATAAGATCAAGTTAAGAGCGCTCTTTGTCGGAGAGTTGAACAAAGTGCTCTTAAATAACACTTTTTTTTCAACCCACACACCCCTTTAATTAATTTACCTTGGTTTCTATCCTACACCCGTATGCTCTGCCAACCGGAAACGGTTGGGCTAGTACTCAGAAAGGTGGAAGACTTGTTAATTCACAAGTGATAACTTTAATTAAAAATTTTACCCAAAACCCCAACCAAGACAAATTACTGAGTTCTTCCTACAAGAGGTGGTGCCGGGAATCCACTGTCAGACTCGAGGGCGGTCAAGCCGCAAGCACACTTGCCCTCTTTGCAATCTGGGTGCTCCCGACCTATCACCTAAGGTTGCCAGTATTTTTCTTGGATAAGGTTCCACCCTTTTTGATGCCCTTGGTCTTATCCTAATAATCAAGAACATCTAAAACACTTAAAATTTACCAAGAACAATTTCAAAACGTTCTCACAAACAACTACTTTCAACTTATTCTTTTTTAGCATCACAAGTATTTTATTTGACTCCATTTGGCACTGGTCTTTAATGATTCTGACATATCTTTTGAATCTGGACCATATGTCCTTGTCACTTGTTTAATCTCTATCTGTGGATGCTTTGCTTTAATTTCTAAGTCAAAGTATATTGTTATCTTCTGAATTTGTATCTTGTGAATTTTGCAACGTGGATTGCGTGTTTAATTCTGTTCTAGTCACTATACAAAAAACTCCTAAACAACACCCATCCGCATCACAACACCAAAAACATTCAAACACACAAAGAGCCTTAGACAACTCTTTTTTAGGGACTACCCCCCTTGGCTTCGTTAGGAGTTTGCCTAAACGGAGGAGCTGGGATTCAGGTGACAGTACCTGGGTCATTGCTTGCCCCCAAGGCCACACCTCTCCCCACTTTCCAGTGAGGGAGACAGCTTTCAAAAGATTTCTGCTGCTGGTGTGCAGTTTGGCGGACAACATGGAGCACCAGCCTAGGAGAGCCTTTGGAGGCTAGGACATGGACACTATTTGATCCCTCATTTGGTGGAGGTGACCTCCTTGTTGGGCCTTATGTATTTGTTGATGAACAACCTAGCAGCCTTGATATTGCAAGGATTAATCGGCTGCTAAACCAGCGGAGCCTCATGACAATACCCCAACGTGTCACACAGGTAAAGTCCTCTCTCTTTAGGTTTCCCAAGTCCACCAAAGTAGACCTAGACTAACCATGGGAGGTGACCCCAGTCGTGCTTTCCCGAGTAATTCCCAGTAAGGACCAGCTTTCCTACAGTACTTACTCAACTGATTTAAAGGAAAGCGGGGTGCCTTGGAAATTAACAAAGGGCACAAAATGTGGCACCCTATGGGAAAAGCGAAGGAGTTTGAAGTTTACAAGTTCAAAATACTCCCTTAAGAGAAATGAAAAAGGCAGAGTAACTAAATGAGTTTTGAACATAAATGTTTCCATAGTGTTCAAACATTGTGTTTAATCTTTTGGAGTTTCACTATGTAGTGGTTTAGGAACTATTATCACATATATCGTAGCTGGAGCTACCATGATGCAGACTGTAAACTTTTAATGATAGAAAGGTAAATACTCTCTTTGACACTTTCTATCAAACACTTGACAAACTGAGATTTAAATTTTAATGTAATGACAAACTCTGATTAAAAGATAAATACTGAGCCAAGTAAGTCACTGAAAATGCACTCCAAAAAGATTGTAAAAGAACAAGTAGGTCTGTTCCAGAACTGAAAAGATGGTAAAATTCCGAGAGATCTTCTCTTTATTAACCTGGAGCGAAACTGAACTTTCTTTCTCAATACAGAAAATTATTACTTCAAATCAGCAAACCCAGAAAGTACAAAATAAATTTATCTCTGCTCTTTCTCAAAAACTGTGCCAGCAGAAATAAATTTTCAAACTACCCACATGTGTGACATCATTCTGCAGTTTAGAAATTCGTGCCAATCTACAGTAATCAGACAGAAATTACCAGCAAACAAACTGAACATAATACCTCAGGATTTGTGCCTGAAAAGTACAGTACGGTCAGCAGATAATTGTATGGATTGTACAGTACAGACAACAGATAACTGTACGGATTTGCAGCAGGTGAAACCCTCGAAATTCATGCCCTAACTCCACTGTATGCTTCTGTAATTTAATGCACTGTACGGATGACAGAAATCAGACTTGTACGGAACTGGAAAATGTCTTGGGAACTGTGCACTTTTAGTTTGATGAAGTAAATGCTTTTCCTCTTCAGAAAACTCGACCTCTCACTTTCTCTCTTTGTCTCTTGTGTGTTATGGCTCTCTTCTCTAGGTTCATTAAATAGGTGACTTTCCCTTTTTGAAACCCTAACTAATTCAAACTACTTTTTTGAATGGATGAGATCACTTATGATCTAAAGGTTTACATTAAAAGCACATTAAATGTCCTTTTTAATCATTTAATGCACAAATACCTTTTAATAAAGTCACTTTTTATATTTTAAAAGTACATCTCCTAGGAAAAATAACTTATGTCCCCACCATGTAAAATACAAAAACATGAAGGGACCTAACTCATTACAATATTTCAACACTCCCTCTTAATGAGGGAGGTCCCAACACAATCTTCTTGACCATTGTCAAGAGATTCAACTAACTCTGGAAGCTGATGTCGGACACAACTTGAAATTCTGGACCATGCTCATCTTCTCCGCGCTGGTTGAGTCTTCCACCTGTGCAACTCTCCTCATCTGAAGGTATTGTTGCCAACTATATTGTACAATAGTTGAACCTCCATTGAGCCATTAGTGTTTGAACATGATCAATGTTCACTTCCAGAGTATCAGGGGTTCAGTTTGTGATGACTAGCCAATTTTGGCTAGCCACTTTTGTTTTTCTGTTAAAATGACCATGGCCCCATGGGGTTTGTAATAAGTGTGCTAGTAGGGTTTTGAGTGGCTCGATTTCCCATGACTTGATTATCAACTAAGGCATTCCAGGGAGTTTTTTTCCCTTGTCAATTATGCTTTGCCTATAGCCGAGTAATAATCGACGAGGTTTTCTCCCGCTTCCTCCAAAGCTGGAATGCCTGATTTTGAAAGTCCGAGCCTTGGGGGGTTATTAGAGTCCAAATGATATATATGAACCTACTAGATACCATTTGTATGTTAGATGGTCATTGCCTAGGTCCCTTATCTATTTAAAACAATGTCCGAATTTTTTTTTACCGGACGCGTTGGACAAGTTTTATTTTTTATTATTTTTCCAAATATTTAATTGGAAAAATTCAATTTGTAATATGTCAGCTGTTTGGGGGAGGATTTCAGAGATTGGAGGCTTGATTCCTATGCCAATAATCCCAGTTAAACCCCAAACCCACTTATCCTAAGTTTCGGATAGTCATTTAGCCACTTAATTAATACTTTCTCAAAAAATCAATAAAAGAGAAATATAAATTAAAATAATAAAAAAATAATAAATTGGAGAATTATCCAAATCTCTCCAAAATAATCCAATTGGATTAAATAAACAGGCTAAATGACATGGCATCAGGCATTTAAGAAGATTCCAATCAACTTCAATCAGCTTAAGTTGAGTATCCAGTCACCACCAGTCAATTCTCTCAAGAGAATTCCCCTCCTTCATGCAAAATCACGATTTAGTGAGTTGACAATTGATTAATGGATGGTTGAGTTAGCATTTGCTAAAAGGTGGGTGCCTTCCTCAATTTGTGGCCACATCACGAGCTTGGCCCCTTTTCAAACTCGAGTTACCATTTACTCCAACTCCAAGCTATCTCATGGATGGACTCACGCATTCCTCACATGCTTCATGAATTGTTGACTTGGCATTCACGTATTGGATGGGTGATAGTTACTATGGAGGAGTGGGGGGTGCCTTGCCAAGGTGGAGGCCACCTCCCCACTCACACCAACTAACAACTCGAGTTGTCTATTGAATTATCTCTCCAAGCTTTGATTTGATTGAGAATTCGACTTTGTGTCTATTGCCATTGGCTATCTATGATGCCAAATTCGAATTAAGTTTTAGGTGTCTAGTTTTTGTATAAAGAGAAGCCTCTTTGGCTCTCTTAGGATGGAGATTTCGTGCAAGAGAACTGTTATCACACAACTTGTAGTTGCCCCTAGTGGTATCCCATCCGGGACGGTAGAGGAGATGGGCAACTAAAGAGGTGACCCAAGAGATGCCACGGTTCCCAATGCACAGTGGGAGTCACGTCAACCAAGGCACTCTTCACTTTAGATTTAGGTAAATCAAGACCTAGGGGGAGACCCTATAACCAATCAAAGATGATTGGACCCAAACAAAGGTTCCTAGGGATGAGTAAATGGTAAGTTACGGAAACCAATGCAAAGTAAAGTGGACCTAGAAATTAAAGTATGGTTGAAGGTGGTTTGAGAAATGATTAGTGTTTCAACCAATGTATGATTTAGGCCACATGATTAGTTATGATGACAAGATATAGTACCTTGTGTTACACAAGTGGGACCTGTTATCACATACATAGTAGCCGGGCTACCATATATTATTTTTCTGATTCCAGTACACTATTCAGCCAGTTCCCTTACATTTGAGATGATGAGATGAGCATCTATATTGGATCATTATCAGATTGTGGACAGCAGTTGTATTCCCCATGCCATGACTGAGTTTCAGGACACTCAGAGAGATGACCGATGTAGTCATTATACCATTGGTACAGAGCAGTCAGTAGTGCCCAGAGTTGCAGCAGCAGTCTCAGAGGACAGATGATGGTACAGGTTGATGAGCTTTCAGGTATATGACTCAGCAGGTATATCATGGTGTTATGGTTAGATTGCTTTTATACTTATTCTTATAGCATGTCTTAGCACTTAGTGTCATGATCTGGCGATCATATAGATATTTGGACCTGGTTGATCTATTATATATATTATATTGTCCCTACTCAGACTTAGAAGTTCACTATTCATACTCATTGGTCTTACCCTCCCTAGGGAGAATAGAGGTGATCATTCAACCATACCTTGGCTTGCTAGTGTCGGTTCCACCATTCATTGTCTCCATCCATCCATGGCCTACCTTTTAGATTATCACCCTGACTTACTACTTGACTAGTGGCATGGAGGACTTTTCCCCACTGTAGCCTCTGTATTGGATGAGCTTCCCTGTTTATTGTGTCTCGGCTCTGAGTTGGTGACAAAACTTACCTATGGTGAGTTGGAGTTCCTTGGAATTTCCCCTAGTCACTAAAGTTGTGTTGGCTAAACCTGAAACTTTTAGTGCTGCCATGAATACAAAATCTGGAAAAAATGAAATGCTATATCTTGTATGAAAAGCCCATTCATGCAATGTGTTTCTAAACACACATGAATGAAAGGCATGCCAAATGAAAATGGCCATGAAAATAAAATGTTATATCTTTTGGAAAAATAAATACCTAGGTAAACAAGTTGTTCATGACACACCTAGAAGTGCTCAAGTAAACAAGTGCCTTAAAAACACACCTGCAGCAGAAAGCCTAAAGAAAAAATGTAAATCTATGCAATGTGTTTGTAAACACACATAGATCAAGGCTATGGAAACTTCAGGCCCAAAAAGCAATGGAACTTAAATGCTATATCTAAACAATTGCTGGCCTTATTTGTATTATGGATTGTGCGCATCTGTGAAGGTGAATAAACCCTCTTTAAACAACTCATCCATTTGTGAGACACCGCCATTCCCTGTGTTATTGCTCATTCAGTATATACTATGGTGTATTCCATTTCCCTTGCCAAAGTGTCACAAAGTCAAGACAGTTGAGTCATCCCTTAGCCTAGCCAGTTAATTTAGCCTTCACCCTTCACTAGCAAATTGATCACAGCTATGAAGTGAGTATGATCCTGAAAGTCTAGTCTGAGTAATAATAATAATTAACGACACTATATATTTGGATTTAGATCGCCAGTTATGATTACTCTGTGTTATAATTGTTGTTTGAATAAGTTGTAGAGCATGTATTGACCTTGACACTTTGCAGCAGCCTTGGATGATGGTCTGGGTTATATTTGGTCTTGGTTAGACCCAGTTTGACCATGGAGGACCATGGGACATGAGATGTTAGACCTTATGATGATATGGATAGATGATATATGGTCTATGTACACATACATGATGATTCTATGCAGCAGCTACAGGGTTATGATGATGATTCTTGGGGTACAGCAGTGTTTGATCATTTACAGAGCATTATTATTGGCCTTGTTCCGGTATATTGGATATTTATTTTGATCATGCAGAGACTCATATGGTGTATGAGTACACATCTTGGATAGATTTGGACCTTCTGAGTCCAATGGGACAGTTTGTTTTCAGTTCCGGGCACTTACAGTGATGATTGAGCCTCAGTAGGCTGTCCCAGTGTAGTTTTGGTCTGTTGGAGGCCCTGTCGGAGCAGATGTGATTTTTATCCGGATGACCTAGGGCGCTGATGATGGAGGGGGTGGTCCAGCCACTTGTTTTTACCATATTACCCCCCCTCCGGACACACTGGTGCCCTCACCTTGACAGCGCCAACACTCCAGGAGGCTGTTTGGGGCAGTTTCACGCTTCCCGAGGCATTTCAGGATTGGTAGAAATGGCTATTGAGGAAATCGATTTGGGCTACTGAGGCAAAGTTATGGCATGGGATGATCAGTGATGATAGATCGGGGTCCTCCACACCTTCTCCAGCAGTTTCAGCTTCATCGGGGCCCGCATCCATCACTTATAGCATTTTCAGTGGATTTCTGAGGTCTTTTTGAGGACCACGACTTGACTATGGAGGCACGATTTGGTACATTCATGATAATTTATTGGTTATTGTGCTATGGGGATTGACCAAGGAGGGATAAAATTACCCCTTGGACCCACCATAAGCCTCTTATGATATTTTATCATCATGATTTGGTGGGATTCCCCTCTTATAGGGCGATTTTGTCCACTTACACTATATTTTATTAGTGATCCATGTATTTTATTGTTGAGCGCATCTCAACCATTGATTAGACATTTGTATCTTTTAATCGTAGCCACTCATTCAAAAAGTGGTTAGGGTTTTGGTGCCTCTCCTTCCTATTTAAAGGAGAGAGCTTCTCATTGTAAAGGGGACTTTTGGCTCTGGATTATTGGAATAGAAAATTATTATTGCATCTATCTCCAGTGTTGTGGTGAATGTTTTTGGTGTTCGTTCGTTGGTTCTTCCTTTGCACTGAGTTATTGGAGATCTTGTTTGCCATATCTTTGTACCACGATTTCGCATCTACAGGTGGAGGCCGATTTGCTTGGAGGAGGAGGTATTGGTAGGGGAAGACTCTCCCCACTTCTTCTTTGGAGCTCTTCGTTGGTAACAGGGAGTATTACTGTCCCAGGACCTTCTATTTCATGTTACTATTGCATTTCTCTTGTATTTCCTCCATGCTTGATCTTATTGATTGAATCGCTATTCCTTGGTTTGACAGGTAGAGGAGGTCGCACGTGTGGACTAGGGCATCATTTCGGCAAGCAAAATCAACAATCTCTCATTTGATCTCTGCGGGAATCTTCCTCAACATCAAGGCATCTCATCCACATCACTTAGGTATGATCTCAAGGTAAGTTCTATCTCCATGATCTATCCAATTGTCTAAAATATTTAAAAACCCTAAATACTTCAAAACCCCATTTTACATTTTTTCAGATCTACTTAGATCTAGTGGGTTGTTGGGCATAATGTTGAAAACCCACCTCTATAGCATCCACGGCATCCCGGATCTATAGTTTGGTGAGGATTGGCTTCCGTTTGACCCCCCTCCCATGCCAACTTAGCTTCTCCCAAGCAAGTCGCACTCACTGGTTGAGCAAGTTGACCTAGATCTAGGTGGTGGGTGTTTGAGATTCCACTTGATTCGTCATCTACACATCCAATAACATACACCCAGATTGTTACTTTCCTGAAATTCACCTTGTGGGCCCTATTCCACATTTTAAGGGATTTAATCCCCATTTTGGACCACTTGGAACACTTAAACTCAGATCTACTAAGATCTAGCCGTTGGATTGCCATGAAATTATAGATCCATACTCCTACTTGACTAACCTACCCGGATCTAAAGTTTGGATGCCATCCGACTTGTCTTGACCTACCTAACCCTCATTTTTAGCCTCCTTGGGCAAAGTCGCACCACCTTGGAGAAGTAAGTTGACTCACTTCTAGGACGTGGGTATTTGAAATTGTTGGAGATTTGGAACTGGAATAATTCAAAACCTAGGTCTAGACTATCACTTTGTCAAATCTTGCCTTGGGGATAGCATTCCTTGTTTTAAGGGATTGTGGTCCACTTGGGTCAAACCTAGATCTAGACACATTCATCCATCAAGACCTTTATTTCCCACTTGTCTCATGTACTAGGAGTCTTAAACCTTAAGTCAACCCTATTTTGACTCCACTTCCCAATTCCCAAGGCACTGGTTTCTCTCCAGGTTAATTCGACTTTCCTAGATTGTTGGATTGACTTGTGGTTTGACTTTTGCATGGTGAACTAAACCTTTGAAGCTATCATGTATCATGGTCAAGCTTGTCATTTGTACTATTTAGCCCCAATTGAACCCCCTAAACTACCCTGCATTGGACACGGTTCCCAAGGCAGTGAATTTTCCAACATTGAGCTAGTACACTAACCCTAGATCTCATTTCAAACATCTTAAGTCACTCTCACGTCAACTATGAACCAAAGCTATACCCATTGAACCCTCACTTGGCTTGTGACTTCATCCTTAGGTCTAGGATAAACCATACACCTAACTTCACTTAGAAATACCCTGATTTGGTGTCTTGGTTTTGATCTCTCCTGTCGGGAGTAGATCGAGTCTCCCCCTTTGTTGTCTGGGCTAGATAACATAAAGCGAAGGTTACCTCGACTGGCGTGACAACCATATATTGGAGGTCGAGGTGATCGTGGTTGCACCTTTTGAGTTGCCCTTCCCTGTTTCCATCCATGACTGGATATATCCATAGGGGTAACTACAGCTTAGGTGATAACAGGACCCACTTTCTTGGGATGTGTGAAATGGCTTGATATGGACCCACAAGGTGAAATTAAGGGATGCAATTGGCCCTAGAGGATATGTAATGAGTAGATCTATGGATCTAAGTTGAATTTAGGAGTACCCACTTATTGGATCTAAGGTTTGACACAATTCCCAAGGAGTGCGACTTGCCCAAGGAGGACTAGTGCCTTGTTGGATGGGTTAATGGAGTCAAAATATATGTCAAAATGTAGATCGGGACACCTAGAGGTCAAGACAAGTGGGCTAATTGAGATAGAGTGGTTAGATCTTGCTAGATCTAGGATTTCATGAAATGACTCAAGTGGACCACAATCCCTTAAAACAAGGAATGCTACCCCCAAGGCAGATCGTCACAAAATGATACTCTAGATATAGGTTTCAAGGTATGCCCGTTCCAAATCCACTGAAATCTCAACTACCCAGGTCCTAGAAGTGGGCAAACTCAGTCACCCAAGGAAGTGCGACCTTGCTCAAGGAGGGCTAAAAGGTGGATAAGGTGTGTCAAATCAAGTCCAAAGGCCACCAAATTGTAGATCCAAGTAGCTTAGGCACCGATCTATGTGGATCTAGAAAATCAAGCCAATCCAAGGCTTAGATCTTACTAGATCTGAGTTTTAAGGTGCCAAGTAGTTCAAAAGGGGGTTTTAATCCCTTAAAATGTGGAATGATGCCCACAAGGTAGAAATCACCCAAGTAAAAGTCTAGGGGTAGGTTATCAAGTGTGTAGATTGCAAATCAAGTGGGATCTCACCTACACACATGCTAGATCTAACCCAACAAGCCTCTCCAAGGAAGTGCGATTTGGTTCAAGAGGGCTATATTGCCTTGAAAAGTGTGTTAATTTTAACCCAATCACCACCAAACTATAGATCCAACTAGGGGTGGATGCTATAGAGGCGGGTTCTTAAGATCTTTTCCAAAGCAAGGTTAGATCTAAGTAGATCTAAGAAAAACCAAAATGAGGGTTTTAATTAATTAGGGTTTGTGACCAATGAAGAGAGAATGGATGGAAAGAGGCACATACCTTGTAGATCTTACCTCAATTGCTTGTGGCCACCTTGCAAATTGATAGCATTCTCCTATGTGTATATTCAAGAGTGAGATCCAAGAGCTCCAACCAAAACGTCCTCCTCCAAGATAGCCAAATCGTCCTCCTCCTACAAGACAAGATCAAAGAAACAAGCCAAGTAAGATGATTATGAAATTGATAGAAAGATGTAATAGAAAGCATCAATTATGTCACGAAGATACAATAATGATACTCCCTGTCACAAGATCAACCCAAGAGAGAATATGTGGATCCCTCCAACAATAACCCTCAAGAAATCGCCCTCCTCTCCACCAATTCGATTTTCCTGCAAGAAAACTAGTAGAAGCACCAAAATCCACAATGATACATAGAAGAGATACTATATACTCAAGATGCAAGAGAATCCACAAGATAAGAGAGATATGCTCCACAAAGAAATGTTCTATTCCAATATTCCAGAGCTCCGAAGGTGAGCTATACAATAGGGGGTCTCCTCCTTATATAGGATAATAAAAATCAAAACCCTATACCACTTTACAATACTACATCAAATGAGTGGTTGAGGTTAAAAGATCTCAATACATGATCAATGGCTAATAATGAATCATAACAATATATCACATGGATCACCCAATATAATGATGACGCCCTAACTAAATGGTACAAAGTGAGGATGACGTCATCCACTAGAGGGGTAAAAGTACAAAAATCCACCTCATAATGACTAGGACATAACATAAGAAGCACATGGTGGGGCTAGGAGGCATCAATCCTTACTAGCTCATCCCCAAGGCACAATAAAATAATAAAATATGTCCAAGATAATATAAATGATCAAATCTGTCCTCAAACTCTGTGACAGACAAGCAGTAAAAGACCTCCTGTGATCGCTGTGGGCCTACCCACATGGTAAAAACTGGCTGGAAGATAGTGGGATCACCCTGGAAGACCTCTGTGAAAACCAAGTGCCAAAACCTTGCCTCAATTGCCCAAATCGAATTCCTCAGTGACCACTTTATCCCATTTTTTAACTGCCTCGGTAATTGTGAAAGTGCCAAAACTGCCTCCCAGGGCATCTGCGCTGTCCAACTGATCCCACTAGGCTCTCCAGAAGGGGGGGTAAATGGTAAAAACAAGTGGCTGGACTACCCCCTCCTCATACAGCGCCCTAGGTGAACTGGCCTCTCATGGCCCCTGCTGCTCAGGCTGGGAAATCTGGTCAACAAGTGTAAATTTGCATCAATCACTGTTAGAAGTGCCCGAAACTGAAAGATAAGTGTCTCATTGGATCCAGAAGACCCAAATCCACTAGGAATGTGTACTCATACACCATGGGTTTCTCTAATGGGCCAGCTGTAGGGTCCACCATATATGGACAGTGTATAATCTGATGATTTGGAGTAATAAATAAAACTGTTGAACTGCATCAATCATCATCTGCATCATATATCCATCATATGGAATCATCATCAAGAGTATGTGGGTCCATCAATCATCATCTATAAGCATATGTGGCCCACATCATCACGGATCCCAAGAAATGACCATAGTCAAACTAGGTTTGACTAGGTCCATATATAACCAAGGAAAAATCATATCAGTAGACTAAGACATGTTCCTCTAATCATTCTCACAGCTTAGCTCAAAGTATAACATCCATTCAGTGGCACTAATCAAGTTAGCATATTCCTTTGTTATTTGTAATTACTTGCACAATAGTTCAAATGACAAACTCACCCATTGGACATGGTCAAACTGCTAGTGAAGGATGAAGGCTAGGAACAAGGTTGGGCCAAGGGGTTGACTTGTCTAATTCAACTCAAAAATACTTTGGACTGGGAAAAGGGGAAAGCTACAAACTCTGTGCTAGAAAAAATAACACGGGGGATGGCTGTGCCTCACAAATGGATAAGTTGTTTAGAGAGTGCTTATTCAACTTAGGCATCATGTCTACATCAAATTGATCCAAGTTCATTAGGATCATTCAATTTCATTTCATGGCCTTTTTGGCCTACATAACCCTTTGGATCTCAGGTGTGCTGATAAGCACAACTAGTTGCAGTTTGCATCCAGGGCATGTTTTCATATACATATAAGGTCAGCAATTGTTTAGATATAGCTTTTAAGAACCATCGCTTTTTTGGACCTTTCTTATACTCTTCGAGGAGTATTTTTAGCAGTTCATTGCTCTTGCCCTTTTTAGTTTCCATGGGCGAATTTATAAGTTTCCATAAGTAGTACATGAGCTTTCAGTTTTAGCCAACAACATCTCAATTGACTAGGGGGAGTTCGAGCCAATGCCAAACATTGGGACAACCGACCAGAATGATTTAGGCCTACAATCCAACTCACCAATGGTAAGTTTTGTCACCAACTTAGAGCTGAGACACTGAACATACAGGGATGCGATCCAAACACAGAGGTAGAAAATGGGGAAGTCCTCAGTATCAGAAAGTCAAATGAGACAGGTCAAGGTTTAAAGTCAAATAGGGAAAGTCATGTATGGATGGAGTCAAGTGAATATGGAGCCTTAACTAGCAGACAACTGGTGTCAGGAAAGACCATATCTATGCAAGGTGGTAAACCAATGGGTTTTGTCAAACAACCTAAATGTGCAAGTAAATGTCCATTTTATAATTTACAGCTCATTTTAAATAGTTTGCCACATCAGGAATAATATACCAAGCAGATGTTGTGAACATGACTAAATCAACAAGATAATAATCCATAGTCAATGATAAAACATCCATAGGTTATATAACATCATCATAATAATAATCATCATATATCATTTGAAACACTCTTGCAATACGTCTCTAAGCACTGAACTGAAACTGTATGGGATAAAGGGTCACATCGATCATCAAATCTGAACTCTCAAGGCTCAGCCTTGACACAAGGTCTAACATAAGTCTGAATAATACACTGCTTTGATCATGAGTGATCTCAAAATATACAATCATCATAGCCAAGCTCTGAATAATGGAAGCTCTGGAATGTGTAGATATCTGCTAAGCAAGAATAGTAGCCCTGCTACTATGGTGTGATAACAAGAACTCTGCCAAAAATTGTATTGTAATCATTTGTTTAAATCTTGGAATAAAAGTGACTTTGGAGGTCCACACAAGGGTTCTTTGTGTTGTGGTTTCATCCTTTTGAGGTGCTATCTCTCTCACTCTACTCTCTTATTTGCAAATTATGTTCAATGCTAGCTTTAGAAGACTATCAATCTAGTACATAAGGTTAGTCAATTAAAGTTTTCATTTGATTAATGCTAGATCTTTCAATTATCTAGATATTTGTTTGATTTAACATCCTAGCACTTGATCTGGTTTGTCTTGTTGAGAGCTAAGTCACTGAACACGTCATTTTAGGGCCAAGTGTCCCGTGGGGACGTGTTGGCGCGGACACGGCTCCCCCACGTGGGGGACACGACTTTTTTCGTGTCCTGATTTCGGAACACTCGTGTCCTAACTCTGCACACTGTGTCCTGATTCCAGGACACTTCCGCGCGGCAAAAGTGAACCCGCGCGCCCATAAAAGTCGATTTTTGTTTTTTTTTTGCCATTTGTGAATTTAAGGGAGAGTGAGGGAGAGCTAGAGAGAGCCCCAAACTTGGTTTTTTTGCAGGTGAAGGAGTTTCAAGTTTGTTTTCTTGCAGGTAAATGTTCTAGTTTCTAAATTTTATTGGATCTATATGTCTATATTTTTAAATTTTAATATATATATATATATATAAAACGTGTCCTTCGTGTCTTGATTCCGGGGGTCACCATGTCCAGTGGGGACACTAGTATTTTGGGGACACTCGTGTCTCGTGTCCTGGTGTCAAGTGACTTAGGTTGAGAGTTGTGTTTTTCAGGGATCACTGAAGGTGGAGAAGAGTTTGGAGATCAACCTTTTCTCCATTAAACAGGAGTTCTTACCATCTAATACATTCACTTTGCAGGGTCTACAAGAAGCTTCCACTTCCAAGTAAAGAAACATAGCCAACAGGGGTGTTAAATATGGTTGTCATTGATGTCAAAGTAGTTCAGTAATGACAAAGGAATAACCAAGGACATGATGGCAAGGTTAACTTAGTGAAAGACAAAAGCAGTGATGACATGGCCTGTATGATGATGTGGCAGATATGATGACATGGAATGGCATGTATGATGATGTGGCATAAAGTTGAAAATACATCTAATGGTGTTCTGGTGCTATCGGGAAGTCATTGTTGCATCCTGACATCATTCTGAAGAAATATGGCAATTTTGTGAAAATCAAGAAATTGACAAAGTATGGAATAATTAGTCAAAATTGGTCCAAGTAGCATTAAGAGAATGCCCGCCATAATTTATGGTTTGAGAAGAATGCCCGCACCATGGTACCAGAATATAGCTTGTTATAATGGCTATCGATTCATGGTCTCAATTTGACTTCATCACCTCCGAGGAGAAAGTTCTACGTCTGTCAAAACAGGGTTTTGCACCAGAACTTGTAAAAAGGACTAAGTAGCCTTAGAAAGATGCCCGCCATAAATTATGGGTTGAAGTAAATGCCCGCAGCACATGACTAGGCTGTAGTCTGTTGTTTTCTCTATTTATTCATGTTCTTAGTCTTCCCTAATCATTCTTGAGGTGAAAGTTATGGATTTGCCAAAACAGGGTTCTAGGCAGTTTTTACACCAAGTTCAGTAAAATGCCCGCCTAGAGCAAATGAAGAAGAGTCAGAAGGTGAAATGAGTTGTGCTGTTCTTAGTGAGATATTCTACATCATCTGGTAACATTTTTTCATGGTTTTGGTGAAATAAAAATTCCACCTTGAAAATGGCACAAATTGTATAAGTGTAAAATCTGTTGGTAAAAATGCCTAAGTGGCCTCTGTAAAATGCCCGCCATAATTTCTATTTGCTGGATTAAATTATTTTGAAGGTACAGTCCTGTAGATTGTTGATTGGTTCATCTAACCATACCATCAGTTTGTCAAAAAGGTATTTGAGGATGAAGTTATTAATTTTTCAAAAGTGCCATCTGGCAGTTTTTGCACTGTTCCAACATTGGAAAATCTGCCTAAGTTGTCTCAAGAAAATGCACGCCAGAGGCTGTGGTTGTACAGATAAATTTATCTAATGGTATGGATATGGTATTTGACAACTTGTCCATCTATCCATGAGTTCAGTTCTCCATCTGGTGATCACAGGTGCAAGGAATACACCTGTCAAAATGAGAAGAATTATGCCTGCACAGTGAGAAAAATCAGATACAGGAACTTAAGAGGCAGTGTTGAAATGCATGCCAGAGGCTGTGGTGGAGTCAATAAATTCATCCAAGAGTGTGAGTCTGTTCTTTGATGAATTTTCCATCTATCCGAGGTTTCATATTTTCATCTAGGTGTCACATGTGCGAAATATAAATTTGCCAAATTAGCAAAAAATCATGTAAGCTACAGGCATAAAATAGGCAGAAATATAACTGTTTATTTGATGAAAGTTACAGGAATAAAAACATGATTAATTAATTAGAGATAAAATTAAAAGGAGAAAAGACAAAATGTTTATTATTAACAAGGATATAGGAATAATATAATAAACAGAGATGTATTAAATAAAGTTTATTATACCTGTAGAAGCATCAAAACAGAGTTATGATTAATTGAGATAAAAGGGCGTGACTATACAAGAAGTAATAAGAGTTTATTAATTATAAAACAGATTTATAACAGAGATACAAGTTAGAATGGTGAATAAATTAACAGAGATTTGAAAGGGTGTGAAGCCAACAAATCTGGGATATGTCCATTGAATTTTTAATTAGTTAAATAATTAAAATATGTAAAAGACGTGATCATCCAGATTGAAGAAGACATGAATGAATCCAAAAGAGGTTTTAATTAATTAAATTAACTTATTAATTAAAAATCTAGAAATAGATAATAAGCAGAAAGACAAAGATTTGAAGAGGCGCCAGATTGAAAGAGCATGAGCTTATTTTTGTAGGGTGCGATGGTTAAATAATAAAAGAAGAATATATAAACAAGAGAATGAAATAGAAATAATGTGTCTTTGAAGTCCAGATCTACAGAGCAGCAATAGAGGTCAGAGATAAATGAAGTGATGAAAATCCAGTAACAAGATTGAAGAACCAAGAAGATCTGGAAGTCTAAAAATCAAGCAAGGGTGGTAGGGTGGTGTTAGGGCAGGCATAAAGCCTGCTGGGGGTCGTAGCCTCCATCTAGTAGAAGTTGGAGAACAAGGTGTGGTTGCATCCTTGCCTGTAGTAGCAGGCAGAAGATCTGGAGTGTTGTAGCATCCCCATTTGTAGCAGCAGGCAAAACCTGGGGTGTAGTTGCATCCCTTCTGTAGAAGCAGATAAACAATTTTGTAAAATTCATCTTATTAATGAGTATGAGTTTGTGGTTTGCTCTTTGAGGTTTCCACGATAAAATCTTGTGTCATAACTTGTTTGATTATTTGTGTGTCTTGTACTAATTGTTTTAATAAAAAGAAAAAGAAGGCAATACTAATTCCCCCCCCCTCTTAGTATTGTTGGATATTCCAACAATTTGTATCAGAGCGAGGTTCCTTCATTACAGTTTAACCACTGGAAGGAAAATCCTCATTAAAAGACCACAATGGATCAGCAGGAAGGACTAGCACCAACAGACCTCCACTGTTCATAGGAATTAACTATGCATACTGGAGTGCAAGAATGAAGTGTCACCTAATGTCTCTTGGATGGAAGGTTTGAAGAGTAATTGAAAACAAGTATAACATAGCAGACAACCTACCTACAGACCAAGAAGAACTTGACCAATATGAGGCCAATGCAAAATCCCTGAATGCAGTCTTGAATGGGTTAACAAACTCAGTGTTTGTAAAAGTCATGCAATGCAAGACAGCCAAGGAGGCTTGAGATAAATTGAAAGTTGTCTATGAAGGAGCATCCAAAGTCAAACAATCAAAACTTTAGACATGCAAAGGACAGTTTGAAAGCCTGAAAATGAAAGAGGAAGAAAATTTTGCAGAATATCTTCTAAAACTACATGAAATTGTCAATGCTATTCGAGGCCTTGGAGGAAAATTAGAGGAGAAAGAAGTAGTGGACAAAGTACTAAGAACCCTGCTATTGAAGTATGACTCAAAAGTATCTGCTCTAGAAGAACGAGATGATCTTAAAGACATGACAGTGGATGAACTACATGGGATCTTCACTGCCTACGAAATGAGAAAAGGACAAGATGGACAATCAAAGAAAGAAGCAGCATTTAAAGCCTCATCCAAGAACCAATTAGAAAACTCAGATGATGAAGAAGCCCTTTTCATCAAAAAGCTTGAGAGAGGTACTAGAAAGTACAAGGGAAATCTAGCTCTAAAATGTTTTAACTGTGGAAGAGTTGGACAATAGACACTTTGCATTAAAATGTCCTTATCCTAAGCAAAATGGAATTGATGAGAAAGAAACCTCAAAGAAGTTCAAAAAGGACAAAACAGGAAACAAAAAGAAGTTTCATGAAAAGAAGAAAATATCTTACACTATGGAAGATAGTGAAGATGAAGACACAAGTGATGACGAGGAAACATAGATTCTATTCATGGGAATAGAAGCACAAGATGATGAGTCAATGGAAGAAGGAGAAGTAGATCTAAGAGCTGAATTAATCAGTTCTCTTGAAAAACTTGAAAAAAACAGGAAAAAGAACAAACAGTCAAACCAAATCATTGGTGATTTGAAGACCCAGCTTGAATAAGCCAAGAAGATTGAAAGAGACCTAGATTTACAGCTCAAAGAAAGAATACAAGAATCAGAGAAGCTTGAAGAAGAAATTATGCAGCTTAGGGAAAAGCTCGATGAAGAATCTATTAAGTCAAAATATGAAAATAGTTCAAAGACTTTAGATGACATCTTGAGTAGCCAAAGACCATCATCAGAAAAATCTGGTTTAGGCTATGACAATGAAAGAAAGACAGAATGTTCCGCTCTCACAAGTCAAGGAAGAAATAAAAGAAGTTATGCTGCTGCATTATCATTCAAAAAGGGAGAAAGCAATAAATCTGCTCCATCGTCTTTTGTCAAAAATAGAATTAATGTAATGCCTAGAAGACCAAAGACAAATAGATATCAGCAGATCTTCTTTGGATATTGTTACTCTTGTAATAATTTTGGACATAAAGCCATAAATTGCAGAGCATATGGAAAGCTTCATGGCTACAAGAAAAGGGCATCCAGTAACAAACTAAAAGCAAGGAATCATAATTTCTTTGCACTTGTTCAAAAATATGACATAGAGTGTTACAAATGCAATAACCATGGGCATATAGCAAGAGACTATAAACTAATGACTCCTACAAAAAGGACTGCTGCAAAAGAACTCCAAGACAAAAAACAAAGAAAGGATTGGAAGAAAAAGAGCGAAGAAGAGAAATCCATGATTGCTCTATGTGTGACAGAAAAGCAGAATATATGGCATATTGATAGTGGGTGTTCCAAACATATGACAGGAGACCCAAATAAATTCATAAATCTAAAAAGAGATAATAGAGGTAGAGTCACATTTGGAGATAATATGTCTTCCAAAATAATTGGCAAAGGTACAACCACTATCAATAACAAGATCAAAGCTGAAAATGTATTGCTAGTAGAAAACCTAAAGCCTAATCTTATCAGTGTAAGTCAAACTTGTGAGCAAGGGTATATATGCACTTTTGACTCTGAGAAATGTGAAATCAGAAAAAAGGACTCCGGGAGACTTGTTGGAACTGCTGTAAGAAATTCGAGTAATGTGTACATTCTAGAAAATGAAGATCAATGCTACATGAGTATGATTGATGAAAGTTGGTTATGGCACAAAAGGATGTGACATTTAAATTTTGATAATCTTGTCAAGGTAAGTAATAAGGAAGCTGTGAGAGATTTGCCAAAAGTTGTGAAATGTAATGTCCCCATTCAAATAAGTGCATAGTAAGACAATCCCATCAATCCTACTAGTTTCCTAGGTTGGATGGGCACATGTGGGATGGTAATAAGGAAACTAATAAATGATATTTAGACATTAGAAGGGTTCAATCATTTAATAAATATGATGAATAAATAAATTCAAGAGAAATTCTAGGTGGCAAGTAATTTTGGAGACATATGTAGGTGGTGGGACCCACACTAGCTTGATTTTTCAATGACACATGGCAGCTCTCTCTTGCCAATTCGAATTCATGGGAAGGTGAACACTCTTGGGTGAGTTGGTAAGTCATAACACATGGCATTGAGCATCTTAGGTCGAAATGGGATGGAATAGTAACCTCCATGGGAGAGGAAGAGTCAAATTGGAGACTAGTGGACACATGGGCTAGATTCCCTAGTTTTATGACAACAATAATGAAGCATCTATGACATTTTATGACAAAATTCAGACCTAACTTCTTACACCTGACCATTATGACATGTCAGCCCCAAAAATAGGCTCAAGAAGGCGCTCATGGAGTTGGAGGAATCTAAAGAGACTCAAATTCGAATTTGGGAGAAGATGGAAGGTTGGAACTAGGAGACAAGTGGCAAATGAGGAATATTTTCTAAATGGAAAATTATTGAATCTATTGAGAGGATTTTGACCCCTTGAAGGCTAATGTTGGTTATAAAATATAGAAATCAAGTATGAGAATGGCTTTTGATGAATTGAGAAAAATTGCATTTGTGAAGAGAGAGCTAGTGGATGACTAGTTTCTTGCCTTAGCTAATTTCGAGGGTGAAAGATTCCCATCCAAGTTGGTGTTTGGAGAGGCCACCCAGGTCTTTCATGGTGCTTTAATGGAGTTTGTATTTGCAGGTAGCAGCTACAGGAAGTTTCATGGTTTTGTTTAGTGCAGCACTTTCTCTCCACCGTTTCCAGTTTTGAAGGCATATTCGTGCTCCTTGAGGGAGGGCGTTTTTGGTGAGCACTTGTGCTTCTTGAGAGAGCTTCTAATCATATATTTCTGATTGTAATAGCTTCATATCCTCTGTTATTCATATTTAGAAAGTCTCAGGTCGAAATACCCACTGGTTGTATGCAAAACTATTGATTAATGAGCAAACAATGTCCATTTCCCCAATGCATTGATGTATGACACTATAACGTTGATTATTTCGAATGGATGGATGATTCTCTGATATATTTGTGATCAATATACTGCCATGGATGTCTTCTACAAGTTTCATGTACTGTACTTGAGCATTTGAAGCATTTTTACTCAGTTTAGTTGTATTGGGAGGTGAAATAGTGCCATTTCCCCAAGGGTCGAATTGGGGGTTTTTGCTGTTGAATGTGAGAGAGTTAGAACAGTAGTAAAAATCAATTAATGGTGCATATGAGACCTTAATCACATACTTAACACATTATATACCTCTGTTCATAAATTTGTGGGAGTTTGGAGGCATTTGGAAGGCCATTTGCAGTGTTACCCGGGGGGGGGATTTGATGCACAAATTACTAGTTAAAATTACATATATTGATCAGAATACAAATCAAGTTTGCAGCAGTATTTGGAGGGCCATAAAACATCCCTGAACTTGATATTCAAGTATAAATACCATTCATACACTCCTACAGAAGATTTGGGAGCATTTGGGTTGATTTGGAGGTCAAAACAGTAAAACTAGTCAAAGGTCGAAATTGGAAAAAAAAGTGAAAAATTGGGCATTTTAATAAAATTTGAAAAAGGGATATTACATGAAACCTCTGAACGCAGTTTGTAAACATTGTTAGCATGGGAAGCAAACCAAATCTAGCTTCAAGTCAAAAGAACATGTGACCTCACATCTTTTGGAAATAGTTCACACTGACCTTTGTGGACCAACAAGGACTAAAAGCTTGCAAGGAGAGTATTATTTTATGTTACTCGTTGATGATTACACAAGGATGACTTGGGTAACATTTCTCAAGGAAAAATTAGAAGCCTTTGAAAAATTCAAAACTTTCAAAGCAATGGTGGAAAATGAGACAAACCAAAAAATCTAATGTCTTAAGTCAAATAATGGAGGTGAATTCACTTCAAATGAGTTCAATGAGTTTTGTGAAATCCATGGGATTAAAAGACAATTTTCATCTCCAAAGACACCTCAGCAAAATGGCGTGGTGGAAAGAAAAAACAGGACAGTTCAAGAAGCTGCCAGAACCATGCTAAATGAAGCAAAACTTCCTGATACATATTGAAGAGAAGCAGTATACATAGCTGTCTACATACTTAATAGAGGACAACTCAGAGTGAATAATGACAAGACTCCCTATGAACTATGGTATGGAAGGCCTGCATCAGTTAAGTATTTCAGAGTGTTTGGCAGCAAGTGCTACATAAAGAGGAATGAAGATGATCTTGGCAAGTTTGATTCTAGAACTGATGAAGGAATATTCTTGGGATATTCCTCCATCAAGAAGGCTTACAGATGTTACAATCAAAGATTACAAAAAATTATAGAAAGTGCAGATGTAAGAGTGGATGAAATGAAGCCAAAAAGGATAAGAAGCAGAGATGAAGATGCAAGAACAAACAATGAAGAAGAAGTCTTGCAAAAGAATGAGGATGTGGTTGGGAAAGAAGAAGAAGAAGAAGAGGAAGAGGAAAGAGAAGAATCACAAGAAAATGAAGGTGAAGATTCTCCAACAGCTGATACAAAGGCACCATCAAGAAGAATACAAAAGAACCATCCTGAAACACAAATTATAGGTGACAAAGATGCAGGAGTTAGTACAAGAAGGAGATTATTTACTGAACAAGCCCTACTTTCAGTAGTGGAACCTAAGAACTTTATAGAAGCAAGTAAAAGTGATGATTGGATCAAAGCCATGGATGAAGAACTAGATCAGATTGAGAAGAATGAAACTTGGGAACTTGTTCCAAGACCTACAAACAAGAATGTTATAGGGACCAAATGGGTTTTCAAGAATAAGTTCAATGAAGATGGTAAAGTGATCAGAAATAAATCAAGGCTAGTGTGTAAGGGATATGCTCAAGTGGAAGGAATTGACTTTGAAGAAACCTTTGCACCTGTAGCAAGACTTGAAGCAATCAGAATGTTCTTGGCATTTTCATGTTATAAAAACTTCAAAGTATATCAAATGGATGTCAAGTTTGCATTTATAAATGGGAAGCTAGCAGATGAAGTATATATTGAACAACCTGAAGGTTTCCTCCTGTCAGAGAATACGGACTATGTTTGCAAACTAAAAAAGACACTCTATGGTCTCAAGCAAGCCCCAAGAGCATGGTTTTCAAGGCGAGATAACTACTTGAAACAACAAGGATATAAAAGAGGAGCCACCGATAGTAATCTCTACATAAAGATCGAGGATAAGAATATGATCATTGTTGTCGTTTATGTAGATGATATCATTTTTGGATGCAATCTACAAATACTAAGTGTAAATTTTGCTTCTGAAATGAAAAAAGAAATTGAAATGTCAATGTTGGGTGAATTAACATTTTTCCTGGGACTACAAGTTTATCAATCAGACAAAGGAATCTTTATTTCTCAAAACAAGTACATCAAGGATATGCTTAGGAAGTTCAAAATGGAAGACTCCAAGCCTGTTAGCACTCCCATGATCACTAGTTGTAAGCTAAGCAAGAATGATAAGTTCTTGGAAGTGGATCATACCATGTATAGATCCATGATTGGCAGCCTATTGTATGTGACAGCTACAAGACCAGATGTAATGCAAGCTGTGGGATTGGTTGCGAGATTTCAATCATCTCCCAAGGAAACACATGTGGCAGCAGTAAAAATAATTTTCAGATATTTAAAAGGAACTATGGAGTATGGTTTATGGTACCCAAAATGCCAAGACTTCACCTTAAAAGCATTTACTGATGCAGATTGGGCAGGAAGTGTTGATGATCGAAAAAGTACCAGTGGAGCAACATTCTTTTTAGGAAATTGTTTGGTCTCATGGTTTAGCAAGAAACAATCATCCATATCACTATCTACAACAAAGGTTGAATACATTGCTGCTGCATCATGTTGTACCCAAGTCATTTGGATGAAGCAGACTTTGGAAGACCTGCTTGTGAAGTATGAAAATCCAATAATAATCAATTGTGACAACACTAGTGCTATAAACATGTCAAAAAATCCTATTATGCACTCTAAAACAAAACACATTCCAATAAAATATCATTTTCTAAGAGATCAAGTATCACAAAAGGTTGTCAAATTGGAATATGTAGACACAAAAGAACAGATAGCTGACATTTTCACTAAACCACTACCCAAAGAAGCATTTGAGCATCTTAGACAAGAGATGGGAATAGTTTCTTTGCAATGAATAAAAAGGAGAAAAAGGCATCATGTCAGGGGGAGATATGTTGATAGGGGGAGCTGTCACAAGGAAGCCTTTGTCATTAATGTCAAAGGGGGAGTAAATCAAGAAGTGGTTGCCATCAATGCCAAAGGGGGAGAATGTTAAGTATGGTTGTTATTGATGTCAAAGTAGTTCAGTAATGACATAGGAATAACCAAGGACATGATGGCAAGGTGAACTCAGTGAAAGACAAAAGCAGTGATGACATGGCCTGTATGATGATGTGGCAGATATGATGACATGGAATGGCATGTATGGTGTTGTGGCATAAAGTTGAAAATACATCTAATGGTGTTCTGGTGCTATCAGGAAGTCATTGTTGCATCCTGACATCATTCTGAAGAAATATGGCAATTTTGTGAAAATCAGGAAATTGACTATGGAATAATTAGTCAAAATTGGTCCAAGTAGCATTAAGAGAATGCCCGCCATAATTTATGGTTTGAGAAGAATGCCCGCACCATGGTACCAGAATACAGCTTGTTATAATGGCTATCGATTCATGGTCTCAGTTTGACTTCATCACCTCCGAGGAGAAAGTTCTACGTCTGTCAAAACAGGGTTTTGCACCAGAACTTGTAAAAAGGACTAAGTAGCCTTAGAAAGATGCCCGCCATAAATTATGGGTTGAAGTAAATGCCCACAGCACATGACTAGGCTGTAGTCTGTTGTTTTCTCTATTTATTCATGTTCTCAGTCTTCCCTAATCATTCTTGAGGTGAAAGTTATGGATCTGCCAAAACAGGATTCTAGGCAGTTTTTACACCAAGTTCAGTAAAATGCCCGCCTAGGGCAAATAAAGAAGAGTTTGAAGGTGAAATGAGTTGTGTTGTTCTTAGTGAGATATTCTACATCATCTAGTAACATTTTTTCATGGTTTTGGTGAAATAAAAATTCCACCTTGAAAATGGCACAAATTGTCTAAGTGTAAAATCTTCTGGTAAAAATGCCTAAGTGGCCTCTGTAAAATGCCTGCCATAATTTCTATTTGATGGATTAAATTATTTTGAAGGTACAGTCCTGTAGATTGTTGATTGGTTCATCTAACCATACCATCAGTTTGTCAAAAAAGTATCTGAGGATGAAGTTATTAATTTTCCAAAAGTGCCTTTTGGCAGTTTTTGCACTGTTCCAGCACTGGAAAATCTGCCTAAGTTGTCTCAAGAAAATGCACGCCAGAGGCTGTGGTTGTGCAGATAAATTTATCTAATGGTATGGATATGGTATTTGACAACTTGCCCATCTAGCCATGAGTTCCGTTCTCCATCTGGCGATCACATGTGCAAGGAATACACCTGTCAAAATGAGAAGAATTATGCCTGCACAGTGAGAAAAATCAGATACAGGAAATTCAGAGGGAGTTTTGAAATGCATGCCAGAGGTTGTGGTGGAGTCAATAAATTCATCCGAGAGTGTGAGTTTGTTCTTTGATGAATTTTCCATCTATCCAGGGTTTCATATTTTCATCTAGGTGTCACACGTGCGAAATATAAATTTGCCAAATTAGCAAAAAATCATGTAAGCTATAGGATTAAAATAGGCAGAAATATAACTGTTTATTTGATGAAAGTTACAGGAATAAAAACAAGATTAATTAATTAGAGATTAAATTAAAAAGAGAAAAGGCAAAATGTTTATTATTAACAAGGATATATGAATAATATAATAAACAAAGATGTATTAAATAAAGTTTATTATTCCTGTAGAAGCATCAAAACAGAGTTATGATTAATTGAAATAAAAGGGCGTGACTATATAAGAAGTAATAAGAGTTAATTAATTATAAAACAGATTTATAACAGAGATACAAGTTAGAATGATGAATAAATTAACAGAGATTTGAAAGGGCGTGAAGCCAACAAATCTGGGATATATCCATTGAATTTTTAATTAGTTAAATAATTAGAATATGTAAAAGACGTGATGATCATCCAGATTGAAGAAGACATGAGTGAATCCAAAAGAGATTTTAATTAATTAAATTAACTTATTAATTAAAAATATGGAAATATATAATAAGCAGAAAGACAAAGATTTGAAGAGGCGCCAGATTGAAAGGGCATGAGTTTATTTTTGGAGGGTGTGATGGTTAAATAATAAAAGAAGAATATATAAACAAGAGAATGAAATAGAAATAATGTGTCTCTGAAGTCTAGATCTACAGAGCAGCAACTGAGGTCGGAGATAAATGAAGTGATGAAAAGCCAGTAACAAGATTGAAGAACCAAGAAGATCTGGAAGTCTAAAAATTAAGCAAGGGTGGTGCTAGGGCAGGCAGAAAGCCTGCTGGGGTCGTAGCCTCCATCTAGTAGAAGCTGGAGAACAGGGTGTCGTTTCATCCTTGCCTGTAGTAGCAGGCTGAAGATCTGGGGTGTTGTAGCATCCCCGTCTGTAGCAGCAGGCAAAACCTGGGGTGTAGTTGCATCCCTTCTGTAGAAACAAATAAACAATTTTGTAAAATTCATCTTATTAATGAGTATGAGTTTGTGGTTTGCTCTTTGAAGTTTCCACGATAAAATCTTGTGTCATAAGTTCATAACTTGTTTGATTATTTGTGTGTCTTGTACTAATTGTTTTAATAAAAGGAAAAAGAAGGCAATACCGATTCACCCCCCCCTCTCAGTATTGATGGATATTCCAACAAGGGGGTCTTCCTCACCCATCACACTTCAATTTTAAAAGCAATTTTCGGTTACTTGTGGTCCTTTAAGAAGCCCTAAACCCTTTTTTTCCATCCTTTGGCTTCTCTTCTCTTTGCCTTGTTTGGATTGCCCTCTTATTCTTCTCTTCGTTTCCTCTTCCCTCTCGTTTTCCTCTTCCTACCTTGCTCTCGTTTTTTGCTTAATCCTCTCTTTGCTTTCGTTTTTTTCCCTTCTTCATCCTTTCGTCCTAGTCCTCCCTTCTTCCATTTCATTTCACCCTTACTTTATCCTTCTCGTCCTACTTTCTTTCTCATCCCTTTTTCTTCTAGATCTATAACTCCCCTTCTCCCTTCGTTTTCTTCTTCTTCCCATTCCATTCCTTGTTTGCCTTGCTCCTTTTTTTTTGTTAAAGTTTAGATTTTAAAAAGTTAGAAGTTAGTTCATTTGAAGTTTGGTTTTAGATCTCATCCTAAAAAAGTTCAAAACTTGCATTTAAAAAGTTCAGAAGTCATTTTCAGGGCAATTTTGCCCCATTTGTAATAACTGCATGTTCATACCTCCATGGGGAAAATGTAAAAAGTTGGTCTAAACGGGGTCCTTTTATAAAAAACTCGGCTATCCTTAGGTTTAGCCATTTGGGGGATACTCTAGAGTGTTTTTTCCTTAGTAATTATGCGCTACTCATCAGTGGCGTATAATCCCTGAGTTTTTCACTGAAACCTCCAAAGCTGGAATATTTCCCATGGTGGTCAAAACCTAAGGTGGTTATTAGAGTCTTGTGTCTAGGATTTTTTATGTGTTAGCCATCTCGATTGAGTCATATGAACATGCACTAGGTCCCCTAGGAGTTTCGTTGGATTCCGAGAAAAATATTTTTTTCCATAAATTAGACCATTTTTTAATGGTTTAATTAGAAAATTTCAAAAAGTGATAAAAACCTCATCCGTAGGTGGAATTGGGCGTGGGGAGGTTCGTTTTGACGCTCAGAGCATCCGTTTTACCCTAGCACCAACTTTTCTAAGGTTTCGGGCGATTACATCGCCTCTAGGAGCATTTTTTCATTATTTTGGCATTTAGTGGCCATAAAATGACAAAAGCACATGGGGACAAAAATCAAATAAATAAAAAATCATAAAAAATTGATTTGGAAAAGTTTGAATAAGGTCTTCATGGGTTGTACAACCACATTAGAGGATTAAAACACATGTTTTAATAAACATTGGGTTTATGAGTTACTAAATGAAGATGACGTGAGCTTAGGAAAAGCGTGGGTCTCTTTGCATGATCACGAACTCATTGGTTGGTAAGTGCTCCATGGTGTGGTGGGCAACCACTTGCAAGTATTAAAGCACTTACCAATTTTTTTTAATAAGATTAAACTTTGGATAAAGGTTTGAGGTTTAAATTTAAGAATCCGTGAGCATCCCTCACGTGGACAACCTTCATGCAAATCACGACTTAGTGAGATGGCAAGTGATTAATGGGTTGTTGGATTTTCTTTAAATGCAAGGTAGGCGCATTCCTAAATATGAGGCCACCTCATGGACTTGGCTCCCTTATGATCACAAGTCACCATTAATACAACTTAAACTCGATCTCCTTCAAAGATATCACGAGTTGCCTCATAACTCACGTCAACCTTATGTGGCATTTACGAATTGGAAGGGTGAAGGTTATTATGTTGGAGTAGGGGGCGCCTTGCCAAGGTGGAGGCCACCTCCCCACTCTCCTTTATTGCAGACTCGAGTTAGTGATTGTGTTCTCTCCAAGCTCAGATTTGATTGAGAATTCGATTATGTCTATTTGCCATTGGCTCATGTCTATTTGCCAATTCGACTTAGGGCTCTGTTATCACATATATAGTAGCCGGGCTACCATACATTATTTTTCTCATGCCAGTACACTATTCAGCCAGTTCCCTTGCATTTGAGATGCCGAGATGAGCATTTATATTGGATCACTATCAGATTATGGACAGCAGTTATATTCCCCATGCCATGACTGAGTTTCAGGACACTCAGAGAGATGCCCGATATAGCCATTATGCCATTGGTACAGAGCAGACAGTAGTGCCCAGAGTTACAGCAGCAGTCTCAGACGACAGATGATGGTACAGGTTGATGAGCTTTCAGGTATATGACTCAGCAGGTATATCATGGTATTATGGTTAGATTGCTTTTATACTTATTCTTATAGCATATCTTAGCACTTAGTGTCATGATCTGGCGATCATATAGATACATGGACCTGGTTGACCTATTATTTATATTATATTGTCCCTACTCAGACTTAGAAGTTCACTATTCATACTCATTGGTACATACCCTCCTTAGGGAGAATAGAGGTGATCATTACACCATACTATGGCTTGCTAGTGTTGGCTCCATCATTTCATTGTCTTCATCCATCCGTGGCCTACCTTTTAGATTATTACCCTGATTTGCTACTTGACTAGTGACATGGAGGACCTTTCCCCACTGTAGCCTCTGTATTGGATGAGCTTCCCTGTTTATTGTGTCTCGGCTCTGAGTTGGTGACAAAACTTACCTATGGTGAGTTGGAGTTCCTTGAGAATTCCCCCTAGTCACTAAAGTTGTGTTGGCTAAACCTGAAACTTTTAGTGCTGCCATCAATACAAAATCTGGAAAAATCAAATGCTATATCTTGTATGAAAGAAATGCCAAATGAAAATGGCCATAAAAAATAAAATGTTATATCTTTTGGAAAAATAAATACCTAGGTAAACAAGTTGTCCATGACACACCTAGAAGTGCTCAGGTAAACAAGTGCCTTAAAAAACACACCTGCAGCACAAAGCCTAAAAATAAATGTAAATCTATGCAATGTGTTTGTAAACACACATAGATCAAGGCTATGGAAACCTCAGGCCCAAAAAGCAATGGAACTTAAATGTTATATCTAAACAATTGCTGGCCTTGTTTGTATTATGGATTGTGCGCATCTGTGAAGGTGAATAAACCCTCTTTAAAACAACTCATCCATTTGTGAGACACCGCCATTCCCTGTGTTATTGCTCATTCAGTATATACTATGGTGTACATTCCCTTTCCCTTGCCGAAGTGTCACAAAGTCAAGTCAGTCAAGTCATCCCTTAGCCTAGCCAATTATTTCAGCCTTCACCCTTCACTAGCAAATTGATCACAACTATGAAGTGAGTATGGTCCTGAAAGTCTAGTCTGAGTAATAATAATAATTAACGACACTATATATTTGGATTTAGATCGCCAGTCATGATTACTCTGTGTTCTAGTAGCTATTTGAATAAATTGTAAAGCATGTATTAACCTTGACACCTTGCAGCAGCTATGGATGATAGTCTGAGTTGTATTTGGTCTTGGTTAGACCTAGTTTGACCATGGAGGACCATGAGACATGAGATGATTGGACCTTATGATGATATGGATAGATGATATATGGTCTATGTACACATACAGGATGATTCTATGCAGCAGCTACAGGGTTATGATGATGATTCTTGGGATACAGCAGTGTTTGGTCATTTACAGATCATTATTATTGGCCTTGTTCCGGTACATTGGATATTTATTTTGATCATGCAGAGATTCATATGGTGTATGAGTACACATCTTGGATGGATTTGGACCTTCTGAGTCCAATGGGACAGTTTGTTTTCAGTTCCGGGCACTTACAGTGATGATTTAGCCTCAGTAGGCTGTCCTAGTGCAGTTTTGGCCTGTTTGAGGCCCTGTCGGAGCAGAGATGACTTTTATCCGGTTGACCTAGGGCGCTGATGATGGAGGGGGTGGTCCAGCCACTTGTTTTTACCATATTACCCCCCTCCCGGACACATTGGTACCCTCACCTTGACAGCGCCATCACTCCAGGAGGCAGTTTGGGCAGTTTCACGTTTCCCGAGGCAGTTCAGGATTGGTAGAAATGGCTATTGAGGAAATCGATTTGGGCTACTGAGGCAAAGTTATGGCATGGGATGATCAGTGATGATAGATCGGGACCTTCCACACCTCCTCCAGCAGTTTCAGCTTCATCGGGGCCCGCATCCATCACTTATGGCACTTTCTGTGGATTTTTGAGGTCTTTTGAGGACCACGACTTCACCTTGGAGGCACGATTTGGTACTTTCATGATTATTTATTGGTTATTGTGCCATGGGGATTGACCAAGGAGGGATAAAATTACCCCTTGGACCCACCATGAGCCTCTTATGATATTTTGTCATCATGATTCGGTGGGACTCCCCTCTCCTAGGGCGACTTTGTCCACTTATGTATATTTTATGTGTGATCCATGTATTATGTTGTTGAGCTCATCTCAACCATTGATTAGACATTTGTATCTTTTAATCTTAGCCACTCATTCAAAAAGTGGTTAGGGTTTTGGTGCCTCTCCTTCCTATTTAAAGGAGAGAGCTTCTCATTGTAAAGGGTCTTTGGCTCTTGGATTATTGGTATAGAAAAATATTCTTGTGGAAATTCTTGTGGTCTCCTTTGCATCTGGTGTTCTTAGATGGTGATTGGAAAGTCTATTGCAACCTAGCATTTGGAAATTGTGGTAAGATCTATCTTTGTTTGGAAATCATTGTTTGTCTACAGGAGGGCGACTTCAACAAGGGCGATTTTGCAAGGCTTCTTCAAATCGACTTTCTTGGCACTCGCTTGTATCAGGGGGTTATCATTAGTATCATTGTGATCTATGCTATCTTTCTGTTACTTCTTTTGTGGCATTAGTCTTATCTCTTGATGCATCAAATCTGATATGGTTGACGTTTGTTGTGCAGGAGAGAGGGCGCATTGGCTTCTTGGACTAAATCGATTTGCATAGAGACTACCTCAAAGCTTCTAAATTGATCGGGATTGCATAGATCATCATCATCAAGGCATCTACAAGGTTATCCAGGTAAGATCCACAGGTTTGTTTCTCTTTCCTTTATCCAATCCATTGACAAAATTCATAAATTGTTAAAACCCTAAATAATTCAAAACCCCCATTTCACATTTTGTCAGATCTACTTAGATCTAGTGGGTTGTTGGGCATAATATTGAAAACCCACCTCTATAGCATCCACGGCATCCCGGATCTATAGTTTGGTGTGGATTGGCTTCCGTTTGACCCCTCTCCCAAGCCAACTTAGCTTCTCCCAAGGAAGGCGCACTTCACCATTTGAGCAAGTTGACCTAGATCTAGTTGATGGGTGTTTGAGATTTCACTTGATTTGACATCTACACATCGAATAACATACACCCAGGTTGTCCCTTTCTTGAAATTCACCTTGTGGGTCCCATTCCACATTTTAAGGGATTTAATCCCCATTTTGGACCACTTGGAACACTTAAACTCAGATCTACAAAGATCTAACCGGTGGATTGCCACGAAATTATAGATCCATACCCCTACTTGACTGATCTACCCGGATCTAAAGTTTGGATGCCATCCGACATGATTTGACCCACCTAAACCCAAATTGAAGCCTCCTTAGGGAAAGTCGCACCACCTTGGAGAAGTGAGTTCACTCACTTCGAGGAACTGGGTACTTGAGATTCTTGCAGATCCGGAATCAGAATAATTCAAAACCTAGGTCTAGACTGTCACTTTGTCAAATCTTGCCTTGGGGACTGCATTCCTTGTTTTTAGGGATTGTGGTCCACTTGGGTTAAACCTAGATCTAAACACATTTAACCATCAAGACCTATACTGTCCACTTATCTCATGTTGTAGGAGTCCTAAACCATAAAGTCAACCCTACTTTGACTCCACTTCCCAATTCCCAAGGCACTGGTTTATCTCCAAGACAACCCACTCTCCTAGATTGTTGGATTGAATTGTGGTTTGACTTTTGCATGGTGAACTATACCTTTGAAGACATCATGGACCATGGTCAAGATTGTCTCATGTACTAGTTAGCCCCAATCTGACCCCTAAACAACCCTGCGTTGGACACGGTTCCCAAGGCAGTGGATCTTTTGACATTGACCTAGTACACTAGCCCTAGATCTCACTTTAAACATTGTAAGTCACTTTCACTTCAACTATGAACCAAAGCTATACCTATTAAACCCCTCACTTGGCTTGTGACTTCATCCTTAGGTCTAGGATAAACCATACACCTAACTTCAACTAAAAATACCCTGATTTGGTGTCTTGGTTTTGATCTCTCCTGTCGGGAGTAGATCGGGTCTCCCCCTTTGTTGTCTGGGCTAGATAACATAAAGTGAAGGTTGCCTCGACTGGCGTGACAACCATACATATTGGAGGTCGAGGTGATCGTGGTTGCACCTTTTGAGTTGCCCTTCCCTATTGCCATCCATGACTGGATCTATCCATAGGGGTAACTACATCTTAGGTGATAACAGGCTCTATGAGCTTGTCTTTGGTATAAATAAAGGTGCTTTGCACTCTCTTAAGATGGATAATTTGAGTAAGATTACTCAGAGAAAATTGTATCGGCTTTTGCTTTGAATTTGTCAATAAAGTTTTCGACTTTGGAGGTCTATGGGCTTTTGTTCATTGTGGTGAATTCTTCATGGTTGAGGTGATCTCTTTCCAAGCATTTCTCTTTCAATACTTATATGTTGTGATCAAATGCTAGCTTTAGAAGTCTAATCTTTTAGAACATAAGATCTGTCATTTGCGGTTGCCAACTTGACTTACTATGCAATGTTTGTCAAAGTTATATGAATAGGATGTATTCAGTTGTACTAATATTGATAAAACTTTGATATGCTTAGCATACTAGTTGATTTTGATCTCACTATTGTATTGAGTGTTTTGTGCTTTGTCAGGTTTCACTAACTGAAGAAGGGTGTGAGTTCAGTGGCTTCTATCCCAAACTTCAACAACCATATTTTTTATTTAACACTTTGTGATTGTAGGATCTACAAAGCTTGTCATCTTTTGCCATAAAAAGAAAGCAAGGAGTAGCTCTCTCTTGTATTCCATCCTAAAAAATTACATCTTTCAAACTTGTTACTAGTTACTTTGTGAGAAGTCCTAGATCTACTTTTTTCCATCTCTTGGCCTCTCTCCCTCCCTTTGGCCTTGTTTGGCCCTTGCTTTCTTGTCTCCTTCTTCCCTTCCTTGCCTTCCATTTGTTCTCCTTCCTACTCTTCCATCCTTTTCCCTCTCGTCCCTCTAGTTTTTCCTCCTCTCTAGCTCATGTCCTCCTTCCTCAAGCTCCCTTTCGTCCTCCCCTTCACTCTTGCTAGCCTTGTCTTCTCCTTCCCTGTTTCCAGCCTCTCCTTGCCCACTGTTTGGGCACCCTTTTTACCCCATAGTTTGGGCATTGTTACCCACTGTGTGGGCCTCTTTCCAGCCTACTGTTGGGTCATCCTTTACCCACTGTTTGGCTGCCTCCCGACCCACTGTTGTGGTGCTTCTTTGCCCACTGTTTGGCTGCCCCTTCTATCTTTGTTTTCATCTCTCCTATGCCCCTTCTTCCAATCCCCTTCTTCCCTTCTTTGCTGGTTTCTTGCTTCAAAAAAGTTCACAAAACAAAAGAGAAGTTTGTCAAGTTAGATCTCATTTTTCAAGCTAGTTTGTTAAATTTGCGTGCTCATTTCCATTCCTTAAAAAATCATAAAAACACTTTAAAAGAGTCAGTAGTTTCATTTTGTTTTAAACAATAAGTTTCTTTTTTTTGTTTACAATAGTTTCTCTTCAATAAAAGTTTGATCTCTTTCATTTGGTTTTAGAATAGTCATTATTTCTGCTCTAAGTTAGATCTTGTTTACATTATTTTAGTGTAGATTAGCTTGCTGATTTAGAGTTAGTCTTTTGATGGTTAGAGTTAAATCATTTGTTATTTACATCCTAGATTTCATTTTTCAAGTTTAGAATTCAAAGTAGTTTCATTTATTTCTGATTTGCTAATGTCTAATGGGTGCATGAGTTGAATTTCCTTATGTGTAGGTATTGAAGAGAAAAGAAGATAAGATCCACTTTGAAGAAGGAGTGAAGAAGAAGAAGATTTTAAACCCAAAACAAGATTTGTAAAACCAAGGAGCTAATCCAAAACTGAGATTGGAACCAAGAAGACTAGTTTAAACACTCTCCTTTTTGTAAAAAGCCATTAAGGCTTCTTCCTTTTCATATTTTCTAAGTTTTTCTTCAAATGGTTGAAATTCCTAAATATTGTACTTGATAAATAAAGTTCATAAGTGTCACATACCCTCCCATCTATCCAATTCAAGGAAGGGAATATGAAGCCAGTCTGTGGGGCTTTGACATAAAATTAGACCATTCATTAGATTCACAGCCATAAATTAAAAGTGTGCAGATGCAAACCAGTTAAACATGCACAGCGGAGTAATCATCATCCACACACACGTTACATGACTATCATTCAATTTAAACACAGTCAACAAATTAATACATTTGCAGAAGTAATTTCACATAAGAAAATAAATGTTCTTCCCAAACAACTAGCTATGTCGTTGCAATGTTCCACCCAACCGTAGGCTCTTCGACGGCATATACTCAGTCTGTCTGAAGGCCACCCCCGAGCTGGGCATGATTCTTACAAAGAAAAGAGAACATTCAGCTCATACACAGCCAATTAAGCATTTCATTTGAGCCAAGCTAGTCCATAGCTGGGTTTATCAGGCTACATTAGAACCCTGGATGCTTGCACTCAAGCTCAAACCAAAACAACAGATACCCATAACCCATACCCAACATATTCATTTCTCACGCAGCAAGCAAATGAAATATACAAACAAGATGGCCATAGATTTTTCCCAAAACGTGGGCACACCAAAAACGGATTATGGATGGGGAACCAACCCGATTTTCCATGGGTATTTTGGGCATCTAAATGGCCAAAACAACCCTAATGAAACCCCAAATCAAGCTCCCATACTCCCAATCATTTTGCAACACAAAAATGCCCTCTTTCCATCTAGAGAACAAAGAAAAACCATAAAAACGTGGTTGGAAAACACCCAGGTAGCTCCAAATTCGTGAGGGAGAGAAGACTGGTTGATGGATAATGGCCTGGGGAGCAATTCATGGTTGTTTTCTTGCCCAAGAAGTAAAACACGTTTTTCCATGAAGGGTGGCTTGCCCATACTCGAATTTGAATAGCCATACCTCTCATTCCCCAAGGCATTAACTACCTCAACCAACTCTTGGGAGAATCAATGATTGGGTACAAAAGTCAACATGGGTAGTTGAGGGTTGATGGGTTCTCTCATTGACACTTGGCTTGACTTGATTGGCTCCAAGGGTTTGAATGTTTTCCCTCCCAATTTCTTGTAAAATCATGCCCCCATCTTTTGTTGCATTGCATAACTAGTTGTGGGTATTTTATTAAAAATACATATTTACATGATGTTTGAATTCCAATGTGCCTGGCTAGCACGCAAACCATATGCATCAATAAATCGATAGCGGGGCCTTGGCCTTGAGCTCCTCACTATGATTTTATAACAATATTATATCATTTACATTTTAATGCTATAGGGTCAAGATGGGGATGTGACAATAAGTGGGGTTTTTAATCCCCCACACCCAACTTCCCCATTCAGAGAAGTCTTGTAGTGTTCTTTGAGTGGTTTGTTTTCTAGCTTAGATTTGCTTCACCTAGCTTAATTTCAAATTTTGGCATCTTAAGAGTACTAGCTGTTAGCTCAGTTTCATTTTTGCTTAGAACAGTAATTGTTAGATAGTCATTTCATTTTCGATTATTTAAGCTATCATTGTGTTCCTTACTTATACTTTGCATCTCATATAGTGTAAATAAGTCTCTTGAACCTGTCGCAAGACGAGTCAAGAGCACCCTCTGTCGGAGAGCATTTTTATTGTTGCATTGCATTGCATATAGTGTAGATAAGACTCTTGAATCAGGCCTTAAGGCCAGATCAAGAGCACTCTCTATCGGAGAGCATTTTTCTGTGTGCTCTAATTAAAACACTTCCAACTCACACCCCCTTTCTAAAATTTATCTCGTTGTTTTCTTGTCGGAGTATGCTCTGACCTGCCCAAAAAGCGGGAATACCCAGAAACGATATTGGACTGTTAATCTCATAAGTGATAACCATAATAAAAACTTTCACCCCATAACCAACCAATCCTGAGTTGATCGATAAGATAAGTTCGGTGGGTAATCTCCTAGTTGGGGGCGCCGGGGTTCCATGTTCAGCCTCTAGCTTGCTAGTTAAGTTCCTTGGACACCTAGCCTAGAGCACTGGGTGGCCCGACAGGTCCTTGAACGAAGGCACTTGATACTATCTTTTTTGGATAGACTTCCAGTACCTCGCGTATCGGTTGGAAGTACCCTTAGCCATAATAATAATCAAGAACACCTAAAATACTTCAAAATTTACCAAGAACAATTTCAAAACGATCTCACATTGAGACTTATTTTGCAGCATCCCAAGCACTCATTGACTCCATTTTGCACTGGTCTTCAAATTTCTATGTATCACCCTAAGCTAGACCATTAGTCCTTTGGTATTTATTTAATTATATTGTGGATGCTTATTTAATTTCCAAGTCATCATATATTGTTCATTTTGATATTTGTGTTTTGTAATTGCAACATGGATTGCGTATTTTACAGTGTTCTCATCACAAAAACTCTTAAATAACACCCATCCGCATCATTTCATCACTTAAAACACTTAAAAACACAGAGCCATAGAAAACTCTTTGTTAGGGACAACCCCCCTTGGCTTCGTTAGGAGTTTGACTAAACGGAGGAGCTGGGATTCAGGTGACAGTATCTGGCTCATTGCTTTCCCCTAAGGCCACACCTCTCCCACTTGTAGTGAGGAGACAACTTTCGAAAGATTTTTGTTGCTGGTGTGCATCTCGGCGGACATTAGGCCCTGAGTTTGATTCCAGCCAACAGTTTGACACAAATATGAAGTGAGCGTGACAATGAAATGTGACCAGCAATTTAAGATGATGAAATGAATTATTAGATCAGCAGTTATATGGCTGGAAATCAACTAGGGATGTCAAAATACATTGGAAGTGGTGAAATGAAGTAACTCTACCCAAGGAGGAGGATTGATTTAATGGCTGAATGGACCTAGGACAGCGATAAATTAGCAATTATAAACACTTCCAGCAAACAATAGCTTGATTTCTAATGATAAAATGACGATTAGAACCCAAATCAAACAAATCCAGAACCCGGAAATGACCCCAACAACGTGATTGGGCAAACTGCCCAAGGAGGGCGCAATCATAAATCTACTAGTGCCTATGGGTTTGGGCAAACGGAGTCGGAAAGGTCTGAAAATTTGAGAGTGGACTCCTAAAATTATAATAGAAGCGGGTTTGTGATAAAAATTGGTTTCTAACGGTGAAATTTTGAGTTTTTTATATTTAGGGTTTATTTTATTGTTTTGCAGCTTAACATTCACAATGGAAATGAAAATATGAGAAATAAGCAAGGATTTCCTACCTGAAATAATAGAGATGGAGGAGCTTTGTCTTGAAGGAAAATCTTGAAGACCAAATGCTGAGCAGTAGTGCGTTTTCCCCTAGCGTTTTTGGTGCAGCTAGTTGATCCAATTCGCCCTTGTACCTGCCAGAGAGAGATAAGTCAGTAACTATGGAAAATAGCAAGAGATCATCAACAAATGAAAGACAAATAATGAAGGAAAGCAAGAAAAAAGTGTAAGTTTACTTCCCTTGTTAAAATCCCGAAGAGAGAACACAACGTGGAGCTGCTAGCTCAAGAGTTGCGCCCTCCTCAAGTGGTCGATTTCACTTGCAATTCATTTTGGCCAAGGAAGGATGGGGACACCACAAAATCATTCAACAATGCGCCGGAAATAAGCTAATAATCAACACAATAACATTCCATCACCATATCACAAGTAGCTCAGAAGAAATGTCTCTTTGTTACCAAATCTCAAGTTTACAAAATGCTAAGAAGACCTCTCAAATGAGTGAGCTTTTTCTCTTATAGAGATGGCTCAAAACCTAGCTCCATTCCCCCCAAAACGAATGGCTGGGATTGAAACCCAGGGAAGCCAAACGAATGGCTAAGATGGAGTGATGGAGGGGGGGCGAATTAACCTCTAGCGCCCATGTGGAGGATGGGGCCCTTCGTGGGGCCCATAAAACATGCAAAAGGGTGGTTGGGGGTGTCTATGGACTGTTTTAGCCCCCCATACCACTTAGCCTAAGTTTTAGAGTATTACATTTGCAAAATATGAAGTTCTATATAGTGAAAAATGCCCAAATATGGGCCAATTCGCCCCATGTGATGAGCTGGGCAAAATGAGGGCCCCACAACATAAATAGAATGTCCAAACATAGTAAAATTACCTTAGGAGACCCCCTTGTATTAGCCAACCTTTGCATTTGCCATTTTCAATATTTACCTTTGCCATATTTTGATTTCCATATTAATTTATTGTTGAAGATGTAATTTGGGCTTTTGACCCACTTATATTGCCTGGATTGACGAACCATCTGCTGCAATGCGATCGTAGACCCCAAATATAATAGACATGGTCACTTGAACGACCCCGATCCATCAATTAGGCACTGTTTGCCCAAAATCCAAGATTTTTAATTAAAACAGGCCCCTGGTGACGCATAATAATTAAAAATCTCATCAACGCCTCAACTTTTTCAAATTTCAACACTTGGAGGCGCATATGGGACCCCAAGACATAATAAATGACCAAAATCGAAATTTTGATCGCAACTTTTTTTTGGGCCCATTTTTGGCCTAGTCAACCTGGTTTGACCAAGTCAAATCTGGTCAAAATGGTAATGGCTGAAAATCTGCATGCAATCATGAAGCGTCAAGGCTTCCTTATTTATGTTAGTACATTACTCAAAACATATAATTCTGATATGGTGATAAAAACAAATAATATCTCAACAAAAATAGGCCCGGGTGAGGTGGGCCCACCACCTCCAACAAAGACTCAAAACTGCTATGCACAACTTATAGACTTGACCACTTAGATAACTTTGGGTGAGGTGGATGAACAAGGTGAAGGATACGGGAAGACGAGGACCAAGACCGTGTGACCCCTCGGATAAATAGGGAAAGTGGTGTTACTAGCTAAGTTGTACTCAGTTGGACTATCATGCGAGCGGGCAAAGTTGAACATGTTACATGTTCGTTTTCGATGATTTGATGTCCAGCAGGCCTTTTAAAGACCCATTTTTTTTAATTTTTTCCACATGTCCATGGCCCTGCGGGGTTTGTAATAAAATGTACTAGCATGGTGTTTTGTAAAGGACTTGGTTCCCTAGGACTTTTTAGCTAAGTCAGGTATTCCAAGGAGTTTTTTCGCCTATTAATTATGTCTTGCGTTATTGCATAACATAATTTTTGGGTTTTTCTCCTGCTCCTCCAAAGCTGGAGAGGCTGACGGGCCTTGGGGGATTGTTAAAGTCCATGGGTCAATGTATATGAACATGCTAGACATTGTTTTTGAGTCATATGGACATGTACTAAGTTCCCCTAGGTAGTTTTTTAACTTTTGGCGAAGTTTATTTTTTTCCGTAAATTGGGCCATTTTTTAATGGTTCAATTAAAATTTTTGTAATTGGCCTAGAAGTGGCGTCTGGAGGTCTCTTTTGCCTTAGGGGTGCTCTTTTTCTAACTCAAAGCACCCCCTTAACCTCTAAACCCACTTTTCCTAATGTTTGGGTGATTATTTTTCCACAAAAACCCAAAAAAGCCAAAAAAGTCAAAAAAGTCATAAAAAATGGAAAAATGAGAAATATGACTTAAAAAATTAAATGATTTTCAAGTAAGTTATTGGTCTGATTTCGACCAGCATAAAGTTAGGAGTGTTTCGGGCTGAAAATTGTGTCATATGGGCAGCCCATATCATGGGCATGACTTCCCCTTTTTGGGCTGGGCACATTTCATGAAGGAGGGACGCATTTAGAGTTATGGGCAGCCCACAAGTTAAGGAGAAGCAGCACCATTTGGGCTGATTGAATGGGCACATTTGGTGCTGATTTGGAGCAGCTATTTCAGTGGTAGGGGCAGCCCCATCCACTCCCTCAATCGTGCCACTCATTCCTTTATGCATTCACGCCCTCTTTTGGCCATTCTCTATAAATTGGAGTGCTATCTCATTTCTTCACTAGTTTGAGTTGGGAGGAAGGAATGCTATTGTAACTTTGTTCTATTTTGGAGTTAATAAAAGAAGACTTTGGAGGTCATTTGTGTTGTGCCATTGATGAGTGGATGTACCACCTTATGTAATGTCAAGGTAACTGGTGCATAGGCTGCAATTTTTCATAGATTTTTGTACTCATTGGAAAGATCGGTACCGATTTGTGAGATAAGCTATTCCAATTTGTTTATTGAAATAGTTTATTGGTATATGTTTGTTAAGAGATTATCATAGTATTTCTCATTTGTTTATGAAAATGCAATATTGATTTCTTGTGATTGTATATCTACATTTGATTTGTGTTGGTGAAGTTTGTAATGTGCAGGTGGTCTTAAGCGGGAAAAGAGAGTGATCTTGTTTGCTTCTCTCTTTTTTCTAATCTTTGTTTTGTAGGTGTAGTCCCTCGGTACCACACAAAATCAAATCTACAAAGTTTTCAGTCTCCAGGAGTCATTTCCTTTCCATCTCTTTCTCTCATAAGTTTTAAAATTTCTCTTTGGTTAACTGGTTACTCACATTTCTGATTTATATACTGAGTTGCATATTTTAAATAGATCAGAATCTACTATCAAAAAGTTTCAGTCTTTCATTTTATAAAGAGTTCATTTTCATTAGATCAAAGCTTCTTGTTTACCTAGCACTTTCCTTCTGAAAATTGTTTAAATCATAAAAAAATTTCAAAGTTTTCAGGAGTAGTGTTAGGTCTGATTTTAAAAGTGTTATCTGGCTGGCCTAGAGCTTATAATTTGCAGCCATTAAAATCTAGCAAAGATCCCAAGTAAACAAGCCCCATTGCTTGTCTTACTTAGTTAATTTCCGTCATTTTAACTTAGATTTTTCTGGGTTTTTAGCAGGTGTCTCAAATACACTCCTAAAGTGTTTTTGGGCATCTTTTACTGATGTTTGCTTGCTGGTTTGCAGCATTTGACGAACAGGTAGAGAGAAATGATGGCCAAATTTCGAGGGTCCAAGCCATCCGGAGCACCTAGATTTTGAATTTTATGAACTGGTTACTTTTTCTTTCCTATGTTGTAAGCCACTAAGTCAATTTAAGACCGGGGCATTTCTTTCACATTGTAACTAAAGTATCAAAAGAGAACAAGTGGGCTAATTAAGCGCCCACACCCCATCCCCCTAGGGGGGAAAACTGTGTCGACTCAATTTTCACGGTTTGCAATTTTTTTAGTTTAGATTTCATTTCTGCACTTAATAAAATCAAACTAGGCTTAAAATTAACCTTGTTGGTCCTGTTATCACATATATAGTAGCCGGGCTACCATACATTTTTTGTTAGATTCCATTACACTATTCAACCAGTTCCCTTACATTGAGATGCTGAGATGAGCATCTATATTGGATCATTATCAGATTTTGCACAGCAGTATATATATTCCCCATGCCATGATTGAGTCTTAGGACACTCAGAGAGATGACCGATGTAGCCATTATACCATTTGTACAGAGCAGTCAGTAGTGCCCAGAGTTGCAGTAGCACTTTCAGAGGACAAATGGTGGTTCAGATTGATGAGCATTCAGGTATATGACTCAGCAGGTATATCATTGTGTTATGGTTATATTGCTTTTATACTTATTCTTATAGCATGTCTTAGCACTTAGTGTCATGATTTGACGATCATATAGATATGTGGACCTGGTTGATCTTATTATATATATTATATTGTCCCTACTCAGACTTAGAAGTTCACTATTCATACTCATTGGTTTTACCCTCCTTAAGGAGAATAGAGGTGATCATTCCACCATACCTTGGCTTGCTAGTGTTGGCTCCATTATTCATTGTCTTCATCCATCCATTGCCTACCTTTTAGCTTATCACCCTGACTTACTACTTGACTAGTGACATGGAGGATCTTTTCCCCACTATAGCCTCTGTTTTGGATGAGCTTCTCTGTTTATTGTGTCTCGGCTCTAAGTTGGTAACAAAACTTACCTTTGGTGAGTTGGATTGTAGGCCTAAATCATTCTGGTCGGTTGTCTCGATGTTTGGCATTGGCTCGAACTCCCCTAGTCACTTGAGATGTTGTTGGCTAAAACTGAAAGCTCATGTACTACTTATGGAAACTGATAAATTCGCCCATGGAAACTAAAAAGGGCAAGAGCGATGAACTGCTGAAAAATACTCATCGAAGAGTATAAGAAAGGTCCAAAAAAGCAATGATTCTTAAAAGCTATATCTAAACAATTGCTGACCTTATATATGTATAAAAAACATGCCCTAGATGCAAGCTGCAACTAGTTGTGCTTATCAGCACACCTGAGATCCAAAGGGTTATGTAGGCCAAAAAGGCCATGAAATGAAATTGAATGATCCTAATGAACCTGGATCAACTTGATGTAGACATGATGCCTAAGTTGAATAAGCACTCTCTAAACAACTTATCCATTTGTGAGACACCGCCATTCCTTGTGTTGTTGCTCATTCAGTATATACTATGGTGTGTATTCCCTTTCCCATTGCCAAAGTGTCACAAAGTTAAGTCGATCAAGTCATCCCTTAGCCTCGCCAGTTATTTTAGCCTTCACCCTTCACTAGCAAATTGATCACAGCTATGAAGTGAGTATGATCTTGAAAGTCTAGTCTGAGTTATAATAATAATTAATGACATTATATATTTGGATTTAGATCGCCAGTAATGATTACTTTGTGTTATAATTGTTATTTGAATAAGTTGTAGAGCATGCATTAAACTTTGACACTTTGCAGCAACTTCTGATGGTGGTCTGAGTTATATTTGATCATGTTAACTTGGTCAAACCTAGTTTGACCAAGGTCAACCATAGGACATGAGATGGTTGGACCTTGTGATGATATGGATAGATGATATATGGTCTATGTACATGTATATGATGATTCTATGCAGCAGCTACAGGGTTATGATGATGATTCATGGTTTACAGCAGTATTTGATCATTTATAGATTATTATTATTTGACCTGTTCCAGTATATTGGATATATATTTTGATCATGCAGAGACTCATATGGTGTATGAGTACACATCTTGGATGGATTTGGACCTTCTGAGTCCGATGAGACAATTTGTTTTCAGTTTCGGGCACTTACAGTGATGATTGAGCCTTAGTAGGCTATCCCAGTGCAATTTTGGTCTGTCGGAGACCCTGTCAGAGCAGATGTGATTTTTATCCGGTTGACCTAGGGCGCTGTGCTTGGAGGGGGTGGTCCAGCCACTTGTTTCTACCGTATTACCTCCCTCCCAGACAAACTGGTGCCCTCACCTTGACAGCGCAGGCACTCCAGGAGGCAGTTTGTGGCAGTTTCACGCTTCCCGAGGCATTTCAGGATTGGTAGAAATGGCTATTGAGGAATTCGATTTGGGCTACTGAGGCAATGTTTTGGCATGGGATGATCAGTGATGATGGATTGATGTCTTTCACAGCTCCTCCAGCAGTTTTAGCTTCATCGGGGCCCGCATCCATCACTTATGGCACTTTCTGATGATTTCTGAGGTCTTTTGAGGCCTACGATTTGACCATAGAGGCACGATTTGGTATATTGATGACTATTTTATTATTATTGTGCTATGGGGATTGACCAAGGGTGGCTAAAATTACCCCTTGGACCCACCATAAGCTTCTTATTATATTTTGTCATCATGATTTGGTGGGATTCCCCTCTTCTAGGGCGATTTTGTCCACTTATGTTATATTTTATGAGTGATCCATGTATTTTATTGTTGAGCTCATCTCAACCATTGATTAGACATTTGTATCTTTTAATCTTAGCCACTCATTCAAAAAGTGGTTAGGATTTTGATGCCTCTCCTTCCTATTTAAAGGAGAAAGCTTCTTATTGTAAGGGGTCTTTGGCTCTTGGATTATTGGTATAGAAAAACTTTTTTGTGGAAATTCTTGTGGTCTCCTTTGCATCTGGTGTTCTTAAATGGTGATTGGAAAGTCTATTGCAACCTAGCATTTGGAATTTGTGGTAAGATCTATCTTTTTTTGGAAATCATTGTCTTGTCTACAGGAGGGCGACTTCAACAAGGGCGATTTTGCAAGGCTTCTTCAAATCGACTTTCTTGGCATTTGCTTGTATCAGGGGGTTATCATTAGTATCCTTGTGATCTATGCTATCTTTCTGTTACTTCTCTTGTGGCATTAGTCTTATCTATTGATTACATCAAATCTGATATTGTTGACGTTTTGTTGTGCAGGAGGGAGGGCGCATTGGCTTCTTGGACTAAATCGATTGCATAGAAAACTACCTCAAAGCTTCTCAAATTGATTGGGTTTGCATAGATCATCATCATCAAGGCATCTACAAGGTTACCCAGGTAAGATCCATAGGTTTGTTTCTCTTATCTTGATCCAATCCATTGACATAGCTCATAAATTGATAAAACCCTTATTTCTTCAAACCCTCATTGTTACATTTCTTAGATCTACTAAGATCTAGTGGGTTGTTGGGTATAATACTGAAAACTCACCTCTATAGTATCCACGGCATCCCGGATCTATAGTTTGGTGAGGATTGGCCTCCATTTGACCCCCTTCCTAGGCCAACTTAGCCTCTCCAAGTGAGGTCGCACTCCTTGGGGAAGGTGAGTTACCCTAGATCCAGTTGATGGGTAGTTGAGATCCCACTTGTTTCATGATCTACACATCCAATAACCTACCCCCAGATTGTCACTTTTCTGATTTCTACCTTGTGGGTCATATTCCACATTTTAAGGGATTTAATCCCCATTTTGGACCGCTTGGTATCTTTAAACTCAGATCTAGTAAGATCTAGCCATTGGATTGCCTTGAAATTGTAGATCCATACTCTCACTTGCTTAAACTACTTGGATCTAAAGTTTGGATGCCATTGGACTTGTCTTGATCCATTTATCACCCTTTTTAGCCTCCTTGGGTAAAGTCGCACCACCTTGGAGAAGTGAGTTGGCCCACTTCTAGGACATGGGTACATGAGATTTTTGTGGATTTGGAACGGGCATAATTCAAAACCTAGGTCTAGTAGGTCACCTTGTCAAATCTTGCCTTGGGGATAGCACTTCTTGTTTTAAGGGATTGTGGTCCACTTAGGTCAAACATCAAATCTCTAGATCTAGACCTATTCATCCATCAAGAATTTAATTGCCCACTTGTCTCATGCAATAGGAGTCCTTAACCACAAGTTAACCTTACTTTGACTCCATTATCCCAATTCCCAAGGCACTAGTTTCTCTCCAAGTCAATTCGACTTTCCTAGATTGTTGGATTAACTTGTGGTTTGACCTTTGTGTGGTGAACTAAACCCTTGGATGTCATCATGTATCATGATCAAGCTTGTCACTTGTACTAGTTAGCCCCAATTCAACCCTTAAACTACCCTGCATTGGACACGGTTCCCAAGGCAATAGATTTTTTCACATTGAACTAGTACTTTAATCCTGGATCCTATTTCACAAATCATAAGTCACTCTCACATCAATAATGAACCAAAGCTATACTCATTGAACCCCTCACTTGTCTTGTGACTTCATCCTAAGGTCTAGGATAAACCATACACCTTACTTCACTTAGAATTAACTTGATTTGGTGTTGGCTGCTTTCTGGACAGACCCAGGTTTTCAGGATGCGCAGCAACAAACACCCCTTGGCGCACTGGCCCTCTCGGCAACGAGCTGCACAGCAGCCCGAAGTCTCACCCGAAGTGGCTATGGGGGGGCTAAGGAATTAGGCTTCCTTAACCGAGGTGATGTGGAGATTCTAATCTTCTCCCTTCTCTTCCGGGAGGATTCCTCAGAGCGGGACGTCTTACTCTTCCGCAGACCCCTCAGCGTGACAGCGCGGAAACTCTTACCAGCCTAGCTGCGCGGTATCTCCGCACCTGCGAACGAAGTGTTTACAAGCTACGTCTGACTACGTATCATCCCTGGCCTTGCGCTTCAGCGCAGTAACATACTCCTCAAGCGCTGCAGCGATAGTGTCTCGCAGGCCCCTTCGACGCGGCACGAGTATAACTTCTAAGGGAGCTTCAAGAACTTACTTTACATATTCATTCATAAATTTAGCGAAAGATTCACGTAAACATAGATAGTAAACATAGACATGCATTCATGTAAACATCACCATAGCAACAAGATTTATGCAGTTCGCCTCCACGGGGAAATCTCATTCACGAGAACTGTATTCTATATTAACTCAAAATGGGAATTACACAGTATGCTGCACACACAGCTGCAGCCTTAGATCTTTCTGGGAAACTCCACGCACACAGCTGGGAGCCCTTCTCTTAGATCTATTCTCTTCTTCTACAGGGATTACAACGACTCAGATATCACCTTAGACTATCTGCAACTCAGTCGCCAACTTTCAATGGCCTTCTAACCAATCTATCTCTAACCCATCTAACATCTAACCTTCTTCCCTTTACAATTACACATATATATAGGTGGCCTTGAGGGTCGCACCTTTACAAAACTGTGGGCCTTTCCCAGCAGTAATCCCCAAAAACCCTAACCGTGGACATGGCTAGGTGTACTGTAGGCGTCGCTTGCAGTCATGTCGCCGCTTCCTGCAGACTCCGTGAGTTCCGGCGTAGATTGCGGGTATGGGCGCCGCTTCATCGTTCTCTGCTCTTTGTCCTTCGCCTCGAATGCTTTGGTCCGTTGCTCTTCCTTGGTCAGAGCAACCATAACTTCCGTACTTAGCCTTAAATGAGGGTAGCTGAGCCCTCTCTTCCGTTGCTTTATTTATTGTGGTAGCTGAGCTTTCTACTTGGCCACATTCACTCTCCTTTGACGTGTGCGCGCTAGCTCCACGATTTCCGGCCCGTAATCTGCGCTGAGCTCGTCCACCTGGCGCCGTACTGCGCTCTGTTCACTTCTGCCCAAAATTGGTGCTTACTCAAAATTAGCACTTTTTTCCCTTCAATACTTGTGTTTTTTCCTCAAAATTCGCAGCTTTACTATAGCTGCGGCCTATGCTCCAACAGGCCCCTAACACTTACTTGTGGCTCGTCCCCGAGCCACTCGCACTAGCGTGTGGTCGCTTTACTTGCGCGTCTGCCTTTGCTTGGGTTGCAGCAAATGCTTGCTTCCACTGCGCAATAGCGGAGTCCATTTCATCGACGCACTCCGCAGCTGTCTGCACCATGTCTGCAGTAGCTTCTTCTTCAGTTATGCCATCAACCAACTGTTGAGATTCAGCAAATTCTTTGATCTTTTCCTCGGTTTGGGCAGCAAGTTCAACATACTCATCCATAAATGGCTGAATGCTGTTGGTGAGATTAGCATCTTCATTTCTGAGCTTGTGCAGTTGTTGTTGTACTCTGTGCACTTCGCTCATTTTCCTCATTTTTGCTAAGCCTTCTAAGGTCTTAGCTTCTTCGCTCAGAACAGTTAGGGACTGTTTTGCTGCTTGCACCTGTTCCAAAAGGCCGACTTTGAAAGGGAGCTTCTCAAGCTCAGCCCACGCCTGCTTGCGTCATCAGGTTCTGGGCTTCATCTGCTATGCACTTCATTTGTGTGGAAGCTATGCGCAGTGCTTCAAATTATTCCTGCCTATCATCTGTAGGATGTGTTGCGACACGAGCTTCCAACTCGGCGATCTGCGTTCTATGGTCCTTAGCCATAGCAACTATTTCCTGCTCTAGGGCTTTCACCCTTCCGCCAATAATTTGCACTTTCTCAACCAGAGGAAGGTCTGGTTGAATCTGGCAGGCCGGCAGCTCCTGGGCGATTTCATCAACTACGTTTCTTATCCCAGTGTCTTGTGCCTCGTAAAGTGCAAGCTGCTCAGAGATGTTCTTATAGCCTGCCTTCAGCTCTATTTCCTGCGATTGCAGTCTTTGGTTTTCATGGAATGTGGAGAGCTCTCTAGCTCTCAGCTCAATAGAGACTCGCTCTTGTACTAACTGCAAAGTTTCTATCGAAATCAATGACAAATTTATCTCAATAGGGCCAACCGTGTTTACCTGGGTTGCAGCCAAAGGATCCGGGAATGTCATACTTGTAGGCGGGATGTGAACGACAGTATGCTTCCCTGCAAGTACTTCAACTCGCTCAGTGCTTGTAGATGCCTGCGGCGCCTGCGAACCGGACGCTGGCGCATGGGTCTGCGCAACTCTTCCTGCGAGACCTTTCAACTCCACGAGCTGCAGGTCCAAAGCACTTCTGATGTGAGCCTGAGAGGTCCGCAGCTTGCGAAATTGCTCCTTCATGTACTGGTCGAACCCCAAGGCAATGGTCTCAGAGGGGTGCGACACCTTCTGCTTCTTGGCCGCTGGTTCTGGCAAACCTTCATCATCCCTCTGCTCGGTCGCTTCCTTACCCTTATCTTTTTCTTACGCAGCAGGGGGCGGCATCGCGGCAGCGAATTCAGCGGCCTGCCTCCATTCATTTGGCCATGACTTCACAGTTTCTTCGACATCCTGAGTAGTCATACGGTAGAGGCCTACGGCCCATTCTTCTTGAATGCCGCGAGGGCGGAAGTAAATTTCATGCAAGTTGGCAGAAAAGACCAACTTCGTTCCATAGATCTGTGTTGTCTCCTCAGTCAGCCTCGGCATTTCCTGGATGGTGTCCTTGAGGAGATGGTAATATTCATAGAACACGGCGCGGTTCATCTTGCGCTTCGCGGGATTACTAGAATCCCAGAGGTTGACATAGCGCATCCCTGCAACCTCTCCTGCGCGGCGCGGAAGGAATTGAGTGTTGGGGGGCTCCTTCCACCCGATAAAGGCGCATAAAATCAAAAGCCAAGAAAAATGGAACAACTGACCGGTGGTGTCCTGAACGTTCCGGCAGTCGTCCAAGAAAGAATTCAGAAGGAAGAGAGACCAGTTATACTGCTCTCCCTCCACAGCTGCAATTGCAAGCTCTACAACAGCTCCAGTGACTTCTTTGGGTCTGCACTTCGTTAGAAGTCTGCCTGCAAGCAGATTACCTGTGAATCTAAGTGCTTCATCTTCAACTATAGTGAGGTCATAACCCCGACCTCCTCTCAGCAATTTGTATTTCTGCACCAGCTATGCAGCCAACTTTCTGTCCTTATCTTTACCAACAAAATGAACATTGGGGTCCTTACCAACCTTAGATAGGCCGGTAATGCGATGAATCAAGTCGACATTTAAATCGATTGGCCTCCCTAGCCAAAGATAACCACCATGAACGCAGGATAGCAGGGCCTTAACAACTGCATTTACTTCATTGCTACGCTCGAAGTGCGGTAGCTTCAACAGGTTCAGTAGTCCATGCCTCTCTAGATTTGCTGCAAATTCCTTCGGGACGAATTCATCAACCTTTCTAACGGTATTATGGACTACCGTCAGATAGCGATCCGGCGCGAACTGAGGATACGTCCTGTAGTCTCCCAAGTTGAAGTCAGAAAACCTTACCAGTGGAAGGTGTCCAAGCAGGGACCCTTCTTCTCGCACGATTTCCGCCATTGGTGGCAACGGAATCGGATACTTAACATTCTTGGGAATATGCACCTCGGGTGCATCATCTGGCCGCGAAGGAATATAATTAACCATAGTGGCCAATGGCTCTGGAACGGGTTCGTCCGGCTGCTGCTGCTGAGACGCCCTTGTGCCCGAGGATTGTCTGGGATCAGTCCAACCAGGATGCGTGTAAGCCGAGGTCGTCACCGGGGTAGCCATGCCAAAATCTAAGCCTCTGCGCTTGAATTGACGAACAACTTCTTCAGTCGACAGGTTCTCCGTCATGAACCAATATACACAACAAGCACTTGAACAGACAAATAGCAGAACAGCGTAGGATACGAACGCTGAAAACAAAGGGAGCAGTCTGGACGACACGGCTCTGAAAACAATGACTTGGATTCTCAAACAAGACACTATACAACTCGAGGAAAGTAACCCGAAGATATACGAGTGCGGGGTATTTATGGCTAAAGGTGGTAGTAGATGCGGACAAGTGGGGTTAATAGCCGTAGGTGCCTATGCATATGAGTTGACAACCCCCCCTACCCCCGCGCCTCTGCGGTGCATTAATTGTGATGGACGGGCTCTGACAGCCTTTCGGGAGATGAGCTAAGGCCTTCGGCTCATTACTTAAATGCGAATCTTAGGGAGATCAAGCCGAATCTGCCAGAGTAAATACAATTAAATAGCGATCTTATCCTTCATTAATATTCAGAAGCGGCGATAGAACTACCGTAATTCAAATTTTCTATGGGTCACTTCAGCATAGGTAACTGTGCAGATGGAGGGCTCCACGGTGAGGAGAACTCCTTGAGCGACAAATTGACAAGAAGGAACTCCGCAAGAGCGATAGTTTGACAACCTGGGGAAAACTTCGCAAGAGCGCAACATAGGCTCGCTCGGAAGAGACTTTATTTACTGCGCGGATGTTTCAAGGAACTGCGCGGGAAGCCGGAGACTAAAAGTGTCTCATAGTTTCTGTGTAGACTGTGATAATGCGATGCCTCTTTCAACTACACTGGGCATCTGCATGACTTTAGCAACTAATTGAGTCGACAGGGCGGAGTGGCCGTCGCGGTAAAGCTTGAGCCGACTCCTGTTAATCATTGTGGGAAGCAATTCTCCATTAAGCTTCGCAAGCTGAACTGCTCCTCCTTCTGTTATCTTCATCACCTGAAAAGGGCCTAACCAATGTACACGAAACTTGCCTGGGAACTTGATGAATTTACTATCATAGAGGAGTACCAAGTCTCCTTCTTGAAAGACTTTATTCTTGATATGCCTGTCATGCCAAGCTTTCTGTCTTTCCTTCTGCACTTGTTGATGGAATCCGGCTAAAAGTCTGTCTTCTTCTAAGGCAAGCAATTGTGAGAGTCTTTCACTCATACTATCAGTATCTACCATTTCTGTAATTTGCACAATTCTGAAGCTGGGAACAATGTATTCCATGGGCATAACGGCTTCTTGTCCATACACCAAACTGAAAGGTGTGTGACCTGTTAATTTCTTACATGTGGTTCTGTAAGCCCATAACACAGCTGTGACTCTAAGGTCCCAATCATCTCTTTGTTGATTACAGATCTTCGTCAGGGCATTCTCGAGAATCTTATTGAATGCTTCCACCGTACCATTAGCTTGAGGGTGGTAGGGTGTACTCTTGTGGTGACTGATGTGGAATTCTTCAGTAAGGGCCTCTATAGTCTTGTTCAGGAAATGCGTGCCCTGATCACTCATTAGAATCAGTGGACATCCAAATCTAGTGACAATGTTCTCAAAAATGAATTGCGCGGCAGTGACAGCGTCGCAATTCTTAACTGGCTTGGCCTCAGCCCATCTGGTGAGGTATTCAGTAGCTGTGATGATGTATCTTGCGTCGGTTCTCTTTCCTGGTGGGTTGATAGGTCCCACAAAATCAATGGCCCACTTATTAAAAGCACGCACTGTTATCTGGGGTCTTAGCGGCATTTCATCTCTTCTTGAAGGTTTTCCTGTTCGCTGGCACACATCGCAACACTTGCAGAATTCCTTAGTATCCTTGTGCAATGTTGGCCACCAAAGACCTGCGGCTAAGATCTTATGCGCAGTCGGCTTTCCTGCGAAATGGCCTCCTGCGGTTCCTGAGTGTGCTTCTGCGATTATGGAGTTCTTCTCATGCGGTAAGATACATCTGCGCAAGACTTCATCGGGGCCCAACTTATAGAGCTGGCCTGCTATCAGAGTGAAGTCTGCGGCTTTGACAACAAGTTGCTTCTTCTGCTGGATTGTAAACTCAACTGGTGCTTGCCCGGTAGTGAGAAACTCAAGAATATCGAAATAATACTCGTCAGCTGCTTGAACAGAAAATAGCTGCGCATCAGGCAGATTGTCCTCCAGATTTGTAGGTTCCTCCCCTGACTCTATCCTAGATAAATGGTCGGGTCCTGCATTTAATCTACCTGGCTTCACAATAACCTCAAAATCATACTCCTGGAAGAGTAGTAGCCATCTGCAAATTCTTCCCCCTAACACTGGCTTATTGACCAAGTATTTCAAAGCAGAATGGTCAGTATACATTTTAAAATGAGCGCCCAATAGATAGTGTCTGAACTTCTGTAAGGCATACACCATAGGTAGTCCTTCTCTTTCTGTAGTGGTGTAGTTTTTCTCAGTTGTTGACAGTTTTCTGCTAGAGTAAGCAATGGGGTGGTCAATACCTCCTTCTCCCGGTTGTGTCAGCACAACCCCCAATGCTATGGAAGAAGCATCTACATGAACGTGAAAGGGTTTTCTCCAGTCTGGGAAAACTAGAATAGGCGCAGTGATCATCTTTTCTTTAAGTGTATCCAAGCTCTGTTGGTATTCTTCTGTCCATTGGAATTTCGAATCCTTTTTCAACAATCTTTCCATAGGCGCAGTAATCTTTGCATAACCCTTGATGAATTTCCTGTAGTACCCTGTATGTCCCAATGTAGTGCGCAATTGCTTGACTGAATTAGGCGCAGGCAAGTTAGCAATGATGGCAACTGTTATCACACAACTTGTAGTTGCCCCTAGGGGTATCCCATCCGGGACGGTAGAGGAGTCAGGCAACTAAAGAGGTGACCCAAGAGATGCCACGGTTCCCAATGCAGGTGGGAGTCACGTCAACCGAGGCACTCTTCGCTTTAGGTCAAGGTATAACTAGACCAAGGGGGAGACCCTATACCCCAATCACAGTTGATTGGACCCAAACAAAGGTTTCTAAGTGTAGGTAAGTAATGAGTTACGGAAACCAATGCAAGGCTAAGTGGACCTAAGGTTTAAGGTATGGTTGAGGGAAGTGTAAGAGATTATTAACGTTTCAACCTATGTATGGTCTAGGCCACATGATGGGGTATGATGAAAAAGTATAGTACCATGTGTTTACACAAGTGGGTCTAGTTCTCTTGGGAAGTGTGAAATGGTTCTAGATGGACCCACAAGGTGAAGTTAGGTGTGAGGATGGTACTATAAGTTAGATCTAGGCTAGATCTATAAGTTGGAGTTGGTTCTTGGATTACCCATGTACTAGATCTAGGGTTTGACACTAATCCCAAGGAGTGCGCCTTGCTTGGAGAAGGACTAGTGCCTTGTTGGATGGGCTAATGGAGTCAAGAAGGATGTCAAAGTGTAGATCGGGACACCTAGAAGCCAAGTCAAGTGGATTGGATGAGATCCAATGGTTGGATCTTACTAGATCTAGGTTTTTAAAAGATGACCAAAAGTGGACCACAATCCCTTAAAACAAGGAATGCAATCCCCAAGGCGGATCTTGACAAAAGGACAGTATAGACCTAGGTTTCAAGGCATGGGCATTCCAAATCCACAAAAATCTCCAACACCCACTTCCTAGAAGTGGACCAACTCAAAAAATCAAGGGGGTGCGACTTGCTCAAGGAGGGTCCAAAAATAGGTTTTGGTGGACCAAATCAAGTCCAATGGCCACCAAAATGTAGATCCGGGATGATAGTACCCCGATCTATGTTCCTTCAAAGTTTCAAGTGAATCAAGTGGCTAGATCTTAGTAGATCTAAGTTTTAAGGTACCAAGAAGATCAAAAAAGGGGGTTTCAACCCCTTAAAACATGGAGAGATGTCCACAAGGTAGTTTTCACCAAAGTAAAGATATGGGTATAGGTTATCAAATGTCTAGATGTCAAATCAAGTGGGATCTCACCTACCCATATGCTAGATCTAACCCAACAAGCTTCTCTTAGGAAAATCGATTTAGGTTCAAGAAGGTTTTTTGCATTGAAAAGTGTGTCAATTTTTAGCCAATCACCACCAAACTATAGATCCAACTAGGGGTGGATCCTATAGAGGTGGGTTTTTAATATCTTTTCAATTGCAAGGCTAGATCTAAGTAGATCTAAGAAATACCAAAATTGGGGTTTTGATTTAATTAGGGTTTTATGACCAATGAAGATAGAATGGATGAAAGAGGCACATACCTTGTAGATCTTACCTCAATTGCTTATGGCCACCTTGCAAGTTGATAGCATTCTCCTATGTGTATATTCAAGAGTGAGATCCAAGTGTTCCAACCAAATCGCCCTTCTCCAAGATAGCCAAATCGTCCTCCTCCTACAAGACAAGATCAAAGAAACAAGTCAAGCAAGATGATTATGAAAATGGTAGAAAGATGTAATAGAAAGCATCAACTATGTCACGAAGATACAATAATGATACTCCCTGTCACAAGATCAACCCAAGAGAGAATATGTGGATCCCTCCAACAATAACCCTCAAAAAGTCGCCCTCCTCTCTCCAATTCGACTTTCCTATCAAAAGGTTAGCAAAAGCACCAAAATCCACAATGATACATAGAAGAGATACTGTATATTCAATATGCAAGAGAATCCACAATGCAAGAGAGATGTGCTCCACAAAAAATCTTCTATTCCAATATTCCAGAGCTCCAAAGGTGAGCTTTACAATGGGGGGTCTCCTCCTTATATAGGATAATAAAGACCAAAACCCTATACCACTTCATAATACTACATCAAATGAGTGGTTGAGATTATAAGATCTCATCATACAATCAATGGCTAAGATGACCAATCACAATATATCACATGGATCACTCAAAATAACAAAAGCGCCCTCACTAAATGGTACAATGGAGGGTGACGTCATCCCACTAGAGGGGTAAAAAGTACAATAATCCACCTCATGATGACTAGGACATGATAAAATAAGCACATGGTGGGGCTAGGAGGTATTAATCCTTACTAGCTCATCCCCAAGGCACAATAAAATAATAAAATATGTCCAATATAATAAAAATGATCAAAACTGTCCTCAGAATCCATGACAGTCAAGCAGTAAATGTCCTCCTGTGATCAATCCGGGCATACCCACATGGTGAAAACTGACTGGAATATAGTGATGCCATCCTGGAAGACCTCTGTGAAAACCAAATGCCAAAACCTTGCCTCAATTGTCCAAATCGATTTCCTCAGTGACCACTTTATCCCATTTTTTAACTGCCTCGGGAAATGTGAAAGTGCCAAAACTGCCTCCTAGGGTGCTAGCGCTGTCCATCTGAGCCCACCAGGCTCTCCGGAAGGGGGGATAAATGGTAATAACAAGTGGCTGGACCACCCCTTCCATCATCAGCGCCCTAGGTGAACTGGCCTCTCGGGGCCCCTGCTGCTCAGGCTGGGAAATCAGCCCCCAATCTGGTCAACAAGTGTAAAACTGCATCAATCACTGTCAGAAGTGCCCGGAACTGAAAGATAAGTGTCTCAATGGATCCAGAAGACCCAAATCCACTAGGAGTGAGTACTCATACACCCTGGGTTGCCCTAATGGGCCTGCTGTAGGGTCCACCATATATGGACAATGTATAATCTGCTGATCTGAAGAAATAATAAACCTGCTGAACTGGATCAAACATCATCTGCATCATATGTCCATCATATGATATCATCATCAAACATGTGGGCCCATAAATCATCATCAATAATCATCATACATGGTCCACATCATCACGGATCCCAAGAATATATATAATCAAGGATAAATCACATCAGTAGACTAAGACAATGCTTCTCCAATCATTTCCATAGCTAAGCTCAAAGTATAAATTCCATTCAGTGGCATTAATCGAGTTAACATATTCCGTTGTTATAATAAATTGCTTGCACCATAGTTCAAATGACAAACTCACTCATTGGGCATGGTCAGACTGCTAGTGAAGGATGAAGGCTAGGAGCAAGGTTGGGCCAAGGGTTTGACTTGTCTAACTTAACTCAAAAATACTTTGGACTGGGAGAAGGGGGAAGCTACAAACTCTGTGTTGGACAAAATAACACGGGGGATGGCTGTGCCTCACAAATGGATAAGTTGTTTAGAGAGTGCTTATTCAACTTAGGCATCATGTCTACATCAAGTTGATCCAGGTTCATTAGGATCATTCAATTTTATTCCATGGCCTTTTTGGCCTACATAACCCTTCGGATTTTAGATGTGCTGAGAAGCACAACTAGTTGCAGCTTGCATCCAGGGCATGTTTTTCATATATTTATACAAGGTCAGCAATTGTTTAGATATAGCTTTTAAGAACTATTGCTTTTTGGACCTTTCTTATACTCTTCGAGGAGTATTTTTAGCTTTTCATTGCTCTTGCCCTTTTTGTTTCCATGGGCGAATTTATTTAGTTTCCATAGGTAGAACATGAGCTTTCAGTTTTAGCCAACAACATCTCAAGTGACTAGGGGGAGTTCGAGCCAATGCCAAACATCGGGACAACCGACCAGAATGATTTAGGCCTACAATCCAACTCACCAAAGGCAAGTTCTGTCACCAACTCAGAGCCGAGACACTGAATAAACAGGGATGCGGTCCAAACACAGAGGTAGAAAAATGGGGAAGTCCTCAGTATCAGAAAGTCAAATGAGACATGTCAGGGTTTAAAGTCAAATAGGAAGGTCATGTATGGATGGAGACAAGTGAATATGGAGCCTACACTAGCAGACAACTGGTGTCGGGGAAAGACCATGTCTATGTAAGGTGAAATACCAGTAAGTTTTGTTAAATGACCTAAAAGTGCAAGCAATTGTCCATTTTATGATTTCCAGTTCATTTTAAATAGTTTGCCACATCAGGAATAATATACCAAGCACATGCCATGATCATGACTAAATCAACAAGATAATAATCCACAGTCAGTGAGAACATATCCATAGATCATACAACATCATCATGCATCATCTGAAACACTGCTGAAATATATCTCTAGGCACTGAACTGAAACTGTAATGGGATAAGTGGTCACATCAGTCATCAAATCTGAACTCTCAAGGCTCAGCCTTGACACAAGGTCATAAAATCTGAATAATGTACTGCTCTGATCATGAGTGATCCAAAATATATAGCCATGCTCTGGAATAAATGAAGCTCTGGAATGTGCAGATATCTGCTGTACAAGAATAGTAGCCCTGCTACTATGGTGTGATAACAGCAACCTTCGCAGGATCCATCAGGAGTCCTTTTCTGCATACAATATGACCCAACAGAATACCAAAAGGAGCACAGAAAATACATTTTTTCAAGTTAAGGGAAATCTGATACTGTCTACATTTTTCTAACATCATCCGCAGATTCGCTATATGGTTCTTTAGTAAACCAAACACAGTCCAGTCATCAAATAGACTTCTAGAAACTTATGGATAAACTCTTTAAAAACAGCAACAACGACTCTAGAGAAGATAGCAGGAGCGTTTTTAAGACCAAAGGGCATTACTGTATACTAGAATGAGCCCCATTCAGTCGCAAAAGTGGTCTTATGGCAGTCTTCTGGATGGATTCTGATCTGATGGTATCCCGAAAAGCCATCAGTGAAGAAGTAAGCCTCTTGTCCTCCAACATTATCAAGCACTTCGTCTGTAAAGGGCGTAGGAAATGGATCATGCGCTGATGCGTTGTTGAGCTTGCGCAGGTCCACGCAGATTCTTATTTCACCTTTTTCCTTTTTCTCTTGTACCACCATAGGACTAATCCAATCACTTTCCTCTACTGGCTCGATGATACCTGCTGCGAGCATCTTATCAATTTCTTCTCTAACCTTTTCTTTATATCGCGGGTTCAACTTGTACGGGCGCTGTTTTACTGGCTTAGCATCCGCTTTCAAAGGTATGCGCATAACTCCTAAATCTCCTAGTATGCCTTTCATTTCTGTAAACTTGGTAGGAAAGATATCCTGGTAGTCACGTAGTAAATCGGCAATATGGCCAATAGTTTCATCATCCCAATAATCTCCTATAGAAGCAAACTTGGGTTCGGCTTCTGTACCAATGTTAATCTTCTTGAGCTTGATGTGTTCTGTAATGGCAGGGATATCAAGCTGAGGGCCTTCAACCTTGCGCGTCCCTTCTGATTCTGGAATATTGATGTTGCGAGGATCATCTTCCTCTTCGCCAGTGGTGAAATTATAGCATTCCAGGGCATGTTCCATCTGGACAGCCCAATCTGGTTGAGAATATTCCGGTAAAGGACTTTGTTCAAATACCTTCTTTTTAATACATTTTAAAGCGTGGTCGATGCTTGGATGTTCTGACTCGAAGTTGAAGGTAAGTTGAAAACTTTCCATCATAAGAGGCCAAGTGATAGTGCCTCTGCGCAATTCTGTTTCAGTGTACCAATTCCTTGGAACTGTATCCAACGTGTGGATGAATAGGTGAACCCACTCATCCTCTGGGATATCTGACCATTGCTGAATACATGCTTCAACATGTGACCTGGGGTCACTTTGTCCATCATATTTGCGCAAAACTCCTGCTGTAGTTTCCTGAAATCTGCGCAGTATCAATCTGCGACAGTCTTGCCATGAGTCAATATTTTTTCTATGCGCACCCCACCATCTTGCGGGTGTAGCACGCAGTGCTACATCCAATGCTTGTATGCGCTGCTCATCTGGGATTTGTTGTTCATATGCACGTATGAATTCACTTACTTCGGTTAAACCATCAAAGATTGGTGTGTTACTCAATTCTGTGCCAATCCAGCGAATGGATTTAGTCATCATGGCACAACGCCTTGCAGAAACTTCATGTAAGCGATTCTGCCAGTTTTCCAATCCTGCTTCCGAATTTGATGTGCACGAACTATCGCATCGCCAGCTGATATGGCCGTCTGCTGTAGGATTGACATAATCATTATGACTAGCAGTCATCTGGTACAAACTTTCCATGTGGCGCGCTTCTTCTTCTGCTCGAATGGGTTCTATATACCGTGGTCCTTGAAGGGGATCAAGTGGTGCAATGACCCTAATCTGCTCATCCTCAAAGGTCATCTGTCTTTTCTTCAAATTAATGACAGCCAAATTATCAAATGCCCAGTCTATGCCTAAAAGTGCTGGGTAAGGTCTACTGTCATCCATAATTTTGATTACTTCGAAGTCTGCAGAATTTCTTACTCCCTCAATGTCAATGGGTACATTGGGTAATCTACCCAACGAAGAAACTCGTTTCTGATTTGCAAGTCTTAGCTGGATAGGAGATCTGGTAAGCTGAGGGCTACCCATCTGTTCCCATGTCTGCATGGTGAGAACATTAACTTCTGAGCCTAAATCCAAAATGACTTCGTCCATTTCAAATGCTCCAATCTACGCTGTGAGTCTCATCTCTTTTCCAGTTCTACTATGAGTCCCAATCTGATGAACAGTACGCTGCGGCGTATTCATCGAAGCAGATTGTTGACACTGATCCAACAGGTGTTGGAGCTCCATAGTTGCTTTTTCATTGCGCAACAACTTTAAGCAGTTTCTCAAGAAAGCATGAACACTGCCTAGTGCATCCTCCTCATCAGACCTTCCAGATGTGGTGGCCTGCTCTCGCACCAGGTTCTCTTGACGTAGCACATGCGGTCTGATATCATTATGCGGAATTGCAACAGAGCTTGAAGCGTGTGGATCTGAGAAATACTCTTGAGCTTGCTTGAATGATGCTTTTTGTTTCTGTAGATCAAGCGGGGCTGGTTTAATATTAGCGCGGCGCACCCATTGCGTCGCTGACTTCCCAGTTCGCGACTCTGGCACACCAGTAGTTGCTCCACTGCGTGTCACTATATTAACTGTAGGATCTGGTTCTCTTTTTTCTGCTGCAATCAACTGAATGTTCTGGTTAACCTATGGCTTCTTTTCCTGCATCTTGGCCATCAACTGAGGGCATTCTTCGATGACATGATCATAAGATTTACAGTATCTGCAGAGGGTTGTAGGATTTTGGCAATCCCTTGCATAATGGCCTTGAGCTCCACAGTTATAACAAGTGACCTGTCCTCTTCCACGACCAAAACCTGCTGCGCGTCCACGGCCCTTGTAATTTCCTCCTCGGCCTTCCCGAGCTTGGTCATACTGCGGCTCTGCTGTGGGTCCTTGTGGCTCTGACTGTACTCTATAAACATCATGTTTTCTTTCTATCATAAGCTCATATGCTCTACAATTGTTCTCATCATGGCCTACTGATTTACAGAAATTGCAATATAGATTCTTTGGAGTTTGTACATATTTTTGTAACAAGTGACATTCTTGTGGTCTGTGACCTCTAGTTCTACAGATTTCACACCAAGGCCCCTGTGCCTGTGGTAAAGGGTTAGGTGCTCCAGTCGCAATATATTCTATGAAAACGGGACAATGGTCCTTTGAATGAACTTGTGCTCTACATTTTGTACACCAAATTTCTTCTTTAACATCCTTTCCTTTCTTAATATCATGCACTTGCAAGGTTAGGTTTGCTAACTGGTTCTGCAACTGCGCAACATCGTTGCTTGTTCCTGCAATTGGTGAAGCTTCTAGTTTCATGGCCATCTCTAGAGCTTGTTCTTGTGTAGTGAGATTCTGTTGCATAAGAGGAAGTCTAATGTGAGGAAGCAGCGCAGCAATGAAACCATTCCTTATGCTGTTGCGGTGCAAACTCAAAGCTTACTTGATCTATCAAGGCTTTGAACTTCTGGTCGAAGTCCCATATTGACTCTGTAGGTAACTGTTTTATGTCTTTGAGTTCTGTTATGCACTGTGATTCTGATTTAGGTTCTTGAATTCTTTAATCATAGCATTTCTTACCTCAGCAAGCATCCTATTCTGTGCTGCTGAGTATTTCATAAACCAAGTTAAGGCTCTCTCTCTTAGTGTGGTTGCTAACTGAACCAGCTTAACAGCATCATCATTAATTTGCTTAATCGTCCAGATGGCTTCACATAGAAACCAGTGCTGCTCAGGGTCTTCTAGCCCTGTTCCTCTAAAGGTTGGTAGCTTCATGTCATCACCCATCCTTCTTGCGCTAGGTTGATGTGGAGGTGCTGTGGCACTGCCTCCGGGATGGTTAAACAAAGGTGGGGCTGAGGTACTAGAAGTACCGTGCGGGCTACTAGAAGGTGTTACTGCGGGGTTATGCTGAGCCCCGTCTGGCTTTTGCGGTGTAAAAGGGTGATAAGGGATATGAGCGCTCCCTTGTCTTTCTATATGGCTCGCTCCAGGAGCTCGACTATCTTTTGGGCTAGACTCAAAAGAGTATTGGTCTACTTTATACCATTTTCCACTACGAGTGCAACCAATAGCTTCAAGATCACTATCAGAATCTGCGGACATTACTTGTCTATGCTATTCATCGGAAGCTATGCATAGTTTTCCTTTTTTCATGTAAGAGCATTTTAATCGACAGGTTCAGAGAATTTAAGAACTTACCCCTGTATGCTTTGAAGAAACTCCTCTCAGCCTCGCTGAAGCTCTTTCTCGTATCTACTGCAAACTCGGTGATGAAGCCTTCCAGCAGACTGTTCAACCAAAAGTCTACTGCGCGGGACACAGAATTATCTACCCGCTTCACGGTGCTAACTAGCTCAGGCGACCAAACAATAGGTCGATCAACATGCACAGTGGGTTGAGTATCTGCTAGCTTGGATACACACCCATGCAACTCGAAGGCAAATGTTGCAAAGAAGATTTCGTGAAGGTCAGTATAAATATGCTTCTGCAGCCAGTCTTCTGTCTGAAGCCTAGAGCTTCTATTTTCTTGTTCAGCGAACTCTCTCGCCTTTGAATCAAACCAGTCTTGAATTTCTTTAGCTGTAGGATTCCAGCACCACATTGCCTTCAAAATAATAGGGTTAAAACCGATGGCGGAACCATTTGTTGGCTCCCTCTTTGTCTGGGTTTCGCATCAATCTCGCACGTCGCCGGAATAACAAGTCTCAAGGCAACGGAACCATTTGTTGGCTTCCTCTTTGTCTGGGTTTCGCATCAATCTCGCACGTCGCCGGAATAACAAGTCTCAAGGCAACGAAACCATTTGTTGGCTGCTTTCTGGACAGACCCGGGTTTTCAGGATGCGCAGCAATAAACACCCCTTGGCGCACTGGCCCTCTCGGCAACGAGCTGCGCAGCAGCCCGAAGTCTCACCCGAAGTGGCTATGGGGGGGCTAAGGAATCATGCTTCCTTAACTAAGGCGATGTGGAGATTCTAATCTTCTCCCTTCTCTTTCGGGAGGATTCCTTAGAGCGGGATGTCTTACTCTTCAGCAAACCCCTCAGCGCGACAGCGCGGAAACTCTTACCAGCCTAGCTGCGCGGTATCTCCGCACCTGCGAACGAAGTGTTTACAAGCTACGTCTAACTACGTATCATCCCTGGCCTTGCGCTTCAGAGCAGTAACATACTCCTCAAGCGCTGCAGCGATAGTGTCTCGCAGGCCCCTTCGACGCGGCGCGAGTATAACTTCTAAGGGAGCTTCAAGAACTTACTTTACATATTCATTCATAAATTTAGCGAAAGATTCATGTAAACATAGATAGTAAACATAGACATGCATTCATGTAAACATCACCATAGCAACAAGATTTATGCAGGTCGCTTCCATGGGGAAATCTCATTCACGAGAACTGTATTCTATATTAACTCAAAATGGGAATTACACAGTATGCTGCGCACACAGCTGCAACCTTAGATCTTTCTGGGAAACTCCACGCACACAGCTGGGAGCCCTTCTCTTAGATCTATTCTCTTCTTCTACAGGGATTACAACGACTCAGATATCACCTTAGACTATCTGCAACTCAGTCGTCAACTTTCAATGGCCTTCTAACCAATCTATCTCTAACCCATCTAACATCTAACCTTCTTCCCTTTACAATTACACATATATATAGGTGGCCTTGAGGGTCGCACCTTTAAAAAACTGTGGGCCTTTCCCAGTAGTAATCCCCAAAAACCCTAACCGCGGACATGGCTAGGTGTACTGTAGGCACCGCTTGCAGTCATGTCGCCGCTTCCTGCAGACTCAGTGAGTTCCGGCGCAGATTGCGGGTATGGGCGTCGCTTCATCGTTCTCTGCTCTTTGTCCTTCGCCTTCAATGCTTTGGTCCGTTGCTCTTCCTTGGTCAGAGCAACCATAACTTCCGTACTTAGCCTTAAATGAGGGTAGCTGAGCCCTCTATTCCGTTGCTTTATTTATTGTGGTAGCTGAGCTTTCTACTTGGCCACATTCACTCTCCTTTGACGTGTGCGCGCGAGCTCCGCGATTTCCGGCCCGTAATCTGCGTTGAGCTCGTCCACCTGGCGCCGTACTGCGCTCTGTTCACTTCTGCCCAAAATTGGTGCTTACTCAAAATTAGCACTTTTTTCCCTTCAATACTTGTGTTTTTTCCTCAAAATTCGCAGCTTTACTATAGCTGTGGCCTATGCTCCAACATTTGGTGTCTTGGTTTTGATCTCTCTTGTCGGGAGTAGATCGGGTCTCCCCCTTTGTTGTCTGGGCTAGATAGAATAAAGCGAAGGTTGCCTCGACTGGCGTGACAACCATCTATTGGAAGTGGAGGTGATCGTGGTTGCACCTTTTGAAGTGCCCTTCCCTATTGCCATCCATGAGTGGATACATCCATAGGGGCAGTTACAGTTTAGGTGATAACAGGTCCGTTCCACTGGCGAGCCAAAACATAGTTTTATCATTTTTTTTTACAAACTCAAATGCCCCCCTTGCTTTCCCGAAGTAGGGTTTCTTTACAAGGGCTTTCCTGAGTACGTGCCTAAAAAGAGACTCTTGGGGTTTAAAAAGATAAAATTTTGGTTCATAAATTTTTCTAAACATACCAAGGTCTTCTCCCGTATGCTCTGTGGCCAACTTGCAGCTCAGTCTGATCCAGTTGGTACGCATCAGAAAGGGGAATAGGATCTAACACCGCCTTGAATAAAAAAAACCTTTATTTGAAAATTCGGCACATCGCAAGCATTTTGTTGTCGTGGGGAAATTTCTCAGAAGGCTTGGGACAAAACTGAGTAGTGACCTCTTGGAAACCGTTAGGCTTGCCCTCGTTGGTACAGCATCTGAACACCTCCTTGAGACTCCGATTCAGCCCAAGTCTGAGAGGGAAGCCACACATCAAAATTCCGGACATGTTCCCCGTACCTTTGCGTATATTGGGAACACACCAACCATAATAAAAAGATCACTTTCACATTAATTCTAAAATAAACCAAGAACACTTGCACAACATTTACTTTTTTGCTCATGCATCTATTTCAACTCCATTATAAGGCATTGGTCTATATTGATATTATTTCATGTTATTGACAAATGTTGCAAATAAATGATGATAATAGTGAATGGGAGCAAATGATGTATTGATGAATGATTGTCCTGCTTTATATAAGTATATGCTGCTTTTATCTTGGTTATCAAAAATATTTTTTCTAACTCCTAGATTAGACACCTTAGTTTTTATTTTTAGGGTCCACCCCCCTTGGCTTCGCTAGGAAATCCTAGACGGAGGAGTCGAGTCCCAAGTGACAACACTTGACTCTGACTTGAAGACTTCTGCTGCGTTTTCCCCAGGTGTGGAACCAGGCAACAACAGGTGGGAGCCACTGACATAAGCATACCATGATAATACACAGGGAAGGGCGATGCCTCACAAATGGGTATAGTGCAGGGAAACCATGAAACATGCACCTTGCAACTCACATCCGTGCCTTCATAAGACTCCGTGAGGATCTTTTCTAGAGCCGCCATGACTGGGTGTCCGACAAACTGTAACTTGAGATTCTAGGGGACAATTCGCATAGCTGTCCCTTACTCCATCTCACCTCCTTGCCCCGCAGGACTAGGTGAGGAAATAACCACTACAATGCTGATACATATGGCTGACCTGTGTCCGTGTGTGTTCAAAAACACATTGGTTGGACTTTACATTTGACTTTCATACTTAGCCTTTTTGGCTTGATTTTACATTCACATAGACTTTTTGGCTTCTTTTACATTTCTTCATTTCATTACATTTCAAGGCCCTTTTGGGCTACATACATATCTCAAAAGATATAACAAGGTGCTCATACTGCAAAGTAATGGGGGCAAGTGTACGTGCTTCGATGACCAATGGGGAACACCCGGTGAGTTTACACAATCCTATACTACATTGCAACATCGGGGGCAACCGACAGGAGCAAATCCCAGGTTTTAGAATGCATCTCACACACTAAAGAGCCGAGACACAAAAGACAAGGAATCATGGCATACTCAGAGGTCAATGGGGAAGGGGATCCTCAAGGCCACAAATCAAGGTCCAAGTCAGGAAAAATCAACATGAATGAGTCGGATGGATGGAAGGAAGTGACAGGTGGATCCAAGGTTAGCTGCCAAGGAGGACGAAAGGACCAAGTCTATACCGATAGTGGGGTAGGGACCAGTGTGCATATACATGATTCTACTAAAATGGGGTGGACTGACATCACTCAAGGCCATACACATTATAATGAACAACCGAGATCACCACATCAAACATCACATGTCCAGTCCATGTACTATCATAAATAAACAAGTCTAAACAACAACATGAGCAATAAACCATGAAGTACTATACCTGCCATACCATATACCTGCTGCTGAAGCTGTCTCTGAAACTGGATCTCTACTGATCCGGGCAATAAGTGGAAAACCAACAATACTTTGTAGTACTCTCATCAGAATATGGCAAAGCAACTCTCTCAAATGGGATCATGCAAAGCTCGGCAAGGAAGGGTGACCCTGTGGCAACTACTCTGTAATATGTCTGGACCAGTACAAAACCATCTGTCCCCTCTGATATCTCTGCTTGGGACAAATTTGAATACAACTAATGCCCCCTCTGAAGGCATCTGATCTCTGATATGGAAAAAAAAGTAGTATGGTCCCCGACCACACAATCTGCAACATGGTAGCTCCAGCTAACATGGATGTGATAACACAATCTACAAAAGATTCAAATAAAAAACTACTTAAATGAAACTTGTCCTATTGGGTGATAACACCCTTTCAAAGGCCTAAGGAAGCAAATCAAAGCATGTATATAAATTGAAACAACTACCTCTCATATAAAAATGAGACATTAACATCCACACAAAGCTTGCACCACACCTCTTTGACCTCCAAAGTCTCTTTACTATTATTCCAAAATCACAAATGTACAAGGCTTAAGCACAAAACTCCAACAAGAACCAACCCCACAAAATGAGAGGAGTGGCCTCTTTAAATAGGACAAGGAGGAGAGAATTCACCCCCCTTGAGCTCATGCATGCATAGAGGAGAGTGTGACACATGGAGCGGCTTACCAAAACCATAATTTCCCTCCAAGACCCTAATGTGCCATGTGGAGGAGAACTGGAGCAATTTGAGGAGTGAATAGAGCTTAACTAGGCCTCCAATGCCACATTTAGGAGCTAAATCATGAGATCCATACAAGACAAAGCCCTAATGCGCCATCTGTCAAGAGAACTCATGCATGACAAGGAGAAATGTGCCACATGTGGAGTAGCATCCCACAATTAGGGAAGGGTGACCTCTTTTGGTGGATACTATTATGCAAACATTGAGAGCCAATGCCACCGCTATGTGATGACTCAAGGAGAGGGACACCACCTTTGGGAGGAGATCCCAATGCTGCATGGAGGATGAGAGGGTGCCACATTGCTCCCCTGGATGATGGAAGGCACATGCATGCACACCCCTTGAGGGGAGGAAGTGCCTAAAATATTCCTTCTTCAATCTTTGGCCCCCTTAACCCTTTTTACATAGTTAATTGTCGATTTTTCAATCTCAAGGGACCAAATAGGTCATGCATGACGGTAGGACCATGGTGACTGACTAATTTTGACATCGGACCATAAGAACTTAGACACCAACCTGAGGCACCTATGTTATAACACACTATGGCTTTGGAGGTGTGAGTGAAAAAACCATGCTGATCACTATGATCTAAGTTCAACTAAGTAAAAAAAAACACTCCAAAGGTGCCATAACATTAGTGACTCACTCGGGCTAGCTCTTTTACACATGTAATGGATGTCAAAATTTTACAAACAACCTCCCTTTGACCATGACAAAGGAGCTGCAAAGTACATGCAACTAAGCAGAAGACTGCTTGATCTGGATGGGGGGAATGGAAGGTCCCTGGATGGATGAAGTCTTCTGTCTTGTGAACACCCTCTGCGGACTGGGTGGTAACAAGGAGCATGAATGTATGAATATCACAATCACGTGGGCCCTAGATATCAGGCTTCTGGAAGAAGGAAAACTACTAAAAATAGCAGTCTTGGATTCTGCTAGCTCTGGAAGGAACTTGGATCAATATGTATGTATGGATCAATGTACAGTGGAACCAGCCTGATGGAATCTCATTGGATCTTAACCTTCCAGTGGTGCAAGCACAACTGGATGTTAACAGGTTCAACATTGGAAATATTTGGAGACTTTGATAAAATTTTAAATTTTGAGCACTTAAAGGTTCTTGTATTGTGCTGCTTCAGGATGAACTTAACAGTAATCTAAGGCTGGGAGAGACGTTGTAAGAAGAGTAATTGCTTGTCGATATTGTTGTTGGATAAATTCCTAGATTGGTAAGTTATGTCATACGTCAGAGAGTATGCCTATTGTCTGTCGCGTTAGTCCATAGACTGTCTTCTGTCGAATAGACCAACATGACAGTTAAGTGGTTGCAAACTTGCTATTGTCTTCTTCTCCATGAATAACTTTAAATAACAGCATGTATAATGATGTATCTAGAGTATAGAGTATCTTTGAGGGAATACAAGGGTCAATCACTGCCAGGCCTATTTCCTTTCTCCTTCTTTGTACTCTCTTATGTGTTTGATTCTTTGTGTATACTTGTGGATAATCAGTACATTAATGCATATGAATGTCTGTGACTGTTCAATTGGTAAAAAAATACAGTTCTCTGATTGAATACTTGTATCTAGATACAACACCAATCCTCCCTGACTTTGTTATTTCTATATGTTTGCAGGATGCTTCTTTTTTGTATTTGGGTAGATTGTTGACAGGCTTTGGAGTGGGAATCATCTCATTCACTGTAAGTTGAAACCTTCCTCTGAAACAATCCAAATGACTGAAGTTTCAGTATTTTAGTCTGTGTATGTATGTGAGAAGTGGAGATGCGTGTCTGTGTAATTATGTATGTATTATGCACGCGTGTATGCTTTTCTTAAGACAAAATTATTAGTCTGATATGAATCTGATAGACAGTGTGACATAATCACTGTAGGTACCGGTATACATAGCTGAAATAGCTCCAAAGCATTTGCGGGGAGGCCTTGGCACAGTCACAATGGTGATATTATAATGCAAGAATACTGTATTATAAGAAGAATCATGGCAACTAAATTGTGAATCTCAGTACTGACCAATTGTTGGCTAATAACAGCTATCTCTCACTATTGGTATTACGCTGGCATATTTATGTGGGATGTTCCTTGACTGGAGGACTTTGGCAATTGTTGGTAAGTAGGCTTTGTAGGGATAATTTTTCAGAGTCTGGTCATTTTTGTACTTTTAGATTCTTTTGCGAAATTCTTATTGCTATTGTTGCTCGGTTGTGTAGGCATAATACCTTGTGCATTCTTGATTATGGGACTCTTTTTCATCCCAGAATCTCCCAGATGGCTGGTGAGTTATATGAGTTGGGTTTGTTCACCAAAGTCATTTTAAGTTCTCTAACATGTACAGTATTTAGTGTGCCTGACTTTATGAAAACTTAATTTTGGGAAATGTTGGTTTATGATGCTGCAGGCCAAGATTGGAAATGAAAATTTTGAAAATTCATTGCAAGCTCTCCGTGGCTATGATAGTGATATCTCCCTTGAAATAGATGAAGTCAAGGTTGTAAAAGATTGTTCTCCAGCATTCATATTCAATATTCTCCTTCAGTTCTAGTTTCTTGGATGTATGTAGAAAATATTCTTCTTGGTGATTTGGATCTCTGATTTTGGAGTAAATTCTAGCTATAACTTTCTCAAACCATTGCATTTCAGAATGCAGTTGAGGCAAGCAATCAGCAAACCAGTATCAGCTTTTCTGAACTATGGGAGAGAAGATATGCACTCCCTTTGACTGTAAGTTTAGGTTTGCCAACGTGTGGACGACAAATTTAAGCATATTTGTGCTCCTCCTTTTTCTGTTTTTAAAATAAGTGTGTTAAAGTGACAAGGATTTCTGACGTTGGTTCTGATCATTTCTCAAAATCGGACTTTGTAGACTGGTATTGGGTTGCCTCTCCTGCAGCAGTTGTGTGGAATCAGCGGTATTATGTTTTATAGCAGTTTCATTTTTGAATCTGCTGGTAAGCGCCATCCCAGCATCTCTGTAAGCAGTTAGATAGTGTATTACACAGATTCCTAATGACAATCGTAGAGTTTCTATGCACAAAACACTTTGGTAGTCAATTTGCAATTTTGAATGGGTTATGTATTTTGTAGACTTATGATTTTTAAAGATTTCTGTTTGTTAAGATGTGTCATATCAGTTTTAGATGGAGGAAAAAATTCAACAGAAAATGGTTGGATTATTTAAATGTTACATGGTAAACTGTAATTTCATGGTCCATCTTATATCAGGAATTTCATCTGGTGATGCTGCATCCCTTGGACTTGCTTCTATTCAGGTCACTGCCTAGCTATAAAAGCTTAGAAGTTTGTTAACTGTCTCATAATGAATTTTAAGGAAACACCATGTCTTTCTTCATAATTAAATACAAGTAATTCTCTTTTATGTGTGAAGGAACTTTCCCTTTGATTGTTTAGGTTGTTATGAATGTAGTCACTGCATGGTTAATGGACAAGGCTGGAAGACGTCTGCTACTCATGGTGGGTGAAAAAACCTATCATGATATAATTCCTCATAATATAACAGAGTACTATCATAGACTGTCTGAATTTCAGTAAAAAGAATGCTTAACTTTAGTTTTATTTTAACAGATTTCATCCGGAGGGATGGCTATTTGCCTTTTCCTTGTTAGCCTTGCATTTTACCTAAAGGTAAATTTTCTGTCATTTTTGAGATGTCATCATTTCAATCTTCAACACTTACAAGGCAGGTGTGCTCTATGTCTCGGTAGAGTGATGCCTATTAAGAATTTTAAATACATTTCTTGAATAAAAAAATGGATTGTCTTAAATTGACTTTCATTTTGTCATGGAGTCTTACAGAATCATCTTTCTGGATCTTCTCAGTTTGAATCCTTCTATAGTTTTTTGGCCTTAACTGGTTTATTGGTAAGCATGAGATTTGAGCAAGAATTGTGTTTAATTTTGTTTTATATACATTTTTTGGAATCATATTTTAGAGTTTATCAGTTTGAATTCCTCTTTGGTATTTTAACCTTAACTAGTTTATTGGTAAAAGTGGGATTTCAGTGAGGAGGAACTGTATTTAATTTGATTATATATAGCATTTATCAAATTCATGTTGTAAACTTTAGCAATGACTTTATTGCATTGGTTGATTGCTTGTGTTGTGTTTTACTACAGCTTTACATCATCGCATTCTCTCTCGGTGTAGGACCTATCCCGTTCATTATCATGTCTGAGGTATCGTGCCTTGTCTATATGGATAACTGGAAATGTTTACACTTGTATATTGAATCTCTGGCCAATACAATAGTTGATGGCAATATGGCAAGGTGGAAATGTTTACGTTTGTACAGTGAATCTCTGGCCTATACAATAGATGATAGCATTATTGGCGATCAATTGTTGTCTACTTTCTTTATACTATAAGTCTGCAATTTAAATATGCAAGTATTTTTATACCTTTTCCGTCTTATTTAACTGCAGATCCTTCCAGCTAACCTGAAAAGTTTTGCCGGTAGCATAGCAGCTTTAGGAGTTTGGTTGGCATCTTGGGTGGTGACACTGACGATTAATAGTATGCTGCAGTGGAGTTCTACAGGTACAGTCTTAGGTTTGAAGGACTAGTTGTACCGTTAACTTGTAATTTCACAATCTATTTTGACTTTCTTCTTACCTTCTGCTGTGAGGGTCGGGATTGTGTTCTAAGAGAATCTTACACTTCAATGCAGGAACTTTTCTGCTTTATTCATTGGTATGTATTTTAACCTTGATCTTTGTAGCACTGTGTTTACCTGAAACTAAGGGACGAACTCTAGAAGAAATTGAGGCATCATTCAGATGAAGTTAACATGATCAAGCGCCTTGCTTTTCATTGAGAACAATGTTCATAGCTTTAAGAAACAAGGACGTTTATTAGTTTGGAATGGATGGCAGTCTATATAAAATAGCAATGCCTGCTACAAAAGATAAGGTTCTTCCGTTCAAAACATATGTGATATCTGCCTAAAAAATATAAGCATGGACAGAGTAGAGGTTGTATTATGTACATTGTATTCACTGCCTTACACCTGTCATAAAATTTCTATCCCAAAAGCTTGTGGCAGAAGCACTATGGAATTATTTATATCATATCATCTGAGTATTATTTTGATTCATCTCCTCGTGGACATTTTATATTGTATCATGAAAGCATAAGAGCTTTGGTATTCGGTTCCATTTCAAGAAAGTTTATTTTTTTAGCAATGTTAAAGATGCAAAACAATAAAATGGAGAAATTGTAACTTCCACTTCAATGTATTTTATGATTAATCAGCCTTGACTTGCCTATTGTTTGCATGTAAGCATAGTATCATATTACTCATTATATAGTCCGATCTTTTGGTTGCCCATCTAGAAATAGTTCTTTCATAGCTGCTGGGAAACCATGAATATGATCTTAACTTATCACAACATATGCAACCTTATCATTTAGTAGTACAACATCCTCTTTATTTATCGTGCCACTTGGCACTCACGTTGTGCATTTCAACATAACTAACATAGTTGTAGTAGAGTTTTATAAGCATATTATTTTTCATAATGGTTCTACTTATAGCTATTGATGGTTCAACTTAAATAGATAAAATCATATTCCTCTATAGGTTTCTGGAAAGTCAAAATGATTGGTCCAAAATTTCAATGCAGACCAAGAGCTTTTCATTCCCATGTAGAGCAGGTGTCACAATAATGCTTTCGCCATCGGGATTCCTGAATTTGCCTTCGAGAACTGATGAATTTGCAATAGTTACGTCTTTCTACCCCTATTTCTGTTCGATTCCATCCATTAAAGACTGAAAATTTGTGACAGTATGAATTTCGTACTCCAATTAATTTTACATTAAAAATGTTTCAATTAATTTTACATTAAGAATGATTGTTTAGTGCTGCTGAGTCAAGTCACCTAAAAAGGATAAATGCTTTCAGCTTTGGAAACTACACTTCTCAAAATATTAGTAACACTTAAACAACTTATCAAAATATTTAAAATATTCTTTCAAAATCAAAATTGTTATTTATCCATTTAATATCGAAAAAGTAAAAAAGGACTTACCAACTCCCATATTATGGGAATTGTCATTTATAAATAATAACTATATGGAAAGGTCAAGACTTTTGATTCTTGAGATCCTTATTCACTGTTTATATGATTGAATCATTGGCTTGGGTAGAGAGAAAATCTGAAAATCGGATTCTTGTTCATTATTTATATGATTGAATTATTGGCTGGGGTATAGAGGAAATCTCAAAATATGTTATTGATAAACGATAGGATTTCATATCTTAATTTTAGCCCAAATGCCATGGGATAACATTTTTTAACTCTAAAATTTACTAAAACTATAAAATCTTAAGAAATTTAAATGTTTTTATAAAAATATCGCCTCGTATTGTTTGTTTGGAAGTTTAAGAAATAGTAAGATTCGGCAAGGTTTCTACATTTTAAGAAAATTATGGATGCTTAAAATTTTCCCTGGACCAATAGAATTCCTCTCTATGTGGTGTGAGCAAGTTTGGTGATCTCCAATAGACACCTATGTAGCTCAAGTCCATCTTTGTAACAGATAAGTTGTCACAGGATCATCTGACGCTCGGATTTTCAACCGTCTCAGAGACCTGCTTGGCACCGCTTGGTACCTTGTCGGGGCGTGACCAAACTGGTCAGCTTCTCCAACAGACTATGCCTAACCTCTTACAAGTTAACACTTATACTTGTTACACTTATTATCTTGGTTACACTTGCGTTATCTTTACACTTATCCAGTTCACATTTATACTTAGTAAAAAACAAGCATAACATATGTCATCGGATACATAACAGACAACAAGATATTGGTGGGCGCCCAGACTGGCACACCCGAGAGTTCTTATATAAAAGAAAGGTTACAAATTACATAGCATTACACTAGAGGGTGCCTGCAGGCCAACCCGTCCAAGGAGCGCCTAACAAGCTTACTCCAAGAACCCCAAATATTACACCTTTTGCATCTTCTCTACTGTAGCCAACTAAAATATGTTTCCCCATGGAACTCTTCCAAGACTCATGCTCCCAACCCAAGTTAGGTCTACCCCTCCTGCATCCTGCTCCCTACTTATCGCAACTTGCTTGGTCCCAGTCACTTGGTCCCTTGTCATCTCTTTTTTTCCTTATGAATGAATCCTCAAGCCATCCACACGCTCTTTTATACTTGCCTCTTGGCATGAGGGCATGCCCAAGGCTCCACCTTGTGGCGCCCCTCTCCCACATGCTAAGTATGTCGACACTTGACTTGTGCTTCACGTTTTCCATGAGCTCTCTCCCAAGCCAACTTGCCTCTTGTCATCTCTTCCGAGAGTTTGCCCCTCACAACGTGCTCCTACCCGTGCCACTCGTTTAGCTAACACACTTCCATGGATTCATTCCCAACCAACACTACTCCCACGCTTCTTGCCATCGTTTTCCTTTCTTGCCCTGCAAAGGCGTCGGGATTCCAACCCGTGCTTTTCCAAGCTTGTGGGTGTTGCGGGTGTGGGTGAGTACCAAGCCTTACAACTTGTCGACACGCCACATCCACCAAGTAACCACACTTTCCCATGTCTTGGTCGTTTTTTTACGCATCCTATTGTGCCCACGCTCCTTGTCGAGTCAACCACACATCAATCTCCTAATTTGGCACACCTGTTGGCTTAGATCTACTTCGACTAGGGTTCGCATAGTTAAACACCAACAAAACCCCAAGATACCGGCCCGAAAGGGTCTATCCCTTTCTGCAACACTTGCGATGAAGATGAGCTCTCACCCAAAGTACCTATGGGAGATGTAGGAACCAGGTTTCTGTAGTAGCGAAGGGGTGCGACAGGAACCCAACAACGATAACATCCTTAACCTCGATAGAAAGCCTTACTTAATACTTCGCAAAATTACTTACATCTAACATTTTAATTAACTATGACATGTATTCATTGCACCGAGTGAAACGAGGTGCTCTACAGCCCAGTATGGGGGAGATCTTCTAACGTGTGTGATGTAGCGTTATGTAGCGTTACATCTAATCAAACGTAAAAAATATTAAAAAAAAATCCTATAACCATCTAATAAAACGTAAAAAGTATTTGGAAAGTATTTAAAAAAATCCATGTTGGTTAATCATAAAATAAAATATTATGAAAAGTAATTAAAAAATATTGGTTAATCATAAAATAAAATATTATGAAAAGTAATTAAAAAATAGATGTTTGTTTATCAAATAAAAACTTAAAACTTAAAACCGGATCTATTAATCAAGAGAGGTCAAATTTCTTGAGTCTAAATTTAAAAAAAGAAATACACCTCAAGAAATTGGATCCCTCTCGGTGCTTGATAGATACGTGTTTAAGATGGATCTATGCTGGTTCATATACCATTCATACACATGGATCATTAATCATTCACAATATGTAGCATGTAACAATAAAAATAACATGTCATCACAGAAAACATACACATTAGACACCAAATGTAACGTGGAAACCCAAACGAAAAAAAAACCATGGAAGCGCTTTCTTTATTCTCGATTCACAGTCAAAATAAGCACTTCATGTTTTCAAAGACTTACATATTTCTCCTTTCCTTACAATGGATCTGCGCACACAACCTATAGATCATGTGACTCTTCTCGACATAAAAAACAGAGCTCACCAAACGAACAAACGTCACTATCTATTTCACTAACCGTCCCAAAATTCCCAACCCTTTACATATTTATAGGGTGCACACAGCCTTCCCTTCTCCCACTACTCTACTACTCAACTACTCCACTCATAAATGTAAGTGGACAAAAATCCTAACTTACTTAATTCCACCCATGACATAGTCAAATTGCCCGATTTCCTGGAATCTCGGCCACTACGTCGAAGTTGACTGTTCTTCGTCAGACCACTTCGCCTTGGCCCTGTTCACACCAAAAATTCGCAAAACTTTACTTGGCCCAACAGGCCCCCAACACTCACTTGTGTCTCATCCATGAGCCACTTCAAGATTATACTGGTGGGGTCTTGGACTTTGCCTAAAATTCTGCAAAATGCCGCTTTAGTTCTTCAATAGCCTGCTGAACGTCATCCCGATGTTGGCATACGTCTTGCACCATCTCCCGGGTTAGGTGAACATTTGTCTACTATTCACTCCATTCAACTACTTCTTGCACTGCTAATGATTTGCACTACCTTCTCTACTTCACCCTGTAGCTCCTCAACCAATTACGTTTTGCACTGTTGCTCGACTCTTAGTTAGTTAACTTCCTGTTGGATCTTCTTATTCTCTTCTACCTTGATCATTTTTCCAGCAGGTGACATAGTCTTCAGTTGATTCTTTAAATCTGCCATTTTGTTCTATGTCGCCTCCAACCTAGCATTAATACTTTGTAGCTCTGCGTCGCCTAATAATACGACCCATGCTTCTGTGGCCTCTTCAAACAATGCACCACATTCAGTTTCATAATCCTTCATGATTCTGACTGCTCTAGTAACCTCTTCACTTCACTACGTTGTTACCTCTGGTGGAGTACTTGCTACCAGCTTTTCCTCTAACTCACCAATCTTGTTGCAGAACCCCGAGAGGACTTCGTCCAATCTCTTCATATTTTCCTCCATAGCCATGTCGTCAATTATCTCAGGCTTAGGTACTGTGCAGCAAGATACCACGACAACATTTTGTAGCTGCTCCTTCTCTTTCACAACTTCTTCCCGCTCCTTCCTCAACTTCTCACACTCTTCCTGCGGTGTGGTATGTTGCATATGATATTTAATCATTTCAGCATATGTCTTTTCTTCTTTGACCTTGATCTCCTTGAAAATATGTTTTTGAAGGTTCCACACCATGAACATAGGAAATACTGAAAATTGTAGATCAATATAGCTTAGTTTTTGACCCTGTTCCTATAGGCCTAGATCAACGAAACTTAATTCCCTTGGCAGCAAATGTACTTCCCTTCTCGTCGAAGTAGTAGATGCCCATGGCATTGCCTCCTCCTCTGCTCTTCCCTCAGTCTGATGCGAAGCTCCCTTATGAACTGGAGCTAAACTAAGTCCTTGGATAGCTCATTGGAGTCTTTCAAGCTGATCTGTTACCCTTCCTAATAGCTGCATAGTATTCTCTTCGACTAACTTGGAGGTTTCTTCTGCGACCTTCGTCATGTGATCAGATAGAATACTTATGTCATCTTCTGTCAAGGCTAGGACAACCTTTTTCTTCTCCGATTTCGATTTCTTCCTTTTCCCTTGCGCCAAAGTTGTCGCTTTTTTCTTTTCTCTTGGATATGGATCTGATTCTGTCGCACTTGAATCTCGATCTCCTTCTTGAGATTTTTCTTGAGTATGGTTATGTCCCCCAACACTCCCAGAAGGATGGGGTTCTTTATCATCACCTTGTGTTTCTTGTTGATTCTACTGCGACTTGTCTGTTGAAATCTATTTAGGTTTGATGGGGTTCTTCCATTCTATGGGCCATTCATCTGTAATTGCAAGTATATCCTGCTCCGATAATTTCAAAGTTGTTAACAACCATTTTTTATCTAGATCATGTCACGCCTGGACATACATATGGTGAGGTCTAGTCATGAATTTGATAAATCCCCAGAATCTTATAAGTGTCGAATTTTCTACCCATGACACCATAGGGACATGATGCCGAAGTGCTTCCAAGTGCATGTAAAACTGCACATTGTTCTCTATCTTCCTCTTGTGCTCGTCGTTAAACCACAATTTAGCGTAGCGTGCAGGAAAGCAGTGACCAGGTCGGCAATCCATTCCCTTGTATTCCTCCGATTCCGCCCAAGCAACAAATGAAATTAACATAAGCAACCAGAAGTAGTGGAATGGCTTACCTTTATCCAACGCATCTTGGAAATCACTAAGGAATTCATTGAGTAGGAAGGTGGCCCAGTTCATCTACACCCCCTGGACACACTACTCTGCAACTGCAATCACTATTACAGGGACCTGATTCGGTCAACACTTCCTAAGCAATTTACTCTCCAGTGCCTTTGCTGCGAAGCACACTACTTGATCATTAATTGAGGTGATTTCATAGCCCCACTTGTCTTTCGTCAAGTTGTATTTCGCTGTCATTTGATTCGCCAAATCCCCGTCTTTCTCTTTCCCTACAAAAAATGTAGTAGGGTCAAGTCCTACCTACAGAATCTCGATGAGCTCCACTATTAGGTTTGAATCCAAGGAAATATTATTTTCAAGCCACAAGAACCCTCCATGCACACACAATATAAATTGTTTTACACATGCATTGGCCTTCGTTGATCACCCGAAGTGTGGTATATCTATAAGAGACAATAAACCCGACCATTACAACCCAAGGGCCCATGGCATAGGCTCCAGAAAAGTAGTCTAAGTCATAGGCTCCAGAACTGGTTCGATATACTTGGTCAGTGTGAATTCTGGAAATTTATTCAAGTCATGGTCTGCATATGATAGCTTGGAAATCTTGCCCATCATATCTCCTTTGATGATAATTCCCTTCAGAATCTTAGGAAGCACCACATAGTACTTCGCGTTTCTCCCAATATTTACTGGCCTTGAACTTGGTTTTCTTGGTGGCACATACGGCGGCATCAACGACGTTGATCCAAGTCCATACCTATATGCCTCTTGATCATTTCTCCGCTTTGAACTTGTCTTAGTGGCTTCCTTCCTTGCAAATGATATCTTCTTCTTTGGCGGTTCCACTGGAATATGAGTTGACATGATTTCTAGATGCTCTTCAATGACTAGAGAAGACGTGCGGGTAGCAACTTCCAGAATTGATATTTTTTCAACACTGACATCGGATATGGTTGCTTCCATTGCTATAGACTAGGTTTCAAATTTCTTCAACACTCTAAGGCTCTCGACTCTCAACTCTCTTAATGGACTCAATCACTCTGGAAACAATAGAGTGTCCTTCTAGTTCCTTTCATCTCTTAAATCCATCCTTTAATATATCATGTCGGTGTTGTTTCCCAATAAATTGAGTAGATAGGACCAAATCCTGGACAATGATTATCATTTTCAGTGTCAATCTTGTTTACACATGCGTGTCTTTTCGTAATTTAATGCAAGATGCACCACTGACGCCGCCACCTTGTATGCAATTAATAAAAAATTTATGATCACGCGGGAAAATACGACACAACCTTGACTCCTACATAAATATGATTTACATACAAATTCCCACTACGACTACATAAACTTCAAGAAGTTGAACTTTGAATTGACTAACTTCGACTAACCATACTACGACAAGCTATACTTTCACAAAACTACTAGACTATGAATTTGAAACTAACTTGGATTCGATATAAAAATAACTTGGGGTTTCCTATCTATCTATCTATATATATATATATATATACAAACATATTTACAAGTATCTTCACTGCAAGAAGGCATGGATTTCCCTGTAAGGTTTCAACCAGCTTCCATTGACCAAGCCCTTGAGGATTCGACTAGGGTTTACATAGTTAAACACCAATAAAAACCCAAGATACCATCCTAAAAGGGTCTAGCCCTTTCGGCAACACCGACGACGCAGATGAGGTCTCACCCAAATTACCTATGGGAGCTGCAGGAACCAAGTTTCTACAGTGGCGGAGGGGTGCGATAGGAACCCAACAACCATAACATCCTTAACCTCGACAGAAAGATTTACTTAATAGTTCGCAGAATTACTTACATCTAACATTTTAATTAACTTTGACATGTATTCATTACTATACCATTCATACGCATGGATCATTGATCATTCAAAAATATGTATCATGTAACAATAAACATAACACATCATCATAGAAAACATACACATTAGACACCAGATCTAACGTAAAAACCCAAATGGGAGAAAACCACAGAAGCGCTTTCTTTATTCACGAGTCGCAGTCAAAATAAACACTTTATGTTTTCAAAGAATTACAGATTTATCCTTTCTTTACAATGGATTTGTGAACACAACCTATAGATCATGCGATTCTTCTCGACATAAAAAAACCAGATCTCACCAAAATAACGAACATCACTGTCTATTTCACTAACCATCCCAAAATTGCCAACCCTTTACATATTTATAGGGCGCACACAGTCTGCCCCACTCCCACTACTCTACTACTCAACTACTCCACTCATAAATGTAAGTGGAAAAAACTCCTAACTAACTTACTTAATGTTAGGAACCCGTGTCAACCCTTCTCTTTACTATGTTAGTATATTGTTGTTGGACGCATATGCTTTGTAAGTCGTCCCATAGTATTTGTTGATCCATAGTTTATATTAGCTCACAGTATTGACCCATAGTATTGGATGCATATGCTTTGTAAGTCGTCCCATAGTATTATATGTCCCATGGTTTTGACTCATAGTATTGGGCATAGACTTAGTATATACGTGTGTGTTGAGGTCATTGAAGGCATCGTAAAGTTAATTGTATTGAACTTGCTCAAAGGAGGTTGCCCCCTCGAAGTGGCCCATGATCAATATAAAAGTGATTATGAGTTCTATTATTTCTGATATCTCGTGTATTTGCATTAATTAATTATTGCAGGTTGTTCACATCTGGTATCAGAGCACTTTCTTGGGCTCGTTGGGTGGAATTTCTGCCAATTTTTTTTTCGCATCTGTTGCAAGTTCGGATCTGGGGATAACCCCTATCCGCTTAACTGTGGGAAGTACTTGGGCATAAGCCCTAAAACTCATTGTGAGGAGTACCACAGGAACCCCAAAGTAGCTGGCCCATTGAGAGGACCTGCCAGCGAAAAGGGCAACGACCCCTACTTGATTGACTAGTTCCCACCCGTGAGGTACACCAAGAGTTGTCATTTGTGGCAAAGCGGTTATCAGTTTTACCTGAGCCGTAGAGTGAGGGGTACTGCCCCAATACGCAAGTTGTCAGACAACATTGGTGGCCGAGTGAATCCCTTGAACCGATAGGAAGCTGCACATACCTGAGGTCCATATCTATTTTCAGCTGAACTGTTGCCGATCACTTCCGCTCCAGATCCATCCGTCATATCTATTCTGAAATTCATTCCAGATCCAGTCATCGTTTCAGATCCAGCCATTTTTTATCATTTCAGCGATGTTGCAGATCCATCTGTTGCGGATCCCTTCCATGCCGCTGTTGCCGATCCATTTTTGGAAAGAAAAAAAAAAACCTTCACTGACACTTGTTTCAACTCTGTTTTTCCTGAAACTTCACTGACATCCCTGCAATCCCATTCTGCATATTTCATTCCTGAAGACTCTATCCCAAATTCCACTTCCCAAGACCAGAAATCTCACATTTGTCTATTTTTAGGGTTTACCATAACTCTTTCAATTTTAACCCAAACGCCATCAAATTTTGCCACCGTGTTCCTTTCTTAATTCTGCTTCTTTGTCCCTCTCTACCAAAGTTTCTCATTCTTTCACCCTGCTTCTGAAATCCCCATTTTTTTATTCCCTGTCCATCAACAAGTGTCCAAAACCTAGTCAAACCCTAATTACCCATCCGAGTTTTTCCCAAATCCAAATCTTCCTTTACTAAATAAGCTTTTGTTTGTGTTTTTCTATCCATTTCCAAGAAAAAAAAAAAAACCATGGAGGAAGCACTTGCAGCCATCCAAACCAAACTCCAAGATCTAGATGAAAAATTTCTTAGCCTCCATCTTCGACATTCGACCATGAACAATAACCGACAGCCAGAATCTTTTGTAGCCACTGGGTTCTCTTCTTCCAGCAATTTTCGCGGGCTGAAGCTTGATTTTCCTCGCTTCAATGGTACTGATCCAACTGGATGGATATACTGAGCAGAACAATATTTCAGTCTACATAATACTTTTGATGTCCAGAAAGTTCCACTTGCATCCTTTCATTTGGAACAAGAAGCCCTTCAATGGTACCATTGGTACATCAAAGCTCATCCCGAGCCAAACGGGACAGATTTTTGCCAACTCCTTTTGCCACGATTTGGTCCTAGTGCTTTTGATGACTTCACAGGAGCACTCACTAAACTTCACCAAATTGGCATAGTGAGAGAGTATCAGATAGAATTTGAGAAACTAGCCAATCACAAAGAAGGATTGTCTGATGAATTCTACAGGAGTTGTTTTATCAGTGGTCTCAAGGATGAAATCTGCTCAGAGGTCAAAATGTTCCATCCCAACACAATGATGGAAGTCCTAGGGTTGGCTAAGTTGGCAGAGGACAAGATCGCAGCTTAGCAACGCTCCAAACCCACCTTTGTTCCCTTCAGAAATATGGGTTCCCAACGACCTCCCATCACGCCTGCCCCGCAACCAACTCCTATCAAGCATTTGTCTGAAATAGAGATGCAGGCACGCCGAGAAAAAGGGCTTTGTTATAATTGTGATGAGAAATTCACTCGGGGACATAGATGTGTTCAGCAAAAGCTCTATCTCTTGGATGTGGATTCTCCGCCTGCCTCAGAACTTGATGAAGAAGCTCCATATACAGTAGATGATCAGGTCGACATTCAACACCCGCCTGTTGACACCCCATCTCAGGACGACCCACCCGAGCTCTCTCTCCATGCTGTAACCGGCGTCACCACCCCACAAACAATGCGAGTCAGGGGATACTTCAAGAAGCTCCCTTTTACCATACTCATTGATTTTGGTAGCACTCATAACTTCATTGACCCTCGGATTGCTAAACAGGCTGATTGTTTTGTCCATCCTTGCTCCAACTTTGAAGTCATGGTTTCCAATGGGGGCACCTTACCTTGCAAGGGGAAGTGTCACAATGTGCGTATCTCTATGGAAGATTATAACCTGCGCTCTGACATGTTTTCCTTGTCCTTAGGTGGATGTGATGTGGTTTTGGGCGTTCAATGGTTACACACACTTAGCCCCATCTTATGGGATTTTTCAAAACTTTGGATGTAGTTTTCAGTAAATGGGGCACAACACAAATTAATGGGCTTACAACCAGGGTCTCTCTGCATCATCAGTTCACATCGCTTGGAAAAAATCCTTAAGAAGAATTCACATGGTATCATCGCTCAGCTCCATTCCCTTCAGATGCACCCATCAATGGTCTCCACTACTTCCTTGGATAGATATGCAGGTGTCTTTGCTGAACTAATGAGCTTTCCGCCTTCAAGAGACCTTTCCGATAAGAATTTAGTCGCATCTACCTCTCAGCAAGAATTGATGGCTATTTTGCATGCAGCACAGAAGTGGCAGCCATACCTATTAGGGAATTATTTCTGCATCAAGACTAATCTCCATAGTCTGAAAAATTTTCTGAAACAATGGGTCTCCTCCCCAACACACCTGAAATGGGTTATCCAACTCATGGGTTATCCCTATGCGATCACTTACAAGAAGGGTAAGGACAATATGGTTGAAGATGCTCCTTCTCGCACAATTGATGACCCAGTTTCTCTTACAGCTCTTTCTCTGCTTGTTCCAAATTGGTTGCAATATGTTCAATAGGGCTATCTTTTCTATGAACTCCATGTTTCTTCATCAGCAGGGCACTTTGGGCTCTTCAAAATGTATGACCGGGAACAATGTAACTTCTTTTGGCAGGGACTGAAAATGACAATTCAACAGATGGTGGCTGACTGTGATACTTTCCAGGTCAACAAGGGTGAAATGGGATTGCTCAAACCCTTGTCCATCCCTACACAGCTTTGGCCAACTATTTATATGGATCTCCTAGCAGCGCTCTGGTGGTACAATACCACATCTCAAAGGACACCATATGAAGCAATTTATGGACAGACACCGCCAGTTCTTCTTCCATACACCCTTAGCAGCTCCCCAGTTCAGGAAATTGACTCGGTCCTTCGAAACCGCAATCAGATTCTTCTCATTCTGCAGGACAATCTTCACATGGCCAGAATTTGCCTGAAACAACAAGCTGATCAACATTGTTCTGAGCGCATTTTCCGCGCAGCTGATGGGGTTCTTCTTCGTTTACAGCCTTCCAAGCAATCCTCTCTGACACTCCAAAGGCGTCAGTGGCCCGAAATGCAACCCGAGGATGCTACCGGGGAACCACTTCTTCAGATTCTACAGCAATTTCTCCAACCAAATCTTTGAGGACAAAGGTTTTTCTAAGGGAGAGGGGATGTTGGGAACCCGTGTCAACCCTTCTCTTTACTATGTTAGTATATTGTTGTTGGACGCATATGCTTTGTAAGTCGTCTCGTAGTATTTGTTGATCCATAGTTTATATTAGCCCATAGCATTGACCCATAGTATTGGACGCATATGATTTGTAAGTCGTCCCGTAGTATTATATGTCCCATGGTTTTGACTCATAGTATTGGGCATAGACTTAGTATATAAGTGTGTGTTGAGGTCATTGAAGGCACTGTGAAGTTAATTGTATTGAGCTTGTTCAAAGGAGGTTTCCCCCTTGAAGTGGCCCGTGATCAATATAAAAGTGATTCTGAGTTCTATTATTTCTGATATCTCGTGTATTTGCATTAATTAATTATTGCAGGTTGTTCACACTTAACTACGCCCATGACATAGTCAAAATGCTCGATTTCCTAGAATCTCGACCGCTACATCGGAGTTGATTGTTCTTCATTGAACCACTTGCCTTGGACCATTCACACCAAAACTTCACAAAACTTTACCTGTCCAAACAAAACCCACTGGTGTCATGCTCCCAACTCAAGCTGGTTATCATGCTACCTCCACAAGCTCCTTGAGCTCTTGGGTGAGATTCCATGCTAAGCCCGTCTCAAGTGAGTGAGGTGACTAAGTGCTTCCACATGAAGCTGTGACATCCTCACCCCGTCTCAAGTAGTTTTTCATCCTCGGCATCGTCTCCAAGACACTTCACTACCTCTAGAAACTTGCAATTGCAACCACCTCCCGTCGTCACAACTAAGGCTTGTTGAACTTTGGTTGTCATTGATGTCAACTAATGTCAAAGAGGATTCAATATTCCTTGTGCCAGTTTGAAGAAATATATGGAAGCCAGTTTCAAGAAGTATATGTAAGCAAGTTTGAGAAAATATATGGAATCCAGTTTAAAGAAGTATGTAAGAAGTTCATCCAGATTCTAGAAGAACATCCAGTTTGAAGAAATACATAAGGTACATATGCAAGTCCCAAGTCCACCTAGTCATGCTACCTTAAGGATAAGTCAAAAGAGTTGGTTGGACAAGGTTCGTGAGTGTGGTAGAGGCTTGAGAAAAAAAAGAGGTTGAACAATGATGCAAGGCCTGGAAGTGCGCAAGATACACCAATCAAAAGAAGCATACAAGTTATTGAAGTGCGCAAATGTACCAAGAAGAAAGTAGTGGTTGGAGAAGTCAAGTGCGCAAGACCCACAAGCAATGTAACATCAAGGGTGCAATATCCATTAGGAAAGGGACCAAGTATGTGCAAGACCCAAAAAAGATGACACCTCAGTGGTGCAAAAGATGACAAGTGGAGGAAGCGTGAAGTAAGTGGAACCATGAAGCAAGGAAGAAGGGACGCTACGACCAACTTGTGGACATCACCATCCACGCAGAACAAGTATAAATAAGAAGTTAAGTTGGAGAATGGAAACAATCTTGTAAGTCGAATACTAGAAGATATCGATTTACCAAGCTTCTAATTGTCACGTCCCCTCCCATCATACCAGTGTGATGGAGAGAACATGATGTTAAGGTTGGGCATCTAGCCCCATGATTATTAACAAAATTCACATAATATAAAAAGAGACATATGCAGATGTATATATATCTATGCAAGAAACATAGCGAAAGTAATTCTATTACACATCTAACATACATTCAAGATATTCATGATAGTCATCAAATAAATACATTACAGAGTTAACACAAGAGAGTACTTATCTTAAAACAAAGTAGTCCCGAGCAATTGGCTATGCAACTGCAACATTCCACCCAACCATAGGCCAGTTGTGCTCATCAATCTCTCAACACCACTGCCACCCCCGAGTTGGGCATGATTTCTACAAGGAAAAAGGGAACAACAAACTCACACATAGCCAAATATACACCAAAATCAGCCAAGCCAATCTATAGTTGGGTTTATTAGGCTGCTAAGGCAATGAAAAGGAAATTGCAGCTACTGAGCTCAACCACAGAGATATGGATACCCTCTACAAGATCTATCTAGCTTGGTCTCCACAATACCTACACACCCGACACAAGGAAGTATTCCCTTCACTACTACAGAGTCCCTCAGGCCATACCTCCCATTCTAGTGTTCTTCAAGGTGTGCATAGAAGAGTAGCCAACCCTTTTGATCTTCTTAAGAGGTTACCTTCCTCACTAGGTTTATCAAGCCAATTCTGGTCCACTTCCACTCCTAATTTCTTGCTCACAAGTTCAAACCAAAACAGGGATGCACATAACAACAAAATGACAAGTGTTGGCCATGAAGAGAAACGTTTTGACAGTGGGATTCCTAAAATGGGTTTCTATTAGTTTCATAAAAACATGGGCAATAGAAAATGAAATGGCAAATGGGGAATCAACCCTGGGAGAGCAAAATCATTTTCAGAAAATGTTTATGGGAATTCAAGGGACACAAACGACCTCCATAAATCCCAAATCATGACTCCCTTCCTCCCAACCACTGTGCAATACAAAAATGAGTTCCCAGCTATGGAAAATGCAGGAAAATGATGGAAAACGTGAAGGAGAAGGCCCCAGCTAGCTCAGACTGCGAGAGAGAGCAAAGACCATGGGTGACGAATGGCTTTGGGCACAATTTCGTGGGTGTTTTCTTTCCCAAGAAGCAAAAATACGTTTTCCCAGATTGATGGCTTTCCCATACACGAAATTGGCTACCATACATCTCCATTCCCAAGGAATTAACTACCTCAACCAACTCTTGGAAGAATTAAATGATTGGGTGCATAAGTCAAAATGGGTAGTTGGGGTTTATGGGTTCTCTCAATGAAATTTGGCTTAACACTATTGGCTCAAGGGTTTGAGTATTTTCCATCCCTATTCCTTGTGAAAATTATGCCCCCATCTCTTGTTGCATTGCATTGCATAGCTAGTTGTGGGTTTTTCATTAAAATTCATGTTTACATGATGTCATAATTTCTATTGTGTGTGGCTAGCACAAGATCCATATCCATCGATTTTTAATTGCCGATACATAAAACGATAAATCAACGGCGGGGCCTTGGCCTTGAGCTCCTCACCATGATTTAATAACGATATTTACATCATTTACAATTTTAATGCAATAGGGTCAAAATCGAGATATTACATTCTCGTCCCCCTTACATTAGCATTGTCCTCAGTGCTCATCAAAATTGAACAAAAATGGATATGCCACTCTCATGGCATCCTCCAGCTCCCATGTAGCCTCATTGGGACCGTAGTGCTTCCATTGCACCTTTACCTGTCCGATGGCTCGGTTCCAGAGCAATGTTACCTTCTTGTTTAGGATGCGCAATGGATCAGTTTGGAACTCTCCCTTGGGTTCCACCTAGATCACATCCCAATTAATCACATGGTTAGGATCATGTAAATATTTCTTAAGCAAAGAGACATGAAAAACATTATGAGCTCTAGTGCTAGCAGGAAATGCAAGTCTATATGCAACTGGCTCTATTCTTTCAAGCACTTCAAATGGCCCACAATATCTAGGTGATAGCTTGGCACAACTCCCAAGCTTCAAGGAACTCTTCCTTGGCCTCACTCTAAGATACACATGATCCCCAACACTGAATTCCCTATGCACTCTATGCTTAGCTGCATAGTTTTTCTATCTATCCTGGGATGCTTTTAAATTCTTCCCGATCTTTGCAACCTCTTGTTCCATTTCCTGGTGTGTACAATTCTGTTCACTGGATTGTCCCAAGTCACTGGTGTCCTACACCTTCTGCTGTACAAAGCCTCATATCGACTCATTCCCAATGATGCTTGCTTCCCATTGTTATATGCAAAATATACCAAGTGTAGATAATCCTCCCACTTGGATGGTTTGTCCATTACATACATGCGAAGCATATCTTCAAGCACCTGATTTACACTTTCTGTTTTTCCATCTATTTGAGGATGGTACATAGTACTAAAGTTCAACTGCGTACCCAAATCTGCAAAGAGACCTTTCCAAAAATTGGAAGTGAACTTGGTATACTGTCAGAAATTATTGCCATAGGAAATCCATGCAATCTGAAAATTTTCTTCATGAAAATATTTGCAATGGCATCGGCTTTATATGTGGACTTAACCGGTATAAAATGTGTTTCCTTTGTTAACTTTTCCACCACAACCATGATGGAATCATGTTGTCTCATAGTCATTGTCAACCTTGTCATAAAATCCATGGAAATTACTTCCCATTTCCATCCTAGAATTGGCAATGGATGCAATAAACCTGTTGGGTGTTGGTGTTCAACCTTCACCCGCTGACATTTCATGCACTTAGAAATGTATCTAGTGACGTCCTTCTTCATCCCTGGCTAGAAATAATATTTTCTTTCTGTAGCAATTGTTTTCTGATATCCTGGGTGACCAGAGTCTAGAGATTTATGGATTTCATCCATAACAATCCTCCTCAAATTTGCCACATTTGGAATATAGACTCTATATTTATAAGTAAGAAGTCTGTCTCCCTCCAAATGATATCCTTCATACTTCTTTTCAAGGTCCTCCTGCTGCAATTTGTCCTTTATCTGCACGTACACTTCATCCTCAACAATATGGTTAACAATCTGCTGCCTCAAATCTGGTTGGCAAGTACTAAGTGTTGCCACATGCATTTCATGTACTTTCCTACTGAGTGAATCAACCACCTTGTTTTCTTTACCTTTTATGTGTTTGATTTCAAAATCAAATTCACAAAAAAATTCCAACCCTCTAGCTTGCCTAGTGTCTAAAGTTGGCTGATCAAACAAGTATTTCAGTCCACAATGGTCTGTCCTTAGCTCAAATTTCCTTCCCATTAAGTAATGCCTCCACATCTTTAGAGCATGTACTATGGCTGCAAGTTCTAAATCATGAGTAGCATAGTTCTTCTCATGCTCGTTCAACTTTCTCGATTCATAGCATACCACATGGTTGTCTTGCATAAGAACTCCTCCAAGTCCTTGATTGCATGCATCGGTACACACCACAAAATATTTTTCTGGGTCTGCAATTTTCAAAATTGGTGCACTTGTAAGAAGAGTCTTCAACCATTGGAAGATTTCCTCACATCTTGGTGTCCATTCAAACTTTATCCCCTTCTTTTGCAAAGAAGTGATATAACTGTGAGTAGATCTAGGGTTAATCAAAATAGAAACAGATTGCTTAGCAATCTTACCTTCAACTTCAACCACAGTTGATTGATGATCTTCCTGGCGGTCGTCTAGTGATGCATAGATGCTAGGGATTGTCCTCGCCACTTGACCCATAGTTTCATCTCTTTGGATGTTGTTAACTTTATTTGCATTCCCATTCCGATGTGGACAATTCCTAAGCATGTGGTCTCCTCCACAACCCCAACATTGAATTGGTTCTCTTGGCTTGTCTCCCATCATCCTAGTCGGCTTAGTCACAACCTGTGATGGCTGCCTTTGCTGATTTCTGAGATGAGGAGGTTTGAAACCTTTCTTCCTTTGGTCAAACTTTTCATTTTTCTTGTCCTTCCATGCCTTATGAAAATCAGGTTTGCTTTTTTTTATCATAGCAATACTTGGCCTTCCTTATTGCCTCCTCTAGAGTTTGAGGTTCATCAAATTCAATCCTATCTTTATATGACTGAGGTAGCCCACTTAGAAAACGCTGAATTTTCACCTTATCATATCGAATATACCTGACATACCTCAGCAACTCCAAGAACTTGTTTGCATATTCTTCCATGGTCAATTGTTCCAATTTCAGCTCATGGATCTCTTTGATCTTATCATCATAGTACCTATCAGAGAGGCACTTCTACTTGAAGTATTTCTTGAACTGCTTCCACACAATCTTTCTTTCATTGATCTTCCTCACTTGCCTGATGTGATCCCACCATATAGATGCTCTTCCATTCAAGTTGAAAATGGATACCCTTGAATTCATATTTCCAGAGTAGTCTTGGACTTGGAAATACTTTCTCATCCCAAGAAGCCAAGCTTCAGCTTCTTGACCAAATTTTACCTCTCCATCAAATGTAGGAGGTTTTGGGCCTTCTTAAATTCCCCATGTGAATTGTTCTTGTAGTGCCTCTTCCTCTTACTCCTGCGAGATGAAGAGCTTGAACCTTCAATGGATTCTTCAGAGTTAGATATTCCACTAGAACAGATTTATGGAGTATATGTTCTGTCTCTAGAAACTCTTCTTGAGCTATTGGCCCTCTTGCGGAATTCATCCTTGAACTACTCCCACTTCTTTCTAGATTTGATGTCTGATGCCCATAGTTTATTTTCCTTTGGATGTCTGTCAAACTCTGCAGCATGGCGACATTCAACTAATGTTGTTCTTCCTGAGCTTTAATCATCCTTTCATTATCTTCTCCACAACTTTGCAACTCCACCCTTAGGCTCCTCATGGTGGCTACAATATCTGTGGGAGTCTCTTGATTTCTTCTCCCATTAGATTCTGTTTCAACATTCTCAACATGTATGTTCTCCCCCATGGTATCTGTCTCAGGCTCATAGGGATCTTGTGCATCATCCATGATGTTGATTTTCTTGGCCCAACCAAGACCAAAACTTTCCAACTGCACTGTCTGGAATGCTGCCTTTGATGTAACTATGATTCTACAAAATCTGTTCATAAACACAATTGTTAGCTGTATTATATTCTCAGAAATTCAGAAATTATTTGCATGTATATGGGAAAATATTATATTGAAAAATTTGTCAAATCATATACTTTTCTCACAATCAACAACTGTCTAAGGGGGACGATGGGGGTCACTTTCGGACACCTGAAAAATCCCCGTGAAAACTGCTGAAATTCTCTGTTTCGGCAGACTTATCGTTTTTCCTCTGACCTGTTTCGGCGATTTTGAGCTTTCATCGTCGACCAATATCCTTCGATTGTTGACCTCCGACTGATTCTTAAACCTTCGACCACCGACCGAGTCTTAAACCTCTGACCGCCAACCGAGTCTTAAACCTCGGACTTCCGACTGAGTCTTAAACCTTCGACTGCCGACCGAGTCTTAAACCTATGGCTGTCGACCATCGACTACCGACCATGTCGCTGCGAACTCGGTTAAAATCGCCGACCGTTTCGCAGAATATAAGTGATTGGTCGTCGACCATTTCACAGAAAATAAGCGATTGGTTGCCGACAATTTTGCAGAAAATAAGCGATTGGTCGCTGACCGTTTCATAGAAGTTTTCTCTTTTACGTTGACATAGACTTTAGACAAAATTTCAAAAACACTTAGAAAAATTTGAAATTTATCTTTCTTTCTTTTGATGATCACTGCTCAATAGGAGGTGATCTTACCTCTGCAAACTATTCAACTTAGCCCGTTTAGGCTAGATGTTGTAATCTGTGATTAGATTTGGTCCATAGAGGCCCAATGCTGTAGCCTATGGCTCTGATACCACATTGTCACGTCCCCTCCCATCATACCAGTGCGATGGAGAGAACATGATGCTAAGGATGGGAATCTAGCCCCTTGATTATTAACAAAATTCACATAATATAAAAAGAGACATATGCAAATGTATATAGATATGCAAGAAACACAACGAAAGTAATTCTATTACACATCTAGCATACATTCAAGATATTCATGATAGTCATCAAATAAATACATTACAGAGTTAACACAAGAGAGTACTTATCTTAAAACAAAATAGTCCCGAGCAACTGGCTATGCAATTGCAACATTCCACCCAACCATAGGCCAGTTGTGCTCATCAATCTCTCAACACCACTGCCACCCCTGAGATGGACATGATTTCTACAAGGAAAAGGGGAACAACAGACTCACACATAGCCAAATATACACCAAAATCAGCCAAGCCAATCTACAGTTGGGTTTATCAGGCTGCTAAGGCAATGGAAAGGAATAATTGTTAAGCTAGTGAGCTCAACCACAGAGATATGGATACCCTCTACAAGATCTATCTAGCTTGGTCCCCACAATACCTACACACGCGGCACAAGGAAGTATTTCCTTCACTACTACACAGTCCCTCGGGCCATACCTCCCATTCTAGTGTTCTTCAAGGTGTGCATAGAAGATTAGCCAACCCTTTTGATCTTTTTGAGAGGTTACCTTCCTCATTAGGTTTATCAAGCCAATTTTGGTCCACTTCCACTCCTAATTTATTGCTCACAAGTTCAAACCAAAACAGGGATGCACATAACAGCAAAATCACAAGTGTTGGGCATGAAGAGAAAAGTTTTGACAATGGGATGCCGAAAATGGGTTTCTATTAGTTTCATAAAAACGTGGGAAACCAAAAACGAAATGGAAAATGGGGAATCAACCCTGGGAGAGAAAAATCGTTCTCAGAAAATGCTTATGGGCATTCAAGGGACATAAACGGCCTCCATAAACCCCCAAATCGTGACTCCCTTCCTCCCAGTCACTGTGCAATACAAAAATGAGTTCCCAGCTATGGAAAATGTAGGAAAATGATGGAAAACGTGAAGGAGAAAGCCCCAACTAGCTCAGACTGTGTGAAAGAGAAAATACCATGGGTGAAGAATGGCTCTGGGCATAATTTTGTGGGTGTTTTCTTGCCCCAGAAGCAAAAATACATTTTCCTAGATTGATGGCTTTCCCATACACAAAATTGGCTGCCATACCTCTCCATTCCCAAGGCATTAACTATCTCAACCAACTCTTGGAAGAATTAAATGATTGGGTGCATAAGTCAAAATGGGTAGTTGGGGTTTATGGGTTCTCTCAATGAAATTTGGCTTAACACTATTGGCTCAAGGGTTTGAGTATTTTCCATCCCTATTCCTTGTGAAAATCATGCCCCCATCTCTTGTTGCATTGCATAGCTAGTTTTGGGTATTTCATTAAAATTCATATTTACATGATGTCATAATTTCTATTGTGCATGGCTAGCACAAGATCCATATCCATTGATTTTTAATTGCTGACACATAAAACGATAAATCGATGGTGGGGCCTTGGCCTTGAGATCCTCACCACGATTTAATAACAATATTTACATCATTTACATCATTTACAATTTTAATGCAATAGGGTCAAAATCGGGATATTGCACTAATTCTTGAGGCATCAAGGGGTCGTGGAACAAGAACAAGATGATCTAGTAGAGATCCAAGTGTGCACGAGCAGAGGAATGGATTTGCTAATGGTGCGTAGTAGGATGTAGTCTATATGTGATAGTTGCATGAAGAAAGAAATGCAGAACTACAGAGGATGCGTAAATGCATGAGACCGAAATGACAGTTTCGTAGATAGCATGTAGAAAGTCACATATGATGTAAGGCTGATGCATAAAGACAGGCGTGAAGTATAGCTTGTGATGCACGAAGTGAAGTAGTTTATCTGATGCGCTAAGAAAGAGTCGTTGCATAGTAAATGATGAACATTATGATAAAGATGATCCGAGACAAGTGCATAGAACATAAATTCCATATTACAGATGATGCACAAAAGGTTGCAGATTATCTAAAGACAGTTGCACCATGACAGAATGAACATATCATACAAAGTGCACAAAATAATCTAATACTGATGCGCGAAGTCTGAACAACAGTTCTATAGAATATGCGCAATATCAATTGAAGTTGCAGATGCACAAAAACATAATGACATACTGAACCTAAGCACAGATTGCAGAATATGATGAAGCAGCACACAATTTGTGAAATATGAAGTTAGTTGTAATGTTGTGAAGTATGATGTTAGTTGTAATGTTGTGAAGTGAGAATTCAAGTGAAGTATTCAATACATCGACAGTAAGATTACATCATATAGAAGGTGTGCACAATAAAACAAACAAAAGTGAATCTGAAGAGTGCTTGGATCAGAAAAACAACAAAGTAATATATTCTTCTTTCATACTAGGGTGACAGGATGGGTCAAGGAGTATGGGGTTGGTGCCTCCTTCCAGTTGAAGCTGGTAAATCAGGGAGTCAGTTCTTCCTCCAGGTTGTAGCTTGTAAAACTTGGGGGTTGGTGCCTCCTTCCAGTTGGTGCTGGAGAACTTCGAAAGTTGTTGCTTGCTTGAATGTAATATTTATATTATAAGAGATCATTCTGTGGTTTTCTATCGTTTGGGTTTCCACGTAAAAATCTGTGTGTTTTGTGTTTTGCGCATGTGATGTTGAATGTTTATATTTATGGTGGATGCATAATTTAAATTGAATTTTAAATCAAATAAGAAGTTAAAAAATGTTCATAACTGCATTAATATTGATTCACCCCCTTCTCAGTATTAAATAGTTTCCAACAATTGGTATCCAAGTGGGTGTTTTCAGTAACAACTTAATGTCTGGAAGATAGATCCGTGCGTATACATGGAAAAGTAGGAATGCATTTCCACCAAAAGAGCACCAAGATTTGATGGTACCAACTACACCTTCTGGAGGATCAGGATGGAAGTATATTTGCAATCCCTCGGAGCGGATGTCTAGAAGTCTATCGTGGATGGTTATAACGTTCTAGCAATAGCACCCTTTGGTCATGTTGAGAAAAGATAGTATGAATGCAATGCAAGAGACATAAATGCACTGTTATGTGGCTTAACAAATTTACTAAAGTTATGCATTGCACCTCAACCAAGGATGTATGGGTTAAAATCAGAAATGTCTATGAAGGTGATGAGAAAGTGAATACAGAAAAGTTGCAAAATTACTCTAGATTATATGAATCTTTAAAAATGAAAGATGAGGAGAATTTTGCTTCTTACTTCTTGTGAGTTGATGAGTTAGTTAATGCCATCAAGAGTCTTGGAGTTACACTAGAAGAAGAATCAGTAGTGCATAAGATAATAATAACTTTGCCTCCAAGATTTGACACAAAGTTATTTATGTTAGAAGATAGAGCCAATCTTGCAGATGTGAAAAAGTATGAGCTTCAAGAGATCTTAGCTGTGTATGAAATGGGAACAAAAAAAGAAAATCCCATCAGAAAAGAAGCTGTTTTTAAAGCTACCAGGAGCATGACAAAGGCCCTTGTGATGAATTAGATGAGGAAGAATCAAATTTTGTGAGAAAGCTGAAAAGAGGATGATGTAAGTATAACAATAAATTACCTTTTAAATGTTTCATATATGAAATGATAGGTCACTTTGCTTCAAAGTTCCCATACAAGGAATATGGAGACATTGACAATGAGGAAGAGGCCAATTCCAATGAACGAAGGTCGGCGCACACTCAAGACAAATATGACAACAAGAAGAAGGTTCCAAAACAGAGGAAGATTATGTACACTGAGGAAGACAACAATTTATCCGAAGAACGTGATTGCGACAATAAGCCACAAGAGGTATTATTCATGGCCTTTGTGGAATATGAAAGCAGTGAAGAAAAGAAAAATGATTGTCCATCCATTAAGAAGAACACATATGTTTCACAAAGTCAACTTGGAGCATTGAATAAGTATTTCTTTAGTGGATCCTTCAATACACCTCTAAATCCTATCACATAAATTAAATAAATTAGTCAATACGAAGAAGAAGAAGCTGCAGGGGTTGAATGGGAAGGTGAATTGGTTAGTTCCTCGGATGAATTGAAGAAGTCAAGAAAGAAAGAAGAATAAACTCTTGTATGACCAATTGTCAAAATATGAAGAATAGATCAAGCAAGCTAAAGTGTTTAAAGAATCTCTTGAGAAATAGGTTAGTGAAAAGGTCATGGACTATGAGAAACAACTGAATTGCGCAGTAGACAAGATCAAAGTGATTGAAGAAGATAAATCAATATTGAAGAATTCTTTGGAAGAGTTAGTGCAGAAAAAAAATCGTTAACAAGTCAGCTTGAATAGAAGGATAGAGGGATATCTCTCTTAGAAGAAAATTTGATCTAGATAAAGGGTAAGAAACACGTACAAGATCACATCATGAGTGACACTCTGATTTGTGCACATTCAAGAAGCGACAAGGAAAGTCTTGAAGATGAAGTAAAGAACAAGTTCAAAGGAAACACATCAATACTGAATAAGATACTGAATGGTTAGATATTTCCAGTAGACAAGTTAAGACTTGGATATGAAAAAACAACTGAGAAGGTCTACGACAATAAGCAAGGTCCAAATTGAATGAAGTCATTCAGGTATGATAATTCCTTCAACAATTATAATGATTTTCGTTGCACTACCAAAAGAAGGATTAATACAATGAAGTGCGCAAGGTGCAATCATATTGGTCATATTGTGAAGTATTGCCAAACTGTGAGATGCTATGCATGTGATGGATTTGGGCTCAAGGCTATGTATTGTCGAAGAACAGTGAACTGTCTAGATGAAAATATTCTACCTAACAGCTATCGCAATATAAGAATCAAAAGGGGAGACAGTCAAGCATAGTATAAGAATGGAAGTGCACACATGAAGATATGGGTAAGGATTCAGGAAAAATCCTCATACATGTGCAGAAGAAGCCAACAACCCAAGTACATCTAAAGAAACAAGTAATTTCTTCCCATCTTGCTGATCTCTAATAGATTAAGTAAGATCCTTGAATTCAACGCGATGTTTATTAGGAATTCAAGGAGTGTGTTAGTGAAGTACTGCAGTTAGAGAATATTTGAAGATTGATTGTCACATTAATGATACTAAAGGACTTACAAGTATATTCAATTAGTTATTGTGTTGTGTTAGGAACCTATGTCAACCCTTCTCTTTACTATGTTAGTATATTGTTGTTGGATGCATATGCTTTGTAAGTCGTCCCGTAGTATTTGTTGATCCGTAGTTTATATTAGCCCATAGTATTGACCCATAGTATTGGACGCATATGCTTTGTAAGTCGTCCTGTAGTATTATATGTCCCATGGTTTTGACTCATAGTATTGGGCATAGACTTAGTATATAAGTGTGTGTTGAGGTCATTTAAGGCACCGTGAAGTTAATTGTATTGAGCTTGCTCAAAGGAGGTTGCCCCCTCAAAGTGGCCCGTGATCAATATAAAAGTGATTATGTTCTATTATTTCTGCTATTTCGCATATTCTTAGTAATTAATTGTTGCAGGTGCATCTCATCTGGTATCAGAGCAATTTCCTTGGCACAAGTGGGAATTTTTTTTTCTTTTTTTGCGCGGTGACTTTCAGATCAATTTATAAAACTTTCTACACAAAATCAGAAGAAACCGATTGCATATCTGAATTCCTCTTTCAAAAATACGCAGTTTCAAAAAAAAAATCATCTCATTTGGAGTTCTAAAAGTGGAGATATCGCGGATTTGGGAATCATCCCTATCCACTTAACTGTGGGAAGTACTTGGGCATAAGCCCTAAAACTCATTGTGAGGAGTACCATAGGAACCCCGAAGCAGCTGGCCCATTGAGAGGACCTGCCAGCGAAAAGGGCAACGACCCCTACCTGATTGACTAGTTCCCACCCGTGAGGTAAACCAAGAGCTGTCGTTTGTGGCAAAGCTGTTATCAGTTTTACTTGAGCCGTGGAGTGAGGGGTACTGCCCCAATACGCAAGCCGTCAGATAGCATTGGTGGCCGAGTGAAACCGCTGAACTGTTAGGAAGCCGCACATACCTGGGGTCCATATCTATTTTTAGCTGAACTATTGTTGATCACTGCTGCGCCGTTTCAGATCCATTTGCAAGCCGTTCCAGATTCAGCCATTTTCAATCCATTCGGCATTGTTCCAGATCCCTTTCGAGCCGTAGCCGCTCCAGTCTAAAAAAAAAAAAAAAAACCTGGTTATGGTTGTCACCCGTGCAGGAGCAAACACCATGGAGGAAGCACTTGCAGCCATCCAAACCAAACTCCAAGATCTGGATGAAAAATTTCTCAGCCTCCATCTTCAACATTCATCCATGAACAATAACCGATAGCCAGAATCTTTTGCAGCCACCGGGTTCTATTCTTCCAACAATTTTCGTGGGCCGAAGCTTGATTTTCCTCGCTTCAATGGTACTGATCCGACTGGATGGATATACCAAGCAGAACAATATTTCAGTCTACATAATACTTTTGATGTCCAGAAAGTTCCACTTGCATCCTTTCATTTGGAACAGGAAGCCCTTCAATGGTACCGTTGGTACATCAAAGCTCATCCCGAGCCAAACTGGACAGATTTTTGCCAACTCATTTTGCCACGATTTGGCCCTACTGCTTTTGATGATTTCACTGGAGCACTCACTAAACTTCACCGAATTGGCACAGTGAGAGAGTATCAGACAGAATTTGAGAAATTGGCCAATCACACAGAAGGATTGTCTGATGAATTCTACAGGAGTTGTTTTATAAGTGGTCTCAAGGATGAAATTCGCTCAGAGGTCAAAATGTTTTGTCCCAACACAATGATGGAAGTCCTAGGGTTGGCTAAGCTGGCTGAGGACAAGATTGCAGCTCAACAACGCTCCAAACCCACCCTTGTTCCCTTCAGAAATATGGGTTCCCAACAACCTCCCATCACGCCTTCTCCTCAACCAACTCCTATCAAGCATTTGTCTGAAATAGAAATGCAGGCACGCCAAGAAAAAAGGCTTTGCTATAATTGTGATGAGAAATTCACTCGGGGACATAGATGTGTTCAACAAAATCTCTATCTCTTAGATGTGGATTCTCCGCCTGCCTTAGAACTTGGTGAAGCAGCTACAGATACAGTGGATGATCAGATCGACATTCAACACCTGCCTGTTGACACCCCATTTCAGGACGACCTACCTGAGATCTCTCTCCATGCTGTAACCGGCGTCACCACCCCACAAACAATGGGGGTCAGGGGATACTTCAAGAAGCTCCCTCTTACCATACTCATTGATTCTGGTAGCACTCATAACTTCATTGACCCTCAGATTGCCAAACAGGTTGATTGTTTTGTCCATCTTTGCTCCAGCTTTGAAGTCATGGTTGCCAATGGGGGCACCTTACCTTGCAAGGGGAAGTGTCACAATGTGCGTATCTCTATGGAAGATTATAACCTACGCTCTGACATGTTTGCCTTGCCCTTAGGCGGATGTGATGTGGTTTTGGGCGTTCAATGGTTATGCACACTTGGCCCCATCTTATGGGATTTTGTTGAACTTTGGATGCAGTTTAAAGTCAATGGGGCACAACACAAATTTATGGGCTTACAACCAGGGTCTCTCTGCATCATCAGTTCACATCGCCTGGAAAAAATACTTAAGAAGAATTCACATGGTATCATCGCTCACCTCAATTCCATTCAGCTGCACCTATAAACAGTCTCTACTACTTCCTTGGATAGATATGCAGGTATCCTTGTTGAAACAATGTGCTTGCTGCCTTCAAGAGACCTTTCCGGTAAGAATGTAGCCACATCTACCTCTCAGCAGGAAATGATGGCTATTTTGCATGCAGTACAGAAGTGGCAGCCATACCTATTAGGGAATTATTTCTGCCTCAAGACTGATCTCCCGAGTATGGAAATTGTTTTGGAACAATGGGTCTCCTCCCCAACACACCTGCAATGGGTTATCCAACTCATGGGTTGTCCCTATGTGATCACTTACAATAAGGGTAAGGACAATATGGTTGAAGATGCTCCTTCTCGCACAATTGATGACCCAGTTTCTCTTACAACTCTTTCTCTGCTTGTTCCAAATTGGTTGCAATATGTTCAACAGGGCTATCTCTTCTATGAACTCCATGCTTCTTCATCAACAGGGCACTCTGGGTTCTGCAAAATGTATGACCGGGAACAATGTAACTTCTTTTGGTCGGGACTAAAAATGACAATTCAACAGATGGTGGCTGACGATGATACTTTCCAAGACAACAAGGGGGAAATGACACTCCTTTCGGGATTGCTCAAACCCTTGCCCATCCTTACACAGCTTTGGCCAACTATTTCTATGGATTTACTAGCAGCGCTCTGGTGGTACAATACCACATCTCAAAGGACACCATATGAAGCAGTCTATGGAAAAACACCGCCTGTTCTTCTTCCATACACCCTTAGCAGTTCTCCAGTTCAAGAAATTGACTCGGTTCTTCGAAACCGCGATCAGATTCTTCTCATTCTGCAGGACAATCTTCACATGGCCAGAATTCGCCTGAAACAACAAGCCGATCAGCACCGTTCTGAGCGCATTTTCCACACAGCTGACAGGGTTCTTCTTCATCTACAGCCTTCCAAGCAATCCTCCTTGACACTCCAAAGGCATTAGTGGCCCAAAATGAAAATCGAGGATGCTACCGGGGAACCACTCCTTCAGATTCTATAGCAATTTCTCCAACCAAAGCTTTGAGGACAAAGCTTTTTCTAAGGGAGAGGGGATGTTAGGAACCTATGTCAACCCTTCTCTTTACTATGTTAGTATATTGTTGTTGGACGCATATGCTTTGTAAGTCATCCCGTAGTATTTGTTGATCCATAGTTTATATTAGCCCATAGTATTGACCCATAGTATTGGACGCATATGCTTTGTAAGTCGTCCCGTAGTATTATATGTCCCATGGTTTTGACTCATAGTATTGGGCATAGACTTAGTATATAAGTGTATGTTGAGGTCATTGAAGGCACCGTGAAGTTAATTGTATTGAGCTTGCTCAAAGGAGGTTTCCCCCTCGAAGTGGCCCGTGATCAATATAAAAGTGATTATGTTCTATTATTTCTGCTATTTCGCATATTCTTAGTAATTAATTGTTGCAGGTGCATCTCATGTTGAAGTTAAAATTGTCGCACATAGTGCACATACATGTAACAAAATAAATAAAAGTTCAAATGAGCATTGCTAAAGAACAAACATGAGTCCTCGTAGATACATGAAAACATATTGGTATTATATTCAAAATTTTGTCTTTACAAAATTACATAAAATTTTTGTCTCAAAATACATAGTTGAAGTATAACAAAGGTTGCATGCCAAGGCATAAAGAAAATTGAAGTTAAAAAAACGATGACGAAAGCTGTTTCAAGCAAAATTGTGAATTACCAAAATAATTCAAAGCTGCAACTCAAGGTCTATTTTTGCATCATGGTTGGCTAGTCAGTGTGCAAGACGAAGCTCCAAATCCATTGGAACCTGTGCGTTGAATTCAGAGGATGGATGCATAGGTTAAAGTTGCGTAGTTGAAGTTGACACATTGTCAATGGATTGCTCGGCCGAAATCAAGTTCAACATATCAAGGATCCGCTATTGCTGCTGCTGCAGAAAGTCTACTCACCTGCTCAGAACAGATAATCCCTCAGTAGTGTTGTGATTTACTTGCGACTGATCATACCCGTGGTTGAAATAAGACTCCTTCATTTTGCCTTGGCAAATGCCCGTATCCACTCAGTAGTTGGGTGAACTCTACTTGCAGCAATTGAACCGCAAGGCGTACACTATCAAGTGAGTCATTAAAACTCTATAAAAATGAAGACATGATTGAAGAAGTTGAGAGACACAGAGGAAACAAGAAGCAGAGTAATCTAGATGGCATAAGAACAAGGGTGATGAACTAGGAAATTTAGAGCTCTATTATAGAACCAGATGATAGTTTTATGCACACACGAAAATTAAATTGAAGAGACTTGGAGTTAATGACATTCACATCCATGCGATTCGAAGCTGTTCATGGAGACATAAAAAGTAATTGCACGAGTTAATGAATTTGGGAAAGAGGAAAAAAAGTGGAAATATAATTCATTGTTCTGTGCGACCGGAATGATGTTTCCCAAAAGCCTCAAGTACGAACGTGACACGTCAAAGTTTCACACGAGTTATTTTGTCCTATTGCCATGTTGCCATGCTGGATAACAAATGGAAATGTGTGAAAAATATTTAGTTGTCGTGATGAGATATAAAATGTTAGAAAAGGTAGCTATAAAAGGTTACAACACAATAAATGCGACAAAGGAACGATTAGGCATTGGAATAAATCATCTGGGAAGACAATGCAAAACCAGAAGCACATGTAGCACTACAATGCACAATAAATATGAGAGGTAGTTGGCATGGAAAATTGCGTAATGAATAATAAATATTTATGGTTGATATGGCAGGAACAGAAGATCATGATAGTAGGAAGATAGTTACTATACGAGGGGATCATACATATATAATGCGAATGGACATATTACAAGGAAACTCAGCTCCACACAAAAACCCCAATGATCGAAAAGGAAGAAAATGAAGCATGAAGATAGGGGGAGTAATTCCAGCAAGAATATGTATGAGATCCAACGCAAGTTGAAGAAACAGAACTTGAAGTTGAGCAATGATGGCACCTCTTTTCCATTGATGTCAAAGGGGGAGAATGATCATGAAGCATGCAATCAACATGTTGGAATATTGGTCAATACTGAGAGGGGGTGGTGAATAAGTATTGTTAACTTTTTACCATTTTAAACCACTTATTAAACTTAATTAAAACATGGAATCAACAAGATACACATGACACATATTTTATCATGGAAACCCAATTGGGAAAACCCCAAACTCTTTCTATACTGCAAAATTATGTTTACAATAGTTTTTGCAAGCTACAACTTGCTAGAGACTTCAATCCCCAAGTTTCTCAGCTACAACTGAAGGATGCTAAAACACCTTGGTTTCTTCCTGCTACAACATACAAGGATGCTACTGCACCCTTATTTACCAGCCACTACTAGAAGGAGGCTACAACCCACTGGTTTATGAACTACAACTGAAAGGATGCTTCGTCACCCTATTTACCAGCTACCACTGGAAGGAGGCTACAATCGCCTTGCAGGATTGTAAAATGCCCTAGCACCAACCTACCTCCCTAATTTGATATTATAAATTCAATGGGATATACATCTGTTTATACTTTCACTGTCCTCTATTTATGATCTTCAATCCAAGCTCCAATGACTGCATCTATTCCTTTTAATCTTTCTCGGATATTTGTACTATTCAGATATTTATTTGAACACTTAGCAGACACTCTCATCTTCTTCAATCTACCCCTAGCACCACCCAGCCATCCTTTTTTCTAGCTTCTTCAATTTTCCAGAACTTATTTTCTTTAATTCTGTTTCTTCAATTCATTGGTCTCTAACCGATCTTCCTTCTTCTTTTATCTGGCTATGAAGACATCTTCCTTCCATATCAAATTCTTTCTTAAATATTATCTATCTCATCTTTGAACCATTGCATCACTTCAATCTGGTCTTGTGTCTTTTCATACTTGTGCCTCTTCAAATCTGGAAATTTCCTTTTTATCAAAAAGCACCACTTCATAAAGAACATACTTCTTGGTTTAATTAATTTGCTTTGATAAATAGGTGGTAGTTAATTTCCTCTATTTCATAACATATTAATCATTCCTTATTAAATTGACTTAGTTTGCCAATTTAAACAAAAAACTTGTTAACATGTATTTTCAAATTTATTACTGCCATATTCAGATTCTGCGTAAAACATAATTTTTCTTCAACTTGAGAGGTTGATTTTTCACACGTGTGACCAACAAAGAGAAATATGACACCAAGGAAGGATGGCCAGTTCATCATGGAACATACCCATGCCATATGTAGAATTTATAAGCACAAGGACAATTTATGGCGGGCATTTCCAAATGGCCTTTTCGATTTCCTGTGTTTAACACAAACAAATTTTATTTATTTTAATAGGCAAACATAATTTTTCTCAATTTGGCAGGTTTGTATTTCGCACGTGTAACCTCTAGAGAAAAATATGACACCATGAATAGATGGCCAAATCATCAAGGAACATACCCATGCCATCTAATAAAATTATTATCTCAAGGACAATTTATGGCGGGCATTTCCAAATGCCTCTCAACCTTTATTTAGACAACAAACCAAATTTTTTCTTATTTTGGAAGGATTGTCTTTCACACGTGTGAACTACAGATGCAAATTTGATCCTATGGATAGATAGCTAGTTCATCAAGGAACACTCCTATGCCACCTGATTAATTTTATCAGCACAAGGACACCTCCTTGCAGGCATTTCCAAATGGCCTCTTAGCCATGTGAGTTCAACACTTGGACAATTTTTTGTTTTTAATATGCAAAACAAAACAACCTTTTTCTCAATTTGGCATGCTTGTCTTTCACACGTGTGAACTTCAGAGGAACATATGATCCTATGGATAGATAGCCAGTTCATCAAGGAACAAGCCTATGCCACCTGGTTAATTTTATCAGCACAAGGACACCTCCTTGCAGGCATTTCCAAATGCCTCTTCAAATTTCATTTGAACAGTAAAAACAAGCTTTTTCTCATTTTGGCAGGCTTGTTTTTCACACGTGTGAACTCCATAGGAAGATTTGAGCTCATGGTTAGATATTAACCAATTCACCATAGAACAAGCCTATGCTATCTGATTAATTTTATCAGTACATGAACACCTCCTTGTGGGCATTTGAAAGTGGTCTTCCAAACTGTTGATTTGACACTTAGGCAAAATGATCAAACCCTAGGTTAGTATGATGAGATTTTTTTTTTCACCAATTTTGAAGTGGGAGACACCCAATGGATAGAGGCCAACAAGGTGAATTCATCTAAACCAATTTCACTTCTTGAAACCTCTTTCTCTGTCCTTGACGGGCATTTTACTGGAGTAGTGCAAATCAAGCTGGGAGGCACTTTTGGAAGAACAATATCTTCTTCCTCAGAGACTCTTTGGACACACCAATGATATGGTTAGATGCACCATACAACATTCTAGAGATCCATACTCTCAAAATATTTTAATACATCAACCATAAGATATGGCGGGCATTTTACGGAGGTCACTTAGGCATTTTTAGTGATTTTACACTTAGACAATTTTTGCACTTTCCTAGACTTGGTCCAATTTGCCTGAAACATTGTTTTGGCAGATCCATAACTTCTTCCTCGGTAACTTTCAAGTCAATATGAGAGCGTGGTCAGGTGGACAAAACAACAAACTACAAGATGACCATATGGTGCGGGCATTTTCTTCAACCCACAAACTATGATGGGCATTTCCTTGAGGCCACTTAGGCAGTTTTGCTACTTCGGTGTAAAAGCAACCTGAAAACCTGTTTTGGTAGGCTATTATCTTTGTCATCAAACACCTTCTGTGAAAACTATAACGATGGAAAGATATCCTCTTTGACAATATAGAGTGTGATAGTTCCTGATATTTTTTATCATTCTCCCATGAGGTATGGTGGGAATTTTCCCAAGGCCACCTGAACTAGTTTTCCAACACTTAGTCATTTTCAAGAATTTCTCCAAAGTTTATCTTCAAACCCTATTTTGGAAGACTTCTAACTTTCTCCTCAGAAATGATTAAGGAAAAATGAGACCATGAATAGATATCCACTTCAATAAGCTATAGCCTGATATGATGGTGAGGGAATTTTATTCAAACCATGAATTATGGCGGTCATTCTCTTAGAGCAGTTTTGACTAAATTTTCATACTTAGTCAATTTCCAAAGTTTCACAAACTTACCATTCTTTTCCAGAATGATGTCAAATTGCAACACTGACTTAATGATAGCACCAGAACACCATCATGTGTCTTTCCAACTTCATCACACATCCCATATCATCATACATGCCATGTCATCACTTCCTTTGTCATTTCTTTGTCTTTCATTGAGTTTTCCCTACAATCATGTCCTTGGTTATTCCTTTGTCATTATTGAACTCCTTTGACATCAATGACAATCATATTCAACATTATCCCCCTTTTGCATTGATGGAAACATCTAAACATTCTCCCCCTTTGAGAATAATGACAAATGATAACTTATTATGCTATTTTGTTGTAACCATCTTGATAGGGAATTTCCTATCCTTATTCCTTTTTATAACTGCCCTTATTTTGCTTCTCTTCCTCCTTTTATCTTGGACTTGGTACTACTCACTGTGATTTAAGATAATATTAGTTATTATCTTGTAGCATGCCTTTGAATGAGAACCATTTTGAATGAGAACCTGGATGATGAGTTCATAAATTCCCCCTTTCAATGATCCTCCCCTTTGTCAACATTTTCTCCATTTTGTGATAGGTTTTATACTCTTCTCTTTGTCAACCATACACCAGTCTGATCATTTAACCATGAACATCTCTTCTTTTCTAAATCTCCTTCTGATTTTGTTACCTTTCAACCATGTGCTTGTCACATAGATGTTTTTTGGACCAAATGTGTTTCTTCAATTTTGTCACCTTTACTTTTGTTTTTCATGAGGATATCCTTTTATTCTTAGCAAGTGATATTAGTTACCTTCAAATACTAATTGTAATTTTTTGATATTTACTCCCCCTAATTATATGATCCCTTCTAATGCTAATTTTAGGGTTTCTCTTTTAGGTCATGAGAGACTTTAGAAGAGAATTTCATAATCCTTCCCTCCATCGGTGTATTCTTCATCTTCATCTTGATTTCCATCATAATGGATGCCATTCTTATCTACAACACTATTATGTTGAACATCATCTTTGGAAACTTCATTGATGCTTGGAATCTGTATTTCTTTTGACTGTTTGTAGTCTTCCTTTCTTCTCCACGTCTTTCCATGAGGTACACTTCTTACTGACCTTCTTTGTTTCTTGGATTCTGTGCTTTGATCTTTTCCCTTGGTTCTGCAAGTAACAACCTTGTGAACAAACTTGTGACAACAATGACAATATCCATAGAACCTTCCTTTATTTTTGAGGAATATTTGATCTTCCTACTTCACAACTTCCATCTCCTTCCATCCCTTCCTTTGTTTCTGAACTTTTATTGAAACATTCTTCCCCAGCTTACATTCTCTAGCCATATGTCCAAAATTATTACATGACTAGCAATGACCAAAAAAATCTACTAGACTCTGCTTGTCATTGATCTTTTAGGTATCATATGAGTTCTGTCTTTATTATGAGACGAGGGAGCAAACTTATGACTATCCTTCTTAATCGGTCTTTTGAGTGTAGCAGCATAGCTACTTTCATTTCTATCTTGGAGTGTAGGAGACAAATATTCTGGAATCTTTTCTTTGTCATAACCTAATCTAGTTTTATCACTTGATGGTCTTTGGCTGCTTAGGATTTCATCTAAAACCTTTGAGTTGTTCTCAAATTTTGATTTAATATATTCTTCATCAAGCTTCTTTCTAAGCAGAATACCTTCTTGTCTTAAGCTATCGACCTCTTTCATGTGGTCTTCTAGCTTCTTTACTTCGAAGTTAGCAACTTCTTGTTTTAAGCTCTCAACCTCTTTCATGTGGTCTTCTAGCTTCTTTACTTCTTTCTTGATGTTAGCAACTTCATGTCTAAGCTTAAGCTCTTGGCCTCTTTCATGCTAGCCATTTTTTGTTGTTTTGACTTGTGCAGCTCCTTTTGGAGGGTCTTGACTTCCTCTTCTTTTGATTTCTACTCTTCTAGGTATTTTGACATATTTTATTTCAAAGAATTGTTCTCCAATCTGCTCTCTCTCAATTCTTCAAGGGTACTTATGAATTCTACTTTTAGGTCCACCTTTCTTTCCATATCTAAATTATTTTCTGAAATTACTATTTCCATGAATAGATTTTCTTCATCTTCACTAATCTCTCCACCTTCACTATATTCCAAGGAATAGAATGATTTATTCCTGTCATTACATTTTTTCTTGCATATGGTTTTGTTCTTTTGATCTTCCTTATGGCTGCAAGTTTCTTTATCATCACTAATCTCTTCATCTTCACTATCTTCCATGGAATAGAAGAATTTATTCCTATTATTAAATTTTTTTTTGCATATGATTTTATTCGTTTGATCTTCTTTATGACTGCAAGTTTCTTCACTATCATTCTTGGAAATAGCAAGGTTTGCTTTTACTATTTCTTTGATTGAATAAAGCTTCTCCAATTTGACCCAAAGTTCCTTAGCTGAGATGCATTGTCCTATATTTTCTTTGATGGGTTGAGATAGTCCATCAAGTATGGCCTCCATTGCTATTGAGTTATTTTTCTAGGACTCTTTCTGAGATGTAGTCCTTGTTCTTTTTGGTGGGATATAATCAGATATTATTGAATTCCATACACCCCATCCTGATGATTGTAAGTATACACTCATTCTCATGCTCCAATATGCATATTCTTCTTTATCAAGTACTGTAGCTCTGTAGAGTGCAATCCCTTCTTGTTGATCCATAATGGTTTTTAATAGGATCTTCCTTCCAGTGGTTTAGACTGTAGTGAAGGATCCTGCTTTGATACCAATTGTTGGAATATTGGTCAATACCGAGAGGGGGGGGGTGAATCAGTATTGTTAACTTTTTACCATTTTAAACCACTTATTAAACTTAATTAATACATGGAATCAACAATATACACAGGACACATATTTTATCGTGGAAACCCAATTGTGAAAACCACAAAATATTTCTATACTGCAAAATTATGTTTACAATATTTTTTGCAATCTACAACTTGTTGGAGACTTCAATCCCCAAGTTTCTCAACTACAACACCCTGGTTTCTACCTACTACAACATACAAGGATGCTACTGTACCCTTATTTACCAGCCACTACTGGAAGGAGGCTACGACCCTTTGGTTTATCAGCTACAACTAAAAGGATGCTTCGACACCCTATTTACCAACTACCACTGGAAGGAGGATACAACCCCCTTGCAGGATTGTAGCCTGCCCTAGAACCACCCTAACTCCATAATTTGATCTTATAACTTCAATGAGATATACATATGTTTATACTTTCACTGTCCTCTGTTTATGATCTTCAATCCAAGCTCCAAAGAATTCCTCCATTCCTTTTAATGTTTCTCTGATATTTGTACTACTTCAGATATTTATTTAAACACTTAGCATACACTCTCATCTTCTTCAATATGCCCCTAGCACCACCCAACCATCCTTTTTTTGTCTTCTTTAGTTTTTCAGAACTTCTTTTCTTTAATTTTGTTTCTTTAATTCATTGGTCTCTAACCGATCTTCCTTCTTCTTTTATTTGGGCTGTGAAGAAATCTTCCTTCCATCTCAAATGCTTTCTTATATATTATCTATATCATCTTTTAACCATTGCATCACTTCAATCTGGTCTTGTGTCTTTTCATACTTCTGCCTCTTCAAATTTGGAAATTGTCTTTTTATCAAAACACACCACTTCATAAAGAACATACTTCTTGGTTTAATTAATTTGCTTTGATAAATAATTGGTAGTTAATTTCCTCTATTTCATAACATCTTAATCATTCCTTACTAAATTGACTTAGCTGGACAATTTAAACAAAAAAACTTGTTAACATGTATTTTCAGATGTATTACTGGCATATTTAGATTCTGTGTAAAGCATAAATTTTATTCAACTTTAGAGGTTGATTTTTCACATGTGTAACCAACAAAGAGAAATATGACACCAAGGCTAGATGGCTAGTTCATCATGGAACACACCCATGCTATATGTAGAATTTATAAGCAAAAGGACAATTTATGGCGGGCATTTCCAAATGGCCTTTCAGATTTCCCGTGTTTAACACTAAAATAGATTTTATTTATTTTAACAGGAAAACATAATTTTTCTCAATTTTGCAGGTTTGTATTTCGCACGTGTAACCTCTAGAGAAAAATATGAGACCAAGAATAGATATCCAAATCATCAAGGAACAAACCCATGCCATCTGATAAAATTATCAGCTCAAGGACAATTTATGGCGGGCATTTCGAAATGCCTTTCAACATTTATTTAGACAACAAACCAAACTTTTTCTTATTTTGGCAGGATTGTCTTTCACACGTGTGAACTACAGAGGAAAATTTCATCCTATGGATAGATAGCCAGTTCATCAAGGAACAAGCCTATGCCACTTGATTAATTTTATCAGCACAAGGACACCTCCTTGCGGGAATTTCCAAATGGCCTCTTAGCCATGTGAGTTCAACACAGCCAAATTTTTGTTCTTAATATGCAAAAAAAAACAACATTTTTCTCATTTTGGTAGGCTTGTCTTTCACATGTGTGAACTCTAGATGAAAATATGATCCTATGGATAGATATCTAGTTCATCAAGGAATAAGCATATGCCACCTACTTAATTTTATCAGCACAAGGACACCTCCTTGCGGGCATTTCCAAATGCATGTTCAACTTTCATTTGAATAGTAAAAACAAGCTTTTTCTCATTTTGGCATGCTTGTTTTTCGCACGTGTGAACTCCATAGGAAGATATGATCTCATGGTTAGATAACCAATTCACCAGAGAAAAAACCTATTCTAGCTGATTAATTTTATCAGTACATGAACACCTCCTTGCGGGCATTTGAAAGTGGTCTTCCAAACTACTGATTTAACACTTCGACAAAATTATGAAACCCTAGGTTAGTATGATGAGATTTTTCTTTTCACCAATTTTGAAGTGTGAGACACCCAATGGATAGAGGCCAACAAGGTGATTTCATCTAAACCAATTTCACTTCTTAAAGCCTCTTTGTCTCTCCTCGACAGGCATTTTACTGGAGTAGTGCAAATCAATCTAGGAGGCACTTTTGGCAGATCAATATCTTCTTCCTCAGAGACTCTTCAGACAAGCCAATGATATGGTTGGATGCACCATACAACATTATAGAGATCCATACTCTCAAAATATTTTAAGACATCAACCACAAGATATGGCGGGCATTTTACTGAGGTCACTTAGACAGTTTTAGTGATTTTACACTTAGACGATTTTTGCACTTTCCTAGACTTGGTCCAATTTGCCTGAAACACTGTTTTGGCAGATCCATAACTTCTTCCTCATGCACTTTCAAGTCAATTTGAGAGCATTGTTAGGTGGAAAAAACAACAACCTACAAGATGACCATATGGTGCGGGCATTTTCTTCAACCCACAAACTATGGCAGGCATTTCCTTGAGGCCACTTAGGCAGTTTTGCTACTTTGGTGTAAAAGCAACCCGAAACCCTATTTTGGTAGGCTGTTATCTTTATCATCAAACACCTTCTGTGAAAACTAATACCGTGGAAAGATATCCTCTTTGACAATCTAGAACATGATAGTTCCAGATAAGTTTTATCATTCTCCCATGAGGTACGACGGGCATTTTCCCAAGGCCAGCTGAACTAGTTTTCCAACACTTAGTCATTTTAAAAAATTTCTCCAAAGTTTATCCTGAAACCCTATTTTGGCAGACTTATAACTTTATCCTCATAAATGATTAAGGAAAACTGAGACTATGAATAGATATCCACTTCAATAAGCTATAGCCTGATATGATGGTGCGGGCATTTTATTCAAACCATGAATTATGGCGGGCATTCTCTCAGAACAGTTTTGACTAAATTTTCATACTTGGTCAATTTCCAAAGTTTCACAAACTTGTCATTTTTCCAGAATGATGTCAGATTGCAACACTAACTTAATGATAGCATCAGAACACCATCATGTGTCTTTCCAGCTTCATCACACATGCCACATCATCATACATGCCATGTCATCACTTCCTTTGTCATTTCTTTGTCTTTCACTAAGTTTGACTTGCCATCATGTCCTTGGTTATTCCTTTGTCATTACTGAACTCCTTTAACATCAATGACAATCATATTCAACACAACAACTAAGAAAGATCAGGAAGCATTCATTAGTAGAAGGAATCCACACCGAAATGAAAGATTGTGGAAAGCACTGACAATAGAATGCGTAGATAAGCAAAGGCCCAAAATGTAAAGAACACATGAGGAGTTCACATAGGGGGAGTATTGCGACCATCAAAGATGAATCACACAACTTCATGAGATGTTTGACATGCACAAATTCATGAGGTGTTGACATCAATGCCAAAGAGGGATTTTTTTCAACTTTGGTTGTCATTCATGTCAACTAACGTCAAAGAGGATTCAATATTCCTTGTGTCAGTTTGAATAAATATATGGAAGTCAGTTTCAAGAAGTCTATTTAAGCAAGTTTGAGGAAATATATGGAATCCAGTTTAAAGAAGTACATCCAGATTCCAAAAGAACATCTAGTTTGAAGAAATACATAAGGTACATGTGAAAGTCCCAATTCAACCTAGTGATGCTACCTCAAGGCTAAGTCAAAAGAGTTGGTTGGACAAGGTTCGAGAGTGTGCTAGAGGATTGAGAACAAGAAGTGGTTGAACAGTTATGCAGGCCCCGAAATTGAGAAAGATACACCAATTAGAATAAGCACACAAGTTGTTGAAGCAAGCAAATGTACCAAGAAGAAAGTATTGGTTCGAGTATTCAAGTGTGCAAGACCCACAAGCAATGGAATATCAAGGGCACACGATCCACTAGGAAAGGGACCATGTATGCACAAGAACCACTAGGAAAGGGACCAAGTATGCACAAGACCCACAAGATATGACACCTCAGTGGCACATAATATGAATGGTGGCATAAGTGTGAAGCAAGCAGAACCGTGAAGCAAGGAAGAAGGGATGCTACTACCAACTTGTGGACATCACCATCCATGTAGAACAAGTATAAATAAGAAGATGAGTTGGAGAATGGAAGAAAGCTTGTAAGTTGAAGACTGGAAGATACCAGTTTATCAAGCTTCTAATTCTCAGGGCATCAAGGGCTCGTGGATCCAAAACAAGATGATATAGAAGAGAGCCAAGTGTGCACGAGCAGAGGAATATAATTGCTAATTGTGCACAGTATGATGTAGTCTATATGTGATAGTTGCACGAAGACAGAAATGCAGAACTAGAGAGGATGCGTAAATGCGTGAGACCAGAATGACAGTTTCACAAATAGCATGCAGAAATTCAAAGATGATCTAAGGCCGGTGCGCGAAGACAGACATGAAGTATATCTTGTGATGCGGAAAGTGAAGTAGTTTATTTGATGCACTAAGATAGAGTTGTTGCACAGTAAATGATGCGCATTATGATAAGGATGATTTGAGACAAGTGCGCAGAATACAAAGGCCATATCATAGATGATGCACAGAAGGTCGCATATTAGCTAAATATAGTTGCACCAAGACATAACTGACATATCATAGAATGTGCAAAGACTAATATGATACTAATGCGTGAAGTATGAACATCAATACTACAAAAGATGCACAATATTAGTTGAAGTTGCAGATGTGTAGAAACATAACAACATATTGAGCTTGAGCACATACTACAGAATATTGTCAAGCAACACACATGTTTTGAAGTATGAATTTAGTTGTAATGTTGTGAAGTATGAATTCAGTTGTAATGTTGTGAAGTGATAAGTCAAATGTGAAGTCAAGTGAAATATGCAATAAAGCGATAGTAAGATTACAACATACAGAAGTCGTGCACAACATAATGAACAACAATGAATCTGAAGAGTGCACAGATTAGAAGAATAACAAAGTAATATCTTGTTCTTTCATATTAGGGCAACAGGACAGGGAAAAGAGTAGAGGGTCGGTGCCTCCTTCCAGTTGAATCTGGTAAATCAGGGATTCAGTGCTTCCTTTAGGTTGTATCATGTAAAACCAGGGGGTCGGTTCCTCCTTCTAGTTGGTGCTGGAGAACTTCAGAAGTTGTTGCTTCCTTGAATGTAATCTTTATATTATAAGATAGCATTTCATGGTTTTCTCCCGTTTGGGTTTCCACATAAAAATCAGTGTGTTCTGTGTTTTGCAAATGTGATGTTGAATGTTTATATTTATGGTGGATGCATAATTTAAATTGAAGTTTAAATCAGATAAGAAGTTAAAAACTATTCATAACTGCGTTAACATTGATTCACCCCCTCTCAGTATTAAATAGATTCCAAAAAAGCTCCCTAATAGCCCTCATGGTTCAGCTGTTGCACCTGATCAATGTAATGTTACATCTAGTACTTAGTCAATTATTTCACGCCTCAATTTTCTTAGCTACCCAGGAGTTGAACTGGTTGGGTAGCTAATCCAACCATCACGCTCAACCTCCATGGGAACAAACTTATTCATGGATAAACCACCTTTCCTTTTTTTTCTTCAGTGGCCTCGCACAACTTATACCGAATCCAGGCAAAGTATTCACCTTTTCCACACTGATCCAAACTTGCCTTCTGGAAGTCCACAATTTTCAAGGTACCCCTGCTCAGCACCTTATGGCCTCGCTACCCGCGCCAAATACTGCGAGCCAATCTGTTTGTCCTAATCATAGAAAAATGGGAGAACGGTGGCCAAAGATTCCACCCTCAAATATATCAGTACTCCACCCAACCATATTCTCATGCCGAAAACTCAAGTATTTCAAGGCTATCTCAACTCCCGCAGAGCTACAACCCAACTCTTCAAATCAGGTTGTTTTTAGCTCATATTTTGTGATCTCAAATGCTAACTTTCTCAAGTCTGCTACCTCCACACAACAATATTCTATATTTTCCAAAGGAATCATCTCCATCTTAGTCTACTGCTGCCTTATTCTAGCCCACCACTTTTCTCCTTTGCTTGTCCCAAATCCCTCATCGTGTTACGACTTCTCCAAGGCCAATAGTATCTCTTTCCAATTATCATGCTTCCAAATGGTTCCTAAAACAACATCGACCTCCTTGGTATTCCCCTCATCTGACTTCTTGGACAAGTGACACTTTACCTCTAAGTAGGCTATCACTGCCTCCACCTCACTTGGCCGACATCCTACTTCTATAAAGTTATGATGCGATAGTTAGGACTTAGGGATTCCAATGTAATGGATGCATAATTACACAATATATGTTGCATCTCGTGTTGGGAAGTTCTCATCTTCATCGTCACCTTGTTCTGTACTTATGCTTGCTAAAGGCACCTTTGTTTCCTTAGCTTCCTCTGCATCATCTACCAAATCTACTATCCATCATTCACATTCCTAGTCGAATGCCTCGCAATGAACATCAATACCTTTCCCATTTGATCAAGTGAGCTCACCTCATGAGCTCATTGATCTAGGTTGTCGTCATATAGGCTACTTGCCAACTCATTGGAAGTTCTTCCATCTTTGACTTCTGCTTTCACTGCTGGTGCAAGCTATGCCTTGCCTCCACAATGCTGCAGAGAGTCTATTGGAATGCATAACAATTCAATCTTCCTCTTGACTAATTCTTCCTTCAAATTCAACAAAGTCAACCTATCATCCAAACTATCAACCATCTTTGCTACATTTGTATTCTTCTTATCCTACTCTTGATGTTGTCTCACAATGTCACGAGGCATGTCTGCGGGATTTCCAGGAGTCTCAAATAGCCGCACTAAGGACATTCTTGGCATGCACCCTAAATTCCTCTTCTATGTCATCGACATACTCCAAGGTTTGATCTTATCCAAGAAAACCAAATGACTTGCAAATAATGTCAGAACTACCTTGGTCATCCTTAAGAATTCCTGCCCCAAGATCATTGAATGATTGTCCAATGAAGCAATTTATAAGTCCAACCCGCCATGCCAATTCCCAATTCTCATTGTTGCTGCACAAACAAACTTCCTGTCACTGGCTTCACGACTGAATTCACCACCTTGAACTTGGTATCACTTAGCGAACTCAATATAAAACATGTTATACAACTTGACGAGAACTTTATACTCAAAATGAGAACTCTAGCCATAAAAACCCATATTTTTGCATAAAAAACACCAAAAACAACCCCAAATAAAAAAGTGATGCTACCGGTAGCACCATTTTTTGATTTGGGGTCAAAAATATAGAAATGAACCAAAACATTTGTTATTGTTGTTTGCAAAAACCTTAAAATCAAGCTCTAAATTGAAAACTAATGCTACCAGTAGCACACTTTTTAAAAAAATGGCATTTTTATATGATTTTAACAAAATTGAAAATTGTGCTTATTTAATCTCTTAGTAACACTATATAAAAATTGCGTTGAGTTAAACACAAATTATTCAAGAAATAATTTGACCACTATTTTCATATAAAATACAAAAAATTATGATATTCATCATAAAATCATATATTAAACCATAAGACGTAGAAGTAATTCATATCAAAATTCAAGCACTCCTTTAGAGTTGCCATACAAACAATGGCATATTAATATAAAAGACAAAATGTTTCATTGGCAAATATTCAAATTAACACATGGATTCTGACACATGATCAGAAGCTACATTTTCTTCAGATGAATGACTGGAAACTTTTCATCATCTTCCTCAGTGTCTTTAAAATCTCCACATGGAGGAATCTCTTCATCATCATCATTAATGCCTTTAAAATACTCACTTGAAGGTAAATAATCACCGGTGCCTTTGAAATCCCCACTTAAATCAAAATTTCTACAATCTTCATGTACATCTTCAGGCATTGAGATTGATTTAGACAAATCCATGACTTTTCACTAAAAAGTATAAGAGAATGAAATTTTCTCACACTCCTCACCAAAAAGTACAATGGTGCAACTATCAACCCCCAACAATCTTATAGCTAAAAGAACGAAATTTCCCCTCCCAAACATTCCCTCTAAAATTTCCCTTCAAAATTTTCCCTCCAAATTTTCCCTGCAAAATAAATCACACATTTCAAACAATTATAACACTATTAAAAGTAATTTAATTTATCGTATAACAATTGTAATAATACTAATAAAATGACATTTAAACAATGTTATCCAAACATTTTAATACAATATTAGTTATTTACATTAATTTTTTAAACCAAAAGTCATAACACTAGTCAAATTTCATTTAATGCCTTCTTCTATAACTTTAGAAATAATTCATTATCTAATTACATAGTTTTTAATCCCACATTCATAAAACGGTAAAAAAAAACTTATTTTATGTTATATTAACGCAGTTTGGTTTTCTACAGTCACCATTTGCAAACAACGACCCACAAGGATTTGGAGACCATCGAACATCTTCAAACAATGTCAAGGTTAGTTAATTTTTTTTTTTTTTTAATGCAAATTTTTTTCCTTTGGGCTTCAACATTCCCTCTGTAAAACATGGGTAATTTTTTAATTTTGGCTTGAGGGGGCATAGGCTCCCATTTCTTATCCCCCATTGAATAGCCCAATAAGAAGGAAACCAACTTTAACCTTCTGAAAATTTTCCAATTCAACAAGCATGTTCAGATAACCAAACAAGATCTGATTTTGGTTTTCCCGGCTGGTGTTGTCCAATTGCAGATATAGAACTCGAGGAATATTACCAGACCAATGAGTTAGCACATGGTGAATTATGGTAATGGTCAGATTTGCATCATTATGAATATTGGGAGTTGTAAAGTAAACCTTTGGAGACATTTGACCATTAAAAACCATACAACCAACCAAGTGAAACTGAATAAAATTTTTCTCCTTTAAATTATTTGGTACATGAAAAAAATGTGGAAAAAGTGTTTTTTTCTAATCCATTCCATCAATTATCAAACCCATATACTTATGTGGTTCATCATAACAGTTCTTGTGATGTTTGTATAACGTTTTTCATTCAACTGATCGTTGATTGCGATGTGCTTGAAGATCTTTAACAATAGAATCTACAAATAAAATAAAAACAAAACATTGATGATATTTCGTAATAGATTCTTATTCCAAAAAAATAAAGTTGTTAGAGACATACCTCTCTCTATCCCTTCTTTTTTAAGAGAAGCAAGTATACTGCAAACCCCCATCCTTGACCTCTTAGGAATACAGACATTGTTGAACTTTGTTTTCCATAGTCTTGTAAAATATGTATATCTAATTAAATTGTTATTTCCTTTTGCATCTTGAACAAATGCCTTGTACAAGTTGTAGATTTCATGCCTTGAGAAATTATCTGGAATGTATATGGTTTCTCTATCTGGCATACTCTCTCCATGCTTAGAAAAGAAGTCACGCATCCATGACATTGCAATGTTAGTTAACGACCCACTAGCTCATGAATGATATTCTTTATAATAAAATGTAGGATTCATTTCTAGCCTTGTTTGGATTCTTGATAGTCTAAGATTAACAATTGAGTGGATTCTTTTGAATTCCCTTCTGCAAAGCAAAATACTTCCAATGTGATAATCATAACATGCCTTTGTATAAATCATGCACCCTACGAAATATGAATTTTGCATATTTTTGTTCATCGATAGATATGCTCGTGTTTTCTCTAAGGCATAATTGTAGTGCATTTTTTTTCAGATAATTGTTTTGGAAACACTCACTTGAAATCAAATCAGTAATAGAACTAGAAATCATGAGCAAATCTTTCCTAGACCTTGTATAACTAGAATGCTTTGGATTGATATAAAATGGCCTAGTCCTACACTTAATCTTGGTCATTGGTACAATTTTCCTTTGTGTTTCATGAACCATTAAATCATCCTCATTAGAATGAATATCCTCATCAATGTGAGGAATATCATTCCTCTCATTGAGATTATCATCACCAAATTTAGTAGTATAATGAGTATCCGCATCAGTATCAAGTTTGTCACTTGAGGTTAAATCAACATCATTGGTGGGTTCATCCTCCCCAAAATCATCATATGTCCCATTAAAATCCTCACTTGGAGGGAAATCATCATCAACGCCATCAAAATCCTTGCTTGGAGGAAAATAGGTTTCATCATTATTGGTTCCTTCATCCTCAACATAATCATCACCTGTCCCTTTAGAATCCTCGCTTGGATGAAAATCATCATCAGTGCCATCAAAATCCTCACTTGGAGAAAAATCATCATCAATGCCATCAAAATCCTTGCTCGGAGGAAATTCATCTTCACCATTATTGGTGCCCTCATCCTCACCAACTTCATCATCCATCCCATTAAAATCCTCGCTTGGAGGAATATCATCATTGATGCCATCATAATCCTCGCTTGGAGAATAATCGTCTTCGCTAACATCATAATCCTCACTTGGAGGAAAATCATCTTCACCATTATTGGTGCCTTCATCCTCACTAAAATCATCATTTGTCCCATTAAAATCCTCACTTGGAGGGAAATCATCATGTCATGTCCCCTCCCGTCATCTCGACCCACAGAGGAAACATGAACGCAACATGGGGTGTCTAATTCTCCCCCACAACCATATGATGGAGTTCACAATTAAAAAAAATGCATAATTAAATTATACAACGAAATAATTAAAAAAATTTAACACACACAAAGTAGAATGCATCAACATGTTTCTCCTAGCTCGAAGGATGAAACACCATGTAGATAACTAATCCCCTTCTCATGCTATGCACATGATTTATGTTGGTTAACTTAAGATAATCATTTCATTCAATTAATAAAACAGTTACTAGTTAACGCATTGCATAATACAAAATGGACATAATTCAAACCACAAAGAATAATTATCTTTAAGATGAGGATGTCCAAGCAACTGGCTATGTGAAAGCAACGTTCCACCCAACCATAGGTCTTTGTCCAGCCTGTATTCCTTCAGCTGAGAGACCACCCTCGAGCTAGGATGTGTATCCACTAAGGAGGAACTAGACAGGCTCACTCATAGCCATGGTTTCATACAGATGATCATGCTAAGCCAACACACAGTTGGGTTATCAAGCATTTCCAACCCCTGTTCTCTCTTCTTCTCTGTTATTCACACTTGTAATTTTCTCAATTCGGTGACCAAATGACTCAATCCCGTAATTGGATTTTCGGGATATAAAAAATGGGTTTTCCTATGTATTTATGTGTATCTAACACTCTCAAATTCTCCCCAATTTTCATGTATATGGATCCCCCATTGGATTCCATTGTCAATACGAAATTGTGGGCGTTTATGGCACTTCAAAACATGGGTTATTGCAAAGTTGCAATTTCTAGTTTTTCTCATTGCTGGCACTGTGTAATGGATGAAAATTGAAGCTTAGATGTTCAACAATGGAATGGGAATGAGGAAGAATGAATTCCCATGAGGTAGAGTGACTTGTGTGTCAAGGAAATAGAGCCCATACCTTGCCATACGAATTTATGGGATGCCCATGCTCCATTGAAGCCATGGACTGATTTTCTCAACCACTTCCTTACAACTAAATTAAATTTCAACAAGGAAATTCAAATGGGTTCTCAAGATGACATTTGGCAGCATATGGTTCAACCCCACAACCCCCTCACTACTCCCTAGTGGATACACATGGCCTCCTCTTATTAGTTGCTTCCATAGCTAGTTTTTTGGTATTTTATTGCATGATGTTTATTTACATCATTTTTACAATTTCCATGGCTTAATAGCACATGGATAACATAATATCAAATACTTTCATTTTTTAAATAAAATTCGAGCATCCACTAGCAGGGCCTTGGCCTTGAGCTCCACGCTAGGAAAACATACATCGCATGTAAACAATATTTACATTAAAAGCCAATATATCCTAAGGGTTAAAATGGGGGTATTACAATCCCCTCCCCCTTAGAATAACACCGTCCTCGGTGTTCCGATACTTAGGAATACATATACATTCTACACATGCCCAAAATTTTCAAAAAATTTTGCAGGTCTGCCTTGCATTTTATCCCTTACTTGAACTTTCAGGACCAAGTGCTTTGGCTTCCACAAATTTCCCCAGCTAGCTTTGATCTTCCCGCTTTGCAGGTGGGCATTGCTCCACGACAATCCATTCCTTTTATTTACCTTCCAGCTGATCTACAAGTCTGGAAACTTCATGGCTGCTATCCCGCTTGTTGTTCTTTGTTGGACAATTGCAGAGGCAATGATTTCTTCCACATTCCCAACATTTCAGTGGTTGCTTCTTATTCACCTGCTTAGTTTCCTTTGAGTCTTCCCACCTAGAACGTTTCTTAATGGATCGATTGGATGAATTCCTCTTCATTGATCCACTGTCTCATCTACTACTGATTTCTTCTAGAATGTTTTTTACCTGCTCTTGTAGACAAACAGAGTCCTGCATAACCTTGCGGTTCATCTCATTCTGTTGCTTTTGTAGCTTGAGCATTTCTCCAAGTTTTTCTTGGGTCTTGGAAATTGTTTGGAGAACATTTTCAACCAATTCAAATAGCTTTTGGTCTTCTTCCATGGTCAATGTGCACAGCTGACCACACTTTTCTTACTAGCAACACTTGCTTGTAACAACTACAACCAATTAATTCAATTTTCACCCGTGAAGTTCATCATTACAAATCTTGTTAGGCCAAGCATAACATTAACATTAAAACTAGTCAATTATTTTTCCAATTGACATGGAAAGCCCATGCTCTATTCATGAGACTTCCACACTTTTCATGTTTTCCCAACATCCACACGAACACATTTATGTTCATCCTTTCTCAGGGAATTAACTATTTCAACTTTCACAATTGATTTCAAGCAAATAAACACAATCAACTCCCAGTCATTATATGCATTCAACAATTTTCTGTTTCCAAGATGCATCTGTCAAAAAGGAAAGAGAAGAGTAAGAGTTTCCCCCTCTTAGTCTTGTTCCAATTCAGAGTCACACCATCATTGTGGTTATATGCTCTTCAACCTCTTTCACTTCAATGTGAATGCTTAACTTGCCCTTTCTTGTTCTAGCTAGGACACTTAGTGTCTAAGGTCTGTGCAATGCTTTCTCCATAAGGGAATCTCCTCCCCATGGTTTTTCACAGAACCTTTGGCTGCTAGGACCCACACATGTCCACTAATACTATTCTTATCATTTCTACTCATACTGAGCTTTCTAGGACAACCACATGTCCAAATGCATCCTTAGGATGCCTTCAAGGCTTCTTGCTTCCTGCAATGGCCCAGGTTTCCAACATAGAAACAATAGTGTATCATCTTGGTTTCCATAATATTGTTCATGAAATTTTCATTATCCAAAATAAGAAATGAATTAAAATCAAATACTTTTCTGTATTGGACATTTCCTCTCTGGTCCACAAGGTCCTGCTTTACTTTACAAGCCTTGGGATCACCTATGGAATTGGATGTTGGCTAGCATGCAGGCTACTCCATGCCATCCAAACAGTTAATGCCGAACCAGCACTCTGGCTGGAAGGAAACTTCACTACGACCATTTCTAGGTCAAGGCTTTACCATGGATCCATAGGCATATAATAACCCTTCACCACAACCTCCACAACATCCAACTAACTAATGCCAAACCAGTACACCGACTGGGTTTCTTAGGCATACAACAACCCTTCATCAAAACCTTCACAACCTCCACAACATCCTTTCATACGTGTCAACCATTCCACCACAACCCTTCACAACAACCTCTTTACTTTGTTTCCTTAGTGTGCAGTACCAATTGCATATGTTCAGGCTCACACCACAAGGTGTATAAGCAAGCTCATCAGTATTGTTGTTCCAAAATTGCAAGCATATTTCATAACATTCACTATCAAATATTGAAACAACAGGAATGCATCCATTCCCTTAGGGTGTAGTCAACATTGAATGCCCTATCATAACCCATCACTAGAAAGGTGTGCACCCCTCCCCAATGTGAGCCATGTAGGCCCTAATCATACTCAACAGTATGAAATATTATAAATAAAATAAAACATACTCTGCATATTAACCCTAATAATTAGACATGCATGTTCTTAGTTAGGGTTATAGAATACTTATCCCTTTTTAGATGTATTCTCTCTTCATTTGCGAAGAATGGGGGCTCCCTTCTCTGAGTCGCCAGTCCTTCGTTTTTCCACTCCAATCTTTTCACGTCCCATAACCCACATATACCTTATTGGCATAATTTTACCATCTCACTCACATGGTTTTCCAACATGTAGTGCAGCTGAGATGTCATCCTTAAAATATGCAATGGTGTTTCACCCGAAACCCATTTCCAAAGCATGGGGTCTTTCCCATGGATTTTGGCTTTTGCATGCCATCACACATGGTCTTCCTGCAATGTGTCTTCCCGGAACACTTATTAAATAGCCAAATGGTCAGCAACATTTAACAATAAAATTCAAATCTGATTGTTCCATAACCAATCAATGGCACTAATAATTAAATTCAATATGAATTTGCAATTGTGTCTACTACAGAAATTGATTTGCTTAATCATGAGGCTATCTTCATATTGTTTGGATCGTGTAAGTTGCATCACTATGTCCATTAGGATTTTATGCTTTCTACCATAACATGAACATCCACTTACAATACGTCCTCCTGACACAATTCTATGCAAGCCAACGATGATTAGCAATTATCAACAAATTCTCAAATCTGAAATCTATAAGTCCAAAATTGACAATCTGTTCTGCACATAAACTATTTTTTTTACAACCATGAGATCCTTCTCATGAGGTTTGTCTCTTTCACATAGTAGATTCCAGTCTTCATCATGGACTTACCCACATTGCCATGCCCAAAACAATCTACCTAAAACATGAAACTTCAATCAACCAAACACTTTGTAACTCTCTATGCATATAATATTTCATTGTTGCAACAGTCGCTGAAGCATTTCCAGAATTATAACACTCCATAATTCAAACACTTCCACCTGCTAACACATCAATATCACCAAAAATCATTTACTTCACGTGAATCAATATCATACTAAAATTGCAAGGTTTAGTCACATCATTCATGCAATTTAAATGAAACTTTAGATACTCATTATTTCACAGTCATATGATTTATACAACTTTTCCCTTCCACAGAGTATTCCGACAATCCATCGATCATGACTACCTTCTTCATGCACTTACTATTATGCATTCATAACAGCCCATGAAATGATCCTAGAATTATCATCAATTCATCATCTCATCCATTATTTAGTTTGCAATAACACATACACCCTCCCCATGCATTCATGCAATGCATCACAACATGTGCACCCACACTTATGCATGCACATTTAAAACATTTATTTTATCGTTTAATGTGCATTCATTCAATGCAACCAAAAGATTTATAAAATTTCTTAATGCATATACACTCAATGCCACCTTACATTGGTTCATGAATATTATGCATTCAAACATATTATATCCTAACCATGACTACCTCATATAGCATGCACTACCATAACAAGGACCACCAGTCCTCACTTGCTTTGGTTATTAAGATCATAACCGTCATACACATGGCATGATATATTTTTATATGAATGCAGTCTAAATTTCTGAACATGCACATGGTATGAGGCATCTTTCCTTCACCACTCCATGCTCCACCACACTATGGCATTCACATGAATGCTTTCAACGTTATATGCATACCATTTTATGACTACTAAATATGGTACAAGGGATTCTTACTCAATCCCCTTTCAACACTTATGCGATCATCATAATGAAACCATTACCTGCATAGCTCTCATTTATACCTTTGATGTTACCTGATGAGTTGGTCTCTTACATAGGATTACAGAATCCTTCCACCAACCTCTTGACCCTGGATTTGTTGCCCTAACCTTTTCTTCGTAAGGTTGCTGGTCACATGCAACAACATCATCAACATCTTTAGCCATGCTTATGTTGTCTTTGGTCCTACAACCAATACCAACACCAATAGTGGTTATCAACCACAATATTTACATTAGTGGTTCATTGCATATGTAAAATATCATTGGTTTTACCAATATGTAATATCATATGCGTGCAAAAACATCTTCTCATGCACTGTGCAATGTTTATTAATATGCCAACTAGTGCATATTCATGCCATCCATCTAATCTCTTGCGTTTTAAGCATTCCCATGCCATAATTTTATGTACATCAAGCTCATAAAATATAAATACTGTTAGCAAGACAAGGGTTAAGGAATTCTCCCTTTCCAATCCTTCATCATAGCATGGAATTCCTCTTCCACATCATAGCTGGTCCGATTTCATGGCCTCTAGCAAGCACACAAGGATTCATTAGATATGATTTTATCACCAAGCATCAATTCAATACATATACTCATGCATAATATTCCAACTTGCTACTTTCCAGGCATGCAATTCTAAAAATTGCCCATATTGACAACATTTTTTGTTAAAACAGCCCCTGGCACTTTTATGCTCTAATTATCCATGATATATGAAAACCTCATTCAAATTATGGTTATGCAAAACTGTTTCCTGCTAGATAAGCTTTCCAATGCCTATCCACATGCTTCATTCTGACTTCGGGTGTGGAAATTACATTACTCAAAAAATGACAATTTGTTTAATAAAATTCTGCACTTTTACATAGCTGCAAATTTACCCTGAAAAGCCAACTTCAGCAATTTGTAGAAGCAAATCTAGAAAGAATCATGAAAAATTTTATACCAGGAGAAGTTATTCCATATAAAAAGGAACACTCAGAAACTTTCAGATCCCTGTTCTAATGCACCAATCAATTTCTATAAAATTATGGGTTTGACTACTTTTAACTTTCCACTTTTCCCAAAATTTCAAAATTTTGGGCCAAAAATGGCTATCTCCCAAATTGAGCATTTATGGAAAATATATGTCTAACGGAAAATGTTTGTTTTAATGAGAATATGAAATGTTGAGTTTAGTATATTTCTTGATTCCTTCATCTAAGACCACTTTCACCCACTGCAAGATTTTCAAAATTCCCAAAAATTGCTCCGGAATAGTGCTTTTTGGCCTTCTCCCTCACCCCGACTCCACATCCTTTGGAGTTTGGCTCCAAGATTCCAAACTTAACACTTTGCCTACTCCATATCGATTTCAGCTCATTCCGACCTTCGTTCAAGCGTCGGGACACCTATTTGTAAAAGCCATTATTTCCCATTTTATGCCAAATTAGAGCATAATGGGCTCGGGACCCTCTCTAGTTCTTTCATGGCCTCCGCTAACGGCCTCAGAAAAACCACATAACTCATCCAATTCTGATTCCGCATGCTCCTGCTATCCAAAAATCAAGTTTCCGGCTCTATACTTATTTGTTTTTTTTACGCTTCCACAATCCGCAATCTGTAACTTCCGCAATCCGCAATCCACAATGCGGAAGTCGAAATGCCAATTTTTCCAACTCCGGAAAATGTCACTTCCGTAATCCACAATCCGAAATCCGTACTGTGGAACTCGGAAATGTGGAACACCAAATTTTCAACTTTGGAAAATGTCACTTCCGCAATCCGCAAGCCGTAATCCATACCGTGGAACTCAGAAATGCAGAACGCCAAATTTTCGACTTTGGAAAATGTCACTTCCGCAATCCGCAATCCATATTGCGGAACTCGGAAATACAAAATGCCAACACGCAAATTTGAAAAATTTACGTTTCTGCAATCTGCAATGCGCAATTGTGGGTTCAGAAATGCGGAAGTCCAAAAGCATAAATTTGAAAATTTTACGTTTCCACAATTCGCAATCCACAATGCGGAATTGCGGATACACCTCATCTGCTCCCACAAACCTTCAGAGCTCATATCTCCCTCATCCCTTAACCAAATAAGGCGAGTTTGATACCGTTGGAAAGCTATTGGAGAGATCTATGCAATGGTGTGATCCACTGCCACACCTGAGAAATCTGATCCTACCATTTTTCTAATCAAAATGTCGACCAAACTTCCTCAATACCTCATTTAAACATTCTGATATCTTCATGCAAACTCACAGTTTGGCCAAAACAGCCCCAGTGCTACAACATGGGATTTTATACCACTCTGTAATGTCTATTCCCGTCATCCCAACCCACAGAGGAAACATGAACGCAACATGGGGTGTCTAATTCTCCCCCACAACCATATGACAGAATTCACAATTAAAAATAAATGCATAATTAAATTATACAGCGGAATAATTAAAACATGTTAACACACACAAAGTAGAATGCATCAGCATGTTTCTCCTAGCTCAAAGGATGAAACAACATGTAGATAACTAATCCCCTTCTCATGCTATGCATAGGATTTATGCTGATTAACTTAAGATAATCATTTCATTCAATTAACAAAACAGTTACTAGTTAACACATTGCAGCATAAAAAATGGACATAATTCAAATCACAGAGAAAACTTATTTTTAATATGAGGATGTCCAAGCAACTGGCTATGTGAGAGCAATGTTCCACCCAACCATAGGTCTTTTTTCAGCCTGTATTCTTTCAGCTGAGAGACCACCCCCGAGGTGGGATGTGTATCCCCTAAGGAGGAACTAGACAAGCTCACTCATAGCCATGGTTTCACACAGACAGTCATGCTAAGCCAACACACAGTTGGGTTATCAAGCATTTCCAACCTTTGTTCTCTCTTCTGCTATGTTATTCACACTTGTATTTTTCTCAATTCGGTGACCAAATGACTCAATCCCGTAATTAGATTTTCGGGCTATCAAAACCAACTTTTCCTATGTATTTATGGGTATCTAACACTCTCAAATTCACCCCAAGGTTCATGTCTATGGATCCCCCATTGGATTCCACTGTCAATACGAAATTCTGGGCATTTATGGCACTTCAAAACGTGGGTTATTGCAAAGTTGCGATTTCTGATTTTTCTCACTGCTGGCACTATGTAATGGATGAAAATTGAAGCTTAGATGTTCAACAATGGAATGGGAATGAGGAAGAATGAATTAACATGAGGTAGAGTGACTTGTGGGTTAAGGAAACAGATCCCATACCCTGCCATACGAATTTCTGGGCTGCCCATGCTCCATTGAAGCCATGGACTAATTTTCTCAACCACTTCCTTAAAATTGAATTAAATGTCAGCAATGAAAGTCAAATGGGTTCTCCAGTTGACATTTGGTAGCATATGGTTCAACCCTGCGACCCGCTCACCACTCCCTAGTGGATACACATGGCCCCCTCTTATTAGTTGCTTCCATAGCCATTTTTTTGGTATTTTATTGCATGATGTCTATTTACATCATTTTTACAATTTCCATGGCTTAATAGCACATGGATAACATAATATCAATTACTTTCATTTTTAAATAAAATTCAAGCATCCACTAGTAGGGCCTTGGCCTTGAGATCCAAGCCAGGAAAAAATACATCGCATGTATACAATATTTACATTATAAACCAATATATCCTAAGGGTCAAAATGGGGGTATTACAGATCATTAGAGCCATGAAAATCCTGGCTGGGAGGAAAACCATCTTCAACATTGTTGTTGCCTTTATCCTCACCAAAATCATCATTTGTCCCATTAAAATCCTCGCTTGGAGTAAAATTATCATCTGTGCCATCAAAATCCTTGCTTGGAGGAGAAACATTATTAGTCCCATTAAAATATTTGCTTGAAGGAAAATCATCATCAGTGCCATCAAAATCCTTTCTTGTAGGAGAAACATTATCAGTCCCATTAAAATCCTCGCTTGGAGGAAAATCACCGTCAGTGCCATCAAAATCCTTGCTTGGGGGAGGAACATTATCAATCCCATTAAAATTCTCGCTTGGAGAAAAATCATCATCGGTGCCATTAAAATCCTCGCTTGAAGGAAATTCATCTACACCATCATTAGTGACTTCATCCTCACCAAAATTATTATCTATCTCATCAAATTCCTTGCTTGGAGGAAAATCAAGTTTGCTATCTTGTAAATCCTCTCTTGGAGGAAAATCTTGCCTTGGAGGGAAATCATTGTTTGTGCCTTGAAAATCCTCGCTTGGAGGAAAATATTGGCTTGAAGGAAAATCAATCTTAGTGCCTTGAAAATCATCACTTGGAGGAAAATAATTGTTGATGCCTTGAGAATCATTTCCTTGAGCAAAATCATCATTGGTGCCTTGAAAATCATCACTTGGAGGAAACTTTTCATCATCTTCCTCAGTGTCTTTAAAATCTCCACATGGAGGAAGCTCATCATCATCATCATTAATTCCTTTAAAATCCTCACTTGAAGGTAAATCATCATCGGTGCCTTTGAAATCCTCACTTAAATCAAAATTTCCACAATCTTCATGTACATGTTCAGACATTGAGATTGATTCAGACGGGTCAATGACTTTTCACTAAAAAGTACAAGAGAATGAAATTTCCTCACACCCCTCACCAAAAATTACAACGGTGCAACTATCAACCCCAACAATCTTATATCTAAAAGAATGAAATTTCCCCTCCTAAATTTCCCCTCCCAAACATTCCCTCCAAAATTTCCCTTCAAAATGTTTCCTCCAAATTTTCTCTTCAAAATAAATCACACAATTATAACACTATTAAAAGTAATTTAAATTATCATATAACAATTGTAATAATACTAATAAAATGACATTTAAACAATGCTATCCAAACTTTTTAATACAATATTAGTTATTTATATTAATTTTTTAAACCAAAAGTCATAACACTAGTCAAATTTCATTTAATGCTTTCTTCTCTAAATTTAGAAATAATGCATTATCTGATTACATAGTTTTTAATCCCACATTCATAAAATGGTAAAAAAAAACTTATTTTATGCTATATTAACATAGTTTGGTTTTCTACAGTCACCATTTGCAAACAACGATCCACAAGGATTTGGAGACCATCGAACAATTTCAAACATTGTCAAGGTTAGTTAAATTAAATTTTTATGTTTTAATGCAAATTGTTTTCCTTTGGGCTTCAGAATGCCCTCTGTAAAACCTGTGTAATTTTTATTTTATTTTATTTATTTATTTTGGCTCGTTGGCATAGGTGCCCATTGCTTAGCCCCCAATGCATAACCCAACAAGAAGGAAACCAACTTTAACCTTCTGAAAAATTCCTAATTCAACAAGCATGTTCAAATAACCAAACAAGATTTGATTTTTGTTTTCCCGGTTGGTGTTTGTCCAATTGCAGATATAGAACTTGATGAAGATTATTAGACCAATGAGTCAGCACATGGTAAATTATGGTAATGGTCATATTTGCATCATTATGAATATTGGGAGCTGTAAAGTAAACCTTTGGAGACATTTGACCATTAAAAATCATACAACCAACCAAGTGAAACTGAATAAAAAATTTCTCCTTTAAATTCTTTGGTACACGAACAAAATGTGGAAAAGTTTTTTTTTTTTAATCCATGCCATCAATTATCAAACCCATATACTTATGTGGTTCATCATAACACTTCTTGCGATGTTTTAATAAATTTTTCCATTCAATTGATTGTTGATTGTGATGTGCTTGAAGTTTTTTAACAACATAATCTACAAATAAAATAAAAACAAAACATTGATGAGATTTCATAATAGATGATTATTCCAAACAAATAAAGTTGTTAGAGACATACCTCTCTCTATCCCTTCCGATTTCTCCCTTCTTTTTTTAAGAGAAGCGCTGCAAACCCCCATCCTTGACCTCTTAGGAATATGGACATTGTTGAACTATGTTTTCCATAGTCTTGTAAAATATACATATCTAATGAAATTGTTATTTCCTTCTGCATCTCAAACAAATTCCTTATACAAGTTGTATATTTCATGCCTTGAGAAATGATCTGGAATGTGTATGGTTTCTCTATCTGGCATACTCTCTCCATGATTAGAAAAGAATTCACGCATCCATGACATTGCAATGTTTGTTAATAGCCCACTAGCTTGTGCATGATATTCTTTATAATAAAATGTAGGATCATTTTCTAGCCTTGTTTGGATTCATGATAGTCTAAGATTACCAATTGAGTGGATCTTTTGAATTCCCTTCTGCAAAGAAAATACTTCCAATGCGATAATCATAACCTGCCTTTCTAGAAATTATGCACCCTACCAAATATGAATTTTGCATATTTCTGTTCATTGATAGATATGCTTGTCTTTTCTCTAAGGAACAATTGTAGTGTATTTTTTTTTAAACAATTGTTTTGGCAACGCTCACTTGAAATCAAATCAGTAATAGAACTGGGACGTGTGAGCAAATCTTTCCTAGACCTTGTATAACCAGAATGCTTTGGATTGATATAAAATGGCCTAGTCCTACACTTAATATTGCTCATTGGTTGGGCCAAAGGGTTCAATAAAGTGGCAAACACAAGCACAAATGGTGGGATAGGGTTCTGAGTGAAATTCAAAAGCATAAGGATAGGATGAATAGTGGATGAGAAATGTGGGTCCTCCATCACCTATTTAGAGATATTTTGGGTGGTGGAGTGCTAACCCATGGTTTTAGGAAAATAGTGGTTTTAGGTCAATGGTTTAGGGTTTTCCCCTTCTTTTTCCCTTTTTTGAATTTATTTTCAAATTTATTCCCTTTTATTTATGTTTTGGGAATATTTGACCCCTTTTAAGGGTTTTTGGTATTTTTTGAGGTATTTGGATTAATTTGAGGAGGAAAACATTGGTTTCTTCCTTTTGGGTAACCATTTGGGGATTTTTGAAGGTTTTGGAGGCCAGAATGGTGGAAAAAATGGTCAACAGAGTTATGTGACTAGGGAGATGAACAAGTGAGAAATTTTTGGGTGTTAACAGATTTCCCCCTGATGTGTGAGGGAAGGAGATCATCGTATGGCCGATAGACATCATAGGTTCCATCATTTTCCAGGGGTCTGAGTATTGTAATAGAGAAGATCAGAAACTGATTGGAGACTGGAACATGGGCTTCGTACGAACTGCAAAAATGGAAAATACACATCCTTAATAATGAATGAGGAACAATCTCAATATATGGACGAGGTGGGCATACCCATGCTCGCATCAAGATATACAAATAATAATGAGGCCCCAAAAGACGACCTGACCAATACATGGATAACTGCTATGTACATCATAATGGTCTGGAGGGGACACAAATCTGGGACATACTCATGGTATGACCATGATTGATCTGAAGAACTGATACATGAAAAAAAATGGAAGTCATACTGAATGTGGTACCATAACAACTGATGCTCTGCTGGATTAGAAGGTGTCCAACAACTGGATGGACTCAACGTTTGAGAGTCAGAATATCAATGATACATTGAACTGCATCTGAACTGGGTACTCAAGGAAGCGTATAACTGCAGTGCTTCCGAATACTATCGCCAATCGTAGCCCGGATATCTGTGGGAACATACAACTGGGGGGTTCCAAACAGACTCACCAATGTGATAGAATCAGGGACATCTGGGGTCTTCGACCAATAGATGAAGGGACCAATATACCCTGCACGAATCTCAACGGTGTGATTAAGGTGTTGAAGTCGAGCACATGAGAAACAACCGTTAGGAGAGGCACTGAGGAATCCTCTCAAAATGGTCCATAGGAACCCACCACCGATGGTGATGAGTCCAAGGCACAGGGACCTCTGGGTCCATCCTCTGTAATAAATGGGTTGGGGTCGATAGAGGGAGACCTTCCACGACCAAGGAAATAATGTTTCCTTGATAGAAGCGCGAGGTGTACAACCAAAAGGTTATAGTACGAGATGTGAAACTGACACTATGGGGGGATATTAAGGGTTGCAGAGTGAGGAGAGGACTCATACTTCCTTTGTTTAGAGTATGATGGCAAGGTTGACTTGGCAGCATATGAAAATGACTTCGAGGAAGGGGATCATAGTGTAAGGGACCATGGGTTGTGACTGCAATGGGGGAGACTCAAGCGGGAACTAATGGGTGATATCAGGAGACTCGAAGGGTGACACATCCTAGAACATTCTGGACAAAGGCGACTGTACTGGGGCGACTTCCAAAATTGTGGGATTAGATATGATTTGTCGTGGCACCAAGAGGCACTGTTGGGGCCTTCTTCATGGTTTAAGGAGATCGAAAAAGGGGTAGAAGTGTGCTCATCATGGTACTGTCGTGTGGATTTATACGAGCCCAAGACGGTGAGTGCTCGTGGTTGCTTTCAATTTTAGAGAGTCAGAAAGAAAATGAGAAGACTCCAAGAGGTTCTTTTTCATATGTTAGTCTCCAAGGCCTGGAAAAGCATAAAAGTATGTAATGGAGAACTCTTCTAGCCGATGTGACTAGAGTATTCCTTTTCCCTAATTAGTCTATCGGGTCTAGAAAATGGATAAACTTATGCCAGATAGATGCCCTTTCAGATACTTTTAGCGAGCATGAAAGGAAACAAAATTGCTCAGTGATCTTTTCATTCTTTTAGGAGTTAGGAAAGAGCTTAATAGAAAATACCTAAGTTCCTTTTTCGTAAAGAAATTGATCGACCCGAAAAAGGGACAAAATTATATTGAACAAGATGATGGCCAGGCTGCGGCTAGAGTGGCACGCAAATTGAGGTGGAAAAGGGAATGGAAAAGATGCCCGACAAAGGTTTTCGTGAGAGAGAGAAATGATCTCAAGCATCATCATGGGCGCAGAAATATGAATCTCACGGTGCGAATGGGGTGAAAAACAGAGTTGGCACACAAATCAAGGCGATGGGAGGTTTGGAAAAAGTGCCCAAAAAAGTTTTCATGAGAGCGAGAAATGATCTCAAGCATCATCACGGGTGCGAAAATACGATTTTGGCAGTGAAAGCGGTGTGAAAAATGGAGTGGGAACGCAAATCGAAGCGACAAAGGGAATGGAAAAGATGCCCGACAAAGGTTTTCGTGAGAGCGATAAATGATCTCAAGCATCATCACGGGAGAAAAAATACGATTCTGGCGGTGCAAACGGTGCGAACAACCGAGTCTGTGTGGCTCTGGAATGGTCAAAACAAAATTTGGGGGGGAAAATGGCTATAAATAGCAAAGGGACCCTCGTGAAATTTCCATTGTCACTGTTCAACTTGGGAGAAGTATGGATGGCCCCAAAGACGAAAAAATCAGATTTCTTGCATTCCAACAGGTGGAATTGCATTCAGCGACTTGTAGGTAAGTGGCATGGTGTTTTGTGATGTTTTTAATGCATTTCTGGGGGGGTTTGGGACCTTGAGGAGGTGTGCCAAGCGAAACTTGGGCACCACTGCGCCGAAGAACAGGTTTCAAGATAAATCCCACACTTCAGAGGACAACTCTGGGTGTGATGGCCGCGATTCTGAAGTGTGGCTGTGGGCCTCATAGTTGCGCTTTGAAGTGCAGCTCTGGGCTACACAGTTGCGCTTCGAAGCGCAACTGTGGGATACATATTTGCGCTTTGAAGTGCAACTGTGGGATGGATAGATGTGCTTTGAAGCGCAGCTGTGGGCCCCACAATAGTGTCTCAGGAGCGCGACTATGGGGCAGAAATGTGCGCTTTGGAGCACACATTTCAGCCTATGTTGGGTTTTTTTTGTTTGTTTTGTTTTTGAACTTATGGGTTTTGGTTTTGTGGTTGGCAAGATGCCGGTAACATGGAGAGAGCGTGAGTTGGGGGATTCGGTACTAGAGTCGATCCAGGAGGATGAGGACGTACAATATACCTTGGCTCCCTACAGACTGTTGAAGTTCACCCAGGTACCTCCGATGCGCTCAGCTAGCTCGTTATTTAACAAGCTAGTCATGGTTTGGGATGCGGATGTTGAGGCATTCATTATACAGGGTGAGCACTTGGAGATAACGCTCACCGATGTGTATTTCTTGACAGGGCTTCCCCGGTTGGGTGTGATTTTGGAAACCCAACTGAGGCGACCGAGTGATATTTCTATGGAGGATCCTGTTGGAGCGGAACTGTTATCCTGTTGCAGAGGTGCATGACAATGCACTCCATATCTGTGATATTGAGAGTGAAGAGACACGAGTGTTTGTAGCAATGGTGGTGCGCATGCTGGGGTCACATGCCACCCACAGTGTCTCTGGAGGATGGATGGTGTTTGTGGAGTGGGTGTTAGCGGTGACCTACTATGGGTGGGGTCAGATGTACTTGACGGTGGTTCAGCGGGAGCTGAGCAGAGTGAGAAGTCGAGGAGGGGGTTTTTGTTTTCCCTCGTTTCTCTACTCCTTCTTTTTTGAGCGGGTCTCGACACTACGACCACACTTAGCAGTGCGTGGTGGGGAGACGATGGAGCCGCAAATGCGGTGGTGGGGTGAGATGATGACCCATGGGGGTGGTGGGTTGGTGGGGAGTTTTTTTATGGAGGAGTTGTTCACACAGTGGATGTAGTTGTCGGTTGTGATTGAGGACTACCTATACCGTGGGATGGAATACAGGGGAGATTTGACGCTTCCGCGGCCTCCTAGTCAGACATGGGGACCAGATGGTATGTTTTTATTTATGTTTTAGCATCATATTTTATAGATATTGTAGCATAGGTGGTAACTATATTATTTGTATGACACTGATACTTATGAGATATGTTTCATGTGCAGATGTTGGACCGCTGCCTCCGAGAGGATATCGTGAGTAGAGGGGTCGTGTGGAGGGTGTGTACTCTCCTGGGCGTGGGTAGGGTTGACACCTGAGTTCCTTAGAGAAAATGGAGACTTTGCGGGTTGGTATTGACTGCCTCCTAGATGGGGTGATAGAGACTGGATGGCATCACTTGAGCCAGGAGTTGATCGACATTTGTTATGATGCTCCACGGGAGTGGAGGCCCATTATGAGGTGCATTGCTATGGTGGAAGAGATGCTGCAGGCCATGGAATGAGGGGATTTTCTCGACTATGGTGATGAGGACGTCGAGACAGAGTCAGATGATCCCTCGAAGGAGGAGGAGGAGGAGGAAAATGATAAATGACGATGGAGATGACTCCGATTGATGAGGAAGTTCGCATGGGGATTTTGTATTCGTATGTATTATATGATGAGGATGTTGTTAGGGATCCTCTATGTATGTAGGTGTAGGGTGTTGTGGGCACGATGACATTTATTTTTATGATGTATATATATATGCACATGGATGCATTTGGTGATGATGGTTATGTTTATGTGTATGCACGTGGATGCAGCTTACGATGATGCCTATGTTTATGTGTATGCACATGGATGCAACCTATGATGATGGTTTCTTTTTGTTTTTTATGATGTTTATGTATGCCTATATGATGGATAGATGCATGGTTATGATTTGCTTCCTACAGGTTATGATTTTTGTGCTAGTCTAGAATATTGTTATCCATTTGGTCTGCTACACTGTTTTGACTTTGTGGGACATGAGTTAATGAAATGGATTCAAAATGTTTGATCATTTGTTTAGTGCGTAGGAACTTTCTAAAAATGCAAGGATCTCGTACCTGGTAAAAGTTGTTGAGTTGGGTGACAAACAGCTGGGAGTCAAGGAACACCCGGAGGTGACCTATGCCCATTTGGAGGGCAGCAGTCAAGAGACTAGTCACATCGTCGTACTCAGCCTAGTTATTGGTGGTGGCCCCTATGCACACTCCCTCTAAGTGGATCAACTCATGTGAGGGGGAATACAATACCCAAGCTACGGAGGCGAGGTTAGGAGACCAGCGACTTGCACCATCGGCGAAACCAACATAGTATGGTGGGCCAGGATCCATCTGTTGGTCATGCAGGGAAGCAAAGTGTAAGGGTATAAATGTAAGAAGTAAAAACAAAAAGAAATGAAACTGTACAATAATGGACTAGTGGGTCCAAAAAGTGTTAAGGGTAGAAGCGTTTTAGGTACAACCCATTACGGGGGTTGCACAAGGGGGTTCCTTCAGAGTCGGTGAGGATATATGCCCCATGTCCTAGGCGGGTGTGGACGATGTATGGGACTTTCCACATGGACTCAAAATTTCCTTTCCTAGTCTTATCATGTGCTTGGTCATAGACGAAGACTAGGTCTCCTTCTCAGAAATTGCGGGGGTGGAAGTTCTTATCATAGCCGTCTTTGGAGCAGTTCTTGGCGACCTCAATGATTTGAAAGGCCGAGCGACGGTCTTCATTGGCTTGCTCCAAAAGGATTAGGCATTGCTCGAGTAGAAAGGTGTCTGGGAAGAGTTATACAACAATGTGTAATGCGGGAATCTGACATTCGATGGGAAGGACAGACTCGACACCATGAACTAAGTGAAAAGGGGTAAAACCCATGGCAGTCTTAGTCGATGTGCAGTAAGCCCAAAGTGCGGGAAATAGCATGTGATGCCAGTTGGACTTGTGGTGGTCTACGGTGCGTTGAAGTATGGTCTTCAGGATTTTGTTAATAGCCTCTACTTGGTCGTTCCCTTGAGGGTAAGAGGCGGAGAAGTATTGATGTTCGAATTTAAGAAAGGTCGAAAACTCCTTCCAGATGGAGTCTTCAAAGTGTTTTCCGTGGTCAGAGACGAGTTGTTTTGGGATCCAGAAATGAGTGATGACGTGGTTGAAAAAGAAGTGGGCTATAGTCTCACCCATACAATTGAAAGCAGGCATGGCCTTGGCCTATTTAGTGAAATAGTGGACAGCCACAATGATGTATTTGTGGCCACTCACCGAGGGAGGGTTACACTCCATAAAATCAATGGCCCACTTATAGAAAGGGCTGACGGTGATAACTTGATGGAGGGGGGCGAGGGGGATCCTCACCTTAGGGGAAAAGAGCTGGAAGTTGCGACAATGTTTAGTTGTAGTGATGCAATCCATAAATAGGGTGGTCCAAAAGTATCCAGTGCGATAACCTTTTCGGCAGTAGCCATTCCAGAAAAATGCCCCCCGTAGGCTCCGTTATGACAGTCATTAAGGACTTGCTCAGCCTCATCTCAGTTACAACACCATGACGGTACAACACATCGCCAATGAGGAGATAGCGAGAGGCATGATGGCGTATGCACTGGCGACCATCGCAGTCGAGGCCGGGTCAGAATGTTTGAGTACGCAAGCACATCAGGATGTCGCTGTACCAGGGGTCATCCAACAAAATGATAAATAAGTGGTCATCGGGGAGGCTGGTATTGATGGATGGTGAAATAGACGGTGATGGTAATTCCGACATGAGTTGTGCAAATTCGAGGGATTTGATTCTCTTAGGTGTCGTCAATGTGAGGTCATACTCTTAGAGTATGATGAACCACTTAGCCACGCGGCCCTGAAAGAGGCGATGACTTAAGAGGTAGACCATAGGATTGGAATTGGCCACGACTGTAGTCTGGCTTAATAGAATTTAGTGGCGAACCTTTTGAACAGATAAGATGGCAGAGAGGGCCAACTTCTCCTCCTTGGGATAACGCAGTTGTGGGCCAGATAAGGTCTGACTCACATAGTAGATTACATGTTCCTTTCGTGCACTATCTGTGAAAATACTCATAGTCAATCTAAGAGATGATGTATACCTCACAAGAAAGAATTTAGGAATAAGATTAACAGTGGTCAATGCAGTAAGATGAGCAATAGAATAATAATACAATAGAACTCGGATAGAAGCAAAAATACTTCACACACACTAATTCATTTATCACAATATGGACAAATAAGTAGTACAATGCATGAGGATTCGAATGCCAAAGGTGGCAATTCGAATTAGCCTTCATGGAGTGATCAAAAGATCACTGGAGTGTCATCGGAGCACAACTAGAAGTCATCATCATCATCAGTGGAGTCATCAATGCAAAAGTAACTGTCAACCATCAGTCAAACTGAGTCTAACTGAGTGTGGTAGGTGTAACTGAGTGTAACTAGCACTAACTAAATGAAGGAGGCTTAGTGGAGGGTGCATGAGGAGCTAATTGGAGTCAAAATGGGCAGTCAAGTCTCACTGGAGGTCCATCCGAGTGGTACCGTCAGTTGAGAGTCAGTCTAGCCTTAAATCAAGGAAAGAACTGAAGATAACTGAATGGTAGGTAAGGAAGGGCGCATTTCTCATGCAGTAGGTGAAAAGAGGGCGCACTAAGCAATAGGAGGGCTGAAACTGAGTGGAAAGAAGCTCCGGGGGATAGCTAACTGAGGGCTAGGTGCTGGGACTGATGACTGGGATGCATGCAAACCCTAAAAATGCATGCATGACCTACAATGAAAATAATGGAAATGCTGATAGGTCTAGGATGGGGTATAGGAATATCCTAACACCCCCCCTTAATCCATCTCGGGCCCTGGTAACTGAGACCAAAGGTCACCCAATACAATGAATAATGATAATAGTCAATAAACCAAGGAAATGGAGAAAACCTCATGGGAAAAATACCCCCCCTCAAAATAGACTGTAAGGCACACACAAAAATAAATGCTCCAAACTCAAGTAGGTGTGATGCTTGGTCATATGTCTGGAGGTATCTTCTTTCTGGGAAGAAGTGGATCATGCTCAAAAAGCATGTGCTTGTACTTGCTATTCATATCAAATGTGATGAGAACAAATCCAGAGGTGTGAGGATGATCCTTTAACTTGTGATTCGAATCAGCTGAAGTAGGATCAAATCTATGAATGTGCATATAGTCTTTTATCTTCTCCTTCGAACCATCATGGGTGAGATTATTCCAAAAAGAACCATCGAATAATAATGATTGCTTGGAATCCAAATTAGCTCCAAGACTTGAATCATGGTTTCTTGAGATCTCCTTTGAACCATTAGGGGTGAGATCAAAACCAGTAAATGCATGAGAAATTATTCCAAGCGAATGGAAATGGTTTCTTGAGATCTCCTTTGAACCAATAGGGGTGAGATAAAAACCATGATGTGCATGATAAATTATCCCAAGCGAATGGCAATGGTTTCTTGAGATCTCCTTTGAACCAGTAGGGGTGAGATCAAAACCATGGTATTCAATAACCTTCTGAAAGCATGAAATAATGATCATATAGTAGTACATAAGAGGTGAGTGATCAAGGAGAGCGAATGCATTACCTCCAATGGCTGATTTTACCTCCGAAATATTCATGTGATCATGATGCAAACCAACAGACTCTGGTGCAAGAGAGGATTTAGGACCTTCTGCAATTTGTAGAGTGTGAGCTGGCATATAATTCGAAATAGAAGAAATTTGGAGCATGGGTGTAGAATCTGCAAGTTCTTCTTCTTTGTGGAAAACTTCAATATGAGATATGTTTGATATTGATTCATGATCAATGAGATCATCAAGGAGGGCGAATGCATCACTTTTCTTTCTCTCGAAGGGGTTTGGACCAATCCCTTCATTCTGTCTGCCAAATATTTCATCCAGGTGGGCCCATAGCTCTTTTGGACTTTCAACATCATCAAGGTATTGGTATATCATGTATCGAGGCAAAGCAAACATCATTGTTGCATAGACTCTGTCACCTTTATTTAACCAGTCAATCTCTTCTTTAGAGGATTCGAACTCTCTTTCAAAACAATGATCAAAGAGATCATTTTTCTTCAAATATGCTATCATTTTCAGTTTCCATTCATCATAGTTTAATGGAGAAAGAAGATCATAGTTGAATGGAGAAAGAGGAGGGATTTCTTCTGAATACATGGAAGTTGTAGAATACCTGCAAAAAATAATAGAAATATCTACAACTGCTACTGCTGCAAAAATGCAGAAACTGCTGCACTCGAAATCTTGATAATAACCTGCAAAAAACTCTCAGGAATGGAGATAAACAATACTCTCAACATTCTCTGATACCATGTGAAAATCCTCACAGTATATCTAAGAGATGATGTATACCTCACAAGAAATAATTTAGGAATAAGATTAAGAGTAGTCAATGCAGTAAGATGAGCAACATAATAATAATACAGTAGAACTCGGATAGAAGCAAAAATACTTCACACACACTAATTCATTAATCACAATATGGACAAATAAGTATTACAATGCATGAGGATTCGAATGCCAAAGGTGGAAATTCAAATTAGCCTTCATGGAGTGATCAAAAGATCACTGGAGTGTCATCGGAGCACAACTAGAAGTCATCATCATCATTAGTGGAGTCATCAATGCACAAGTAACTGTCAACCATTAGTCAAACTGAGTCTAACTGAGTGTGGTAGGTTTAACTGGCACTAACTGAATGAAGGAGGCTCAGTGGAGGGTGCATTAGGAGCTAACTGGAGTCAGAATGGGTAGTCAAGTCTCACTAGAGGTCCATCGGAGTGATACAGTCAGTTGAGAGTCAGTCTAGCCTTAAATCAAGGAAAGAACTGAAGATAACTGAATGGTAGGTAAGGAAGGGCGCCTTTCTCATGCAGTAGGTGAAAGGAGGGCGCACTAAGCACTAGGAGGGTTGAAACTTAGTGGAAAGAAGCTCTGGGGGCTAGCTAACTGAGGGCTAGGTTCTGGGACTGATGACTGGGATGCATGAAAACCCTAAATAATGCATGCAAACCCTAAAAATGAATTCATGACCTAAAATTCAAATAATGGAAATGTTGATAGGTCTAGGATGGAGTATAGGAATATCCTAACACTATCCTCTTGAACGAGCACCCTTGAGATGGCGTATTTGGATGCTGAAACATAAAGGATAAAATGATTGGAGAAAGCAAGAGGGTAAATCGATGGGGCATTAGTCAAGGCTTCTTTGAGGGATTCAAAAGCTTCTTGTGCTTGTTCATCCCAGACAGAAGGAATGTGGGTACGAAGTAAGCAAAGAAAACCGTGAACCGTCGTAGCGTATTCTGGGACAAAGTGGCAGAGAAAGTTGGCTCTCCCCTGCAAACTCTATAATTGTCGTATGGTACGGGGGGATGGGAGTTCCAAGATGGCTTGAAAATTTAAGGGGTCGATGATTATCCCTTTTTGGGAAACGATAAAACCCAACAACCAGCCTGCAGGAACGCAAAAGACACACTTGAGTGGGTTCAAACGAACTCTATACTTGCGACAACGTAGAAAAAGTTGCCGGAGGTTGTTTAAATGGTCAGATCATTTCTTTGATCGAGTCATGAGGTCATCAAGGTAAACCAGGATGATATGGGCTAATTCGTAGAAATAATATGTCATGGCCCGCTGGAAGGTGGCACCAACGTCTTTAAGACCGAACGACATGACACGATAGGAAAAGGTGCCCCATGGGGTAGTGAATGCGGTTTTGTATTGGTCTTCCTTTCGAATGTGGATTTGATTGTATCTAGAGGAGCCATACATGAAGGATAGAACCTCATGTCCCTCACAAGTGTCAATGAGTTGGTCGATGAAGGGTGTGGGGAAATTGTCTTTGGGACAAGCGCGGTTGAGATCGCAAAAATCGGTACAGACCCGAAAAGTGCCTTGTTTTTTGTTGACGACCACATGATTGGAAACCCAGGTGGTATAAGCGATGGGATAAATGAATCCGTCTTTCCGCATTTTCTCAATTTCAATTTTTACAGCGAGGGGTTTAGATGGGTGAATGGTTCTTTGCTTATGGCGAACGGGTAGGACATCTAACCAAGTATCAATGTGGTGTTCAACTATGGCAGGGTCTAAGCCAGACATCTCAGTATAGGACCAAGCAAATATGCCGCGAAACTCTTCGAAGAGTTTCTTATATTCCCCAACTTCATGTTCAGTACAAGAAGCACCTAATGTGATGAGTTCAGGTACACCGGGTGTGGTGGAAATGTCAACCTGTATGGTAGGAAGTCCTTTGTCTCGACTGAAAATTGATTGGCCGCAGTAGTGGTAGATGCTTCCGGGATGAAGTAGGATCGATGGTGCATATCATCCCAAGGATAGTCTGGCTTGGTGAGTGATTCGAGGATTTCCTCGTTGCTACGAAAGCACTGAGTTGTCAACTTGATAGAAGGAAGGATAGATGCTGGAGGCGACTTGTGCCTATCTACCGTAGAAATCATCTAGATGGTGTTAATTTCTCCCGAGGAGGAGGATGTTGGAGGATGAATCTCCTCAATGGTAGAGATGGACGACTCTAGAGAGGACTGATTTAACTCATGGAGAACCAATCTATACTCTGGGGGATCCAGGAAATGGTGTGAGTAACGAATGTATACTCCGCATATGGTGCAAGCATGGTTGGTGCGCAGTGCCTTGTTGCGCTGGTGGGATGAGGGATTTAGTTCGACTACCAGAATGTTAGGATCATCATCCAAAGTCTTCATGTGATGTTGGAGATTGGGTAGCTGTGGGAAGTTATGGGTAGCTTGGCCCAAATCATCACATAAGGATCACTTAGGGGGTACGCGGAGTGGTGGTTTAGGTACCAAGGGTTTCTTTACTGGTGGGGCTATGTAGGTTTGTGGGCCTTTGCCCCAACATTTCGAGGGAGTGGGGGGGCAGGGTTGGGTTTAGATGTGGGCACCACACCAGGAGGTGGGCGATTGTTGGTGTTGATTGGTTGGACCGGTTGGAGAACGACTTGTGGTGTCAAGGGAGGAGTAGGAGTAGGTAAATACCACACGGGTAGTACTAGAGTTAACCCTGGGAGATTTAGCGTAGCCATAACTGGGGTGCTTATTACTCCTGAAGGTGGGAACAAGAACGAGATCTTGTGGATAGGTGTTGCTCCAACATGACTAGGTATAGTTGGAGGTTGTGGAAGCAAGGGTGGCTGTGGGTTGGGCACTGTTTGGTTAGATGAAATTGTGCACAGATCAGATATCTCTACTACCAGCAGGGGGGGTGGAATGGACCTAATGGTGGATGTCATGGGAGTTTCATAGTAAATTACGGGTCCAACGGTGGACACCAAAGAAGTGAGTGCAGCAAGAATAGGTTATTCAACCATGGGGAGAACATTTTCTGGTGTAGTGGGGGCATTCGGGTCATAGTACGTGAGTTGGTCAATCTTGACAACCCGTCCTCATGGGGGAACATCATAATACATAAAAATGATGAATCAACAACTTTCATAGCGTACATGTAACTGCGTCCGAGCATGAGGTTTTAATCAAGTTGGGCATTGATGACCTCAATGTCTATGAGGATGGTTTTCCCATCTAATTGGACTGGAACGTTGGCCAAGAGGCCTTGAGGTTGGGCAGAGCGACCATCGTAATCTTGTAGGGAGGTCGTGAATGGCTGTAATGTAGGTGATCTGAGCTTCTGCCACACGAATGTAGACATGACGCATGTAGAGGCACCTTCATCGATGATGCATATATGGATAACAAGATTCCAGATAGACACAGAAACTTAGAATGCTAATGTGGAAGGAATGCATGGTTCGGATTGGTCCAAATCGAATGCCATCATCTGTGAGTCGGAAGGGTCTATTTCCCCAATAGCGGATAACAATGTCTTGCGTTGTGCAGGACAATTTTTTAAGACCTGGAGAGTTGACATAGAAGCGGGTGATTGAGCTAGTTCATCCACGATATTGTAATTGGGAGTGGCGCGTTTGTTGGGATTGTTGTTGATGCGACGTAGTGGGAAGTGGGGAGCTTTAGGGGCCCCATCTCCTGGTGCTGGGGGTATGTGTAATGAGTGATCGGTGGGAAGAGCGTTAGCAGCCTTATCGGTGAGAATGGTTTTATAGGTGGAACCATATTGGGTTCGGCGTGTTTGGAGGTTGACATCATCCAATGACATCATGAGGAGGTGATGGGTGCTCGATTCCATGGGTTGACTGGTATGTGCAGCGTATGCGATCTGCTATTGTGGTGTCGCAGTTCCTTGACAGGGAAACAATGGTTTGGTGTTCACCACTCCTTGTGTGGGAAAGGGATTTTGCAACACCATGGGAGGTGGCAGGAGATTGGGTTGTGCGGGTGGAGCAGTCTGTCCTTGGCGTTGGGCGTCATCCATCCAAAGTTGACGATTGCGCTCCAAATGAGGACAAGTGTGCGTATAGTGGCCATAGACCCCACATATAGAACAAGGGTGGTTTGTTCATAGATTGGGGTTCCCTTGATGAGGTGATCTGTTAGGGTTTTGATTGGATGGGGCGGCGTTGTTATTATTTGGGGGGTTAAGTTGTTGACTGCTTTGGTCTTGGGGTTGGTTGTTCTTGCAGTTACGTTCTCTCCCCCGGTTTTGCTGGCCTTGTTGGTTTCATTGAGAAGGATGATTTTGTTGCTAGTTTTGTTGGGAATAAACTTTCCCTTAGGGGTTGGGAGGATTTTTTGGTTGAGCAGGTGTTGGGGCTGCTTGCTGAGGATAGTAAGCGAGAGTGGCTTGGGGTTGAGTAGGTGCTGGTGCAACCTGTGGTGGATAGTACGCTGGAGGGGCTTGCTATTGTGTAGGTGCTACCTATGGGGGATAACAAGCAGGAGGAGCTTAGGCTTGGGTATGCGTGGGTGTAGCCTGTTGATGGTAATAGGCGGTGGGTGCCGTAGGAGGGTTGTAGGCTAGTGGTGCGTGACCATAACACTGTGGTGGGATCGACAGTCCATGGATATGAGGAGCTCGAGCTATGGGAGCATATGATGTCAATGGTCCTGAGTGGGTTGTGGCACGCGAAAGGTCGCGGCCACTAGTAGGGGGCATAGAAGTATAGGGTTGATTGTGAGATGCAAAATGTCCGATGATGCCATCGGCAGCGTGGGATTCCCCCGGTGCATCTCTCCGGGAGGAGTCACCACAGGGAGCATCAGGTAAGATGGAATACAGGTAGTCAGATTGAGCATAAACGAGGTCGAACTGCTGGGCTTTTAGGATGGCCTCATCCTCTGATTGAGGCCATTCAGATGCCACATCCTTATCAATAACTGGTATAAGATACTTTAGGAACCAATCTAAGAAAATGCAGTCATCCAATTTGATCTTGCACAAACTGCATCGTTTGCGACATTCGTGGATATGGTCCATGATATGGGTGGCTGTGGTTTGTCTACAAGACAGGAGGATCTCGACACCAACGTCATAACGAACTGGTAACTGGAAGAACTCCAGGAAAGTTGAAGCGAGGGATGTAAATATGAAATGGGTCCCATGTGGTTGGTCAATGTACCACTTGGCTTCAGTGCCAATGAAGGTTCATTGTAATAACCGTAAGCAGATAGAGTCATCCACAATGGAGTTAGAGGAACACCAAAGGTGGAAGGACATGATGTGGCTTTGGGGGTCCTCCCCTCCCTTTCCTTTGAACTTAAGTATGTCCGACAGGATCTTGGTTTGCATGGGAGGCCATGTGGGGTCATGTCGAATTTGATCGTTGGTCAATTTGGCCAGGTCAGGGAGGTTGAGGCTAGCCATGAATGGCAAGCTGGCAGAAGGATGCGATGTGAATGCATGGGCGTATGTGCTAGTGGTAACGGTAATGGTGGGGCCGCTACCCACAATGTGTGGAGAAATGGTGTAAGTCATGATGGGGATCGTGGGACCTCCATTCAGAGGTGTAGGCATTGTGTAGGAAGGTCCTGCGCCCCCAAGTATGGTGTGGGTCATCAACATGACTGTAGTTGGAGCCGATCCACTAATCGTAGGGATGGTCGTAATGACATGAATGCTAGGAGTAGGTCATATAGATGGTATGACAAGGATAGATGCTAAGGTGGTAGCTGGGTTGGTGGTGGATCCACCACCAACCATCCTGCCAAAAAAGGGGGTGGGAGTCGCGCTAGCCATGGGGATAGACAGAGCTGTGTATATGGGGTTTTCTGATTCTGAATCAGATGTGAAATAAGGGGCATTGGGATTTGGTGGTGGTGCTCTACGCCTATGGCGAGTGGTGTCAAGTGAACCGTGTTGTGGGGACTGGCCCCGTAGGCACCGAGAATGTCTCGGAGACTCTATGGTGACAATGGAAAATAAATCGAAAGGGTTGTGGTGAGTGAAAAGATCAAAAATCCTGATGCAACCATGTGTGCAAGAGGAGAGTGCAAAAAATATGGCACTCAGGTCAACAACAAGCTCAAAATGCTTAGTGTAACAGCTGTGCTACAGCAAGCGAAGCGACAAGAAAAGTGGTCTGAATACCAATAAGAAAGGCTCCTAAAAAGAAAAAAGGTATACTCACTAATCCTAGGGGGGTATAGGAGCATGCAAACACCTAACTAAAATATTTGGCATCTCACGCAAAGCGTATCCTCTACAGGGTGATGAAATCCATAGTCAGACGATACGAAATGGAGAACCGAGTAGGTGGGGGATATCCCTCTACCGAGAGGGATCCTGGGTAAAAGAGCCCTAGGAGAATGGAAACTAGGCTACCCCGTTCATGGCACATCTAGAAAAAATCGTTTGTCGTGTCATTCCTAGTTGCTACACCCCAAATATGGAAGTGCAACGAGGACAACGAGTAGGTGTCCTTCGAAACTAGGTGGAGTGCGGCATTCCACGTAGTCCTCCGGAACCAGTCTCACAAATTTCCCTCCTAGGGGAGAGGGATTTTTTGACAAATCAGTATATAACCGTACCAATAAATAGTAGGGGATTTTGGTACTCTAATGGACAACTTCTATGTCTCAAGTGTAAGCGATGGAGGGGTGTTGTTTGGATTCTTATCTCCAGCGTCCTACTTAACTACAAGATTCTTTTGTGTTCCCAAAATGGGGTTAAGTGTATGTTGAGTTAGGTAAATTTTAAGGCTCACTTGAGTTAATGTGACTGAGTGTGTGCAACAAATGTTGTGCACCCAATGAATGTGGCAACTAGCAGAAAATGTAAATGCTGAAATTTAACTATTATGTAAAATTGTGGTAAATTTGCTGAAATTTAAAGTTTTTTCAAAATGGAATAGGAAGCCAATAATAGAAAAATATAGCTGGAAAATGGGGGTGCAGGACAAATAGGGTAATAGAAACAGGTCGGCTGCGGAAAAAAATGGGTAAAAAAAGATGAAAAATGCAAGAAACAGGCATGAAACAGGGTGGGGTTGTCTGTGTGATTCTGACACTCTACAACGCGGGTATTGGTCTGACACACGTGGCTTAGAGATCGGCTGTCAGGCCGAAAGACGTGGCATGGAGCTTGTCTATCGAGCCAAAGTGCACGGCGTGGAGTGTGGCTGTCAGGTTGCAATCTGCGACCTGGGGATCGACTATTGAGACGAAGTGTGCGGCCTGGAGTGCGGATGTCGGGATGAAATCCGAGGCCTGGGGCTTGACAGAGTGGCCAAGAGTTGCGCTGCAGGGGGTGGCAGGTGGTGAGGAGGAGGTTTTGCGGGCCACGGAGGCAGGAGGGGAGCCTGCGCTGCAAGCTGCGAGGATGGGACGTGGGCAGAGAGTCGAGGCCAGTAGTCGGGGGCGCAGGGGAGGGCTCGGCAACTGCTGTTGAAGCTGCGGGGAAAGTTTCGAAGCTTGCGGTCGTGGGATGTTGCGACCATCGTTGTGGGGATGGAGATGAAGACTATGGCTGGGGCCATGGAACGTGGGCCGAAGGTTGCAGCCGAAGAGCAGGGCGGGAGGTGGCCACGCTGCGGGCCACGGGGAGTGAGTCCAATGCTGTGAACGGGGGCGTGGGGATGGGCAGCTAGGGTTTGGTCGAGGCCGTGGGGTATGGCGGGGGAGCTGCAACCAAGGCCGCGGGGTGTGGTGATGAAGACTGTGGTAGGGGATGTAGAATGCGGGCCAAAGGTTGCGGTCGGAGAGCGGTGCGGGCGGTGGTCGCGCTACGAGCTGTGGGGAACGAGCCCAATGCTGCGACCGGGGGCATGGGGATGGGTGGCTAGGGTTTGGCCAGAGTTTGGTCGAGGCCACGGGGTATGGCGGGGGCACTGCGGCCAAAGCTGTGGGGTGTGGCAAGGGACCTGTGGTAGAGATCGTGGTTTGGGATCCGAAGGCTACGACCAGGGGTGACGGGAGTGTCCGGGGGTTGTGGCCATGGAGGATGGGACCAGCACTGCGACCAGGGCCGTGGGGGTGGGCGAGTGACCTGTGGTAGGAGCCAAAAGATGCAGCCAGCGATGCTGGGGGTGGCCAGGGGTTGTGGCCATGGGGGATGGGAGGAGCATTGCAGCCGAAGCCGCGGGGGTGGGTAAGGGACTTGCAGTAGGAGCCGCGAGTTGGGAGCTGAATGCTGCGACCGAGGTCGTAGCTATGGTGGGGGTCGTGGATGTGGGTTGGAAAGTTGCGACGGGGGCCGCGGCTGTGGGATGGGAAGCTGCGGTAGGGGCCGCTGTTGTGAGCTGGGAGGTTGTGGTGGGAGCCACGGCTGTGAGCTTGGAAGTTGCGGCGGGAGCCGCGACGGTGGGCTAGGAAGCTGAGGCGGGGGCCGCAGATGGAAAACCAAATCCCGTTATTCGTGGCGTGAAAAACGACCATGAAAGACGCCGATCGAAATTGAAAAACGGGGTTTTA